>CM038680.1:18346315-18946315 GCA_021605205.1 Aegilops longissima
ACAGCAGAGTTATCATAAAGAGATGGGTGAAGGGGAGATATCTCCTTTTACATACCTGCCTCCTGGATGAATTCTCAAGTATGATACTTAAGAACTTGAAAGCATCCAACTCGTACTCCGGTGTGGCAGAGCGCATCCTGCGGTGGCGGCCTCCCCCCATCTCTGATAAGTAGCAGAAGAGACCAATTAGTAATGCTCATGTTTCAAATTGATCATAGACAAGTTGACCATAGGTACATTAGCAGTAATATTGTGTTCATCACTAAAATATCATTAGAGGACAAATGCAGTAATATTGACCAAGAATTATTAAGTTCCAGATTGTGCATATTAATTTGAATGTTGCACTCAATGGCAACCTTTGCATGTGCATAATTCTAAATTGTACTGAATGGCAGCTGTTGCCCCTAACTGAACTAAACCGAATTGCAAAATCTTGCCCAGAACTGAACTTAAAGACAACTAAATGGAAACTATTGCCTAGAACTGAACTGGCCTTGAGAGTAGATGGAAAAATAGATCAATTTGTGAGCATGTCATTGCAAGAAGGTCCAGGTGGCGAAGCAGATCAACTAAACTAAACTGAACTAAGACCCAAAACCGAACACTTGAGCAGAAATCAACAATACAAAGTGGCAAATTATTCCGGTTGCTTGCTTCTTCAGACTCTCACTGAAATTAGGCATGGGATATCACTAAAACAAAAAGTGTATCACAATAACCCAGTAAAATTATCATCTGGGACCGGTCTCTGTAGTTTATACAAGGAAGTAAGATCTTTCTTTCAAATTATCATCATATTTGTAAACTAACTATATGAGCAAGATTACCATGCTACAATGATTACAGTACGCAAAACACAAGTTATTCACACTCAATATTATGTAACAATCCCAGTTCACACAATATACAACCTGAATTTAACAGCTAGTTGAAGGAAATATGCCCTAGAGGCAATAATAAAGTTATTATTTATTTCTTATATCATGATAAATGTTTATTATTCATGCTAGAATTGTATTAACTCGGAAACATAATACATGTGAATACATAGAAAACAGAGAGTCACTAGTATGCCTCTACTTGACTAGCTCGTTAATCAAAGATGGTTATGTTTCCTAACCATGGACAAAGAGTTGTTATTTGATTAACGGATCACATCATTAGGTGAATGATCCGATTGACTTGACCCATTCCGTTAGCTTAGCACTTGATCGCTTAGTATGTTGCTTATGCTTTCTTCATGACTTATACAAAGTTCCTGAACTATGAGATTATGCAACTCCTGCCATCGGAGGAACACTTTGTGTGCTACCAAACATCACAACGTGAATCGGGTGATTATAAAGGTACTTGCATGTGTCTCCAAAAGTATATGTTGAGTTGGCATAAATCGAGATTTGGTTTTGTCACCCGATTGTCAAGAGGTATCTTCGGCCTTCTCGTAATACTCATCACCTAAGCCTTGCAAGCATTATAACTAATGAGTTAGTTATGAAATGATGTATTACGTAACTAGTAAAGAGACTTGCCGGTAACGAGATTGAACTAGGTATTGATACCGACGATCAAATCTCGCAAGTAACATACCGATGACAAAGGAATAACGATGTTGTTATGCGGTTTGACCGATAAAGATCTTCGAGAATATGTAGGAACCAATATGAACGCCCGTGTTCCGCTTATTGGTAATTGACCGAGAATAGTTCTAGGTCATGTCTACATAGTTCTCGAACCCGTAGGGTCCGCACGCTAACGTTATGATGACAGCTTTATTATGAGTTTATAAGTTTTGATGTACCGAAGTTTGTTCGAGTCCCGGATGTGATCACGACATGACGAGGAGTCTCAAATGGTCGAAACATAAAGATCGATATATTGGAAGCCTATGTTTGATTTCGGAAAGGTTCCGGATGAAAACGGATTTTACCGAACACCGGGGTTACCGGAACCTCCCGGGGTCAATGGGCCTTGATGGGCCATAAGGGAGAAGAGGAGGGCCGGCCAGGGCAGGCCGCGCGCCCCCTCCCTGTAGGGGAACGTAGTAATTTCAAAAATTTCCTACGCACACGCAAGACCATGGTCATGGCATAGCAACGAGAGGGGAGAGGTCTGCCCACGCACTGTGAGACCGAAAGCGAAGCGCTATAACAACGCTGTTGATGTAGTCGACGCCTTCACAATCCGACCGATCCAAGCACCGAACGACGGCACCTCCGAAGTTCGCACACGCTCAGCTCGATGACGATCCCCGACCCGATCCAGAAAGTGTCGGGATGAGTTCCACAAGACGACGGCGCAGTGACGATGATGATGTTCCACCGACGCAGGGCTTCGCTTAAGCTCCGCGACGATATGACTTCTCCGCGCAGGCTTCGCTTAAGCCCGCGACGATATGACCGGGTGGAATATGGTGGAGAGGGCACCGCACACGGCTAAGGAACGATCCGAGATCAACTTGTGTGTCTCCGGTGCCCCCGCCTCAGATATAAAGGAGCAGGGGGTGCGCCAGCCCAAGGGGCCGAGGAGTCCTACTCCCACCGAGTAGGACTCCCCTTCCTAGTTGAATAGGATTGGGAGGGAAGGGGGCGCCCTCCTCCTTGTCCACCTGACTAGAGGAGGGGGCGCGGCCTGCCCCCCGCCGCCCTTCCTCTCTCCCTATGGCCCATTAAGGCCCATTGACTTCGGGGTTCTGTAACCCCTGTTCCAGAACTTCCTGCTTTCATCCGAACCTTCCAAGTCCAAACATAGGCTTCCAATATATCAATCTTTATGTCTCGATCATTTCGAGACTCCTCGCCATGTCCGTGATCACATCCGGGACTCAACAACCTTCGTACATCAAAACTTATAAACTCATAATGAACTGTCATCAAACGTTGTTGCAAGGACCCTACGGGTTCGAGAACTATGTAGACATGACCTAGAACCATTCTCGTCAATAACCAATAGCGGAACCTGGATGCCCATATTGGTTCCTACATATTCTACGAAGATCTTTATCGGTCAAACCGCATAACGATATACGTTGTTCCTTTGTCATCGGTATAACACTTACCCGAGATTCGATCGCCGGTATCCAATACCTAGTTCAATCTCACATCGTAAGTCTCTTTACTCGCTCCGTAATACATCATCTCACAACTAACTCATCAGTTGTAATGCTTGCAAGGCTTATGTGATGTGTATTACCGAGAAGGCCCAGAGATACCTCTCCGACAATCGGAGTGACAAAACCTAATCTCAAATACGCCAACCCAACAAGTACCTTTGGAGACACTTGTAGTACTCTTTATAATCACCCAGCTTACGCCAGGACGCTTGGTAGTACCAAAGTGTTCCTCCGTAAACGGAGTTGCATAATCTCATAGTTACAGAACATGTATAGGTCATGAAGAAAGCAATAGCAATATACTAAACGATCAAGTGCTAAGCTAACGGAATGGGTCATGTCAATCACATCATTCTCCTAATGATGTGATCCCATTAATCAAATGACAACACATGTCCATGGTTAGGAAACATAACCATCTTCGATTAATGAGCTAGTCTAGTAGAGGCATACTAGTGACTATCTGCTTGTCTATGTATTCACACATGTATTATGTTTCCTGTTAATACAATTCTAGCATGAATAATAAACATTTATCATGATATAAGGAAATAAATAATAACTTTATTATTGCCTCTAGGGCATATTTCCTTCAGCCTCCCACTTGCACTAGAGTCAATAATCTAGATTACACAAGAATGATTCTAACACCCATGGAGTCTTGGTGCTGATCATGTTTTGCTCGTGGAAGAGGCTTAGTCAACGGTCTGCAACATTCAGATCCGTATGTATTTTGCAAATCTCTATGTCTCCCACTTGGACTTGGTCCCAATGGAATTGAAGCGCCTTTTGATATGCTTGGTCCTCTTGTGAAATCTGGATTCCTTTGCCAAGGCAATTGCACCAAGATTGTCACAGAAGATCTTCATTGGTCCCGATGCACTAGGTATGACACCTAGATCGAAATGAACTCTTCATCCGACTCCTTCATTTGCTGCTCCAAGCAGCTATGTACTCCGCTTCACATGTAGATCCCGCCACGACGCTTTGTTTAGAACTGCACCAACCGACAGCCCACCGCTTAATAAAAATACATATCCGGTTTATGATTTAGAATCGTCCGGATCGCTGTCAAAGCTTGCATCGACGTAACCATTTACGACTAGCTCTTTGTCACCTCCATATACGAGAAACATATCCTTAGTCCTTTTCGTATTTCAGATGTTCTTGACCGCTGTCCAGTGATCCACCTCGATTACTTTGGTACCTTCCCGCCAAGCTTACAGCTAAGCATACGTCAGTCCGGTACACAAGATTGCATACATGATAGAGCCAATGGCTGAAGCATAGGAACATCTTTCATTTTCTCTATCTTCTGCTGTGGTCGGGCATTGAGTCCGACTCAATCCTACACCTTGTAATACAGTAAAAACCTTTCTTTGCCTCGATCCATTTTGAACTTCTTCAAAACTTTATCAAGGTATGTGCTTTGTGAAAGTCCAATTGCCGCCTTGATCTATCTCTATAGATCTTGATGCCCAATATGTAAGCAGCTTCACCGAGGTCTTCCATTGAAAAACTTTTATTCAAGTATCCTTTATGCTATCCAGAAATTCTATATCATTTCCAATCAACAATATGTCGTCCACATATAATATCGTAAATGCTACAGAGCTCCCACTCACTTTCTTGTAAATACAGCTTCTCCAAAAGTCTCAGAGAAACCATATGCTTTGATCACACTATCAAAGCGCTTATTCCAACTCCGAGAGGCTTGCACTGCACCATAAATTGATCGTTGAGCTTGCACACTTTGTTAGCACCCTTTGGATCAACAAAACCTTCTGGTTGCATCATATACAACTCTTCTTCTAGAAATCCATTCAAGAATGCAGTTTTACATCCATTTGCCAAATTTCATAATCATAAAATGCGCAATTGCTAACATGATTCGGACAGACTTAAGCATCGCCACGGTGAGAAAGTCTCATCGTAGTCAACCCTTGAACTTGTCGAAACCTTTTGCAACAAGTCGAGCTTTGTAGACAGCTACATTACCATCGGCGCTACCTTCTTCTTAAAGATCCATTTATTCTCAATGGCTTGCCGATCATCGGGCAAGTCAACCAAAGTCCATACTTTGTTTTCATACATGGATCCCATCTCAGATTTCATGGCTTCCAGCCATTTCGCTGAATCTGGGCTCACCATCGCTTCTTCATAATTTGTAGGTTCGCCATGGTCAAGTAACATGACTTCCGTAATAGGATTACCGCACCACTCGTGCGATTTTACTCTGGTTGACCTACGGTTCAGTAGTAACTTGATCTCAAGCTTCATGATCATCATCATTAGTTTCCTCACTAATTGGTGTAGTTGTCACAGAACCGCTTTCTTGTGATGAACTACCTTCCAATAAGGGAGCAGATATGCTTATCTCATCAAGTTCTACTTTCCTCCCACTCACTTCTTTCGAGAGAAACTCCTTCTAGAAAGGATCCGAATTTAGCAACGAAAACCTTGCCTTCAGATCTGTGATAGAAGGTGTACCCAACAGTCTCCTTTGGGTATCCTATGAAGACACATTTCTCGATTTGGGTTCGAGCTTATCTGGTTGAAGTTTCTTCACATAAGCATCGCAGCCCCAAACTTTAAGAAACGATAACTTTGGTTTCTTGCCAAACCACAGTTCATACGGTGTCGCCTCAACGGACTTAGATGGTGCCCTATTTAACGTGAATGCGCCGCCTCTAAAGCATATCCCCAAAACGATAGCGGTAAATCAGAAGAGACATCATAGATCGCACCATATCAAGTAAAGTACGACACGACGCTCGACACACCATTTCTCCGTGGTGTTCCGGTGGCGGAGTTGCAAACTATTCCACATTGTTTCAAATGTAAACCAAACTCAGAACTCAAATATTCTCCTCCACGATCCGATCATAGAAATTTTATTTTCTTGTTACGATGATTTTCCACTTCACTCTGAAATTCTTTGAACTTTTCAAATGTTTCAGATTTGTGTTTCATTAAGTAGATATACCCATATCTGCTCAAATCATCTGTGAAGGTGAGAAAATAACGATACCCGCCAAGGCCTCAACATTCATTGGACCACAAACATCAGATGTATGATTTCCAACAAATCAGTTGCTCGCCCATAGTTCCGGAGAACGGCGTTTTAGTCATCTTGCCCATGAGGCACGGTTCGCAAGTACCAAGTGATTCATAATCAAGTGATTCCGTAAGCCCATCAAGATGGAGTTTCTTCATGCGCTTTACAATCGATATGACCCAAACGGCAAGCCACAAATAAGTTGCATTATCATTATCAACTCTGCATCTTTTGGTTTCAACACTATGAATATGTGTACTACTACTATCGAGATTCAATAAAATAGACCACTCTTCAAGGGTGCATGACCATAAAAGATATTATTCATATAAATAGAACAACCATTATTCTCTGCCTTAAATGAATAACCGCCTCGCATCAAACAAGATCCAGATATAATGTTCATGCTTAACGCCGCACCAAATAACAATTATTTAGGTCTAAAACTAATCCCGATGGTAGATGTAGAGGTAGCTTGTCAATCGTGATCACATCGACTTTGGAACCATTTCCCACGCCGCATCGTCACCTCGCCCTTAGCCAATCTTCGCTAATCCGTAGTTCCTGCTTCGAGTTGCAAATATTAGCAATGTAACCAAGATCAAATACCTGTACTATCGTGAGTATTAGTAAGGTACACATCAATAACATGTATATCACATATACCTTTGATCACCTTGCCATCCTTCTTATCCGCCAAATACTTGGGGCAGTTCCGCTTCAAAGGTCCAGCTTTGTTTGCAAGAAAACACTCGCCAGGCTTAGGTCCGACTTGGGTTTCTTCTCTTGAGTAGCAACTTTCTTGCTGTTCTTTTGAAGTTCCCTTCTTCTTTCCTTTGCCCTTTTCTTGAAACTAGTGGTCTTGTTGACCATCAACACTTGATGCTCTTTCTGATTTCTACCTCCGCTGCTTTTAGCATTGCGAAGAGCTCGGAATTGTTTTGGTCATCCCTTGCATATTATAGTTCATCACGAAGCTCTTGTAGCTTGGTGGCGTGATTGGAGAATTCTGTCAATGACACTATCATCCGGAAGAGTAACTCACAGCTTGAATCAAGTGATTATTATACCCGCACATTTTGAGTATATGTTCACCGACGTAACTATTCTCCTCCATCTTGCAGCTATAGAACTTATTGGAGACTTCATATCTCTCAATCCGGCATTTGCTTGAAATATTAACTTCAACTCCGGAACATCTCATATGCTCCATGACGCTCAAAACGCCGTTGAAGACCCGGTTCTAAGCCATAAAGCATGGCACACCGAACTATCGAGTAGTCATCACTTTGCTCGCCAGACGCTCACAACTTCGGCGTTGTTCTCGCAGAGAGGCTCGCACCCAGCCGTGCTTCCAGACGTAATTCTTCCGTGCAGCAATGAGGATAATCCTCGTTACGGACCCAGTCCGTGTAATTGCTACCATCATCTTTCAACTTTGCTTTCTCAAGGAACGATTAAAATTCAACGGAACAACAAAGACGAGCCATCTATCTACAAAGAAACATAGACAAGCAAAAATACTATCAGTACTAAGTTCATGATAAATTTAAGTTTAATTAATCATATTAAAACCTCCCATTTAGACAGATCTCTCTAGTCATCTAAGCGATTACGTGATCCAAATCAACTAAACCATGTCCGATCATCACGTGAGATGGAGTAGTTTCAATGGTGAACATCACTATGTTGATCATATCTACTATATGATTCACGCCGACCTTCGGTCTCCGTGTTCCGAGGCCATATCTGTTATATGCTAGGCTCGCCAAGTTTAACTCGAGTATTCCGCGCGCGCAACTGTTTTGCACCCGCTGTATTTGAACGTAGAGCCTATCACACCCGATCATCACGCGGTGTCTCAAAGACGAAGAACTTTCGCAACGGTGCATACTCGTGGAGAACACTTCTTGATAATTTTAGTGAGAGATCATCTTATAATGCTACGGTCAATCAAAGCAAGATAAGATGCATAAAGGATAAACATCACATGCAATCAATATAAGTGATATGATATGGTCATCATCATCTTGTGCTTGTGATTCCATCGCCAAGCACCGCCATGATCACCATCGCCACCGCGCGCGACACCTTGATCTCCATCGTAGCATCGTTGTCGCCTCGCCAACTATTGCTTCTACGACTATCGCCATCGCTTAGTGATAAAGTAAAGCAATTACATGGCTTTTGCATTTCATACAATAAAGCGACAACCATATGGCTCTCGCCAGCTGCCGATAACTCGTTACAAAACATGATCATCTCATACAATAAAATATAGCATCACGCCTTGACCACATCACATCACAACATGCCCTGCAAAAACAAGTTAGACGCCCTCTACTTTGTTGTTGCAAGTTTTACGTGGCTGCTACGGGCTGAGCAAGAACCGTTTACCTACGCATCAAAACCACAACGATAGTTTGTCAAGTTGGTGCTGTTTTAACCTTCGCAAGGACCGGGCGAGCCACACTCGGTTCAACTAAAGTGAGAGAAACCGACACCCGCCGTCACCTTTAAGCAACTAGTGCTCAAGCGGTGAAACCAGTCTCGCCGTAAGCGCACGCGTAATGTCGGTCCGGGCCGCTTCATCTCACAATACCGCTGAACCAAACTATGACATGCTGGTAAGCAGATGACTTATATCGCCCACAACTCACTTGTGTTCTACTCGTGCATATGACATCAACGATAAAACCAGGCTCGATGCCATCAGAGGGGAACGAGTAATTTCAAAAATTCCTACGCACACGCAAGACCATGGTGATGGCATAGCAACGAGAGGGAGAGGTCCGTCCACGCACTGTCGAGACCGAAAGCGAAGCGCTTATAACAACGCTGTTGATGTAGTCGACGCCTTCACGATCCGACCGATCCAAGCACCGAACGACGGCACCTCCGAAGTTCTGCACACGCTCAGCTCGATGACGATCCCCGGACTCCGATCCAGCAAAGTGTCGGGATGAGTTCCGTTAGCACGACAGCGCAGGACGATGATGATGTTCCACCGACGCAGGGCTTCGCCTTAAGCTCCGCGACTATATGACTTCTCCGCGCAGGGCTTCGCTTAAGCTCCGCGACGATATGACCAAGTGGAATATGGTGGAGAGGGCACCGCACACGGCTAAGGAACGATCCGAGATCAACTTGTGTGTCCCGGGTGCCCCTGCCTCAGATATAAAGGAGCAAGGGGTGCGGCCAGCCCAAGGGGCTGCCGAGGAGTCCTACTCCCACCGGAGTAGGACTCCCCTTCCTAGTTGGAATAGGATTGGGAGGGGAAGGGGAAGGGCACCCCCCTCTCCTTGTCCAATTCGACTAGAGGAGGGGGCGCGGCCTGCCCCTGGCCGCCCTTCCTCTTCTCCCTATGGCCCATTAAGGCCCATTGACCCCCGGGGTTCCGTAACCCCGGTGTTCCGTAACTTCCTGCTTTCATCCGAACCTTCCAAGTCCAAACATAGGCTTCCAATATATCAATCTTTATGTCTCGATCATTTCGAGACTCCTCGCCATGTCCGTGATCACATCCGGACTCAACAACCTTCGCACATCAAAACTTATAAACTCATAATGAACTGTCATCGAAACGTTAAGCGTATGGACCCTACGGGTTCGAGAACTATGTAGACATGACCTAGAACCATTCTCGGTCAATAACCAATAGCGGAACCTGGATGCCCATATTGGTTCCTACATATTCTACGAAGATCTTTATCGGTCAAACCGCATAACGATATATCGTTGTTCCTTTTGTCATCGGTATGTTACTTACCCGAGATTCGATCGCCGGTATCCAATACCTAGTTCAATCTCACATCGGTAAGTCTCTTTACTCGCTCCATAATACATCATCTCACAACTAACTCATTAGTTGTAATGCTTGCAAGGCTTATGTGATGTGTATTACCGAGAAGGCCCAGAGATACCTCTCCGACAATCGGAGTGACAAAACCTAATCTCAAATACGCCAACCCAACAAGTACCTTTGGAGACACTTGTAGTACTCCTTTATAATCACCCAGCTTACGCCAGACGCTTGGTAGTACCTAAAGTGTTCCTCCGTAAACGGAGTTGCATAATCTCATAGTTACAGGAACATGTATAGGTCATGAAGAAAGCAATAGCAATATACTAAACGATCAAGTGCTAAGCTAACGGAATGGGTCATGTCAATCACATCATTCTCCTAATGATGTGATCCCATTAATCAAATGACAACACATGTCCATGGTTAGGAAACATAACCATCTTCGATTAATGAGCTAGTCTAGTAGAGGCATACTAGTGACTATCTGTTTGTCTATGTATTCACACATGTATTATGTTTCCGGTTAATACAATTCTAGCATGAATAATAAACATTTATCATGATATAAGGAAATAAATAATAACTTTATTATTGCCTCTAGGGCATATTTCCTTCACTCCCCCCCTAGTCCGAATAGGACAAGGAGAGGGGGGCGGCGCCCCCCTTCCTCTTCCCCCTCCCCCAAGTCCTAATCCAACTAGGAAAGGGGGGGAGTCCTACTCCCGGTAGGAGTAGGAATCCTCCGGCGCGCCTCCCCTAGGGCCGGCCGCACCCCCTTGCTCCTTTATATACGGGGGCAGGGGGGCACCCCATGACACACAAGTTGATCTACGGATCGCCTTAGCCGCAGTGCGGTGCCCCCTCCACCATATTCCACTTCGTCATATCGTCATGAGCTTAGGCGAAGCCCGCGCCGGTGAAGTCATATCGTCATGGAGCTTAGGCGAAGCTCTGCGCCGGTGGAGCATCATCATCGCCACCACGCCGTCGTCGACGGAACTCATCCCCGACGCTTTCTGGATCGGAGCCCGGGATCGCCATCGAGCTGAACGTGTGCTGAACTCGGAGGTGTCGTATGCTCGGTACTTGGATCGGTCGATCGTGAAGACGCACGACTACATCAACCGCGTTGTTATAACGCTTCGCTTACGGTCTCACGAGGGTACATGGACATACACTCTCCCTCTCGCTATGCCATCACCATGATCTTGCGGTACGAGGAAAATTTTTGAAATTACTACGCTCCCCAACAAAGGTATCGAGCCTGGTTTTATGCGCTGATGTCATATGCACGAGTAGAACACAAGTGAGTTGTGGGCGATATAAGTCATACCGCTTACCAAAGATGTCATACTTTGGTTCAGCGGTATTGTGAGATGAAGCGCCCGACCGACATTACGCCAGACGCTTACGCGAGACTGGTTTCACCGCTCGAGCACTCGCTGCTTAAAGGTGACCGCGGGTGTCTGCTTTCTCACTTTAGTTGAACCGAGTGCTACGCCCGTCCTTGCTAAGGTTAAAACAGCACCAACTTGACAAACTATCGCTGTGGTTTTGATGCGAGGTAAGAACGGTTCTTGCTCAGCCCGTAGCAGCCACGTAAAACTTGCAACAACAAAGTAGAGGACGCCTAACTTGTTTTTGCAGGGCATGTTGTGATGTGATATGGTCAAGACGTGATGCTATAGTTTATTGTATGAGATGATCATGTTTTGTAACCGGTTATCGGCAATCGCAGGAGCCATATGGTTGTCGCTTATTGTATGAAATGCAAAGCCATGTAATTGCTTTACTTTATCACTAAGTAGTAGCGATAGTCGAGAAGCAATAGTTGGCGAGACGACAACGATGCTACGATGGAGATCAAGGTGTCGCGCCGTGACAATGGTGGTCATGACGGTGCTTCGAGATGGAGATCACAAGCACAAGATGATGATGGCCATATCATATCACTTATATTGATTGCATGTGATGTTTATCCTTTATGCATCTTATTTTGCTTTGATTGACGGTAGCATTATAAGATGATCTCTCACTAAAATTATCAAGAAGTGTTCTCCTCGAGTATGCACTGCTGCTAAAAGTTCAGAGTGCCCGCACACCACGTGATGATCGGGTGATAAGCTCTCACGTCCATCTACAACGGTGCAAGCCAGTTTTGCACACGCAGAATACTCAGGTTAAACTTGACGAGCCTAGCATATGTAGATATGGCCTCGAACACGGAGACCGAAAGGTCGAGCGTGAATCATATAGTAGATATGATCAACATAGTGATGTTCACCATTGAAAACTACTCCATCTCACGTGATGATCGGTTATGGTTTAGTTGATTTGGATCACGTGATCACTTGGTGACTAGAGAGATGTCTGCCTAAGTGGGAGTTCTTAAGTAATATGATTAATTGAACTTAAATTTATCATGAACTTAGTCCCGGTAGTATTTTTGCAAATTATGTTGTAGATCAATAGCTCGCGTTGTTGCTTTCTAATGTTTATTTTGATATGTTCCTAGAGAAAATTGTGTTGAAAGATGTTAGTAGCAATGATGCGGATTGGATCCGTGATCCGAGGTTTATCCTCATTGCTGCACGTAAGAATTATGTCCTTGATGCACCGCTAGGTGATGTACCTATTGCAGGAGCATATGCGCACGTTATGAACGCTATTAGCTCAATATGATGACTACTTGATAGTTTAGTGCACCATGCTTAACGGCTTAGAATCGACTTCAAAGACGTTTTGAACGCCATGGACCATATGAGATGTTCCAGAGTTGAAGTTAATATTTCAAGCAAATACCCGAGTTGAGAGATATGAAGTCTCCAACAAGTTCTATAGCTAAAAGATGGAGGAGAATCGCTCAACTAGTGAGCATGTGCTCAGATTGTCCGGGTACTTCAATCGCTTGAATCAAGTGGGAGTTAATCTTCCGATAAGATAGTGATTGATGAATTCTCTAGTCACCATCGCCAAGTTAGTAGAACTTTGTGATGAACTATAATATGCAAGGGATGACAAAAGTAACTCCCAAGCTCTTCGTGATGCTGAAATCGACGAAGGTAGAAATCAAGAAAAAGCATCAAGTGTTGATGATTGACAAGACCACTAGTTTCAAGAAAAGGGAAAGGAAAGAAAGGAACTTCAAGTAGAAAGACAAGTAAGTTGTCACTCCCGCGAAGAAGCCCAAAGCTGGACCAAAGCCTGAAACCGAGTGCTTATACTGCAAAGGAAATGGTCACCGAAGCGGAAATGCCCTGAATATTTGGTGGATAAGAAGGATGGCAAAGTGAACAAGGGTATATTTGATATACAGGTTATTGATGTGTGCCTTACTAGTGTTTATAGTAGCCCCGAGTATTTGATACTTGTTCGGTTGCTAAGATTAGTAACTCAAAACAGGAGTTACGTATAAATGAGACTAGTTGAAAGGGAAGTGACGATGAGTGTTGGAAGTAGTTCCAAGATTGATATGATCATCATCGCACACTCCCTATACTTTCGGGATTAGTGTTAAACCTAAATAAATGTTATTTGGCGCTTATGCTGAGCATGAATATGATTTGATCATGTTTATTGCAATACGGTTATTCATTTAAGTAAGAGAATAAATTGTTGTTCTGCTTACATGAATAAAACCTTATATGGTTACACACCCAATGAAAATGGTTCGTTGGATCTCGATCGTAGTGATACACATATTCATAATATTGAAACCAAAAGATGCAAAGTTAATAATGATAGTGCAACTTATTTGTGGCAATCGCAGTTTAGGTCATATTGGTGTAGAGCGATGAAGAAACTCCATAATGATGGGATTTTGGAATCACTTGATTATGAATCACTTGATGCTTATGTAACCATGCCTTATGGGCAAGATGACTAAAGACTCCGCTTCTCCTAACAATAGAGCGAGCAACCGACTTATTGGAAATAATACATACCGATGTATGCGATCCGATGAGTGTTGAGGCTCACGGCAAGTATCATTATATTCTCGACCTCACAGATGATTTGAGCAGATATGGGTATATCTACTTGATGAAACATAAGTCTGAAACGCTTGAAAAGTTCAAAGAATTTCAGAGTGAAGTTGAAAATCATCGTAACAAGAAAATAAAATTTCTATGATCTGATCGTGGAGGATAATATTTGAGTTACGAGTTTGGTCTACATTTGAAACAATGCGAATAGTTTCAAGAACTCACGCCACCCGAACACCACAGCGTGATGGTGTGTCCGAACGTCATAACTGTATTTTATTAGATATATGGTGCGATCTATGATGTCTCTTACCGATTTACCACTATCGCTTTGGGGTTATGCATTAGAGACAGCTGCATTCACGCTAAAAGGGCACCATATAAACTGCTAAGACGACACCGTATGAACTATCGCTTAGCAAGAAACCAAAGTTGTCGCTTAAAAGTTTGGGTTATGGCGCTTATGTGAAAAAGTTTCAACATGATAAGCTTGAACCCAAATTGGAAAAGTGTGTCTTCATAGGATACCCAAAATGTTGGGTACACCTTCTATCACAGATCCGAAAGGCAAGACGCTCATTGCTAAGAATGGATCCTTTCTAGAGAAGGAGTTTCTCTCGAAAGAAGTGAGTGGGAGGAAAGTAGAACTTGATGAGGTAATTGTACCTTCTCCCTTATTGGAAAGTTCATCACGTAAATCAGTTCCGTGATTCCTACACCAATTAGTGAGGAAGTTAATGATGATGATCATGAAACTTCAGATCAAGTTGCTACCAAACCTCGAGGTCTTCCAGAATAAGATCCGCACTGAGTGGTACGGTAATCATGTTCTGGAAGTCATGTTACTAGACCATGATGAACCTACGAACTATGAGGAAGCGATGATGAGCCCAGATTCCGCGAAATGGCTTGAGGCCATAAAATCTGAGATATGATCCATATATGAGAACAAAGTATGGACTTTGATTGACTTGCTCGATGATCAGCAAGCCATGTTAAATAAATGGATCTTCAAGAGGAAGATGATGTCGATAGTAGTGTTACTATCTACAAAGCTAGACTTGTCGAAAAAGGTTTTTGACAAAGTTCAAGATGTTGAATACAATGAGATTTTCTCACTCAGACGATGCTTAAAAGTCTGTCTAAATCATGTTAGCAATTGCCACATTTTATGAAATCGGCAAATGGATGTCAAAACTGCATTCCTTAATGGTTTTTTAAAGAAGAGTTGTATATGATGCAACCGAAGATTTTGTCAATCCTAAAGGTGCTAATAAAATGTGCAAGCTCCAATGATCCATCATTGGACTGGTGCAAGCATCTCGAGTTGAATATACGCTTTGATGTGTTGATCAAAGCATATGGTTTTATATGACTTTTGGAAAGGCCTGTATTTACAAGAAAGTGAGGGAGCACTACAAGATTTCGATAAGTATATGTGAATGACATATTGTTGATCGGAAATAATGTAGAATTATTCTGCAAAGCGTAAAGGAGTATTTGAAAGGAGTTTTTCAAAGAAGGACCTCGTGAAGCTGCTTACATATTGAGCATCAAGATCTATAGAGATAGATCAAGACGCTTGATAAGTTTTTTTTCAATGAGTACATACCTTGACAAGATTTTGAAGTAGTTCAAAATGGAACAGTCAAAGAAAGAGTTCTTGCCTGTGTTACAAGGTGTGAAATTGAGTAAGACTCAAAACCCGACCACGGCAGAAGATAGAAAGAGAATGAAAGTCATTCCCTATGCCTTGGCCATAGGTTATATAAAGTATGCCATGTTGTGTACCAGATCTATTCTATATCCTACAATCGAGTTTGGCAAGGAGTACAATAGTGATCTAGGAGTAGATCATCGACAAAGAGTCAAAATTATCCTTAGTGGAATAAGGATATTTTTCTCGATTATGGACGTGATAAAAGTTCGTCGTAAAGGGTTACGCCGATACAAGTTTTGGCACTGATCTAGATGAATCTAAGTCTCGGTCTAGATACATATTGAAAGTGGGAGCAATTAGCTATAGTAGCTCCGCAAGAGCATTGTTGACATAGAGATTTGTAAAATACATACGGATCTGAATGTGGCAGACCCGCTGACTAAACTTCTCTCACAAACAAAACATGATCACACCTTAGTACTCTTTGGGTGTTAATCACATAGCGATGTGAACTAGATTATTGACTCTAGTAAACCCTTTGGGTGTTGGTCACATGATGATGTGAACAATGGGTGTTAATCACATGGTGATGTGAACTATTGATGTTAAATCACATGGCGATGTGATCTAGATTATTGACTCTAGTGCAAGTGGGAGACTGAAGGAAATATGCCCTAGAGGCAATAATAAAGTTATTATTTATTTCCTTATATCATGATAAATATTTATTATTCATGCTAGAATTGTATTAACTAGAAACATAATACATGTGTGAATACATAGAAAAACAGAGAGTCACTAGTATGCCTCTACTTGACTAGCTCGTTAATCAAAGATGGTTATGTTTCCTAACCATGGACAAAGAGTTGTTATTTGATTAACGGGATCACATCATTAGGTGAATGATCTGATTGACTTGACCCATTCCGTTAGCTTAGCACTTGATCGTTTAGTATGTTGCTTATGCTTTCTTCATGACTTATACAAAGTTCCTGCAACTATGAGATTATGCAACTCCCGTTTACCGGAGGAACACTTTGTGTGCTACCAAACGTCACAACGTAACTGGGTGATTATAAAGGTACTCTACAGGTGTCTCCAAAAGTATATGTTGAGTTGGCATAAATCGATATTAGGTTTTGTCACTCCGATTGTCGGAGAGGTATCTCTGGGCCTTCTCGGTAATACTCATCACCTAAGCCTTGCAAGCATTATAACTAATGAGTTAGTTATGAAATGATGTATTACGAATCGAGTAAAGAGACTTGCCGTAACGAGATTGAACTAGGTATTGATACCGACGATCAAATCTCGGCAAGTAACATACCGATGACAAAGGGAATAACGATGTTGTTATGCGGTTTGACCGATAAAGATCGTCGAGAATATGTAGGAACCAATATGAACGCCCGTGTTCCGCTATTGGTAATTGACCGAGAATAGTTCTAGGTCATGTCTACATAGTTCTCGAACCCGTAGGGTCCGCACGCTAACGTTACGATGACAGTTTATTATGAGTTTATAAGTTTTGATGTACCGAAGTTTGTTCGGAGTCCCGGATGTGATCACGGACATGACAAGGAGTCTTGAAATGGTCGAGACATAAAGATCGATATATTGGAAGCCTATGTTTGACTTCGAAAGGTTCCGGATGAAAACGGATTTTACCGAACACCGGGGTTACTGAACCCTCCCGGGGGTCAATTGGCCTTGATGGGCATAAGGGAGAAGAGGAGGGCCGGCCAGGGCAGGCCGCGCGCCCCCTCCCCCCCTAGTCCGAATAGGACAAGGAGAGGGGGCCCCCCTTCCTCTTCCCCCTCCCCAAGTCCTAATCCAACTAGGAAAGGGGGGGAGTCCTACCCCGGTAGGAGTAGGACTCCTCCGGCGCGCCTCCCCTAGGGCCGGCCGCACCCCCCCCCCCCTTGCTCCTTTATATACGGGGCAGGGGGCACCCCATGACACACAAGTTGATCTACGGATCGCCCTTAGCCGCGGTGGTGCCCCCTCCACCATATTCCACTTCGGTCATATCGTCATGAGCTTAGGCGAAGCCCTCGCCGTGAAGTCATATCATCGCGAGCTTAGGCAAAGCTCGCGTCGGTGGAGCATCATCATCGCTCCACGCCGTCAGGTTGACGGAACTCATCCCCGACGCTTTGCTGGATCGGAGCCCGGGATCGCCATCGAGCTGAACGTGGGCTGAACTCGGAGGTGCCGTATGCTCGGTACTTGGATCGGTCAATCGTGAAGACGACGACTACATCAACCGCGTTGTTATAACACTTCCACTTACGGTTCACGAGGGCACGTGGCATACACTCTCCTCTCTTGCTATGCCATCACCATGATCTTGCGTATAATGTGGGAAAATTTTTGAAATTACTACGTTCCCCAACACTAGTCACACTATTCACTTCATAGAGTCTAAATTCAAACTTTGTTCTTTCTGCCTAACTGATACTAAAAACACTAGTACAACTCCATTCCTAAGCATCTTCTACACCACACATGAACCACCGATGAACCTAAACCACCACCAAATTCGCACCAAGAACAGGAACAAATCATGCTGGAAAGAAATGGAGGAAGGGGGGAATTTTCCGCCGTACCTCGCCTCGACATCTTGGAAGAGGGAGGCGGCGGCGGCTCGGGGACGGGGGGCCAGGCTAGGGCGGCACGGCGAGGGGGATGGCGCGGGGCAGAGGAGGGGGTCGCCGGGGAGGAGGAGGCGCCCAGGCAACGGGTCGAGTAGGCGGCACGGTGGGCACGGGCGGGCATGGCGGGCGGCACGGTGTGGGGTGGCGCCGGGCGGCGCGGTGACGGAGTGGCGCGGGCGATGGCGGCACGGGCGGCACGGCTCGGGGTGGCGCATGGCGGCGACGGCTTGGGGGTGAAGGAAATATGCCCTAGAGGCAATAATAAAGTTATTATTCACTTCCTTAATTCATGATAAATATTTATTATTCATGCTAGAATTGTATTAACCGGAAACTTAGTACATGTGTGAATACATAGACAAAACAGATAGTCCCTAGTATGCCTCTACTTGACTAGCTCGTTAATCAAAGATGGTTATGTTTCCTAACCATAGACATGTGTTGTTTTGATGAACGGGATCACATCATTAGAAAAATGACGTGATGGACATGACCCATCCGTTAGCTTAGCATTATGATCGTTTCAGTTTCATTGCTATTGCTTTCTTCATAACTTATAAAAGTTCCTGCAACTATGAGATTATGCAACTCCCGAATACCGGAGGAACACTATGTGTGCTACCAAATGTCACAACGTAAAAGGGTGATTATAAAGGTGCTCTATAGGTGTCTCCGAAGGTGTTTGTTGGGTTGGCATAGATCGAGATTAGGATTTGTCACTCCATGTTTCGGAGAGGTATCACTGGGCCCTCTCGGTAATACTCATCACTATAAGCCTTGCAAGCATTGTGACTAATGAGTTAGTTGCGGGATTAAGTATTATGGAACAAGTAAAGAGACTTGCCGGTAACGAGATTGAACTAGGTATGATGATACCGACGATCGAATCTCGGGCAAGTAACATACTGAGGACAAATGGAACAACGTATCTTGCTATGCGGTTTGACTGATAAAGATCTTCGTAGAATATGTAGGAGCCAATATGAGCATCCAGGTTCCGCTATTGGTTATTGACCAGAGATGTGTCTCGGTCATGTCTACATAGTTCTTGAACCTGTAGGGTCCGCACGCTTAACGTTCGATGACGATTGGTATTATGAGTTTATGTGATATGATGTATCAAAGATTGTTTGGAGTCCCGGATGTAATCACGGACATGACGAGGAGTCTCATAATGGTCGAGACATAAAGATTGATATATTGGACGACTATATTCGGACACCGGAAGTGTTCGGGAGAAGTTTCGGATTAAACTGGAGTACCGGAGGGTTACCAGAACCCCCTCCCCCCGGGGATTAATGGGCCTTAGTGGAGAAGAGAGAGTGCCGGCCAGAGGTGGCACCCCCCCCCCCCTTGCCCAGACTGAATTGGACAAGGGAAGGGGGGAGCCCCCCTCTCCTTCCTTATCTTCTCTCCTCTTTCCCTCTTCTCCTTCTTGGACTAGGAAAGGGGGGAGACCTACTCCTACTGGGAGTAGGAGTCCTCCCCCTTGGCACACCCCTTGTTGACCGTCGTCCTCCTCCTCCCCTCCTTTATATACAGGGGAGGGGCACCCCATACACACAAGATTTGTCTTAGCCGTGTGCGGTGCCCCCTCCACAGTTACACACCTCGGTCATATCGTCGTAGTGCTTAGGCGAAGCCCTGCGCCGGTAATTTCATCATCACCGTCGCCACGCCATCGTGCTGACGAAACTCTCCCTCGGCATCAACTAGATCAAGAGTACGAGGGACGTCATCGAGCTGAACGTGTGCTGAACGCGGAGGTGCCGTACATTCGGTACTTGATCGGTTGGATCATGAAGAAGTTTGACTACATCAACCACTTTATTGAAACGCTTCCGCTTTCGGTCTACGAGGGTACGTGGACACACTCTCCCCTCTCGTTGCTATGCTTCTCCTAGATAGATCTTGCATGATCGTAGGATATTTTTTGAAATTACTGCGTTCCCCAATAGTGGCATCCGAGCCAGGTCTATGCGTAGATGTTATATGCATGAGTAGAACACAAAGAGTTGTGGGCGATAATAGTCATACTGCTTACCAGCATGTCATACTTTTATTCAGCGGTATTGTTGGATGAAGCGGCTCAGACCGACATTACGCGTACGCTTATGTGAGACTGGTTCTACCGATGTGCTTTGCACATAGGTGGCTGGTGAGTGTCTGTTTCTCCAACTTTAGTTGAATCGAGTGTGGATACGCCCAGTCCTTGTTGAAGGATAAAACAGCACACTTGATGAAAAATCTTGTGGTTTTGATGTGAAGGTAAGAACGGTTCTTGCTAGAAGCCCATAGCAGCCACGTAAAACTTGCAACAACAAAGTAGAGGACATCTAACTTGTTTTTGCAGGGCTTGCTATGATGTGATATGGTCAAGGCATGATGTGATATAAATTGTTGTATGAGATGATCATGTTTTGTAACAAAGTTATCGGCAACTGACAGGAGCTATATGGTTGTCGCTTTATTGTATGCAATGTAATCGCCATGTAATTATTTTGCTTTATCACTAAGCGGTAGCGATAGTCATAGTAACAATAGTTGGCGAGATGACAACGATGCCACGAAGGAGATCAAGGTGTCGCACCAGTGACGTTGGAGATCATGACGATGCTTCGGTGATGGAGATCATGAGCACAAGATGATGATGGCCACATGTCACATATTTTGATTGCATGTTGTGTTTATCTTTTATATTCTTATTTTGCTTAGTTCGGCGGTAGCATTATAAGATGATCCCTTACTAAAATTTTAAGGTATAAGTGTTCTCCCTGAGTATGCACCATTGCAACAATTCTTCGTGCCGATACACCACGTGATGATTGGGTGTGATAACTCTACGTTCACATACAACGGGTGCAAGCCAGCTTTGCACACGAGGAATACTCGGGTTAAACTTGACGAGCCTAGCATATGCAGATATGGCCTCGGAACACTAGAGACCGAAAGGTCGAGCGTGAATCATATAGTAGATATGATAAACATAGTGATGTTCACCATTGAAAACTACTCCATCTCACGTGATGATCGGATATGGTTTAGTTGATTTGGATCACGTG
The DNA here is from genome assembly GCA_021605205.1 of Aegilops longissima. Classification (NCBI taxonomy): domain Eukaryota; kingdom Viridiplantae; phylum Streptophyta; class Magnoliopsida; order Poales; family Poaceae; genus Aegilops; species Aegilops longissima. The sequence continues at coordinate 18,367,653 of CM038680.1, forward strand.
ATCATTTAGATGTCTATAGGGATGTCTATCTAAGTGGGAGTTCTTAAGTAATATGATTATTAATTGAACTTTAATTTATTATGAACTTAGTCATGATAGTGTTCTGCAAATTATGTTGTAGATCAATAGCTCGCGTTATAGCTTCCCTATGTTTTTATATGTTCCTAGAGAAAACTATGTTGAAAGATGATAGTAGCAATGATGCGGACTGGGTCCGTGATCTAAGGTGTATCCTCATTGCTGCACAGAAGAATTATGTCCTTGAGGCACCACTAGGTGAGAGACCTATTGCAGGAGCAGATGCAGACGTTATGAACATTTGACTAGCTCAATATGATGACTACTTGATAGTTTAGTGCACCATGCTTTACGGCTTAGAACTCGGACTTCAAAAATGTTTTCGAAACTTCACGGAGCATATGAGATGTTCCAAGAGCTGAAATTGGTATTTCAAACTCATGCCCGTGTCAAGAGGTATGAGACCTCTGACAAGTACTTTGCCTAAAAGATGGAGGAGAATTGCTTAACTAGTGAGCATGTGCTCAGAATGTCTGGGTACTACAATCAACTGAATCAAGTGGGAGTTAATCTTCCAGATAAGATAGTGATTGATAGAGTTCTCTAGTCACCATCACCAAGTTACTGGAACTTCGTGATGAACTATAGTATGCAAGGGATGATGAAAACGATTCCTGAGTTCTTCGTGATGTTGAAATCGACGAATGTAGAAATTAAGAAAGAACATCAAGTGTTGATGATTAAAAAAGACCACTAGTTTCAAGAAAAGGGCAAAGAGAAAGAAAGGGAACTTCAAGAAGAATGGCAAGCAAGTTGTCACTCCCCTGAAGAAGCCCAAAGCTGTACCTAAGCCTGAAACTGAGTGCTTCTACTGCAAAGGAAATGGTCACTGGAAGTGGAACTGCCCCAAATATTTGGTGGATAAGAAGGATGGCAAAGTGAACAAAGGTATATTTGATATACAGGTTATTGATGTGTATCTTACTAGTGTTCATACTAGCCCCTAGATATTTGATACTTGTTTGGTTGCTAAGATTATTAACTTGAAATAGGAGTTACAGAATAAACAGAGACTAGTTGAGGGAGAAGTGACGATGTGTGTTGGAAGTGGTTCCAAGATTGATATGATCATCATCGCACACTCCTTATCCTTTCGGGATTAGTGTTGAACCTAAATAAATGTTATTTGGTGTTTGCATGAATATGATTAGATCATGTTTATTGCAATACGGTTATTCATTTAAGACAGAGAATAATTGTTATTCTATTACATGAATAAAACCTTCTATGGTCATACACCCAATGTGGATGGTTTATTGAATCTCGATCGTAGTGATACATATATTCATAATATTGACACCAAAACATGCAAAGTTGATAATGATAGTGCAACTTAGGCACTGCCATTTGGGTCATATCGGTGTAAAGCACATGAAGAAACTCCATAAAGATGGACTTTGTGAATCACTTGATTATGAATCATTTGATACTTGCGAACTATGCCTTATGGGTAAGATGACTAAAACTCTGTTCTTCGGAACAATGGAACGAGCTAGTGACTTATTGGAAATAATACATATCGATGTATGCGGTCCAATGAGTGTTGATTCTCGTGGCGGGTATCGTTATTTTCTGACCTTCACAGATGATTTGAGCAGATATGGGTATATCTACTTAATGAAACACAAGTCCGAAACATTTGAAAAGTTCAAAGAATTTCAGAGTGAAGTGGAGAATCATCGTAACAAGAAAATAAAGTTTCTACGATCTGATAGTGGAGGAGAATATTTGAGTTACGAGTTTGTCCTTCATTTAAAACAATGTGGAATAGTCTCACAGCACATGTCATCTAGAACACCACAACATAATGGTGTGTCTGAACGTTGTAACTGCACTTTATTGGATATGGTGCGATCTATGATGTCTCTTACCGATTTACCACTATCGTTTTGGGGTTATGCATTAGAGACAGTTGCATTCACTTTAAATAGGGCACCATCAAAATCCGTTGAGATGACGCCTTATGAACTATGGTCTGGTAAGAAACCAAAGTTGTCGTTTCTTAAAGTTTGGGGCTGCGATACTTATGTGAAAAAGTTTCAACCTGATAAGCTCGAACCCAAATCGGAGAAGTTCGTCTTCATAGGATACCCAAAAGGAAACTGTTGGGTACACCTTCTATCAAGATCCGAAGGCAAGATATTCGTTGCTAATAATGGATCCTTTCTAGAGAAGGAGTTTCTCTCGAAAGAAGTGAGTGGGAGGAAAGTAGAACTTGATGAGGTAATTGTACCTTCTCCCGAATTGGAAAGTAGTTCATCACAGAAATCAGTTCAAGTGATTCCTACACCAATTAGTGAGGAAGCTAATGATGATGATCATGAAACTTCAGATCAAGTTACTACCAAACCTCATAGGTCAACCAGAGTACGGTCTGCACCAGAATGGTACGATAATCCTATTTTGGAAGTCATGTCACTAGACCATGATGAACCTACGAACTATGAGGAAGCGATGATGAGCCCAGATTCCATGAAATGGCTCAAGGCCATGAAATCTGAGATGGGATCCATGTATGAGAACAAAGTGTGGACTTTGGTGGACTTGCCCGATGATTGGCAAGCCATAGAAAATAAATGGATCTTCAGGAGGAAGACGGATGCTGATAGTAGTATTACTATCTACAAAGCTTGACTTGTCGCAAAAGGTTTTTGACAAGTTCAAGGAGTTGACTACGATGAGACTTTCTCACCCATAGCGATGCTTAAGTCTGTCCGAATCATGTTAGCAATTGATGCATTTTATGATTATGAAATTTGGCAGATGGATGTCAAAACTGCATTCCTGAAGGGATTTTTGGAAGAAGAGTTGTATATGATGCAACCAGAAGGTTTTGTCGATCCAAAGGGTGCTAACAAAGTGTGCAAGCTCCAGCGATCCATTTATGGACTGGTGCAAGCCTCTCGGAATTGGAATAAGCGCTTTGATAGTGTGATCAAAGCATATGGTTTTATACAGACTTTTGGAGAAGCCTGTATTTACAAGAAAGTGAGTGGGAGCTCTGTAGCATTTCTAATATTATATGTGGATGACATATTGTTGATTGGAAATGATATAGAATTTCTGGATAGCATAAAGGGATACTTGAATAAGAGTTTTTTCATTGAAAGACCTCGGTGAAGCTGCTTACATATTGGGCATCAAGATCTATAGAGATAGATCAACACGCTTAATTGGACTTTCACAAAGCGCATACCTTGATAAAGTTTTGAAGAAGTTCAAAATGGATCAGTCAAAGAAAGGGTTCTTGCCTGTATTACAAGGTGTAAAGTTGAGTAAGACTTAAAGCCCGACCATGGCAGAAAATAGAAAGAGAATGAAAGTCATTCCCTATGCCACAGTCATAGGTTCTATAAAGTATCTTGTGTTATGTACCAGACCTATTGTGTACCTTGCCATGAGTTTTGGCAACGGGGTACAATAGTGATCTAAGAGTAGATCACTGGACAGCGGTCAAAATATCCTTAGTGAGGACTAAGGAAATATTTCTCGATTATGGAGGTGATAAAAGAGCTCGTCGTAAAGAGTTACGTCGATGCAAGCTTTTACATCGATCTAGATGACTCTAAGTCTCAATCTGGATACATATTGAAAGTGGGAGCAATTAGCTAGAGTAGCTCCGCAAGAGCATTGTAGACATAGAATATTTGCAAAATAATGACGGCTCGAATGTGATGTAATCTGCTGACTAAACTTCTCTCACGAGGAAAACATGATCACACCTTAGTAATCTTTAGGTGATAATCATATAGCGATGTGAACTATATTATTGAACCTAGTAAACCATTTGGGTGTTGGTCACATGATGATGTGAACTATGGGTGTTAATCGCATACAGATGTGAATATTGGTGTTAAATAACATGGTGATGTAACTAGATTATTGACTCTAGTGCAAGTGGGAGACTGAAGGAAATATGCCCTAGAGGCAATAATAAAGTTATTAATTATTTCCTTAATTCATGATAAATGTTTATTATTCATGCTAGAATTGTATTAACCGAAAACTTAGTACATGTGTGAATACATAGACAAAACAGATAGTCCCTAGTATGCCTCTACTTGACTAGCTCGTTAATCAAAGATGGTTATGTTTCCTAACCATAGACATGTGTTGTTATTTGATGAGCGGGATCACATTATTAGGAGAATGATGTGATGGACATGACCCATCCGTTAGCTTAGCATTATGATCGTTTCAGTTTCATTGCTATTGCTTTCTTCATGACTTATACTAGTTCCTCGAACTATGAGATTATGCAACTCCCGAATACCGGAGGAACACTTGGTGTGCTACCAAACATCAGAACGTGAAAGGGTGATTATAAAGGTGCTCTGAAGGTGTCTCCGAAGGTGTTTGTTGGGTTGGCATAGATCGAGATTAGGATTTGTCACTCCGAGTTTCGGAGAGGTATCTCTGGGCCCTCTCGGTAAAACTCATCACTATAAGCCTTGCAAGCATTGTGACTAATGAGTTAGTTGCGGGATGAAGTATTATGGAACGAGTAAAGAGACTTGCTGGTAACGAGATTGAACTAGGTATGATGATACCGACGATCGGATCTCAGGCAAGTAACATACCGATGACAAAAGGAACAACGTAGGTTGTTATGCGATTTGACCGATAAATATCTTGATAGAATATGTAGGAGCCAATATAAGCATCCAGGTTACACTATTGGTTATTGACCAGAGATGTGTCTCGGTCATGTCTACATAGTTCTCAATCCGTAGGGTCCGCACGCTTAACGTTCGATGATGATTGGTATTATGAGTTTATGTGATATGATGTACCGAAGATTGTTTGGAGTCCCAGATGTGATCACGGACATGTTGATGAGTCTCGAAATGGTCGAGACATAAAGATTGATATATTGCATGACTATATTCGGACACCGGAAGTGTTCCGGAGAAGTTTTGGATAAAACTGGAGTACCGGAGGGTTACCGGAACCCCCCGGGGGATTAATGGGCCTTAGTGGGCCTTAGTGGAGAAGACAGAGGGCCGGCCAGAGGTGGCGCCCGCCCCCCCTTGCCCAGTCTGAATTGGACAAGGGAAGCCTCTCCTTCCTTCTCTTCTCTCCTCTTTCCATCTTCTCCTTCTTGGACTAGGAAAGGGAGAGCTACTCCTACTGGGAGTAGGAGTCCTTCCCCTTGGTGCGCCCCTTGTTGGCCGCCGGCCTCCTCCTCCCCTCCTTTATATACGGGGGAGGGGGCTCCCCATAGACACAAGATTTGTCTGAGCCGTGTGCGGTGCCCCCCTCCGCAGTTACACACCTCGGCCATATCGTCGTAGTGCTTAGGTGAAGCCTCGCTACCGGTAACTTCATCATCACCGCCGCCACTGTCGCGGTCGATTTAAACTCTCCTCGGCCTCAACTGGATCAAGAGTATGAGGGATGTCATCGAGCTGAACGTGTGCTAAACACGGAGGTGACGTATGTTCGGTACTTGATAGGTTGGATCGTGAAGAAGTTCGACTGCATCAACTGTGTTATTGAAATGCTTCCGCTTTCGGTCTACAAGGGTACATGGACACACTCTCCCATCTCGTTGCTATGCTTCTCCTAGATAGATCTTGCGTGATCGTAGGAATTTTTTTGAAATTACTGTGTTCCCCAACAGGGGGCGGGACAGAGAGAGAGAGAGAGAGAGAGAGAGAGAGAGAGAGAGAGAGAGAGAGAGGATGGGTCAGCGGGCTCATTGGCCTTTTGCTAAGGCATGGTTCTTTGTCGTCTGTTAACAGAAGGCAAAGAGCCTAGCTAACGGACGTTACTTTGGCCATTTCTTTGCCGTCTGCTAGCAGACAGCAAAGAAAGTGTCAGTTAGGTGGTCATTGCTAGTGGGCCACCCACACTCTTTGCCGTCTGCCAGCAGACGGCCAAGCTTCTTTGCCGCCAGCTGGCTGACGGCAAAGAAATGGCTAACGGCAAACATGACCTTTGTCGTCAGCTCTTTCTTTGCCGTCAGTTTTCCTGAAGCTGATGGCAAAGACATTCTTTGCCATCAGCCAGCTGACGGCAAAGAGCTGGCTGATGGCAAAGATCCTGATTCCAGTAGTGTGGCCGCTGTCGTGGTCCTAACACTGATAGTAGAAAGGGGGTAGGTATGGAGAGGCAAGATCTCAGCTATGGTGAAGGTGTACACACAAGATTTACGAGTTCAGGCCCTTCTCGGTGGAAGTAAAAGCCCTACGTCTGGGTGCCCGGAGGCGGTCGACTGGATTATATGTTTGTGGTGTTACAGGGGGTGCGAGCCCTTGTGCCAGAGGAGGGGGTGGCTTATATAGAGTGTGCCAGGACCCCAGCCATCCTCCATTACAAGGGGCTTAATGTACATAAAGTAGGGGCGTTACTAATAATGCCAGCCATAAGTGCTATTAATGACTTTAAAGACCATGGAGTGAGTGTCTGACCGTTGCAGTGTTGAGTGACTCCTGGTCTTCAGTAGGTCGAGTGATCCGTTGCACGGTCGAGTGAAAACAGGTAGGAGAGGTACCCAAGTGGTATGATTGGTCGAGTGGATTGCACTCGACACCTTTGACTGGGGGTTCTTTGTTACCTCTTGGACTTCCTTGCTTCTAAGGTAGTGACCTTGGGTAGGGCGTAGGTCAGGTCTATGACCCTACCCCAGGTCTGTATCCTCATCGGTAGCCCCCGAATGGATTAAGGTCCGAGTAGAAAGTAGGTTGAAGTTGAACTTGCTCCGAGCTTTGCTTTTTGCGAGTGTTTTACGCAGGACGGAAGGCTCATGTTGGTACTTCAGCTTCGATTCAGTCGCCTTGATCGATTTAGAGAGTCGCCGAGTGAACTTGTAACAGCATTTGCCGAGTGTTGTCTGGGCACAGAATCTTTGGCGCGATTGATTGCGGTTTATCCCGGATTTCATGGGACTCAAAATTTCGGGGAAGCGCACGGGACGGGGCGTGCCGAAGTAAGCGGGATGGATAAGCAAGAGTGCCTTGATCTCCGCGCCACCTTTTTCGCCATGTATGACACGTGCGACTGTTGCGGGATTTGACAGGATCGCCTCGTCCCACACGTCAGCCACTCGGAAGCGGCCCTTTATAAGGCGACGGAGCCAAGGCGCCTGTACTGTGCGCGTCTGTTTTTCTCTCTTCTTCCTCTGTTTCTCCACTGCATCCGGCTCCTCCACCCTCGACGCCGCCGCTCCGCCACCATGGTGAAGGACAAGATGGCGGCGCTGGAACGCGCAAAGAAGGCGACGGGGGCGGCGAAGGGCAAGAAGCAGAATCGCGGGTCGTCATCGCGCTCGAGTCTACCGCCAGGTTGGATCCAAGGGAATTGGATCCGGTCTTCGCTCCGGCGGGAAGATCTAGATGAGCTGGTGGAGTCTGGGCTGATCGGCAAGGGTGCGGCAAGGCTGCCTGAGGGGGAGATGGAGCCGCAACCTCGACCGGGTGAGTGTGTACTTCTCGCCACCCACGTCGACCGGGGCTTCTCACTTCCTCCGCACCCCTTCTTCTGGGGCTTCTTGAACTTCTTCGGTGCCCAACTCCATCATTTTTCTCCCAATACCATCACATACCTTGCTGCATTTGTGTCTACGTGTGAGAACTTTCTGGGGTGTCGACCGCACTGGGGTCTTTTCAAGCACATTTTCACCATCCGTTCTCAGTCGGTGAAAAAAGCGAACACGAGTGACGAGAAAACCCATGTCATTCAGATCTGTGGGGGTTTGGGTATCCAGAAGAGGCAGAGGAGCTCTTTCCCTTCCATGACTCTCCCTGAATCGGTTAGGGGCTGGCAGTCGACCTGGTTCTACCGCTAGGACCTCGCAACCCTAGGTCAGTCGACCGGCCTTCCCCACTTCACTTTTGACAGTGTCCAGACTCCTTCCTCGCTGAAAGTGACTGTTGCTGAGAACATGGAGACGAAGATGCTAGTTGAGAAGGTGGTCCAACTGATCAATGAGGGTGTCACTGGCATCGACCTGCCGGATGTATTCCTCAGTCGATGCATCCAGCCCCTTCAGGCCCATGACCATCCCATGTGGTTGTACTCTGGGGCTGACGACACTGCTCGGGCTCATCCAGAGGATGTGCCAGCCAAGAAAGTGGCCATGTGGTTGAAGAGCATTACAGGCAACAAGGACAACCCCAGAGGAGCCAGGAGAGTCGTCCCCTTCAGTGATGACAATCAGCCCGACAAGGTACATTCTTTATTCCGACTGTCTTTGCATATACGTTCCAACTGCTCTTGAGCTCAACTGACTTTTACTTGACTTCTTGTCTTGTAGGTTTTCACTGACATGTATTCGATGCCCAAAGGTGAACAAGTTCTGGAGCAGGGCCAGGAGGGAGAGGCCAGTGCGAAGGAGAGTGATGTATGGGAATCTTCGGATGAAGAAGAGGAGGAGGAAAGCGAGGAGTCAGATGACGAGGACGAGGTCGACTCGCCGCCTCGCTCTGAACGCCGATCCAAGCAACACCATGATCCGGCGGGCGGGCGCGGAAAGAACGTGGCTCCAAGTACCCAAACGCAGAAGCGCACTCGGACGTCGACTCCGGAGCCAACAGAGAAAGTCGCCAAGCAGCCCAAGATTTCTCCTGCAAAGACTCGGAAGACTTTGCTGAGGATCAAGATGGACGTCCCTGTTGCTTCAGGGTGAGCATCTTTCTTGTGTTTATTTAGGCCGACTGATACTTCTGTTCTGACCGAATGGATCATGTACCTTTCCAGCCCAACCTCTGCTGCGACTGACATGGATATTGACAAGGCTCCAGGAGATGAGGAAACCAACGACGCGGCCACCTCCCGAGCTGGTAAGTCCGCTCGACCAGAACCTATTTAGTCGATTGAGTTATCGGTCGGTTGAATTTCTGATGTTTTTCTTTCATTGCAGTTCTTTGAGACATCATCGTGCTTCTCGATGATGAAGAAGAAGAAGTGCCTCTACAGGAGAGGAGGAGGAGAGGCGGGGGCTCAAGCAGGAGAGGGCTTCAAGTTCAAGTCCCTCAGTCGACGCCGATGCTTGAGGCGGTGGTCGAGCGATCCGGAGATCTGGTTCGGACCAACGTCACATTCGCCAACCCGCTGACGACTGATCGTCCATCGGGGTCGACTGCTCCGGCTCCTGCTGCTCTAGTGCAACTCCACGCATCAGACCTAGTAGCTGCTTCGGCCACCTTGGAGCCATCAGTTTTTTCTGCATACCAGACCCCAGATGACTCGCCAAAGTGCTGCCAGGGAGGGTCTTCGCCAGGTGAACCTTGTTATGGAGCAGGTGAAGGTGATGCACGAGGCCAGCCAGGTGGCCTATAACGCCAGCACCACTCTGCAGACCAATGTTAAGGTCAGTGAACTCCCGACTGAACTTTTGAATGTTGTTTTATATCTGATCACCCACTGGGGTGTGCCTATTTTTAGAGTTTAAGAAGTCTTCCACTCCACTCGACTCGTCCTGAGTCATAGTGTTCTGTCTGAACCAGTGGGGGCACGCCGAGTGCACCCACTGGGTGTAGTCCCCGAGACCACGGTCGACTGCTGGCAGTCGGCTGAGGTCTGAGAATCTACTTTTTTTTTACTCACGCTGGGCAGACCATGCTGACTGTTGATCTAAACCAGTGGGGGCACACCGAGTGCACCCATTGGGTGTAGTCCCCGAGGCTACTATTGAATGTTTGATTCGGCAGTAGTTTAGAGTAACTTTCGCTGTCATTGTCTTTTGTTTCCGTCGGCTGATATATCTCTCTCGCTGACTGCAGAGGTCTTGTGATCTTGGAGCTCGGCTTTCTGAGTTAAACAAGAAGCACATCAGTGTCACGCCCAATATGCGACCCTATCCAAAAGGAACTCGAAGGTCCCACCAAGGATAGACCCGCATATTGAAACGCTTTTGCAAGGTGGATATCATTACATCAACATTACATAATAGTGGGGATACATACAAAAGGGCATACAATGCCACATGAATACAACATCACATCATACAAGATCAACATCCGACTACGGATGAAACATAAATGTAAACTCAAACAATATCCACCTCGCTATCCTGTGCTGCCGACCGAACCTATCCCCGATCAAGAAGAAGCGTAAGAAGAACTCCAAAGCAAGCAAACATCGCCTCGCGTCATGATCATCGCAGAACTGTACCTGCAACTGGTGGTGTAGTAATCTGTGAGCCACGAGGACTCAGCAATCCCATTACCATGGGTATCAAGACTAGCAAAGCTTAAATAGGAAAGGAAGGGATAAAGTGGTGAGGTTGCAGCAGCGGCTAAGCATATATGGTGGCTAACATACGCAAATGAGAGCGAGAAGAGAAACAAAGGAACGGTCGCCAACTAGCAATGATCAAGAAGTGATCCTGAACTCCTACTTATGTCAGACATAACCCAGAAACCGTGTTCTCCTCTCGATCAACCCCAAAAGAGACACTCACGTTACGCATTACGGTTGGTGTATTTTAATTAAGATCAACTTCGGTTTTCTACAACCGACATTAACAAATTCCCATCTGCCACATAACCGCGGGCACGGCTTTCGAAAGTTCAAACCCTGCAGGGTGTCCCAACTTAGCCCATGATAAGCTCGCGATCAACGAAGGATATTCTTCTCCCGGAAGACCCGATCAGTCTCGAATCCCGCTACAAGACATTTCGACAAAGAATAAAACAAGACCAGCAAAGCCGCCCGATGCCGGACAATCCCGATAGGAGCTGCACATATCTCGCTCTCGTGGCAACACCGATGAGACAAAGCTACGAGTAAAACCAACCTCAAGTTGCCCTAAGGTGGCCCTCAAGAAGCGGCTCGGTTCGAACCAGCACTTAGAGAAGCACCGCCCGGGGCTAATAAAGATGACCCTTGGGTTGGCCGACCCAAGGAAGGGTATAGGTGGTGGTGAGGCAAATGGTAAAACCAAGGTTGGGCCTTGCTGAAAAGTCTTATTCAAAGCGAACCGTCAAGGGGTCCCATAAATCACCCGACCGCTGTTAAGGGACGCAAAAATCCGGGAACATAATACCGATATGACGGAAACTAAGGCGGCAAGAGTGGAACAAAACACTGCATAAGGCCGAGCCTTCCACCCTTTACCAAGTATATAGATGCATTAATAATATAAGATATATTGTGATATCCCAACAAGTAAACATGTACCAACAAGGAACAACATCTCCATGTTCCAACAAGGAACAAACTTCATCTTCACCTGCAACTAACAACGCTATAAGAGGGGCTGAGCGAAGCGGTAACATAGCCAAACAACGGTTTGCTAGGAAGGGTAACAAAGGTTAGAGGCTGACATGGCAATTGGGATGGCTTGACAAACAGGTAATAGGTAGCGCAGCATAGCGATAGAACGAAGCAACTAGCATAGCAATGATAGTAATGAGATCCAAGGTGACGGTCATCTTGCCTGAAATCCCGCTAGGAAGAAGAACGAGTCCATGAAGTAGAACGAACGGGAGTAGTCGAACGAATCCTCACAATCGCAACATTACCGGAACCGAGAAGCAACACCGGAAAGAAACAAACAACATGGTAAATGCACAAGCATAAACATGGCATGATGCTCAATCAAGTATGATGCATGTCCAGTTTAATGAGGCATGGCATGGCAAAGTGCAACAAACAATACTACCAATTAAGTGGAGCTCAATATGCAACGGGTTGCATATTGACAAAACACCACATGCAATTATTTAGTTTGATCTCATTTAGGTACACAACAATATTAAATGTTGTTAAACATGGCAAGAGGTGGAGCATAATTAAACTAACTATTTAGGCAAGTTTAAATGAGGCCGGAAATAAGAAACAACAATTCCGGAAAATCCCCATGTCCATATTTTAGATTCGGTACTGTTCTGCCCTAAACACAATTTTATTGTTGTTAAACAGGAAAACAAAGTGGACCATGTTAAACTAGGCATTTTTCCACCCCATTTACATATAAAGAACACTTAATTCCGAGTTACGGTTATTTAGTTATAAAATAAATCATTTTAACATGGCATATTAGCAAATTTAAATAAACAGCAAGTTAAACATTTTAAACATGGATGGAAATGACATATTATTAATCTACACAATTTTCTGAGCATTTACATATATAAAGTATTTTAAACCGATGCACAGTTAATTAATTATTAAATGCATGAAGTGCAAGGACTTTTCTCGCAAATCAGTAAATCATCGGATAATGGTTAAAATCGCTGGCAGGAAAAAACACGATCGGGCCAATCTGACTATCCCAATAGAGGAAAGGCTGGGGTTGCTCACCAGGCCTCATGGGCCGGCTGGTGGGGAGGAGGCCAGTGCAGGGGGCGCCACTGGCCTTGAGAGGCGGCCACACGCAGCACTACCGGATGCGACTCCAGCGTGGTCAACGCATGACGAGGGAACTGCTGCTGCTTCGCTCAAGAATGTAAACAGCAGCAGGGGAGGCCGGCGATGAGGGCTCGGGACGAGCTCACTCCGCGAGGGGTTCGGGCGCAGAAGGAAGCGGCGGGACCCAGCGCGGCAGGAGCTCATGGACGGGTCGAGCTGGAGGAGCTCAGGCCTCAAAAGGGAGCAAAGGAGGCCGAGACTCCATGGCAGGGGAACGGCAGCGATGATGTGGGGCTCTCGCGACGCTGCCTCGGCGGAGACCGACCGAACGGGACTGGGACGACGGGATCCGGCGGAGGGGCCGAACTGGAGCAAACGGGGCGGCTTGAGGCGCCGGGCAGCAGAGGTCACGAGGCCATGGCGCTGGGGAGTGCTCTGCCGACAGAGAAAGGGAGAACAGGAGAGATGAATAAAAGAGAGAGGGGAGGAAGAAAAGGAGAGCTGGACGGCTTTGTTCTGGCCAGCAGCTCGAACCGTGGCCGGACGGCGAGGCTGCAGGTTTCGGAGAGGAGAGACAGAGAACGAGGGGTGAGGCAATGGAGAGAGAGAAAGGAGAGGAAGGTGAAGGAGTTACAGGAGGAAGAGGGGCTCGACGGGCACTGGATGCCCAACGACAGGATCAAATGGCTGATCCAGAGCTCCAGCAAAATTGAGGGCCTCAAGGCATTCATGGCAGCGGCGACCTCCATGGAGCTGTTCCTGTTCGAGGTAAAGAACAGAAAAACAGAGAGCTTAGAGGGAGATAGAGACAGGGGAAAAACAGAACGAAGGAGAAGGATGGGCAGAGGCACGGTGACCTGTTGCTGCTGGCCGAAGGAGTGGCGAGCACGAGGGAGCAAGAGGCTCGCGGGGCTCTGCTTGCTGGAGGCTGGGAGCGAGGCTGCGATCTGGTTGGGCGGCGCCGGAAATCAAGGGAATGGGTCGGGGAATATTTGGATCGGGAGGAGTTCGAGAAGTGGAGGCTCAGGAGGTGTTTGGAGGGAGATGGATCTGGGAGGATCCCAATGAAGATGCGAGAGACCGGCGGCGGCGGATGGATTGCATGGATGGGACAGCCGTCCAGGATTTTAGGGTTGGACTAGTTTATATATAGCCTGCGGATTAGATTAAGGACTAATCCGGTCCGTCCGATGGAAATCGAGCGGTCGAGAATAAATAGATTAGGTGGCCCGAATAAGAAACCGGAGATGTTTTATATACGTTAGGGGATGACCTGAACCCATCGGTAACGAAAGCCCGGGTCGGGTTCGGGGCAGTTTTCGGACGCACGAAAGAGGGGGGGTCGGTGGCTGGACAAGAGGGGAACGCTTACACGGTTGGTCTCAGAAAGGTCAACGGGGACAAGAGCCTGACAAAATAACAACGGAGACAAAGAGAGAAGGGGCAACTACGAACGGCTACGAGTTTTTTAGAAAATGTGCAAATGCAATGCACATGATGCGATGAGACTAGATGCATAACAAGAACAAAATGCAAAACAACAGACAAAACCCAACCACAACGGAAATAAAATAAATCACATCTCCGGAAAAGGCAAGATTCGGAGTTACAAATATGGAAAGTTGTATCCGGGGTGTTAGAACACTCCACCACTACGAGAGGATCTCGTCCCGAGATCTAGGATGGCACCGGAGAGAAAAGGAAGAGGAAGATAAGAGGTAAACTAAATTGCTTCTCTGACAAACGAGTGAAACCATGAACCTTGAGAGGTTGAACAAAATTGAAAGAAACAAAACAACGGAGATGACCAAGATTGCAAACAATCCGGTAGAAAAGAGGAACAAGGAGTATTACGAGAACTAGGTGGTTGAAAGACATGGAAAAAAAAGAGTTTAATGGACAAGATAGAATTCGAAACCACTCCGGTTAAAACAAGATGAGAGAGGAAGAATGATATAATTTGGGCAGCACTCCGACTGTAAATGGAAGGAATTGAACATGAACTTGACAAATGAGAGGATACTTGATTTCAGGCAGCACTCCGGTTGAAAAGAGAGGCAAAACTTGATAAGATGAAAGAACTTGAATGAGAACACAACACTCCGGCTAAACGAATAAGCAAGGAAAATAACATGATCTTGACAAAAGAAGATAATTGGTAGAAAAGAGCAACATCACAAAGCCTCCGAAACGAAAGAATAGAAGCTAGACCGTTGGGACAAAGGGACGGAGAAGAAAATGACAACTTCTACCACAATTTAATTTGGTAGGCATCCTTGCAAAGAAGAATTTGACGGAGTTGTTGGAAAACAAACGCCGAAAAGAATAAGCTTGTAGTGGGCTTATGGAAACATCTCAAGACTATGAGGTGACAACCCGCCATTAACAGAAACAATTGATTGGTTGAGATTAGTGAAGATAAGAGAAACTTCTTCCCCGAGATGAGAAGGAGAAAATTGGATCATAGATATGCACCACAAATAGCAACATTCCTTAGGGAAGGCTTTAGGTGAAATATGACCCAAGATAACTCCAACAAAAAGATTGATTGGTTGAAAAGGTCTCTTGAATGAAGAGAAAATGATGGATTTAAATATCTCATTCTTAACAACTTGCGAATCATGAAACACGAAGTGAAATTGTCAAGAATGACATAACACCACCTCAAAAGATAAGGTAGAAAGAATTGCACTTCGGAATGCAAGAGGAAGAATACTTGAACTCCTCAAAACAGAACATGTGTTGAGCACCATGTTTAATTTTGAGTATAGCTTGGCGGATCATAACTTCGAGAAAATGTTGAAGAACAATTGAAGAATGAAAAGAATCCTTGACAAACCACCATGTAGAGCCTCTATGAAGAACTCCGGTAATAAAAAGATGATAAAACGAAAGATTAGTTGAGAATACAAGTTGAAGCCTTACGATGGTTTAGATGGAGCTTCATGACGAGATAATGCGGAAAACTTGGAACTCCGGAAAAAGAATAGATGAAACACTAGAACCAAGAATTACTTCATCATGAACAATCTCCGGAAGAAAAGAATTAAATCACCTCGAGGAAATAAGAATAAGATTTATTGTATGCTTATCCTCATCAAATTAAATTTGATGACAAGCAATGGATTTGGCATACTACTTATTCTTCTTGAGGGGTTGAAGAGAGATATAGTGCCAACTTGAGAAGGTATTGATGGAGCCACCGATGGAATTTGGAAACAGCGAAAGAATTAATATGATAACGAAGGAAGTGAAATCTTGAACGAACCACCGTAATAACTTGAAAAACAATTGAAGAAAAGAGAACGAATCGCCGGGAAGAATTGAGAATGAACGTAGCAAAGGCACAATTCATCGGGAAGAATTTGAGAAAAAGAAAACGAAGATACTTGAGAGGATTTAGATACAAGAGAATGAAGAGATCATGAACTGATTAGAGGATATTTGAACGATTCTCCGGTATGATTTGGAGAACGAGAGCTGAAAGCTTGAATGAATAATTCCGAGATAATGGCCTCCGAAGAATCAAACTGAAAAGACTCGTGAAATGCTCCGGATGGGTGAAAAGAATTCCCACAATCGAAAACAATTATGAGAGGATGGCATCAAATTTGAAGTGCGCATCTTTGGAAGAACAGGTAAGGATTTAAGAGGAACTCTTCTTCGGTCTTCAAGTGTTGAGAATGACGATGAGAAACATCACCATGAATTGTTGAGAAACTCCGGAATGAAAATTAGAAAGGTTTACCCAACGACGAAAGAATTTGGAAGATCTTGGAGAAAAAACATTTGACTGATGATAACTCATTCTTACGTCAAACTTTGAAATGAATTTGAGAATAGTTCCAGGAAAATTAGAAGAGTCAGGTAAGATCCTGGGAAAAGACCTGTGGGTTAGGGCCCACTCAAAAGAAAACACCGTTGAACAATTGTTTGAAATAGATATTGCACCGGTAGAATTAAATGACTTGAATGAGATAATAATCTCCGAATAGCTTGAACGGATCTTGGAAGAAAAGACGAGCCTTCTGATATATCTTCAGCACTCCAGAACAAATGAATAGCGAGAAGTGAATGATTAAGAGGTGCATCGGCAAGAGAAAGCATTGGAAATTTGGAAAAGAATATGATCAACACTGAAAGCTTGAGTTAAATCAACCGGAAAAGAATACGAGAATGAAGAATGATGAACTTGAAACTGTTGAGCATCTTCATGGGAAATCACCGGATAAGAACATTGAAAGAAAAGAATGAAGAGACTTCCCAAAAATAAAAGGATACATGATTAAGAAATCTGAGTCCTTGAAGAAAAAGGGTGGAGGGCGGAAAACAAAACAACTTGGGGACGGATGAAACGGACACCATTGAGAAAAACTTAGAATTTGATCTCGCAAATGTTGAAATGATCGGATCCACTTAAAGAGAAGCACGCCGTTGGAAAAGAATTAACATGACGACCTCGATAATCAAGAAGGATTAGTATTCACATAGCAATATGAGAACACCGCTTGAGGAAAAGGTATGGATTCAACATTTGACTTCAAGCAACTCAATACCACAAATAAAACAAAACAAAGGATTTGGCTTGCAGAATAAGCCGGAACAAATACATATGATAGAGATTTACCCAGCCTCATATCATGCATCCGTCGAAAAGATATTCTAGGAGCTACTTGAATTCCCACCTATAAACTCCCAAACTTTCTCGTTATGCAATCTGGTGTTGGGGATACAGGGACACAAAATATATCACCCAAACTAACAATACCTAGATCCAAATTGTATCCATCCTTCAACACATAACCAAGAAAACTCCGAAATCGTGTACCTCAACCTTCAAAAGCATCCGTTATAATGAAGTCATGGCAATACTCCCGAGCTCGCCCAAAGATCAAGTTATCGGGTTATCTCACCAACAACCGCACAAAAGAGATTTCGATGTCGGTAAAACTCAGTATTCCGAATCGCAACGATAAAATTGTGACGACAACACCTCGGAGCTCAACTCCCGGACACCGCCACAACAACTAAATGTCGAGGCACCAAGAACAATGTTCTCGCCACAAAACCATCGAAACGATCCCAAGATACCCGCGTGATCCTAAAAAAATTTCGTGAAATTTGAGGAGAGGAAAGACAAAACATCTACGTCAGGAGGCCTCACCAGAGCAACGAAGGGGGCTGAGGAGTAAAAAGAATCCTACTCTCCGATATATATAATCCTAAGACTCAAAATAGTTTTCTTCTAGACTCAACAACGGCCAACAAACAAGGGGATCCTAAGGTCGGTCGAGGCTCGATACTAACTTGAACACGCCCAATATGCGACCCTATCCAAAAGGAACTCAAGGTCCCACCAAGGATAGACCCGCATATTGAAACGCTTTTGCAAGGTGGATATCATTACATCAACATTACATAATAGTGGGGATACATACAAAAGGGCATACAATGCCACATGAATACAACATCACATCATACAAGATCAACATCCGACTACGGATGAAACATAAACAAAACTCAAACAATATCCACCTCGCTATCCCAGTGCTGCCGACCGAACCTATCCCCGATCAAGAAGAAGCGTAAGAAGAACTCCAAAGCAAGCAAACATCGCTCTCGCGCCATGATCATCGCAGAACCTGTACCTGCAATCGGTGGTGTAGTAATCTGTGAGCCACGAGGACTCAGCAATCCCATTACCATGGGTATCAAGACTAGCAAAGCTTAAATAGGAAAGGAAGGGATAAAGTGGTGAGGTTGCAGCAGCGGCTAAGCATATATGGTGGCTAACATACGCAAATGAGAGAGAGAAGAGAAACAAAGGAACGGTCGCCAACTAGCAATGATCAAGAAGTGATCCTGAACTCCTACTTATGTCAGACATAACCCAGAAACCGTGTTCTCCTCTCGATCAACCCCGAAAAGAGACACTCACGGTTACGCACACGGTTGGTGTATTTTAATTAAGATCAACTTCGGGTTTTCTACAACCGGACATTAACAAATTCCCATCTGCCACATAACCGCGGGCACGGCTTTCGAAAGTTCAAACCCTGCAGGGTGTCCCAACTTAGCCCATGATAAGCTCTCGCGATCAACGAAGGATATTCTTCTCCCGGAAGACCCGATCAGTCTCGAATCCTGCCACAAGACATTTCGACAAAGAATAAAACAAGACCAGAAAGCCGCCGATCGCCGACAATCCCGATAGGAGCTGCACATATCTCGCTCGTGGCAACACCGGATGAGACAGGCTACGAGTAAAACCAACCCTCAAGTTGCCCTAAGGTGGCCTCAAGAAGGCTCGGTTCGAACCAGCACTTAGAGAAGCACCGCCCGGGGCTAATAAAGATGACCCTTGGGTTGGCCGACCCAAGGGAAGGGTATAGGTGGTGGTGAGGCAAATGGTAAAACCAAGGTTGGGCCTTGCTGGAAAAGTCTTATTCAAAGCGAACTGTCAAGGGGGTCCCATAAATCACCCGACCGCGTTAGGGATGCAAAAATCCGGGTACATAATACCGATATGACGGAAACTAAGGCGGCAAGAGTGGAACAAAACACCAGGCATAAGGCCGAGCCTTCCACCCTTTACCAAGTATATAGATGCATTAATAATATAAGATATATTGTGATATCCCAACAAGTAAACATGTACCAACAAGGAACAACATCTCCATGTTCCAACAAGGAACAAACTTCATCTTCACCTGCAACTAACAACGCTATAAGAGGGGCTGAGCGAAGCGGTAACATAGCCAAACAACGGTTTGCTAGGAAGGGTAACAAAGGTTAGAGGCTGACATGGCAATTGGGATGGCTTGACAAACAGGTAATAGGTAGCACAGCATAGCGATAGAACGAAGCAACTAGCATAGCAATGATAGTAATGAGATCCAAGGTGACGGTCATCTTGCCTGAAATCCCGCTAGGAAGAAGAACGAGTCCATGAAGTAGAACGAACGGGAGTAGTCGAACGAATCCTCACAATCGCAACATTACCGGAACCGAGAAGCAACACCGGAAAGAAATAAACAACATGGTAAATGCACAAGCATAAACATGGCATGATGCTCAATCAAGTATGATGCATGTCCGGTTTAATGAGGCATGGCATGGCAAAGTGCAACAAACAATACTACCAATTAAGTGGAGCTCAATATGCAACGGGTTGCATATTGACAAAACACCACATGCAATTATTTAGTTTGATCTCGTTTAGGTACACAACAATATTAAATGTTGTTAAACATGGCAAGAGGTGGAGCATAATTAAACTAACTATTTAGGCAAGTTTAAATGAGGCCGGAAATAAGAAACAACAATTCCGGAAAATCCCCATGTCCATATTTTAGATTCGGTACTGTTCTGCCCTAAACACAATTTTATTGTTGTTAAACAGGAAAACAAAGTGGACCATGTTAAACTAGGCATTTTTCCACCCCATTTACATATAAAGAACATTTAATTCCGAGTTACGGTTATTTAGTTATGAAATAAATCATTTTAACATGGCATATTAGCAAATTTAAATAAACAGCAAGTTACACATTTTAAACATGGATGGAAATGACATATTATTAATCTACACAATTTTCTGAGCATTTACATATATAAAGTATTTTAAACCGATGCACAGTTAATTAATTATTAAATGCATGAAGTGCAAGGACTTTTCTGCAAATCTGTAAATCACTGGATAATGGTTAAAATCGCTGGCAGGAAAAAAACACGCATCGGGCCGAATCTGACTATCCCAATAGAGGAAAGGCCAGGGGGGCTGCTCACCAGGCCTCATGGGCCGGCTGGTGGGGAGGAGGCCAGGCAGGGGGCGCGCTGGGCCTTGGAGAGGCGCCACACGCAGCTACCGGATGCACCCAGCGTGGTCAACGCTACGACGAGGGAACTGCTGTCGCTCTCGCCTCTCAAGAATGTAAACAGCAGAGGGGAGGCCGGGCGATGAGGGCTCGGGACGAGCTCACTCCGCGAGGGGTTCGTGCAGGAAGGGAAGCGGCGGGACTCAAAGCGCAGGAGCTCATGGACGGGTCGAGCTGGAGGAGCTCAGGGCCTCAGGTGCGGGAGCAAAGGAGGCCGAGACGCCATGGCAGGGGAACGGCAGTGCGATGCAGGGGGCTCCGGCGACGCGGCCTCGGCGGAGACCGACCAGAATGGGACTGGGACGACGGGATCCGACGGAGGGGCCGAATCTGGAGCAAACGGGGGCGGCTTGAGGCGCCGAAGCAGCAGAGGTCAGCGAGGCCATGGCGCGGGGGGAGTGCTCCTGTCGACAGAGAAAGGGAGAACAGGGAGAGATGAATAAAAGAGAGAGGGGGAGGAAGAAAAGGAGAGCTGGACGGCCTGGTCGCCGGCAGCTCGAACCGGTGGCCGGACGGCGAGGCTGCAGGGTTTCTGGAGAGGAGAGACAGAGAACGAGGGGTGAGGCAATGGAGAGAGAGAAAGGAGAGGAAGGTGAAGGAGTTACAGGGAGGAAGAGGGGCTCGACGGGCGACCTGGATGCCCAACGACAGGATCAAATGGCCAGATCCAGAGCTCCAAAGTAAATTGAGGGCTCAAGGCATTCATGGCAGCGGCGACCTCCATGGAGCTGTTCCTGCTCGAGGCAAAGAACAGAAAAACAGAGAGCTTAGAGGAGATAGAGACAGGGAAAACAGAACGAAGGAGAAGGATGGGCAGAGGCACGGTGACCTGTTGTGCTGGGTCAAGGAGTGGCGAGCACGAGGGAGCAAGAGGCTCGCGGGGCTCTGCTTGCTGGAGGCTGGGAGCGAGGCTGCGATCTGGTTGGGCGGCGCTGGAAATCAAGGGAATGGGTTGGGGAATATTTGGATCGGGAGGAGTTCGAGAGGTGGAGGCTCAGGAGGTGTTTGGAGGGAGATGGATCTGG
This sequence comes from Aegilops longissima, assembly GCA_021605205.1. Classification (NCBI taxonomy): domain Eukaryota; kingdom Viridiplantae; phylum Streptophyta; class Magnoliopsida; order Poales; family Poaceae; genus Aegilops; species Aegilops longissima. The sequence continues at coordinate 18,388,930 of CM038680.1, forward strand.
GAGGATCCCAATGAAGATGCGAGAGACCGGCGACGGCGGATGGATTGCATGGATGGGACAGCCGTCCAGGATTTTAGGGTTGGACTAGTTTATATATAGCCTGCGGATTAGATTAGGGACTAATCCGGTCCGTCCGATTGAAATCGAGCGGTCGAGAATAAATAGATTAGGTGGCCCGAATAAGAAACCGGAGATGTTTTATAGACGTTAGGGGATGACCTGAACCCATCGGTAACGAAAGCCCGGGTCGGGTTCGGGGCAGTTTTCGGACGCACGAAAGAGGGGGGGTCGGTGGCTGGACAAGAGGGGAACGCTTACACGGTTGGTCTCAGAAAGGTCAACGGGGACAAGAGCCTGACAAAATAACAACGGAGACAAAGAGAGAAGGGGCAACTACGAACGGCTATGAGTTTTTTAGAAAATATGCAAATGCAATGCACATGATGCGATGAGACTAGATGCATAACAAGAACAAAATGCAAAACAACAGACAAAACCCAACCACAACGGAAATAAAATAAATCACATCTCCGGGAAAGGCAAGAGTCGGAGTTACGAATATGGAAAGTTGTATCCGGGGTGTTACAATCAGCCTCGAACTTGATCTTGAACTAGCGAAGAAGAACCTCAAGACTGCTCAAGTAGAAACAGCCATCATGGGAGGTAATCAATCGACACTTGTCCACCCAGTAGCTCGTGCTTTTCAGTGTTTTTTCTTCAGTCTCTTTGAACCAAGTGACTTCACACAAGCAGATGTGCATAGTGAAAACCATCAGCTTCAGGCTCGTCTGAAGAGTGTTGTTTCTTTATAGAGAATGAAGGAAGCTCCGGAGAAGAAGGATCAGGATCTTGTTGCTGCTCAGAAGGAAGCATGAGAGAAGACAGCGCTTGCGGACAAGAAGCTGGCTTCGGTCGGCAAGTTGGAAGAGGAGAACACGAAGCTGAAGACTGCCATCTCTAAAGCCAATCGAGAAGTTGAGCAACTGAAGAAGGACAAGGAGAACCTGACAAATGAAGTTGGAAGCCTCGAAGCCAAGACAGGCAAGTTGTAGTCCTATCTGGGACAACTTGCCGCCAAACTAGTCCTGAAGCTTGAAGGTATCGCCGCTCGACTGGTTAGTTGCCGTCGACTGAAGTGTCTTGTTATATTGTCGACTCACTATTTTTCCTGGTTGTGCAGAACTTTTCCAGGATTTTGAGGCTGAGACTGGGCGGGTCGAGACGGGTCTTGACCCCATCAATTGTCCTATGAAAGATGATGTTGCGATGAACTTGCTGCGGTTGGAATCACGCTTGGACAGCGCCGTTGCTTATTTGGCTCGACTGAAGGCGGCGATGACTGGGGTTGACGCTGAACTCTGGCCTCAGGCGGAACTTTCACAAGATCTTGAGCCACTGATGACTCGACTAAATCAGATCCCTGACCGAGTGCAGGAATGGAAGAAATCATCTGCCCGCTGTGGCGATGATGATTAATTTTTGAGGAATTATATTTGCTAGTATTTGATTTATATGCAATTTGAGGTCAAAAATAACACTTAGTGCCTTCTAAATCTCCGTCGTAACCACCGTCGATCGCTCAAGACTGGCCCTGTCACGGCACCACCTTGTGGTGAGGCTCTTGTTCATGAATGTTTTACATTACCAAATTGATGTTTGTGTGATTTGGATATATAGTTACTCGATAATTATCTTACCCGACGTTGTTTGTTATACAGAGTGCCATGGTTTTGATATCCGCCCCGCCGGCCCTCGCCCTTGTTATGATTCGATGTGGTATATTCTCTTTAAAACTAGTTGTTGCATTTCGTGTTTATCTCAAATTATGCCCATCAAGTTGACATAGATATTTTTATCTAGGAGGTATGTGAATCGGAAATTCCAACCGACCCTATTGTCGAGAGGTTAAATTTAGTTGAAAGAGAAAACGAGTATTTGAAAGAAAAATAGAAAAAAATTGAGGGGGAGAAGATGGAATTGGAGTTGCATGTTGTCGATGTCGTCGATGATCACAAGATCAAGATGGAGAAAATGAGGTTGAAGATTAGAAAGATTAGAAAATATGCCATTGATAGTGTGGCTTGGTATCATTATGTTGTTGGATCAATTGTTACCTTAGTTGCGATCTTCATCGCATTTGTTGTTGCATTTAAATTCTGAGAGTTATTTGTATGTTGCATTTAATTAAGTGATGTATATGAACTTTATGTATGAACTTTATGTATGAACTTGTATTAATTTGGTCTATTTGGTGTTGTGTAATGAAGATGAGCCAACAATGGATGTATGATGACCGATGCTCTCCCGAGTTCATTAATGGCGTGCATACTTTTCTGCGGGTCGCTGAGGCAAACAAGCGGGCGGATGGTTTTATGCCTTGTCCATGTGCTGGCTGTAAGAATGGTCACAGCATTTCTCGCCAAAAACCATTCACGCCCACCTATTTAAGTCCGGTTTCATGCCCCACTATAATGTTTGGACCAAGCACGGAGAAATAGGGGTTATGATGGAAGACAATGAAGAAGAAGAGGACGATGACGGCTATCCTGGCCATGGGTTCCCTGAATACGATGATACAACAATGGGGAAGAAGCTGAGCCGGCAATGCAGGAAGAAGTCGAAGAAGAGGCATCGATGAGCCCGCCGATGATCTAGGTCGGGCCATTGCCGATGCAAAGAGAAACTGCGCAAGTGATCCGGAGAGGACGGTTGCAGCGCATGTTAGAGGATCACAAGAAATTGTTGTACCCGAATTCAAGGTTGACAAAAAAGTTGGGCACCACACTGGAATTGCTGCAATGGAAGGCAGGGAATGGTGTATCTGACAAGGGATTTAGAAATTTGCTGGTAATGATAAAGAATATGCTTCCAAAGGACAATGAATTGCCCGAGAGTACATACGAAGCAAAGAAGGCTGTCCGCCTCTAGGGTTAGAGGTGCAAAAGATACATGCATGCCCTAATGATCTGCATCCTCTACCGCTGTTAGTACGAGGATTTGAACGCTGTCTGTATGCGTGCATTACATTATAAGATCACCGCGATGACCCCGGTGATGTCGAGGGTGAGCGCCCAGAAGAAGATTCCTGCCAAGGTGATGTGGTATGCTCCTATAATACCACGGTTGAAACGCTTGTTCCAAAACAAAGAGCATGCGAAGGTGATGCGTGGCATGCGTAAGACCGTAAGAAAGACAGAAAGTTGAGAGTACCACGACGGTTCGAGGGAGAAAAATCGAGAGAAAGTATCGAGGAGTTTGCAGTGACCCAAGGAACGTATGGTTTGGTCTAAGCGCAGATGGCATTAATCCTTTTGGGGAGCAGAGCAGCAACCATAGCACGTGGCCTGTGACTCTATGTTTGTATAACCTTCCTTCTTGGTTGTGCATGAAGCGGAAGTTCATTATGATGCCAAGTGCTCATCCAAGGCCCTAAGCAACCCGGCAACGACATTGATGTGTACCTAAGGCCATTAGTTGAAGAACTATTATAGCTGTGGAATGGAACAGGTACGTGCATGGGATGAGCACGAACAGAAGAATTTGACCTAAAGGCGTTGTTGTTCGTGACCATCAATGATTGGCCTGCTCTCAAGAACCTTTCGTGATGATAAACAAGGGATACCGCGGATGCACACACTGCTTGGATGATACCGACAAGATATATTTGGATAGTTGTAGGAAGAATGTGTACCGACATCGCCGATTTCTTCCGACAAGGCATCCCGTGAAGAAAGAAAGGCAAGCATTTCAAAGATGAGGCGGATCACCGACGAAGCCTCGCCACCGCATCGGTGCTGATGTACATGATATGGTCAAGGATTTGAAGGTAATCTTTGGAAAGTTATCCCGCGGACAACCTGTTCAAGGAGCCGACGGACGCGCACTCCATGTGGAAGAAGAGATCTATGTTTTGGCACCTGCCATATTGGAAAGACCTAGAGGTCCGCTCTGCAATCGACGTGATGCACGGACGAAGAATCTGGCGTGACCCTGCTTGGCTTTTTGGGCGTATGGGAAGACAAAAGATACACCAGAGGCACGGAGGACCAGCAATGTATGCACGGAAAAGACGGCATACATCGTGGTCGTGCCAGCTACGCCTTACCAAAGAAGAGAAGGAAATCTTCTTCAATGCCTGCGCCAAAGATGAAGGTACCGTCTGCCTTCTCGTCGAATATAAAGGAATAATAAATATGGCAGAGAAAAGTTCCGAACCTAAAGTCTCATGACTGCCACGTGATTATGATGCAACTCCTTCCGGTTGCATTGAGGGGGCTTCTACCGGAAAACGTTCGATTAGCCATTGTGAAGCTATGTGCATTCCTCAATGCAATCTCTCAGAAGGTAATTGATCCAGAAATCATACCAAGGTTATAGAATGATTTGGTGCAATGTCTTGTCAGTTTCGAGTTGGTGTTCCCACCATCCTTCTTCAACATCATGACGCACGTTCTAGTTCACCTTTGCGAAGAGATTAACGTTTTGGGTCCTGTATTTCTACACAATATGTTCCCCTTTGAAAGGTTCATGGGAGTCTTGAAGAAATATGTTCATAACCGTGCTAGGCCGTAAGGAAGCATCTCAAGGGCCATGACAATGAGGAGGTCATTGAGTTTTGTATTGACTTTATTCCTGACCTTAAGCCGATTGGTGTTCCTGAATCGCGCATAAGGGCAGATCGAAGGAAAAGGCACGCTAGGAGGGCATCAAATAATATGTATGGATGGGCATTCTCTCACTGAAGCACACTACATAGTTCTACAGAATTCCGCCTTGGTGGCTCCGTATATGGAGGAACACAAGAATTTTCTACAGTCCAAACACCTAGAGAAGTCTGACGACTGGATTACACGCGAACAAACGAGGACTTTCGCCGGTTGGTTGCGTAAACGCGTTCTGAATGATGGCGATATTCAAATGACCTGTACTCGCTGTCCCAGTTACCATTCTCGAATATAATGACTTTCAAAGGGTACCAGATAAATGGGAATACATTTTACATGATCGCCCAAGATAAGAAGAGCACCAACCAGAACAGTGGTGTCCACTTTGATGCAACAACCAACACGGGAAAGGAAACATATTATGGTTACATAGAGGACATATGGTAACTTAACTATGGATCGTGATTTGAAGGTCCCTTTGTTTCGTGCAAATGGGTCAATATGACACGAGGCGGGTAACGGAAGACCCGCAGACGGAATGACAACAAAGGATCTCAACAATCTTGCGTATGCGCATTTAACCATTCATCCTAGCCAATGATGTGGCGCAGGTTTTTATGTGAAAGACATGTCTACCAGGCCGAGAAAAAGAAAAGATAAGGAAGCGAATGGGTCATACGACGAGCTAAAGCGCCACATAGTTCTTTCAGGAAAAGAAACATTGTGGGAGTGGATGACAAGACAGACATGTCAAGATTATGAAAAGTTTGATGAAATTGCTCCATTCACGGTGAATATTGACCCGAGCATCCAGTTAAATGATGAAGATTTTCCATGGCTATGGCGCAAAGGGACACACGCGAAGAAAAAGTTTCACACCCAAAGATCTGGGATGTGATCGGCTTCACTATTATCACTTTCTTATGTGTTTCACACCCAGGAGGGAATGTCTGTAATAGTTAGGGTAGTTAATTATGTGTTTTGGCATTTGAAACGCGAAGAAATTTTATGTGCAAACAAATTCTTTTCATGCATTTACTGATTTTTTCTAGCTAAATGACCCTGAAATTGAAAAGCATTTGAAATGAACTCAGAAAAGGTTGAAAGTTGGCATGGTATCATAATTTCATACAATAGCATGTGCAAAAAACTAGAGAGGGTTACGGCAAAAACTGGATACACTTCATGTACAAAATGGACAATCTCTTTCTAAGTATCAGGATTTCCGACGAAAACTAAACTGTTACAAAGGCATTTCATTTTTTAAATAACCTCAGCATTACCAAATTGAATATAATGATAAAACACACTAATATTAAACATAAGCAAAAAGAATCACTGAAAAACCTTTTTTCAAAGTTAAGTTATTCACAAACTAGTGATTCACACAAATTTCAAATAATTCAAAATTTAAACTATTCAAATTTGAAAACTACCGCACTAACAGAAAGTTTGTAATTTTGTACCTAAAGCAAAAATATTCACAAAGAAACTCTAAATACAGCAAAAAACAACTCAAAAATAAATAAAACAAAAATAAATAAAGCGAAAAAAATTAAGAAAATAAAAAGCCCGCCATCGGGTCAAAGCGGCCTGATACGACTAGGAACACAACCTTTAGTAGGGCTGTGATGCAGGCCCAAAAGGCCTAGTAGGCCCACAGGCGAAGAGGACAGTAGGCCCAAGAGGCCTGCTTAGGAGAGGAGTCGAGAGAGCTACCGCACTAGGGCTTATAAACCAGTCGGTAGCCCTCGCAGCGAGGTGGGACTAAACTTGCGCACCGCCTGGAGCCAGCCGCACCCCTTTAGTACTGGTCGTGGCTCCAACCGGTATTAAAGACTTCTTTAGTACCGTTGGAGCCACCACCCGATACTAAAGGGGTGCGCTCCACCGCTTGGCCTGGTTAAAATAGATTTTAGTACCGTTGGTGGCTCCAACCGTACTAAAGGTCCATCCTATATATACAACACTTAAAAAAATTAGTTTCTCTATTTCTTCCTCTGCTTCCTCCTCCGTCATACCGCCTCTGCCCCGATCGACGCTGTCCCTGCCGACGCCGCCGCCCTCCCTCGCCCTACCGCCCCGCCGACATCGCCACCCCGCCGCCCCGTCCCTCGTCTCCCCGCCGCCGCTTCGCCTGCCGTTGCCGCCGCCTGCCCTGCCGCCTGCCGCCTGTCGTCGTCGTTGTCGCCGCCCTGTCGCAGTCACTGCCGCCGCCGTCCTGCTCTCCCCTCGTCCGCCGCCGTGAGTCGCCTGCCGCCACGCCCACACACACACACACACACACACACACACACACACACACACACACACACACACACACACACACACACACACACACACACACACACACACACACACACACACATTATTAGTTTGTTTGTTATAAATTTTCTGTTTTTAGTTATAGAAATGTTAGAAATTATTCTGTTTTTAGTTATATAAATATTAGAAATGTTAGTTATATAGAAATGTTATAAATGTTTTCTGTTTTTAGTTATAGAAATATTTATAGAAATGTTAGCAATTTTTCTGTTTTTAGTTATATAAATATTAGAATTGTTATAGAAAAGTTAGTTATATAATCAAGAAATTTTAGAATTAGTTTTAGTTAGATGAATTAGATTAATGTCAAATTGTTAGAATTTGCATATATATAGAATTTTAGTTATCACAATTCAATCATTTAAAAATGTTACTTTTTATGGGCATATAGTATTTGTTCTCGACGATATGCCCGCCCGCATCCTCGCCGTCGACCTGCTCGTGGCGACGCCCTGCCTCAGAGGACCCATGTCCGGACTGGCTCCGCCTGGCTGGCACCGGAGGTGCTACTCGAGGGCGCGCCCGCAGGAGGAACCCACCTCGGGTCCCGCTGTCAACCCCGATCTTCTTTGGTGGCGCTCAAGGGCCACATTCGTGCAGAGGCAGCCTGCCCCGCCGGAGGTGGTGCGCCGCCGTGTCGTGGAGGAAGATGAGCACGCCCATCGCTACATGGCTGCTATGGACGACGCCAGTTCTCCACTACTTGGCGGGTTCTTTGGGCAGATGACCGAGATATGATCATGTGATGGTTCCTTCTTTTTGGGTGTGCACCGCCGCGCCCCTGAACCGCGAGTGGCGCCTAGATTCCTCTCGTAGTACTCGATCTTTATTAGGTACCTAGCCAGTGATGTATTCGATATATAATATTCGAGATGATGTATTCGAGATTATATATATTAAGACGATGATGTATTCGAGATTATATATTCGAGACGATGTATTCGAGATTCAGTTTCTCCTTATTGATTAATTGCATCTATGCATTGTAATTTGAATACTAAATTGTTTTATATTTCTTCTATATTAATTAGTAAAGTAAAAGCTATGGCGGACAATACCGGCGGAGAGAGAGAGAAGAGGAATTGTTTGACATCATACGCAGCCCTCATAGGCTAGATGATCTGAATGAAGATGACGGCTCCCAATATCTGAACAATATCGGAGAGGGTGATGAAAAGATATTCGATCTCGACGACCGAGCTGATGAAGTCATGAACTATGATTATGATGACACAGACAATGTTAGTGATGACACAGACAATGCTGATCTTCAAATAACAAAGACTTCCGGCGAGGTATATATTTATATAAGCATGCATCCTAGTGATCATCACATGTTTTTTTATTGAAGATATATTAACGAATCGATCTTTCTTCTTTCAGCCCTCCCGATCGAGCAAATCTGCTTCTACAGACAAAGAAGACAAAGCGAGGCCCGGCAGATTGTTGAAGGATGGTGTAAAGTACCACATCAAATCCACCAAACTTAGTGGCTAACCCTCACGCCTAAGAACGCTGCGAACAAGTGGACTCGTCGGTGCGGAGTTCTTGTGAAGGACAACTCCGATCTCCATTCAAGAATGGAAAGAGCCAAAGACTAAACGTCCAGGTGTTACTTGGGTCGATGATGAGCTAAAAAGACCTGTGAAATCTCCGATGGAACATTTCACCCTACCGATCATTTCACTAAAGTAGATGTGGAGAAAGTCAAGGCCGCTGCTCTTAAGAAGATGGCAATTGCATTCAACACCCACAAGAAAACTGTATGGGCCAACTACCTCACTAATGAAAGGAAGACTCCAGATTTCAAGGGAACACTAGAGAAGCAAAGAGAACACTGGGACGATTTCGTGACCTTCAAGGATTCAGAATTATCTAAGGAACGGTCGATGAAAAACAAGGCAAATGCCGCAAGAAAGACGCAGCCCATAGGCTGGGTCCAGGTGGCTACGCGTGGGATTGCCTAAGTGGGATAAGTCTGAGCAAGAGATGGAGGTGCAGGGTCACTCCGACATTAGAGCTCGCCCCTGTGCGTAACTTGGTTCTCATGCGCATGGGGGGCGTTGACCCAAGACAGCCTGGTTTTGAAGAAGGCAAGTCTAAAAGGAGTCGAACAAAAGATACTTGACGAATAGAAGAAGCTCGAGCGGGGTGTTCACGCCCAACAGAGAGAACGACGAGCTTACGCTACTGGAAATCCTGAACACCCGGAAGAACACGAGGCATGGGCGTTATTCCCTGGTATGAGGGCTTTTCAGACCGGAATGACGACTACTGGTCCTGCAAGAAAGAAGATGGAGGAGGAGAAGAAGAGGAAGCTGGAGGAGGAGCAGAGGAAGCAGGACGCAGAACGCCTTCAAGGCCTAGAAGCAAGGCACGCGACTCGCACTCAAATTCCAAAGAGCAGCCGCAGCAGATCGACTCACTTAGCCAGAAAGGGGTCTCAAAGAGCGGCAGCAACAAGCGGATGATCATCCAGCATTGGATAGCACCGCCCCATCCATGCCGAGAAGCAGCGCTGGTTCTGCCCAGGCCACACACTGCTGGATACATACCCGTGGATGACATCATAGAGAACACTAATCGTGAGCTACACTCCAAAATGAAGAACATATCCATGAAGGTGGCGGACGGCGTTGCTTTTCCAAAGGACCCCGAAGCAACCTATCATTGCATCCCGATTACAGAGGGCTATGCTCGTGTCATGGTTGATGAAGTGGTGGACCCATATTCGGGCTAACGCTGACATTCCCGGAGGTGAAGACGAGCGACACCGGAGAGGCCATACATCGATCATCCTATGGAGAAAGGATTGCATCATCTTTGAAGTCCACCGACACCGCGTCGTCGCCGACTCCTCGAAGTCCGCCATCAAGTCAGCAGACTCCCTCCTCCAAGTCCACGAACGCGTGAGACGACTCTCCTCAAGTCCACCACCTCCTCCGCTGGTTTCAAGTCCGCACCGTGTCGCCACACCTCCTGCTTCAAGTCCGCACATCGTCGTGCCACTTCTCCCGGTCCAACTCCACGCCAGCCGCCTCCGCCGCCTCAGAATCGCAGAAGAGACATGCCGCAGCTTTGGTGCGAGCGGCACGAGTCGAGGTAGTTCAGGAAGTACAAAGCGAGACAAGCGATATAAATATGGTCCAAGCCTCGCTCCTCTTCCTCAGAGGCCTTATGACATGACCGAGGAGCAAAACGCAGCCATAGTGCAAGCCCAAGTGGACGCCCATTTTGGACCGAAACCAGCACCGCCGCCAAAGGAGAAAGTGCCTGAGAAAGTAATTGACCACTTCATTCGTATGGCTAGAGAACCATCTCCCAAGCCTGTTGACTCGGACTATGAGCGCCAAATCAGGAAACTACATCGAGAACGGCTAAAGAAGGAACCGAGCTCGAGCTCGAGGCAACAAGCAGCCGGCAAAAATGCGGGAAAACCGCTCTCAATTGGAGAACAAGTAGCAAGCGATCCCCCGCTTCTTGTGCCAACAACACATGAGAGGAGTACGCCCAAATATTATTGTGGGCAAACCGTTAAGCGTTCCCAGCAGGCGATGTGGTAATAACGGAGGAGCATATAATGCAGGCTGAAATGCTCAAGATCTCTGTTGGACAACTCCTCAAATCGAGCCCATGTCTCCGCTTAAAGAATCGGAAATAAAATGGAAATATGTCCGGGGCCAACCTTTGGTCCATCCAGACAAGGTCAAGGACCTCCTAACGAGAATGTATGAATTGCATCAATGGTACATGAACATTACCAAGATTTCCAATCGAGTGTCCCTCATGGTGGATGTCAAGAAGGAGCATTATTACCATGAGAAAGCTCTGTCCATTGAGTATACAGAACTTTTTCAGTTATACAATCAAGACGCACTCGACAAGTCTATCGTCAGTTGCTATTGTCTGTAAGTGATTTCTTTCTGTAATTTAAGTCTCAAGCTAATTATGTAGTGATAAGTTTGATCAATCATTACATGTAATTATCCTCACTATATTCTTTTCTGTGGTATTATATGCAGGATGAAGATGTATGAAATGAAAAAATCTGGACGCTATGGCATTGGGTTCATTGACCCAAATACCATTAATGAGGACACATGGAAGATTCCATTTTATCAAGAAGGTGTAGAGGAAAGCATGCTAGAGTTCTTGAAGCGCCTCAATAGCAATGAAGATATACTACTTCCTTACAACTTCCCGTGAGTCACACTGTCTTGTACTACAAATTCTGTTTTTGCTTACTAGCTAGCTAGATGTTAATAATTAAGTGTATACGGTTTATGGTAGTTGATTAATTTTATGCACATGCCCGCTTAATTAAGATATGCAAACGTGTGCGCATGCAGTTGGCACTGGGTCTTGATAGACATTAAAGTTGATGTAGGAAAAGTTGAATTACTGGACTCACTAACTAAAGCAGATAAAGACTTCAACATCGTGAAGGGGATAGTCAACAGGTAATTTCAATCATTATTTACTATATATATATCGGCCTATTATTAGTTTGTCATTTCCTGATATGAACTATTGAATAACCCCTTTATTAATTTTCTTTGCCGGCGGGCAGGGCTTGGGCAAAGTTCATCAAGGTGACTCCAGGCAAATGGCCAAAAAAGTTGTTTTGGCATCGACCAAAGGTAAGTAATTAAGTAGTACTAGCTAGCTAGCCATCTCTTTAATTCTTGTTTCAATACCATTAATTAATTATCATGCTTAATTAATCATTATCTGATTCAATTCCATTCTCGTAAAGGCCCTCAAGCAAAGCGCCGGGAATAATCTGAGTGCATTCTACGCTTATAGAACATTCGCATGATGACGCAAGAAAGGAGCAGATCTGATAGACAGGACTGGGTACGCTTGTCGAACACTATTCACACCATTATCGATATCTAGTCACACAACTAACACACATGCATATTATTGATCTCCTTCTTAACAGTTCAGAGAGGTGCGGGATAAGCTCCTACCCGAGGGGCGCATACAAGCACTTCAAGAGGAAATAGCCGGATTTTTGCTCGACCAGGTCATAAATCCCAAAGGAGAATACTATTACCCGCTACCGCCCCCATGAACCACTTGTCATCGTGCTCCGGAGGCACCAAGGCAACATATATGTAGGAGAAATTGTATATGTATATACATGTGTATGTGTGAATAATGGTGTTGGTTGTGAGACATTCGATGATATATATATATATATATATATATATATATATATATATATATATATATATATATGTTCTATACGTCGAGAAAATCTATTTATATATATGCATAACGTGTACAATTTGTAGTATCGTGAAATACCAGCAAACAAAAATGAATGGAAAATAAAGCAAAAAACCCCCAAATATTTAGTACCGTTGGTGTTACCAACCGTACTAATGTCCTACACGCACTCGGCCTGGCTCGTACACGTGTTCAAGATTTTAGCGCCGGTTCGTGATTTAACCGGTACTAAAGGGGGGGTGGCTTTAGTCCCCACTCTTTAGTGCTAGTTGGAGAACCGGCACTAAAGGCCGTTACGAACCGGCACTAAAGGCCGGTTCTGCACTAGTGCGAGTGGGAGGGTCGCTCACCACTCGGTAGGATTTTTAAAACTTAGCGAGCATCGGATCTGCAGCTAAGCCCCGAGTGGGAGGATTGCTCACCACTGCAGGATTTTTCATACTTAGGCGAGTCTTGGACTGCAGCTAAGCCCCGAGTGGGAGGGTCGCCACCACTCGGTAGGATTTTTAAACTTAGGCGAGTACTGGACTGCAGCTAAGCCCTCGAGTGGGAGGACTGCTCACCACTCGGTAGGATTTTTCAAACTTAGGCGAGTACTGGACTGCAGCTAAGCCCCCGAGTGGGAGGGTCGCTCACCACTCGGTAGGATTTTTTTAATACTTAGGCGAGTACTCGACTGCAGCTAAGCCCCCGAGTGGGAGGATTGCTCACCACTCGGTAGGATTTTTCATACTTAGGCGAGTACTGGACTGCAGCTAAGCCCCCGAGTGGGAGGGTCGCTCACCACTCGGTAGGATTTTTCGTACTTAGGAGAGTACTGGACTGCAGCTAAGCCCCCGAGTGGGAGGGTCGCTCACCACTTGGTAGGATTTTTTAAACTTAGGCGAGTACTGGACTGCAGCTAAGCTCCCGAGTGGGAGGATTGCTCACCACTCGGTAGGATTTTTCAAACTTACGCGAGTACTGGACTGCAGCTAAGCCCCCAAATGGGAGGATTGCTCACCATTCGGTAGGATTTGTCAAACTTAGGCGAGTACTGGACTGCAGCTAAGCCCTCGAGTGGGAGGATTGCTCACCACTCGGTAGGATTTTTCATACTTAGGCGAGTACTGGACTGCAGCTAAGCCCCCGAATGGGAGGGTCGCTCAACACTCTGTAGGATTTTTCATACTTAGGCGAGTACTAGACTACAGCTAACAGGGCCGGGCCCACAGTGGTGCCAAAGGTGTGGCCCGCACAGGGCCCAAAATTCTGGGGGGGGCATATTTTTTATATAGGTGTAGTAACAGGTAAGCGCTACTGGGCCGAACAACTAGGCCCATGGAGCGAGGCCATCGAGCGGACGGAGCGCTGGGACTCCTTCTCCCGATCGCTACGAGAGGTTCATGCTACGAGGCAGCACTCAGAAAAAAAGGCGACGAGGGCACCGCTAATTCGCTACGTTATCTAAAAAAATTACTGGATCGCTACCATAGAAAAACACTAGATCTCTACAGGGATCGGATCGCTGGGAGCCCTCGACGGCTGGACGCCTGGAGCCCTTGACGTCGACGTCGACGCTTCGTCCCGCCTCGTCCATCGGTGGCTCTCGCCCGGTCCCTGGTCCTTAGACCGACCCGATATCGGATTCAGACTGACTAAGCGACAGACCACTGCCGCGGTGCCGCCGTTGCCTTCCTTGACTCCTTTCTCAAATTTCGGACTCATCGACGTCATCTCATCGGATTGATTGGTGACCGACGCTAGCCTTCAGGTGCTTAGCAAATCATTCTTTTCGGTTAACTTCGGTTCATACTCCTAATTCTTAATTTTCTAATTTTGACAGGGATCGTTACTTTATTAGAGATTGGTTCTTACCTCGTCGATTAAAGATCACAGGACCGAAAAATAGGTGAGTTAAACGGTTCGTCTAATTCCCAAGCATTGACGCATGATCTCCAATTGATATATGCTACGTATAAATTCAATTTTATTTTATTCATCTTCTTTATCTTGTGTTTCGATAATACATATTTGAATCATCATGGGGAAACATCAGTCTAGTGCCTATAAGCGCAAGAGAAAAGCACAAGAAGAAAATTTAATTAATAAATCTTATAAAGGTGGTATGGACAGATTTCTTAAAATAAAGCACCGCAAGTGTCATCTGGTAATTAGTCTGTTGACCATTCCTGTGACAGTTGCATCAGCAGAAAGAAGTTTTTCTAAGTTGAAGCTATTGAAGTCCTATATGCGTACTACTATGACACAACAAAGACTCAATGATTTGCCCACAATAGCACTTGAGAGTGAAGTGTTGGAGAAGATTGATTACGATGATATCATTGAAGATTTCATTTCAAAGAGTACTAAAAGAATGAAGTTTTTCAAATAAATAGCAACCGGGAGTTGAATAGGTATGATTTTCTATACGTCCAATTGTTATGTAAGACATTATATTATATACATTATAAAAAAATTCTTCTTGATATATTAATTTATACATTATAATTGCTCCTTCATTTTTTATTGAGATAGGGCCCCATTTTTTAGTTTGGCACAGGGCCCCGGATTTTGTCCGCCAGGCCCTGACAGCTAAGCCCCCGAGTGGGAGGGTTGCTCACCACTCGGTAGGATTTTTTAAACTTAGGCGAGTACTGGACTGCAGCTAAGCTCCCGAGTGGGAGGATTGCTCACCACTCTGTAGGATTTTTCAAACTCAGGCGAGTACTGGACTGCAGCTAAGCCCCCGAGTGGGAGGATTGCTCACCATTTGGTAGGATTTTTCAAACTTAGGCGAGTACTGGACTGCAGCTAATCCCCCGAGTGGGAGGATTGCTCACCACTCGGTAGGATTTTTCATACTTAGGCGAGTACTGGACTGCAACTAAGCCCCCGAGTGGGAGGATTGCTCACCGCTCGGTAGGATTTTCAAACTTAGACGAAACGGATTCGCAGCTAAGTCTCCGAGTGGGAGGCTTTCTCCCTACTCGGAAGGATTTTTCAGCTTTAGGCGAAGCGGATTCGTAGCTAAGGCACCCACTGGGGGATTTTAGGACATGTAAAGAAGGGACAACAATCATTCAGGAGACTGTGATATCTTTTATAATCAAACTAGAAGGTATCTCTTATTACATCTTAACAGCCTGAATGCTTAAGTGTAAAAGGGGCGGAGCAGCTCCGCATTCGAAGCGCGTGGCTCGTCTTTATTGTGCTCAATGTTGTAAAGATGGTATGCTTCGTTGTGGAGCACTTTGGTGATGATGAAGGGGCCTTCCCAAGCAGGAGCGAGCTTGTGTGGTTTCTGCTAGTCCACCCGAAGAACCAAGTCTCCCTCTTGAACTGCCCGACCCCTCACATTTCTGGCGTGGAATCGACAAAGGTCTTGCTGATAAATGGCCGACCAGATCAAGGCCATCTCTCTTTCCTCTTCCAGGAGATCAACTGCATCTTGCCGAGCCTGTTCTGCTTCATCTTCTGAGAAAAGTTTGACTCGAGGTGCATTGTGAAGCAAATCACTCAGGAGTATAGCTTCAGCTCCGTAGACTAGGAAGAATGGAGTTCTGCCAGTCGATCGATTTGGAGTCGTCCTCAATCCCCAAAGTACCGATGGAAGTTCATCAACACAGGCACCTGCAGCATGCTTGAGGTCATGCATCAATCGGGGTTTCAGCCCTTTGAGAATCAATCCATTTCTCTTTCAGCTTGTCCATTCGACTGAGGGTGGGCGACTGAAGCATAATCGACCCTAGTTCCTTGGGAAGCACAAAAGGCCCTGAACTCGTCAGAATCGAAGTTCGACCCATTATCAGTGATGATGCTTTGTGGAACACCATATCTAAATTTTAATTCTCTGATGAAGCTAACAGTTGTACTTGCTTCAAGGTTTTTGATGGGCTTGGCTTCAATCCATTTGGTGAACTTGTCGACTGCTACGAGCACATGAGTAAAGCCACTCCTGCCAGTCCTCAAAGGTCCAACCATATCTAATCCCCAAATAGCAAAAGTCCATACGAGTGGAATAGTCTTTAGAGCTGACGCGGGTTTATGGGACATGTTGGAGTAGAACTGGCAGCCTTCACATTTGTCTACTATTTATATTGCCATCTCGTTGGCATGAGGCCAGTAAAATCCGGCTCGATATGCTTTGGCCACGATGGTCCGGGAGGACGCATGGTGATCACAGGTCCCCGAGTGAATATCATTGAGGATCATTCGGCCTTCTTCTAGCGTGATGCATTTCTGGCTGACTCCAGTTACACTTTCTCTGAACAACTGCCCTCTTATCACAGTAAAGGCTTTGGATCGACGGACGATCTATCGAGCCTCTTCTTCATCCTCTTGAAGTTCTTTCCTAAGAATGTAAGCAATGTATGGCACTGTCCAGTCGGGAGTGATGACCAAAACCTCCATGATCAAGTTGACCATGGCTGGGACTTTGACTTCAGTCGGATCTGTGGCACTCTTAGGCTGTGGGGCTCTTCAGTGAAAGGATCTTCCTGAACTGAAGGCGAGTGAATATGTTCCAAAAACACATTGCTAGGAATGGTCTCTCTCTTGGATCCTATCTTTGCCAATTCATCTGCAGCTTGATTTTTCAGTCGGGGTATATGGTGAAGCTCCAACCCTTCAAACTTCTTTTCCAACTTTCTCACTGCGTTAAATAACCAGTCATAGCCGGTCTCCTGACATCCCACTCTTTCATTACTTGATTAACCACCAAATTTGAGTCGCCGCAGACCATGAGGCGACGGACGCCGAGTGAAATGCCATACGCAACCCGTATAAAAGTGCTTCATATTCAGCTTCGTTGTTGGAGGAATCAAAATGAATCTGGAGAACATAGCTGAGTTTGTCTCCGCGGGGGGATACCAATACTACCCCAGCACCAGAACCATTCAGCATCTTGGAGCCATCGAGAACATGGTCCAACGCTCCGAGTGAACTTGAATCGGAAGTTGCTGCTCAATCCACTCGGCGAGGAAGTCTGCAATTGCTTGGGACTTGATAGCTTTCTTTGCCTCAAACTTGATATCCAACGGAAGGAGTTCAATCGCCCATTTTGCCACTCGACCAGTTGCATCTCTATTATTCAAAATTTCAGATAATGGTGCATCGCTGATGACTGTAATGGAGTGATCAGAGAAATAATGTGCAACCTTCTTCATGGTCATGTAAATTCCATACACAAGCTTCTGATAATGCAGATATCTCTGCTTGGATGGAGTCAAAACTTCAGAAAGATAATACAATGGGCGCTGAACTTTATAGGCTTTTCCTTCTTCTTCTTGCTCGACCGTAAGTACTGTAGTGACAACTTGTCCAGTGGCTGCAATGTAAAGTAGTAAAGGCTCCTTGCTGATTGGCGCAGCAAGCACCCGCTGGGTGGAAAGTAGGGCTTTGAGCTCTGCAAACGCTGCGTCAGCTTCATCAGTCCACTCGAACTTATCAGACTTCTTCATCAATCGGTAAAGAGGAAAGGCCTTTTCACCGAGATGAGAAATGAATCGACTCAAGGCGGCCAAACAACCAGTAAGCTTCTGAACGTCATGCACATGCACAGGGCGTTTCATTCGGAGGATGGTGTCGACTTTCTCTGGGTTCGCGTCGATCCCCCGTTCGGAAACGAGGAAACCGAGCAGTTTTCCACCCGGGACTCCAAATGTGCACTTTGACGGATTAAGATTGATATCATACCTTCTTAGGTTGGCAAAGGTTTCTGCAAGGTCGGCCAGCAGGTCGGAACCCTTACGCAACTTGACCACAATGTCATCCATGTGTCCTTCCACATTCCGACTGATTTGAGTGAGCAGGCACTTTTGAATCATCCTCATGAATGTGGCGCCGGCATTTTTGAGACCAAATGGCATAGTGACATAACAAAAGCATCCGAATGGGGTGATGAAAGCCGTTTTTATTTCATCGGGACCATACAGTCAAATCTGATGATACCCGGAATATGCATCTAGAAAATACAAGCGCTCGCACCCCGCAGTCAAGTCGACAATCTGATCGATACGGGGGAGAGGGAAATGATCTTTCGGGCAAGCCCGATTGATATGCTTGAAATCAATGCACATACGAAGTGAATCGTCCTTCTTAGGGACCATGACTACATTGGCAAGCCACTCGGAGTGGTAGATCTCTCGGATGAACTCTGCTGCTAGGAGCAGAGCCACTTCCTCGCCAATTGCTTTTCTCTTCTGCACGGCGGACCGCCGAAGATGCTCTTTGATAGGTTTTGCCTTTGGATTGACACGCAAATGGTGCTCAGCCAGTTCTCTGGGTACACTCGGCATGTCAGAAGGTTTCCATGCAAAGATGTCCCAGTTCTCACGGAGGAACTGGATGAGTGCTTCTTCCTATTTGCTGTTGAGTGTCGTTGAGATATGAGTCGGTGCAGCACTGGGATCGGTCGGGTGGATATGAATCGGCTTCGTTTCTCCAGACGACTGAAATGCAGAATCGGTGACAGGCTTCTTTGCTCGGAGCAAATCACTCGGATCTGCATTCTTCTAATACTTTTGGAATTCAACTACTGCCATTTGTGCATCGGCAATTTTAGAACCCTTCTGGAAGCACTCTTCTGCCTTCTGCTGATTACCAGTGACTGTGATCACTCCTCTGGGGCCAAGCATCTTTAGCTTGAGATACACATAACATGGTCGAGCCATAAAACGTGCATAAGCGGGCCTACCCAGAATAGCATGATAGGCACTCTGGAAATCCACTACTTCAAATGTCAACTTTTCCTTGCGGTAATTCTTGGAATCACCGAAAACCACGTCAAGGGCGATCTGGCCGAGTGATTCGGCTCTCTTTCCAGGGAAGACGCCATGAAAGCTCATATTGCTTTCACTAAGCTTGGACATCAGAATGCCCATCCCCTTCAAGGTCTCGGCATAAAGGATATTCAGGCCGCTACCACCATCCATTAGCACTTTGGTCAGTCGAGTGCCTTCGACTACTGGGTTGACCACCAACGCTTGCCTCCCGGGAGTGGCTATACGCGCCGGGTGATCAGACTGGTCGAATGTGATGGTTGTTTGTGACCATTTCAGGTATGTGGTCGTCGTCGCCAGAGCAACCGTATTCACTTCTCTGTTGATAACTTCCAATCGACTCTTGCTCTCAACGTCAGCAAAAATCATCAGGGTGGAATTGACTTTGGGATAACCATCATCTTCCTCTTCATCCTCGTCTTTGTCCGACTCTTTTTCCTTCTCACTGGGTTGTTTCTCTCAGAACTGCTGGATCAGGAGTCGACATTACCGAGTGGTGTGTTTAGGATAAATCAGATTACCATCTTCATCCTTCTTCATATGAATGTGACATGGTAAATCCAACACATCATTTCCCGCTTGATCTTTTACCTTCTTAGGGGCCCAGGGCCCTTTAGGTTTTCCTTTAAACTTTCCTTGCACTACTGCTGCAATTTCACCAGGTGCTGCAGGTTCAGCCTTTCGTTTCTGTTTCCGATTGGAATTGCCTCCACCGGCATCCTAGCCGACTGGTTTACCCTTGCCACAGCGGAGTCGATCCTCTTCTTCTCCGTTGGCGTACCGGATGGCTATTTCCATCATCCGAGTTAGGGTCATATCCCCAGTCCAACCGAACTTCAAAACCAGCTCTCGGTATTTAACGTCTTCCTTGAAGGCACACACTGCTTGGTGCTTAGATACATTTTCCACTGTGTGATGCAAGGTGGTCCACCTCTGAATGTAAGCTCTTAGAGTTTCACTCGGTTTCTGTATGCAATGCTGCAATTCTGTTAACCCCGCTGGTCGCTTGCAAATGCCTTCAAAAGTCCTGACAAACACTCGAGCAAGTTCTTCCCAACTGAATATACTGTCTGGGGCTAACTGAGTCAACCACGCTCTGGCTGACCCTTCCAACATCAAAAGAAGATGCTTCATTGCCACTTCATCATTACCGCCACGAATCTGCACAGCCAGTCGGTAATCCTCAAGCCAAGTTTCAGGCTTGGACTCTCCAATGAACTTGCTGACTCTAGTCGCCAACCTGAAGTTGGGAGGAATCACTGCAGCCCTAATGGCTCTGCGGAAACACTCTGGACCCGAAACATGAACTCTGTTGCCAGTCGCACGATCTCTGCCAAGGTCTTCCCTGTGCGCTCTGTTCCGGTTGACTAGACCTTGTACGAGAATAGATCTTGCATCAAAGCCTGGCTCTCTTGGGTCGACTGGTGCTCTGCGCTCGCCACTGTGAAGGCGTCTACTGCCGAGGCACATATGATGCACTCCTCGGAGGAGGTGTGGGCACTCGACGACGATTGTCGCGGTCGAGTCGGTGATCATGCTGCCCACGGCCTTCACACCGCAGGGGTAATCTCAGGTTGTGGGCCGACTGAACTATATCCGCTACGACGGATCTGCTATGAATCCTATTCCGCGACTGAGACACTGCTGTGTTCTGTTCTCCTTCTGCCCGGAGTAAGGCCCGGATCTGCATCAAACCTCTGCCAACCTCCGACTGGGAAGGTTGAATTGACTCCGCTATTCGGGCCGCAGCTGTGAGATTTTGAATCGGAGTGCGGTATACCTTAAGCGGAGGTGGAAAAAGTTGTCGTCAACTAGAATCAGGAATCCGCTCCCGAGCACGCTCGTCGAGTGCGTGCTGGAGGTTCTCCAGTCGAGCGTGCTCATCCAAATTAGCCAGGCGCACTTCTTCCAAGGCACGAGCATCGGGAGTTTCTCCAACGATGGGCGTGTGGAGCGCATCCATGTTGCAGCGACGAAGTTCTTCCCTCTGCTGCGAAGAGAGGGGTTCGGGATGGTACTCCTCGTGGACGCGCGACGGATCGCCGCCACCATCCCCGCCGTCATCGTGGCGGAAACCAGGCGGACTACGTGGTCCGTCGACCATCAAGACTTCAGCTGCAGGATCGCTGCTGTCGCACTCGGATGCGGTCTCGATGGAGCCAGCCGAACAGGCCGTGGAGAGTTTCGTCGGGCTCGATTGCCGCGACTTGATGGGTGACCGAATGACGAGCTACCACGTGTTTCACCCACCGCTGAAGCCGTGACCGACCGGATCGCTTGCGGCGGCAAATAGCGGGGAGAGAAGACACCCTGGGAGCCGACCGATACTGGGTCGACGGCTGCCGGAGAAGGACGCCGCGTACGCACGCACGAAAGTGCATCGCCCCTGGGACAGGGAGCGCCTCGACGTCAAGGGGAGCTTCCTCAAGCCAGGCGGAGTCGTCGGCGATGAAAACGAGTGCGCCGAGACGGATCTCGCGGCCCTCAGCCAATCCACCGCCGAAAACCATGATGATGATGATCGGAAAAATTGCAACTTCACCAACAAGTCGCTAAGACACTGGCCCCACGGTGGGCGCCAACTTTCGTGGTCCTAAGACTGACAGTAGAAAGGGGGGTAGGTATGGAGAGGCAAGATCTCAGGTATGGTGAAGGTGTACACACAAGATTTACGAGTTCAGGCCCTTCTCGGTGGAAGTAAAAGCCCTACGTCTCGGTGCCCGGAGGCGGTCGACTGCATTATATGTTTGTGGTGTTACAGGGGGTGCGAACCCTTGTGCCAGAGGAGGGGGGTGGCTTATATATAGTGCGCCAGGACCCCAACCATCCTCCATTACAAGGGGCTTAATGTACATAAAGTAGGGGCGTTACTGATAACGCCAGCCATAAGTGCTATTAATGACTTTAAAGACTACGGAGTGAGTGTCTGGCCGTTGCAGTGCTGAGTGACTCCTGGTCTTCAGTAGGTCGAGTGATCCGTTGCACGGTCGAGTGACAACAGGTAGGAGAGGTACCCAAGTGGTATGATTGGTCGAGTGGATTGCACTCGACACCTTTGACTCGGGGTTCTTTGTTGCCTCTTGGACTTCTTTGCTTCTAGGGTAGTGACCTTGGGTAGGGCGTATAGGTCAGGTCTATAACCCTACCCCGGGTTTGTATCCTCATCAGTCGCCGCCCCCCTGATACGTCTCCAACGAATATATAATTTTTGATTGTTCCATGCTACTATATTGTCTGTTTTGGATGTTTAATAGGCATTTATATGCTATTTTATATTATTTTTGGGACTAACCTATTAACCGAGAGCCCAATGCCAGTTTCTGTTTTTTTGCCTATTTTAGAGTTTCGCAGAAAAGGAATACCAAACGGAGTCCAAACGGAATGAAACTTTCGCGATGATCTTTCTTGGACCACAAGGAAACCAGAAGACTTGGAGATGAAGTCGGAGACGCAGCGATGGGGCCACGAGGCAGGAGGGCATTGTTGGAAATATGCCCTAGAGGCAATAATAAAAGGATTATTATTATATTTCCTTGTTCATGATAATTGTCTTTTATTCATGCTATAATTGTATTATTCGGAAATCGTAATACACGTGTGAATACATAGACCACAATATGTCCCTAGTGAGCCTCTAGTTGACTAGCTCATTGATCAACAGATAGTCATGGTTTCCTGACTATAGACATTGGATGTCATTGATAACGAGATCACATCATTAGGAGAATGATGTGATGGACAAGACCCAATCCTAAGCATAGCACAAGATCGTGTAGTTCGTTTGCTAGATCTTTCCCAATGTCAAATATCTTTTCCTTAGACCATGAGATCGTGTAACTCCCGGACACCGTAGGAGTGCTTTGGGTGTACCAAACGTCACAACGTAACCGGGTGACTATAAAGGTAAACTATGGGTATCTCCGAAAGTGTCTCATTGGGTTGACACGGATCGAGATCGATTTGTCACTCCGTATGACGGAGAGGTATCTCTGGGCCCACTCGGTAATGCATCATCATAATGAGCTCAAAGTGACCAAGTTTCGGTCACGGATCATGCATTACGGATGCGAGTAAAGTGACTTGCGGTAACGAGATTGAACGAGGTATTGGGATACCGACGATCGAATCTCGTGCAAGTAACATACCGATTGAAAAAGGGAATTGTATACGAGGTTGCTTGAATCCTCGACATCATGGTTCATCCGATGAGATCATCGAGGAGCATGTGGCAGCCAACATGGGTATCCAAATCCCGCTGTTGGTTATTGACCGGAGAGCCGTCTCGGTCATGTCTACGTGTCTCCCGAACCCGTAGGGTCTACACATTCGGTGACGCTAGGGTTGTAGAGATATTTGTATGCAGCAAACTGAAAGTTTTTCGGAATCTTGGATGAGATCCCGGACGTCACGAGGAGTTCCGGAATGGTCCGCAGGTAAAGAATTATATATGGGAAGTCGAGTTTGCCATCGGAAAGTTTCGGGGTCACCAGATTGTACCGGACCACCGAAGGGTCCCGGGTCCACCGGTGGGGCCACCTATCCTGAGGGCCCCATGGGCTGAAGTGGGAGGAATCAGCCCCTGTGGGCTGGTGCGCCTGGGCCCCCTGCGCCTAGGGTTGGGAACCCTAGGGAGGGGGCGCCCACTGCCTTGGGGGCAAGGCCCCTTGTCCGCCGCCCCTAGGAGATCCCATCTCCTAGGGCCGGTGCCCTCGGGACCCTATATAGAGGGGGGAGGGAGGGCAGCCGCACTCTTGCACTTGGCGCCTCCTTCCCCTTGTTACACCTCTCCTCCCGCAGACGCTACGCGAAGCCTGCCGGATCCTCATCGCATCCACCACCACGCCGCCGTGTGCTCTTGGATCTTCATCAACCTCTCCTTCCCCTTGCTGGATCAAGAAGGAGGAGACGCCACGCTGACCGTGACGTGTGTTGAACGCGGAGGTGCCGTCTGCTTACGCTAGGATCTCCGGTGATTTGGATCACGACGAGTACGACTCCTCAACCCCGTTCTCTTGAACGCTTCCGCCGATCTACAAGGGTATGTAGATGCACTCCTCTCTCGCTTCTAGATGAACTCATAGAATGATCTTGGTGAAACCGTGAGGAAAATTTTATTTTCTGCAACGCTCCCAACAAAGGCATCATGAGCTAGGTCTATGCGTAGTTTTCTTTGCACGAGTAGAACACAAATCTGTTGTGGGCGAGATGTTGTCAACTTTCTTGCCACTACTAGTCTTATTTTGCTTCAGTGGTATTGTGGGATGAAGCGGCCGGACCGACCTTACACGCACGCTTACGTGAGACAGGTTCCACCGATCGACATGCACTAGTTGCATAAGGTGGCTAGCGGGTGTCTGCTCTCCCACTTTAGTTGGAGCGGATTCGATGAAAAGGGTCCTTGTGAATGGTAAATAGAAGTTGACAAATCACGCCAGGCTTTTTCAGAGGTAAGAAAACGTTCTTGCTAGAACCCTATTGCAGCCACGTAAAAGATGCAACAACAATTAAAGGACGTCTAACTTGTTTTTGCAGCAATTGCTATTGTGATGTGATATGGCCAAAAAGTTGTGATGAATGATGAATGATATATTGTGATGTATGAGATCATGTTCTTGTAATAGGAATCACGACTTGCATGTCGATGAGTATGACAACCGGCAGGAGCCATAGGAGTTGTCTTAATTATTGTATGATCTGTGTGTCAATGATTTAACGCCATGTAATTACTTTACTTTATTGCTAAACCGTTAGCTATAGTAGTAGAAGTAATAGTTGGCAAGCAACTTCATGGAGACACGATGATGGAGATCATGGTGTCATGCCGGTGACGAAGATGATCATGGAGCCCCGAAGATGGAGATCAAAGGAGCTATATGATATTGGCCATATCATGTCACTACTATTTGATTGCATGTGATGTTTATCATGTTTTTGCATCTTGTTTACTTAGAACGGCGGTAGTAAATAAGATGATCCCTCATAATAATTTCAAGAAAGTGTTCCCCCTAACTGCATGCCGCTGCATAGTTCGTTGTTTCGAAGCACCACGTGATGATCGGGTGTGATAGATTCTAACGCTCACATACAATGGGTGTAAGATAGATTTACACATGCAAAACACTTAGGTTAACTTGACGAGCCTAGCATGTACGCACATGGCCTCGAACACAGAGACCGAAAGGTCGAACATGAGTCGATGGAAGATACGATCAACATGGAGATGTTCACCGATGATGACTAGTCCGTCTCACGTGATGATCGGACACGGCCTAGTCGACTCGGATCATGTAACACTTAGATGACTAGAGGTATGTCTAATCTGAGTGGGAGTTCATTAAATAATTTGATTACATGAACTTAATTATCATGAACTTAGTCTAAAATCTTTGCAAAAATGTCTTGTAGATCAAATGGCCAAGGCTCATGTCAACATGAACTTCAACGCGTTCCTAGATAAAACCAAGTTGAAAGATGATGGCAGCAACTATACGGACTGGGTCCGGAACCTGAGGATCATCCTCATAGCTGCCAAGAAAGCATATGTCCTAGAAGGACCGCTAGGTGAAGCACCCATCCCAGAGAACCAAGACGTTATGAACGATTGGCAGTCACGTGCTGATGATTACTCCCTCGTTCAGTGCGGCATGCTTTACAGCTTAGAACCGGGGCTCCAAAAGCGTTTTGAGCAACACGGAGCATATGAGATGTTCGAGGAGCTGAAAATGGTTTTCCAAGCTCATGCCTGGGTCGAGAGATATGAAGTCTCCGACAAGTTCTATAGTTGTAAGATGGAGGAAAATAGTTCACAAGGAGCACATACTCAAAATGTCCGGGTTGCACAACCGCTTGTCCCACTGGACATCAACCTCCTGGACGAGGCGGTCATTGACAGAATCCTTCATCGCTCCCACCGAGCTACAAGAGCTTTGTGATGAACTATAATATGCGAGGGATGGTGAAAACTATTCTGAAGTATTTTCAATGTCAAGTCAGCAGAGGTAGAAATCAAAAGGAACATCAAGTGTTGATGGTCAATAAAACCACCAAGTTCAAGAAAGGCAAGGGTAAGAAGAACTTCAAGAAGGACGGCAAGGATGTTGCCGCTACCGTAAGCCATTCTTGCCGGAAGAAGTCAAAGAATGGACCCAAGCCTGAAACTGAGTGCTTTTATTGCAAAGGAAGGGTCATCGAAGCGAAACTGCCCCAAATACTTAGCGGACAAGAAGGCTGGCAACACTAAAGGTATATGTGATATACATGTAATTGATGTGTACCTTACCAATGCTCGTAGTAGCTTCGGGTATTTGATACCGGTGCCGTTGCTCATATTTGTAACTCAAAGCAGGAGCTGCGGAATAAGCGGAGATCATGGAAGGGCGAGGTGACGATCGCGTCGGGAATGGTTCCAAGGTCGATGTGATCGCCGTCGGCACGCTACCTCTACATTTACCCACGGGATTAGTTTTAAACCTCAATAATTGTTATTTAGTGCCAAGTTTGAGCATGAACATTGTATCTGGATCTCGTTTAATACGAGATGGCTACTCATTTAAATCCGAGAATAATGGTTGTTCTATTTATATTAGAGATATGTTTTATGGTCATGCCCCGATGGTCAATGGTTTATTCTTAATGAATCTCGAATGTAATGTTACACATATTCATAGTGTGAATACCAAAAGATGTAAGGTTGATAACGATAGTCCCACATACTTGTGGCACTGCCGCCTTGGTCACATTGGTGTCAAGCGCATGAAGAAGCTCCATGCTGATGGACTTTTAGAGTCTCTCGATTATGAATCATTTGACACATGCGAACCATGCCTTATGGGCAAATGACCAAGACTCCGTTCTCCGGAACTATGGAGCGAGCAACCAACTTATTGGAAATCATACATACCGATGTAAGCGGTCCAATGAGCCTTGAGGCTCATGGAGGATATCGTTATGTTCTCACTCTCACCGATGACTTAAGTAGATATGGGTATGTCTACTTGATGAAACACAAGTCCGAGACCTTTGAAAAGTTCAAGGAATTTCAGAATTAGGTAGAGAATCAACGTGACCGAAAGATAAAGTTCTTACGATCAGATCGTGGAGGAGAATATTTAAGTCACGAATTTGGTACGCACTTAAGGAAATGTGGAATCGTTTCACAACTCACGCCGCCGAACACCTCAACAGAACGGTGTGTCCGGACGTCAGAATCGCACTCTATTGGATATGGTGCGATCTATGATGTCTCTTACCGATTTACCGCTATCATTTTGGGGATACGCCTAGAGACAGCTACATTCACTTTAAATAGGGCTCCATCTAAACCGTTGAGACGACACCGTATGAATTATGGTTTGGGAAGAAACCTAAGTATCGTTTCTAAAAGTTTGGGGATGCGATGCTTATGTCAAGAAACTTCAACCTGAAAAGCTCGAACCCAAGTCGGAAAAATGCGCCTTCATATGATACCCTAAGGAAACCATTGGGTATACCTTCTACCTTAGATCCGAAGGCAAGATCTTTGTTGCCAAGAACGGATCCTTTCGGAAAAAGAGTTTCTCTCGAAAGGAGTAAGTGGGAGGAAGTAGAACTTGATGAAGTACTACCTCTTGAACCGAAAGTAGTGCAGCTCAGAAAATGTTCTGTGGTGCCTACACCGACTAGAGAGGAAATCAATGATGATGATCAAGGTACTTCGGATCAAGTTGCTATCGAACTCAGAGGTCCACAAGGACAGTTCCACACCGAGTAGTATGGCAACCCTGTCCCGGAAATCATGTTGTTAGACAACGGTGAACCTTCAACTATGAAGAAGCGATGGCGGGCCAGATTCCAACAAATGGCTCAAGCCATGCAATCCGAGATAGAATCCATGTATGAAAACAAAGTATGGACTTTGACAGACTTGCCCGATGATCGGCGAGCAATAGAAAATAAATGGATCTTTAAGAAGAAGATAGACGCGGATGGTAATGTTACCATCTATAAAGCTCGACTTGTCGCTAAGGGTTATCGACAAGTTCAAGCGGTTGACTACGATGAGACTTTCTCTCCGTGGCGAAGCTGAAGTCCGTCCAATCATGTTAGAAATTGCCATACTATGATTATGAGATATGGCATATGGACGCCAAAACGGCATTCCTTAACGGCTATCTTAAGGAAGAACTGATATGATGCAGCGGAAGGTTTTGTCGATCCTAAGAATGCTAACAAGGTATGCAAGCTCCAAATGATCCATTTATGGGCTGGTGCAAGCATCTCGAGTTGGAACATTCGCTTTGATGAGATGATCAAAGCGTTTGGGTTTATGCGCACTTATGGAGAAGCCTGCGTTTACAAGAAAGTGAGTGGGAGCTCAGAGCATTTCTCATATTATATGTAGATGACATACTTTTGATGGGAAATGATATAGAACTTTTGGACAGCATTAAGGCCTACTTGAATAAGTGTTTTTCAATGAAGGACCTTGGAGAAGTTGCTTACATATTAGGCATCAAGATCTATAGGGATAGATCAAGACGCCTCATAGGTCTTTCACAAAGCACATACCTTGATAAGATATTGAAGAAGTTCAATATGGATCAGTCCAAGAAAGGGTTCTTGCTCAGATTGCAAGGTGTGAGATTGAGCTCGGCTCAATGCCCGACCACGGCAGAAGATAAAGAAGAGATGAGTGTCATCCCTATGCCTCAGCCATAGGATCTATTATGTATGCCATGTTGTGTACCAGACTGATGTAAACCTTGCCGTAAGTTTGGTAGGAAGGTACCAAAGTAATCCCGCAAGGAACACCGGACAGCGGTCAAGAATATCCTGAAGTACCGAAAAGGACAAAGGACATGTTTCTCGTCTATGGAGGTGACAAAGAGCTCGTCAGAAGGGTTACGCCGACGCTTAGCTTCGACACAGATCTGGATGACTCTAAGTCACAAACCCGATACGTGTATATGTTGAATCGTGGAGCGATGGTGGTGCAGTTGCAAGAAGAGTGTCGTGGCGGGATCTACATGTGAAGCGGAGTACATGGCAGCCTCGGAGGCAGCGCATGAAGCAATATGGATGAAGGAGTTCATCACCGACCTAGAGTCATACCCAATGCGTCGGGCCGATCACTCTCTTCGTGACAACACCGGAGCTATTGCCCTTGCCAAGGAGCCCAGGTTTCACAAGAAGACCAGGCACATCAAGCGTCATTTCAACTCCATCCGTGAAAATGTTCAAGATGGAGACATAGATATTTGCAAAGTACATACGGATCTGAATGTCGCAGATCCGTTGACTAAACCTCTTCCGCGAGCAAAACATGATCAACACCAGAACTCTATGGGTGTTCGATTCATCACAATGTAACTAGATTATTGACTCTAGTGCAAGTGGGAGACTATTGGAAATATGCCCTAGAGGCAATAATAAAAGGATTATTATTATATTTCCTTGTTCATGATAATTGTCTTTTATTCATGCTATAATTGTATTATCCAGAAATCGTAATACACGTGTGAATACATAGACCACAATATGTCCCTAGTGAGCCTCTAGTTGACTAGTTCGTTGATCAACAGATAGTCATGGTTTCCTGACTATGGACATTGGATGTCATTGATAACGAGATCACATCATTAGGAGAATGATGTGATGGACAAGACCAAATCCTAAGCATAGCACAAGATCGTGTAGTTCGTTTGCTAGAGCTTTCCCGATGTCAAGTATCTTTTCCTTAGACCATGAGATCGTGTAACTCCCGGACACCGTAGGAGTGCTTTGGGTGTACCAAACGTCACAACATAACTGGGTGACTATAAAGGTATACTACGGGTATCTTCGAAAGTGTCTATTGGGTTGACACGGATCGAGATCGGATTTGTCACTCCATATGACGGAGAGGTATCTCGGGCCCACTCGGTAATGCATCATCATAATGAGCTCAAAGTGACCAAGTGTCCGTCACGGATCATGCATTACTGATGCGAGTAAAGTGACTTGCGATAACGAGATTGAACGAGGTATTTGGATACCGATGATCAAATCTCAGGCAAGTAACATACCGATTGACAAAGGGAATTGTATACGGGGTTGCTTGAATCCTCGACATCGTGGTTCATCCGATGAGATCATCGAGGAGCATGTGGGAGCCAACATGGGTATCCAGATCCCGCTGTTGGTTATTGACCGGAGAGTCGTCTCGGTCATGTCTACGTGTCTCCCGAACCCGTAGGGTCTACACACTTAAGGTTCGGTGACGCTAGGGTTGTAGAGATATTTGTATGAAGCAAACCGAAAGTTGTTCGGAGTCCCGGATGAGATCCCAGACGTCACGAGGAGTTCCGGAATGGTCCGGAGGTAAAGAATTATATATGGGAAGTCGAGTTTCGGCCATCGGGAAAGTTTCGGGGGTCACCGGTATTGTACCGGGACCACCGGAAGGGTCCCGGGGGTCCACCGGATGGGGCCACCTATCCCGGAGGGCCCCATGGGCTGAAGTGGGAGGGGAACCAGCCCCTGGTGGGCTGGTGCGCCCCCCCCCTACGCCTAGGGTTGGGAACCCTAGGGGGGGTGCCTCCACTTGCCTTGGGGGGCAAGGCACCCCCCTTGACGGCCGCCCCCCCTAGGAGATCCCATCTCCTAGGGCCGGCGCCCCCCTGGGGACCCTATATATAGAGGGGGGAGGGAGGGCAGCCGCACCCTTGCACTTGGCGCCTCCCTTCCCCCTTGCTACACCTCTCCCTCCCGCAGACGCTTGGCGAAGCATTGCCGGGATCCCTGCTGCATCCACCACCACGCCGTCGTGCTGCTGGATCTTCATCAACCTCTCCTTCCCCCTTGCTGGATCAAGAAGGAGGAGACGTCACGCTGACCGTACGTGTGTTGAACGCGGAGGTGCCGTCCGTTCGGCGCTAGGATCTCCGGTGATTTGGATCACGACGAGTACGACTCCCTCAACCCTGTTCTCTTGAACGCTTCCGCTCGATCTACAAGGGTATGTAGATGCACTCCTCTCTCTCGTTGCTAGATGAACTCATAGATTGATCTTGGTGAAACCATAGGAAAAAATTTATTTTCTGCAACGTTCCCCAACAGGGGCGCCCCAGTGGGTAGGACGCGCCCCGACCTCATGTGCCCCTCGTGACCTAGCTCCTTCGCCTATATATACTCTTATACCCTAAAAACATCCAGGAGAGCCACAAAACCACTTTTCCACCACCGCAACCTTCTGTACGCGTGAGATCCCATCTAGGGGCCTTTTCCGGTGTTCTGCTAGAGGAGGATTCGATCACGGAGGGCTTCTTCATCAACACCATTGCTTCTCCGATGATGCGTGAGTAGTTTACCACAGACCTACGGGTCCATAGTTAGTAGCTAGATGGCTTCTTCTCTCTCTTTGATTCTCAATACCATGTTCTCCTCGATGTTCTTAGAGATATATTCGATGTAATAATTTTTTTGTTGTGTGTTTGCCGTGATCGGATGAATTATGGATTTATGATCAGATTATCTATGAATATTATTTGGTTCTTCTCTGAATTCCTATATGCATGATTTGATATCTTTGCAATTCTTTTTGAATTATCGGTTTAGTTTGGCCTACTAGATTGATCTTTCTTGCAATGGGAGAAGTGCTTAGCTTTGGGTTCAATCTTGCGGTGTCCTTTCCCAGTGACAGTAGGGGCAGCAAGACACGTATTGTATTGTTGACATCGAGGATAAAAAGATGGGGTTTTCATCATATTGCTTGAGTTAATTCCTCTACATCATGTCGTCTTACTTAATGTGTTACTCTGTTCTTTATGAGCTTAATACTCACTACTAGGAAAATACTTATACGTAGACATTTAGCAGTAGCATTGGTTAGATACCCATCGCTACTGCTATTTAGCAAGAGCGCCGCCAGACAAGCGCTACAAGTGCACGTTAGCGATGAGCGCTGGATTTCACAGACCAGCGCCATCGCTAATGGGCCACGCCTCGGCCCCACAGCTTTAGCTATAGCTTGGGCCGCCTACCCCGCCAAGCGCTTAGCCCACCTCTCTGCTTCCCCTGCTGGCCCACGCACCACCCTTCCCCTCACTCACACTCACACGCTCACACCAGATCGAATCCCAATCGTCCCCCGATCCGTCCGCCGCGCCCGCGTCCTACTCGGCCGCCCTCCCGGGCCTCCTCCTCCTCCCCCCCAGACCGCCCTCCTCCCTGCTGCCCCCCTCCCCGCACCCTCCTCCCCCGCCCGGCGCCCCAGACCGACCATCCTCCCCTCACTGTCGCACCCCACGCGTCGGCCCTCCTCCACCGAGAGGTATACTCCTTCCTCCTCCTCCCTCCCTCCCTAGTTATAATTATTAGAGAGTAGTTAATTTTTAGGTGTTTTAGTTGAATTTGTAGGTGTTTTAGTTAAATAATGTAGGTGCTTTAGTTGAATTTTTAGGTGTTTTAGTTAAATTTGTAGGTGTTTTAGTTAAAAAGGTAGGTTCTTAGAATAATGTTGAATTTGTTTTAGGTGTTTTAGTTGTTTTAGGTGTTTTAGTTGTTTTAGGTGTACTTAATAGAATTTTAGGTGGTTTAGTTGTTTTAGGTGTGGTTAATGAATTTCGTGTGTTTTAGTTGTTTTAGGTGTAGTTAACGTAATTCTAGGTATTTTTTAGTTAAAGCAATTGTTGTTATTTTTTAGTTAAAGCAATTTTTCCTGTTTTATGCAAATTTGCAGTGGACATGTCATATTTTGAACATGTCACATTTTGGACAATGTCATATTTTTTCGAGTGGCCTATGTTTTGCCAGAAATGTCGATTCGTTTACGTTCTGGCAAATTTCAGGCGCTCGATTGGTCCTATTTTTAGCAAAGGTCATGTCAAATTTTGCTAAGTGTTTATTAATTTTGTTTTCATAATTAAGCATTTTGTTCTCGGCGTCGACGATGCCTATCCGCATCCTCGTCGCCGACTCGGCGGAGGACTCTGCTTGAGCCGAGGGGCCATGTCCGGGCCCGGGCTCCGTCGGGCTGGTCTTGGGTTGTGCTACCTTCGGTGGCGCAACTTAGTGAGGAACCAGCCCGTCGTCGACCGAGCTTCTTTGGTGGCGGTCACGTGGGCCTGCATCGGTGGAGAGGCTTCAGTCCCCCGCGCAGGTGGTTCAACACCGTGTCACGGAGGAGAACGCGCACGTCTAGCAGTACTTGGTTGCGTTGGCGAACGGCCGGTTCTCCAATACCTGGCAGATTATTTGGGGATCTCACCGGAGCTATGATTCGCTGATGGTTCCTTCTCTTTGGGTGTCCACCGCGGCCCACTGAACCTAGAGGAGCTATTATTCGAGATGTATTAGTCTTATTATATGATGATCTTTGCTACAAACTACTATATATGTATTTGATGATGGATTATTAATTACCTATTAGTTATTTGCTTATTGAATGCAAAAGATGAGCGTGGTTTGTGCTACAAACTACTACATATGTATTCATGATGGATTATTAATTACCTATTAGGAAATGTCTGACGACGAAAGGGAATTCGCTATGTGCGATTACTGCGAAGATAAGCGCGGTATCTGCGATGTGAGCCTCTTTGGTAGAAGGTCGGCGCTTCAGCATCAAGCTCCAAGAGACCTTCGATGTTGATACGATGCATAGCGATGACAAGTTTTTTATGTTATTTTTGCACGACTTCTCTGCTTCTTCAACGTGTAATTTCCGTCTTTTACAATTCGACTAGCTTATCCCATGCCATGCAAGACGCTATGTCTTGGAGAAGATGGGTTTTGAAGATCATGAAAGCACGGAGACAAAGATAATTCAACTAAGGACCCATCATGGTTATGATTTTGCTGTAAAACTATACAATTCTGTGAACTCATCCAATTTTGGTTGCCCGAATTGGGAAGCCCTTTCCAAGGCGTATGATTTTCATGAGGGTATGCTTCTCACCTTCGATCTTGGTGATCCTGACATCGACAAAAATAATATGACCATTTGGGTCCTTGTTGACACGCTTCCAGTTCTACCGCTGTGTGAGTTTCTTAAACATATTTAGTAAGTAACTTATTTTGTTAATTTCAAAATATTTGACAGCTTATTTCCATTGACAGCTTATTTTCATTCTTCAAAAAATGTACGGAAGATGGTAGACAGAACCTACTACTACAATGATGAAGCACAATTAACTTATAAGGAGAAAGATGGTCTTATCACTTTTTTTACTGATCTTGAGAATTACAATAGCTATTATCGAATTCCTCAAAATTATGGTCCATATGTGCCACTAGTGCACGCGGTGTGCTATGGTAACATCAATGGAGATATCATGGTAAGATTTTCTACTATTACGACATCCGTGCATCTTTGAACATTGCTAACTACATTGCTAACTACAAAGTTATTACTATGTTTTGAACAGAAAATCCCGATGGATTGTGTGCCTCATCGATGTTGCCAAGAGGTCGCGTTGAAGTTATGAGCTTACGGCCACCACGGCCAGGTCAGCCACAGATCCACATCACTCCTGTCCATACCGGATTTCTAAAAGCGAGAAGCCATGATAATAAATGATTGGAAAAAATGTTTCAACCATCGTAGAGAGCTACTTGGAAGCAACATTGTGCGTAGGCCAAGACTTGGAGACAGGATGATCTCCGTTCTTCATTATGGAGAGTTCAGTTTCCTTAATAAAGAGTCAATGCCTATCTTGTTTTATGATATTTTACCTAAGAGAGGGTAGAGTAGGTCCTATGAGAGGAGTAGGTCCTAGGTAGAATGTGTTATTATGTGCTATAATGTGTTAGAGTTGATGAGGAGGATGAGGAGTTGTGATTATGACTAGTGACCAACTCGTTATATATATGATGTCTCATTGACGAACATTGTTTGGTGGTGATGACTACTGGTAATGAATATGCTATTTAAACAGACTAGTTCATGATAAGTTGTTATTGTATAAAAGATATATCTGTTTAAACATGTACAACGCCAAAATATTAAAAAGAAAACATAAATGTTAGCAGTAGCGCTGGCCTAAAAACGCGCTACTAGTAGTTGAACTTACAAGTAGCGCTGGTCTATAAACACGCTACTGCTAGAAAATAGTTGTAGCGTCGTAGCAGTAGCGCTGGTACCCGCGCTACTGGTAGCACAAAAACAAGCGCTACTGGTAAGCTTTTCTCTAGTAGTGACTCTAGATGCAGGCAGGAGTCGGTCGATGTGTGGAGTAATAGTAGTAGATGCAGAATCGTTTCAGTCTACTTGACACGGACATGATGCCTATGTTCATGATCATTGCCTTAGATATCGTCATAACTTTGTGCTTTTCTATCAACTACTCGGTAGTAATTTGTTCACCCACCATAGCTTTTGCTATCTTGAGAGACGCCACTAGTGAAACCTATGGGCCCCGGGTCTCTTTTCCATTATATTGAATCTCTATTACGTCTTACTAGTTTCCGATCTACTATTTTGCAATCATTTTACTTTCCGATCTATAAACCAAAAATACCAAAAATATTTACTTTACCGTTTATCTTTCTCTATTAGATCTCACTTTTGCAAGTGACCGTGAAGGGATTGACAACCCCTTTATCGCGGTGGGTGCAAGTTGTTGATTGTTTGTGCAGGTATTCGGTGACTTGTGCGTTGTCTCCTACTGGATTGATACCTAGGTTCTCAAACTGAGGAAAATACTTACGCTAATTTGCTGCATCACCCTTTCCTCTTCAAGGGAAAAATCAATGCAAGCTCAAGAGGTAGCACCCCCCATCTAGATGGATCTAGGGGGTCGGCCCCCCTCTCCCCTTCCCCCTATAAATAGTGAGGGGGTGGGGGGCAGCCGCAGCCTTCCCCCTAGCGCAGCCCTCCCCCTCCTACACCTCCTCCTCCGTTGAGCTTGGCGAAGCCCTGCCGGAGAACCATGAGCTCCACCACCACCATGTCGTCATGCTGCCGGAGTTCTCCCTCAACTTGCTGGATCAAGAAGGAGGAGATGTCCCCGGACTATACGTGTGTTGAACGCGGAGCTGCCGTTCGTTCGACGCTTGGATCGGATCTTCCGCGTTTTGAATCGCCGCGAGTACGACTCCATCAACCGCGTTCTTGTAACGCTTCTGCTTAGCGATCTTCAAGGGTATGAAGATGCACTCCCTCTCTCTCATTGCTAGCATCTCCTAGATTGATCTTGATGACACGTAGGAAAATTTTGAATTATTACTACGTTACCCAACAGCTACGTACTGGATCATCATGAGGTCCTTTTTCCCGCCGCCCAACCAACACCGACGGGCTCTTACGAGTTTTGGATATACTCGGTTGATGTTAGTCCGACCGTTCAGTCTTATGTTCAACCGGGGTGGCCGGCAACATGCCAGAAGATTACGCTGTGCTTAGGTGGTGTTTGGTTGAGCTTTTGCAGCCAACTTCTGGCTTTTTACAGCTATAAGCTAACCAAAGGGGGGAAATGAGAAGCATAAGCTGTAGAAGTTGTAGCTTCTCCTTAGTGCAATTCTCGCAGCCGGTGAACACCCAACTTCTGAAATGCGTTTTTAGCTGTCCCCTGAAAGTTGCATGGTATTTACCCACCACTGCCACTCCCAAGTGAATACCGGTTCGGTCTCTCTTTCTTACGGACGAAAGAAACGCACATAGAGCCCCCTGTGCACACTCACGCACGAAGGAGCCACCGCACCTCGCGCTAGGGTTGGCCGCCGCCGCCTGCGTTGCTCCACTTCCGGTCCCAGTTAACTCTCCTCGCTCCTCCCTCCCCTTCCTCTCTCCTCTCTTCCCTTCCTCCACTATTCTCGAAGGCCCGGGTTCGGCTGGCCGGCTGGCGGCGCTGGCGCACCGGCCCTCCTTCCTCCTCCTCCTCCTCCTCCTCCCCCTTTCTCCCTCTTCCCATCCCTCCCCCTTCCTTCCCGTAGCTAAAGAATGGACTGTCCATTGCATATATGAGATGATTTCTTGATAATATATATGTTCATGTGCAGCTCAAAAAACATTTTCACTCAATTACCTACAAACGTACATATCACTGCTTTACGGTCAATTAGCATATAAACAGATTCCCTCAGGCCCTTAAAAAACATTTTCACTCAGGCAGGCCCGGGGGCCTTACGGACAATTCACAACCAAATCTACGGTTTCACATCTGTTTTAACCAAACAACGTCCAGCTTCTTCACAACAACATTTCCACGTCAGCTTTTTCACAGCAACTTTTCCAGAATCAGCGGCTCAGCCAAACACACAACCTTAAACAAAAAAGGGGGTGTAAGGGTCCGCTGTGTGAAACAGCACCGAAGGACGCGCGGTTGGGTTGGGGGCTTGGGGCGGTGTGTGTGTGTGTGTGATGGAGAGCGTTTTCCGATCCGGAAGTGGGCAGCGGTTCACCTCTACTCACGGGCGGGGCCCCACCACCCTATTTCACCGCCAACCGCACGAACCCCATCCCTCCTCGCCTCTCTCTTCCTTCCTCTCTGTGGCGGCGGGTCGGCGCTCCCACCAAGCAGCAGCAGTGGGCACCGGCGGTTTGCGCGGCGCGGCGGCGGGGAGCGGCGGCAGACCGGCCGTGCGGCGGCAGGCCATCGGGCTCCGTCAAGGTATGGATCCGCCCGCCTCAACTCCTCCCTCCTGTACTGCGAATCTCGACCCGATCTTGGCCGGCAGCAGGTTGAGATTTGAGAGGATCCCGATCTTGAGAGGGGATGATTCGAAATAAACAGGCTCGTCTTTCATTACTCGCTACAAATATACATGGTTCTGTTGCGATCTGTTTGATTTTGTTGATGTTTGTTCTTGTCCGATATGTGTTCAGTGGTTAGCAATATGTTGGTCGGTGCTGTATTTTCATGATTTTGGGTAGAATGCGTGCGTTGTTCATGGTCAAGAGCATGAGTGATAACAGGAAAAGGATGATTAGAGCATCTCCACCGGCACCCCCCAAATTAACCCCCAATCGCCTGATGGGGGTCCGGACTGAAAAAACGGCAACCCCAAAGTGTCCGGCGATGCGGCTTCCCGACGTGTCGCATGAAGGCTAGCGCACCGCCCATCTACCCTGATAAAAGGCAGGAGCCCCTCTCCTCGCCGTGCACATCCACACCGTTCTCCTCGCCGTGCAAACCCACCCCGCACCACTCGCCCTTGCTCTCCTCGCCGCGCCAATGGCGCACAACTACGAGGCTTCTGGCTTGGCGTACCGCGCCATCAACAACGACGGCGCGTGCGAGCTGCACCGCTATGGGCTCCAAGCCCCAGTCGACTGCCGCCTACCCAAGGGGTGGTGCGTGTCCACCGGTGGCCTCCCCGTGCCGCCGCTTCTCGAAACGGCGGAGCAGATCCGCCGCCGGAGCTGGATGACGCAGGAGGCGCCTCCCCGAGAACGACAACCACCACAACTGGGGCTGGTGGCTAGAGCGGTTCACACTCGAGCGGGTGCGGCCCTTGCCACCGCCAACGGCCCACTCATGGCACGCCACAACTCCGTCGGGTGGCACCACTGGTGGGAGGCGACTGGCCACACGGTGGCCAGCGCAATCGAAGCCGCCCATCGCCATGCCGCCTCGGGCAGCCTGGCCCCACTCTGACTGCTAGCACCGGTACAGCGAGCCAGCACCTGCTACCTGGTGGAGGAGCGACGATCGCCACCGCATGGACGCCGCGGCATTCTCATCGGCCCGGTGAAGGAGGAGCGGCGATCCCCACCGAGCGGCTGCCTCAACCTCGTTCGACGCTGCCTGGAACCAGAGTCGCAGGAGGCCCTGCAGCTGCGCTACGGCGTGTCGTCGCAGCTGCGGGATGACTTCCGTGGCTTGCTGGCGGCCCTAGCGGACTCAATCCCCGAGATCAAACTCGATACGCCCGGCTACATGGCGAACTTGACGCATATGGCCACCTCCTCGTCCGGTGGCGCCTTTCCACCTCCCGTGTCCCTTTGGACGGCGCATCCACTTTTCGTGCGCATCGGGACGACGCCTCCACCTCTCATGCAGCCTCCTCCATCCTGGTTGTCCTCGGCGAACTTGTCCGAGTCGACGCTGGAGGCGCTGCCGTTGTCGTCGTCCCCATCACCGTCGTCGTCGGCAACGGCAGCGCCTCCAACATAGACTGGGACAAGCTCGCTGAGTAAGCTAGGGTTAGGGTTTAAGGCCGCATGGTTTAATTTCATTCAAACAATTTGTAAAATATGTACAAAGTTTGAATGAAATTGCAATTTTTTTGCTATAATATGTGTTCTAATGTTTTAAATTGATTTGGTTTGTGGGGAGCGCCGCTGGGGCCACCACCCCCTATTAAGCTTCTCATTACTACCGCAAAACTCGCAATGCTTTATTTCCATCATTTCTTTGCTAAGTTGTCTTTAGTCAAAATGTCGTTCTTTTTTTCGAAGGAGCAAAAAACATGTTTTTAACCATTAATAATCATTTCAAAAAACAGATGGATATGCCATTGGATGGGCCGGAGATGCTGAGATATGTTATCTTGTGGTAGCCATCGATGTGTCGATAGAAGGGAACGGTCGCAGCCAAGGCGCGGGGGCCTCGCCACCAATGAAATTCGGGAGGAAGAAAGCCGCTCGTCCATCTCTCCCGAAACAACCGCTTGCCACCTGTCTCTCCTCCCACGCTCCACTCCCCTTCCTCTTCCCCTGGCGACGGCATCGTTGATCGAACACAATCTACGCCAAACGTGCCTCCGGATCTCGCACACAACCTCGAAGGGGATCCTCCCATAACTGCCGTCCTCCTCCGCCGTTCGCCTAGACCGGCATGGAGTGGGGATCGATCGGGGCTTGGTTTGCTTTCTATTGTTGGTGACGAACCCTAACCTGCTTGGATCGTTCTTAAAATTCTGGTAGGGTGTGTTTCGTCCAGATTCTAGAGCCAGTGATGCTAATTACCTGGCCCGTAGCAGCCTAGCAGTATCAAAACACAATTGAATCGCACTTCTATGTTAGCACTGATTGTATGAGGTTTTGATAGTAAATGTTCTATTAAAACTGGACAATGTGTTTCTATTTCACATTGAGTGCGTCCATTATCTGAGTTGGGTGTGATAGTTTATTTTCTGGAATCTCGAGACAGTTCATAGCATGCAGCAAACCAGCAGTGGAAACATTAGGATGAGTATATAATAACTACTCTTTTACTTGCTCCTTTGACTGCCTGTGAAAGTCTGGGTTCATAGTTAATGATGTCAATGGCACGAATAGAACTTTTCTTGAGGTTTTATGCACCCAAGATCTTCCCTTCGAATCTTAATTTCTCACAGAGGGACAACCATCTTTGCAGGTTGCTAAAATGGATAAGCTCAAGGGCTCTGCACGTCTTATGATTGTTTCAGATCTCGATCACACAATGGTGTTTGTCTAAACTTGCAGCTTGGATTTTGTCCAGAGATAATTATAACTTTTTTGTATGACCAACTAATTTTAAGTTTCTTGGGTTTCAAACTTTCAGGTTGATCATCATGACGAAGAGAACTTGTCTTTGCTTAGGTTTGGGGCCCTTTGGGAGTCTGTTTACTGTCAGGATTCTCTTCTTGTCTTTTCAACAGGAAGATCACCTACTCTGTATAAGGAATTGAGGAAAGAGAAGCCTATGCTAACTCCAGACATCACTATTTTGTCTGTGGGCTCTGAGATAACTTATGGTGAAGCCATGGTCCCTGATCATGGCTGGGAGGAATATCTGAACAATAAGTGGGACAGGAATATTGTTCTTGAGGAGACAGCTAAGTTTTCTGAGCTGAAGCTTCAGGCATGTTTCGATTGCTAAACAGCTACTTCCCCTAATTAATAATCGTTTTGATTTCTATACAAATAACACTATTGTCATTCACTTGCATGAATGCAGGTAGAGTCAGAACAGCGTCCACATAAGGTCAGCTTTTTGGTTGACAAGAAGAACGCTCAGGGAGTGATCAAGTCTCTCTCCGAGACGTTTGAGAAACGTGGGGTGAGGCAGCATGCTTACTTTTTTTAAGAGGCAGCATGTTTACTGATGTTGTTAGGTGTTAGTTTTTCGTAATATATTCTTTAAGAAACATGGTTTTTTGGAATTTGTGTGGTTAACTACTATATTTACTGTAAACAGGTAGATGCGAAAATAATCTACAGTGGTGGCCAGGATCTTGACATATTAGCTCAAGGGGCTGGAAAGGGTCAAGCACTTGCATATTTGCTCAAGAAGTTAGGTTCT
Source organism: Aegilops longissima (assembly GCA_021605205.1). Lineage (NCBI taxonomy): Eukaryota > Viridiplantae > Streptophyta > Magnoliopsida > Poales > Poaceae > Aegilops > Aegilops longissima. Next base: position 18,430,081 of record CM038680.1, read on the forward strand.
TGCGGAAAAACACCCAACAATACTCTTGCTTGTGGTGACTCTGGTAATGATGCAGAATTATTCAGTATCCCTGGTGTACATGGTGTCATGGTCAGTATACAATAACTTGCATGATGTGTCTATAAAAGTTCAGGCGTGAATGAATGTGAATTTACTGCAACTCTATGTTCAAAAATGTTAGGTTAGCAATGCCCAAGAGGAACTACTCCAGTGGCATGCAGAAAATGCGAAGGATAATCCTAAGATAATTCATGCAACTGAGAGGTGTGCTGCTGGTATTATTCAAGCTATTGGGCACTTCAAGCTAGGACCTAATGTTTCTCCAAGAGACGTTGAGTTTCCTTACATCAAGGAGGACCCTTTCAAGCCTACAGCGGCCATTGTGAAGTTCTATGTTCTGTACGAAAAGTGGCGTAGAGCTGATGTTCCAAAGGCTGATTCAGTTATACAGTACTTCAAAAACATCACAGTATGTATATGGTTTTCCACTTCCATGTACACTTAAACAGTTTGGTTAGCTTTTGTGTAAATTTCTCCCTCTCCCATCTCAGTTTCTCAAGCTTTCTAGTTCTGAAAAAATGCCATATTTTCGTTAATATTTTCTTAAGCTTTCAGATTATTTATTTATTTATTGTGGGTGCTAGGATGCAAATGGAGTTATTATTCATCCGTCTGGGGTCGAACTTTCGATCCATTCATCCATTGATGAGCTGGCTTCATGTTATGGTGACAAACAAGGGAAAAAGTACCGATCATGGGTGGACAGACTAGTTATCTTGCAGACTGCTTCTGACAGTTGGCTTGTGAGATTCGACTTGTGGGAGGCAGAAGGTGAGTTGTTATGATTCTGCAAAGTATTATACAGTTACCGCGTTGAGCAACTCAACTTTAACAGAAAATGCTATTTGATACATTTTGTTCAGATTGTGCAATATCTTTTTACCCAGTTTGTATGTGCTCAATCAGAATTCTTGTTTTATTTATAGATAGTGTCATTTATGGTTTACCTTTATTCGACATGGATGCCAAGTAATAATTTTAGGACTATGATAATAGGTTTTTATATTACTTTGCGCACATATCCTTTTTTTTCCTGTTGCGAAATAATGACCGCGTCATTCAGTTACAGAAAGTACAATGCTAAATTTACAGTCTGGACTGTTGTATAACTCTATTCTGACCAGATATTATGGACTTACTGGTTATAGTATGAAGTAATAATCTAGATAGTAGAAGTTGATTGAAACATGAATCCCTTTACTACATAATCTGTAAACTTCAATGACTACTTGGTGATAATGGCCATAGATTCAAAGTCCTTTGCAAAAGGACAACCCATGGGTTGAGGCATTTGTTGTTGAGCAATCAGTAGCTATATCCTGAGTCAGTTGGGGATGTCGAAAATCAGTCTTGGTCTATGATTAATGAAAATTGTGCTTGAAGCTAGTTAAAATGATATGGCTACCTGATTTGGCATGTTCCCTTCCTAACAAAGAGATATGGGGGCTTTAGCATGGCTTTGCCGGTTGATTGATTCTGTCTGATCTGATGGACATGATCCTCTGATTCTACCTATAATGGAGGGCATAACACATAACCTGTGGGACAGTGTGACGTGGATTTCAAAGTTTTTCCGTCCTGTCAAATATTATTATATAAGCACGCTCCTGTTATCTCGATAAATCTTATTTTAGCAAATCATCCTCAGCTGAATGTTTAACGCGATGTGCTGCTATTTTCAGGTGCTGCGTGGGTGTGCTGTTTTACAACTCTTGCGCTGAATGTAAAGGTATATATCACTTGTGTTGAGCCAAAACCTGACCCCACTCGTATTTTGTAAATTTTAACATGGGTTTTTTTCGTGGTCTCACTCAGCCTGAATCCCCTGGGGGTTTTGTGGTAACACACATCCACAAGACGTGGCGTAAAGAATATCCCGGGACTGAGCAGTCATCCAAACTCTAGAGTGGATCGCGCATGGGAAGGAGTTTTCCTTTGTCTTGAGGATCAAATAAGAAATCGTGTACCGAAAGCATGCGAATTTCTCTTACTTGTTGATAATGTTGTTAATAAGTGCTCCCAGACACATATACTGGGCTGGATGATGTCTGCGGAGGCCTCTTGATGCCTTTGGCTAATGCTTGTATCTCGTCGTTACTGTCATGAGAGGCTAAACTAAAGTGAATGACCCCAGTCGCAGTATATATTAGTTGGATGTGCTACTTGTTATTATTCAGTGTTCGTTCTCCCAGATACATTCATTTTTACCCATTTCTGCGACAAGTAATTCCGGACGGAGTGCAAGGTCAGAGAGGGCTAGCACTGAACTGGTCATCCATGTTTAAATACATTCATTTTTATTCATTTCTGCGATAAGTAATTCCGGACCGAGTGCAAGGACGTCCATCCGTTTTGATCAGAGTAAAATGCACGTATGGTGCGTCCCTAAACTTGGTGGCGATGTCCATAACTGTCCTCAAACTTAGAAACTGTTTTACATACATTCATTTTTATTCATTTCAAGCGATTTTTATTGTTAGTTCTATATACATGGTGCTCCTATATGCTGACACATGTTTCTTCTTTTTTCCAGTTCATTTTTTTTTCTTTTTGATGCTATTTTTTCTCATTTAAGATTAAGAAACCAATGTAAGAAAAATAATTAAAGTTGCCATAAAACTTGAAGAAAGTTTTTGCGCATTTGAAAAAAAAATGGTCAGCATATATTTTGAAAATGTTTCACGAAGAATTGTAAACATATTTTTCGTAAACATTATTTTGTACATTTATTTATCTTCATTAAGGACCACAAGAATGCACAATTATTGTGTGTCTTCATCGTATTCTTAAACTATTCAAGGTGTATTAAAATTATTAGGTCATGATAATAAATTCCAGAAATGTATTAAAACATGTTAAAACGTGCTTGTAGAAATGTAAGAATAATTTTATGTGCATTTAAACAGTTCAAGGTGTATAAAAATTATTGTGTAAATTTATGTATCTCCATTCACGACCACAAGCACGCGCAATTATTGTGTATCTTCATTGTATTATTAAAATACACAATTATTAATAAAACTGACAACGTTTTATTTCAAAACTGTTCAAGGTGTATTATAAATTATTGTGTAATAATAATAAATTCCAGAAATGTATTAAAACATGTTAAGTGTGCTTGTAGAAATATAAGAATAATATTACACAATAATTTTATTAATACACATTGAACATTTTTTGAAATACACGTTGCCAATTTTCCAGTGCATGACGAACAATTTACAAAATACTTTTACGAATTTTTAATACGCGTGAATCATTTTACAAAAATATGCTGACCATGTTTTCGAATGCACTAACACTTCCTTCTTCAAGTTTTATGGCAACTTTATTTTATTTTTTTCTTGCATTCTTTTTTCAAATTCGAAAAAATAATATCAGGAAGGAAAATAAACCTGAACTTGAACAAAAAAGAAACTTGTGCAGGTCTATAGGGGCACCATGTATTTAAAAAATCTTACTCTTTTCCATCTGCTTACCGCAGAATCTACTACACTGGTTGCTTGTGCTTTGCTGCATGCTGCATGCAATGGGCCTCCAACTCTTTGCAACATCGGGCCAGCACAGCACAGCACTGCAGCAGAGTCATCAGTCAGGTGCAACAACCGTGCCCTACTTGCTGCCATGCACTATTAACCGCACGGCAACATCCATCAGATTACAGGACGCGCCAATCACCATCCTCTTTACATCATGTGTACAAACAAACATCTTCCATTCCATCTCCTACATACCTCCCCCGACCCACAAAATTAGACGACGAACCGTCGGTTTCGGTTATCATGTCATATACTCCTCTGGTACCTAGGTTTCAGGTTAGACGGCCCTCTCTCTTCCCAGCGAGCCGCCGCCGCCGCCGGGCCAGACGGGTCGGAGCCGGCGTGGCTCGGCCACACCAGAGGGACCGCCGGCTGCTGGTACGCGTCGCAGGCCCCCAGCTTCACCACGAACGTCGCCGTGCAGCCCTTTCCCGCGCCGTCGCTCTCCAGCCATATGTGCCCGCCCATCAGGCTCACAAACCTGCACATTCAGGCGTTTCTAAGTCACTATGTCATCGATCGACCCATCAGCTGTTAGAACATTGGTAGAATACCTCTTGCAAATGGCGAGCCCGAGGCCGCTGCCGTTGTACCCCTGGTTCCCGCCGCTCTGCGTGTGAGCAAACTTTGTGAACACATGGGATAGGTCCTGGGAGCTGATGCCGCACCCTGTATCTTTAACCTGAAACCACAGAGTTTCATGTGATCCTCACATGTGCCATTCTCACCTAATACATTGATTAGAGCGTGGAGTTTCTGTGATGCAATCTTTACCTGAACTTTTACATAGAAATGGCCATCAGTCGCAACCGGATGGAAATCGGTGCTTCTGAACTCTCTTAGAGCGTCAGGCTTCACAACCGATGCTACAAGCGAGATGTGGCCCTCCTTGGTAAACTTAACGGCATTGCCGCAGACATTAAGAATAGTTTGCATGAGTCGCTTCTCATCACCGATGGCAGATAGGGGCAGGTCCGGGGATAACATGGCCGACACAGAGAGCTTTTTTATGGCTGCAATCGGCTTGACGAAACTCATCACCTGCAATGCCATATAACAAGTTCAGGTTAGAGTAATATACATCACCACCGGTATTAGGTGGTTGGGGAGGCAATATTTTCGTACAAACCTCTTTGAAAACAGCATGAAGATTGAATGCGCTTATATCCAGTTCGAAACTACCATCCTCGAGTTTCGAAAGATCCAAGACGTCGTTGATGAGCGTCGCTAAAAGGTTGCTGCTCTTCAGCACCGTTTCCACCATTAGGCGCTGCTCAGGGGTAAGTTCAGTTTCTAGTAGCAAGGAGGAGAGGGCTATTATCGCGTTCATCGGGGTTCGCATTTCATGATTCATCACAGCTAGGAAGTCATTGCGAGCACGTATTGCCATTTCAGCCTCTCGTCGAGCTAAATCTAGGGCCACATTTTGATCCATCAGTAGATCACGTGCTCGCATGGATTCTTCAAGAATAGCCGCATGAGAGAGGGCAACAGCTACCTGCAGAGAGTACCATATATGATCTCATTAGAGCAGTGTAGAAAGCTGGTTCACCATGCATATCTGTATTTCTGTGTGCACAACCTAAGTAAAAGCAACATGGATGCAGCACAAAATTTTCTGCATACAGAATAGTTTTCCAAGGACTGTAATTCTTTCCTAGATAAAAGGCTTAATGCCCAGCTTCATTTAACGGCCAACTGCAGGTAACAGTTATTCAGAGGATCACCCTGTTACAACCCTTTTTAAATGGCATTTCCACTGAAAATGAAAAAATAAAGGAAAGAAAAGGAAACTGCAGAGAAGGTTGATGTATGCTCATTAAAATATATTAGCTGCACATCAGGAAAATAGTGCCATACAGGACCTCATTAGAGCAATGTAGAATGCTAGTTCACCATGCATATGTATCTAGGTAACTAGTTTTTGTGTGCAGAATTAAACCACAAACAGAATGGAGTGCAGCACATGAGAAATTTCTGCATACACAATAGTTTTCAATGACTATAAATTCCAAAACAGGGAAATAAAAAACTACAGGAAATGTTAATTTATGTCCATCAGAACAATATATTAGCTACACATCAATAATAAAAACAAGAAAGAAATGGACAATATAGCATCAGGGAAAGTGTGGTAGCAACCTGATCGGCGACGACCTCGACAAGCTCCAGTTCATGAACATGCCATTTCCTCGCGCTATCAGACGGGAGCATCAAAACCATAATCGCGTAGCTTTTCGCCGAAAGCTCGGGCCAGTCATTTATCTGGAAGTTTGAAAGGTGCAGCAGGGGAACTCTCACAGCAGCCACCTCCGGTGGGACATACCGGCCTTGAACAGGGCGGATCCTTGCCAACGGAGACGTATGTGGCACGATGATCGCCCGGTTGCTACTGAAGACTTGATTGACAACAGGAAGATTGATCTGGACAGACGAGCCACCCGGGATCGGGTGGCGCAGAGTATGAGTTAGCTGAAGGCTCGAACCGCTCCGTGATGGCATCCACAAGGCACATTCCTCCAGACCCAGCGTCCTCCCGAGCTCAACCAGAGTAGTCTTCAAGATGGTGTGCCTGTCAAGCGTGCTCCTGATCTCATGGGTGAGCATTCTGACATGCCTCCCCGTCTCCTCCTGCGTGCGTATGAGTCCCATTTCCCTGTCAAGCTCGTCGGCCTTCTTCTTGAGAAACAGCTCCCTCGTCTTGACGCTCAACAAATCGGGTATTATGTGTACGAGCATGAGGGCGGTCGCGCAGGACACGACGGCCGTGGAGACCTTGGCCACGGTCATGACGATGGCGACGGTCTTGGTGTGCATGGTGAAGGTCCATAGGTTTATGAGGTGGGTGGCCCCGCAGAGGACGATGAAGGCGCCGAACTGGATGAGCACCCATCGGTAGGGGAAGAATGATGACTTCTTGACGAAGTAGATGAGCTCGAGTGGGATGGAGAAGTAGGCGAGCGCTATGAAGAAGTCTGAGATGTACTGGTACTTGATGAGGAGCTCGTCGGTCGGCCAGAACGGTTCGATGCAGTCACAGCCCTCCATTTTAGCTAATCCGGAGGCTGGGTGCCTAGCTAGAGAGCTGTTGCCGTCGTCCTGGCCGGCATTTGTTGCCTGCAAAGATAAAAATCAGAGAAACAACTTGATGAAGTGTGAGAACAACAAATAAATAACATAAAGTTGGGTACATCCGTAGTATGTGATGAAGCAAGTTAGATTCATTTCAATAAACTGAAGAAAACAAAAAATAAAGAATATGAATTTGGGTACGTGTCATCCATAGTAGCATGCGGTAGGTATCTGTATTGTTACACACTGAGCGCGGAGATGTAGAAATCTAATTATCTAAATAGCCAGGCATGCCAGGGTGTAGATAGATGAACAAATTGGTCGGGCGAAGCAGCCTAAATAGCTGTTCCCAAACTAAATGTGTCATGAAGCAAGTTAGATTTATTAAAGTGATGAAAACAACAACTGTAAAGAAGATAAAATCGGGTACATCCATAACAAATGCGATGGTTATATGAACTGGTAGACATTGAGCGCGGAGCTGTAAAAATCCACTTATCTAAGTAGTCTAGGGTGAAGCAAGTGTAGATATAAAAATTGGTGGGATGAAGGTGTCCAAATAGCTGTTCTTAAACTAATTGTGGCATTTCAATTTTCACGCGAGTAGCTTAGCTATGCTATTCCTAATTAACAAGCATGGCGAGCAAGGTTAGCAGAGCAGGCGAATCTTAGGCGAAAGAAAGCGCGGCTGCTGGATGGTTTCCAGACCTAGGTAAACCACAGGGAAAGGAAAGGGGAGAGACCCCTAGCTGCCAGACCTAGGTAAACCATGGCCGATGCAGGCTGCAGGGGGCATGGGGGTCCGGGACAAGGCCGCGGCTGCTGGGTGGTTCCCAGATCTATCTAGGTGAACAAAGGGCCGGACCTAACCCATGGCCGATGTAGGCAGCGGGGGGAAGGGGACGGATACGCCGTACCGCAGAGCCGGCGGAGACCGAGCAAGAAGAAGAAGATGATGAGGATGGTACCTGCTCTCGCTCTGCTTGCTTGCTTGCTTGCTTGTGGGGGGAGCGCCGGCGCGGCGGTGGCGTGGGGAAAGGCACCGGAGCCGGAGCCGGAGCCGGACGGACGACGGAGGGAGAAGGTGGGAGGCAATGGGAAAGGGGAAGGGGGGACGAACCAACCCAGCTCAGCTCAGCTCAGCTGCACACTCATTCACTCACTGACGACACTCGGAGACGATATGCATTGCGGACAAGTTGGAGTTGATCGGTACTCCCTCCGTCCGGAAATACTTGTGAGGGAGTAATACTTTATTCGCCTTATTATATTACTACTGTATAAAAGAAATCCGACATCCATAAGAAATGTTTTTTCAAACATAACCGCCCGAATTTTACTAGAGTGAATGTATGATTACCCAGAAAATATACTACTCCTACTACTCCCTCCGTCCCATAATATGAGACGTTTTTTTGACACTACACTAGGGAGTAGTACTTTCATTTCTCAAAACATGATAGGCCGTATTTTTCAATGTTTCGGAATTTTCTCCCTTCCGGGCATTATTCCTTAAGCGGTAATGATGTGTCTGTCAACCACAAGTTGGCTATGATGACTTCGCGGACGCGCCGCTGCCGCATCTGTCGCATCTTCCTTACAGGAGTCGGCTTGACCTTGTCGATGACAGCCGGGAAGTCTTTTGTGCAGTGCCCCTAAGGACCATCGCCCTAGAACCGCAGTCATCGTCGTTGAACCCTTACATAGATCCGAAGCACCTGACACCAGATCACTCCACATGTCAGGAAACCCTAACCTCATAGCCCTAAGGAGACGGCGGAACTCTACGCCGAAGCTCCACCGACTACGTCCATATGCGCGAACTCGATGAGGATCGGAGTCCGCAAGACAAACTCGAAGAAGAAGCGCCGCCATCCGTCCGAGCGCCACACCTGCAAGGACAAAAAAAAAACGTAACCTAAACTACTAACCGGAGCAAAGGCGCCGGGGTTCCCCTCACTGCCACCGGCCCCTGGAGCGACATGCACACATACTCCCTCCTTTTTTTTATGTACTCTGCATATAAGATATATCCGAGGTCAAACTTAGTAAAGTTAGAGCATCTTTATTATAGGAAAAAATATCAACACTCATAGTATGGTATCAATATCCTGAAATTAATTTTCATATCATAAAACTTTAGTGTCAAGTTTTATGAAGTTTGACTTCAGACAAACCACATAAGCATATATGCACAGTAAAAGAAAAAGGAGAGAGTACTCATCATATATTGTTACTATGTATGTATAGTTGTGCAAAGAAAAATCAATTTTTTTTTGGAGAAAACTCCAAACAAAAGGTCTTCACAATATTATTAACACCTCCCATATAAAAAGCAACTTGAGGCTTAAAAATAGTGCAAGTGCCTCGGTCCTGCCAGTGGACTTTGACCAAACTCCCTCTGCTCCTTCCTTGCACTGGGCTGGCACCCTGACCAATGCCCAACAATTCAACATGGCTACTCCTATCCTATGGCTACCACACCACCCTAACCACCACCACTACTACTACTAAACTATGGCTGCTAATCACAAACAAGATCTGATCTACTTACTAATCTTGCATACCTTTGTATAGCACCAGTACCCTGACCAAAGCTCCTCCTCTATGGGGGAACCAACCCAAGATTAGCAACAATTAAATATTGCAAATAATATGGGCTCCACTCCACAGAGAGAGGGCCCAACAACCAGATGCTGCTAAATTTAACTTGGAGAGAGTATCTGCACAAGATCTTTCTTCCCCTAATATCATATCATCATCCATGGCTTACACCAGACTCATCTTCTCTTTCTCATCAAACATAAAAAACACAACCATGTCTCCCTTTCACTCCATCCAACACATATATACATAGGGCAAAGCAGCCCAGGAGACTAAACAAGCACTAACAAACAAAATCAGGGATCTGATCTGCCCCTCACTAACCAAATCATACAAACTATTTACAGGCACCACACCACACCACACCTCTTCCTTCCCCATGTGCCTCAAAAATTCAGCCCTCTGCTCATAATCTTCATCTTCTAAACTGTGGTAACACCACTGAATGTGTAAGTAGTACATCAAAACTTGTGTGGCACACTAGCACTCCTTGATGAAAACCCTGCCCATGAAATCCCGGAACCTCTGCGAGTAGAGCCTCGGGTCGACCGCGGAGATCGAGCTGGGGTCCGTCTGCAGCGACTTGTACGCGTGCTCCAGCCTCTTGCTGATGTCGTAGTCCCGGAGGATGTCGATTATCCCAAAGTAGAGGATGACGTCGCAGGCTTCCCCCCCGCTCTTGCTCTGGGCCGACGAGGATCCCCCGCCGCCAGAGAGGAACGGGTCGATGTCGCTCATGGATGTGCGCTCCGCTCGAGCTGGCAAGTGTGCACCCAGCCTGGCCAAGGGTTTCCTGAAGTTCCTAAGAGAAGACCGGTTAAAAATGAACCTGAAGTTGGAGTTGCCGACTGTCCAATTGGTATTACTAGTTAAGATACAAGAACAGTTAAAAATGAACTTGGAGTTGCCAAGTGTCCAGTTGGTATTAGTCACATATAAGAGCAAAACGATGAACACGATAGAATAATTAAGGGGTACTGCTATCTCGGTATTACAGGCGGGGGGCGAGCAATCCAAATGATGCCAGAACATGCACTATGTGAAAAACTAGGGACGGCAGCAATCAAGTTTGCACTATGTATATATGGTGACAGCTCAGGTTTTATAAAAAAAAAAAAGAGAAGGACAATGCGACCCCAGGTGTAACATCTTAGGGAGGCAAGAACTAAGTGTAGCACTTGTTTTTCTGATTAAGCCAAGATGTCAGGAAAAGATTTTCTTCACTCTTTATGCTAAACAAGAGCAGGCTCATATTGCAAGCAACATATTTGATCAAGTACAGAAAGAAAAAATGTATCATGTCGTTTAGCAAACATTTAAGAGGTGACATCAAATTTCATTTTCATGCCACTGATACATGATGTTTACAGATATCTTAACATAGACAAAAGAGGCTCCATGGTTTAATCAGTCTCTATTTGATTATCAATTTATCAGTACTATTTATGACTAGATTCCATTTAATTCTGCAAGGGTCAAGAAGCTACATACAGAGATGCATATTATGACGTACCGGTGATCGGCCATCTTGTCCAAATCTTTATCTGAGAGGCACGGCTCAGACACGCTGACGCTGCCTTGGCATGCCGACACCATGTTGGCCGAAAGCTCTTCTGGGTAATATGCATGATTGCTCACGTTAGCGGAAAAAACCATAATGTTGCCAAAATTCTGTACTTATTTAGCATTTAGCAGGATCATGTCTTCCTTCAAGTAACACCCAACTTGCTTACCAGGAGTAGAAGTAAAAGTAGATGATGCCATCTTTGATGCAGGAACAATATCATCATCGCAAAAGTGAACTCCAACCAATAGACTGTAATCCATGATGCCCTCCGATTCCAAGAACGCGCAATCTCGCCTAAGTTGCCTGGAGAAACAATGACACCATGTCAGACTCAGTGCTGCAGTTTCATCCGAAAAACATGACAATATAGTTGCACTAGCATCACCGGGGAGGGCAGAAAGCGCATACTCATGAAGATCTTTATACAGAGAGCGCTGCATCCGGAACGCAAAGTTGAGGTCCAAGTCCTTGAGCGTGGTTGCATCGCCGGTCTCTTCTTCAAACCTGTCGGATTTCCGGCCGTAGGAGGAGCCTTTCAGGTCGTAACGGCGATGGATCCGGTGCTCCGAGCAGAACAGATTGCCCATGACGATGAACCGCACCTGCGAAAGAACCAAGAAACGGTCAACAGCACTAGGAAGGAGCCAAGGCAGTTGTTGTTGGCATGTGGGAAGGGTTGCACACTACCTTGTGCCCACCATATGGCTTCACCGAGTGAACGCCGTAGAACCTTGTGATGAGGGAGTTGTTGTACCGTTTAACGTGTTTGTGGTAGCTCGGCAACATCCGAATCAGCAACTGAATGGAGGTGAATTCTCAGCAAATAAATAGTGCAGACAAATATATGATGAAATAAAACTAGCTAGGAAACATGATCATATTGTTGGTTGGTGTTACCTTGACTTCGGATTTCTTGACGGTCTTGATCATGAAGCGCTCGTCCTGCGTGAGGTAGAAGAAGCTGCCGCTCTTCCCCGGCGACGACAGCTCCCGCAGGGCGTCGTCCCCGCAGATGGCAAGCATGTAGTCCGCCGGGTCGACGGCGAACAGCTTCCTCCTCATGTGACTGTCAATCATCAAACCAAAAGAAGAAAATAAACAGAGTCAGTTACAACAGAGCAGGCTGATGCAGTTTCTGAATATTACTGTATTGGCATTGGAGAGGCAGCTACCTGAAGACCATGGGGCAGTAGTCCTTCCACCGGAACTCGGAGGAGGGGTGCGGCGGCGTGGTCCTGGAGCCCGCCGGCGGGAACCGCGTCCAGAACTTGTCCCGGGGATCGAAGTCGGCCCGGCTGAGCTCCCGCATCGGCTTCGCCGCCGACTTCCCCACCGCGTGCCTGATGCCGAGCTGCAGGTTGAGCATGAGGTGGTAGTTCCGGTGCCCCTTGGAGATGGTCTTCCCGGGCCGCCTCCACCGTTGCGGCGGCGGCGGCGGCGCCGGATTGGTGCGCGGGGTGGCTGCCTCGTCCGGCCAGGCAACGGAGATGGAGGCCTCTTTGGTGACGTCGCGGGTTACGTCGCCGGCGGAGTCCCAGATGCAGATCCGCGGCAAGGCGGGGGCTTTGGCCTCCGGCGACGAGCGGCTGGCGTTGCCCCCGGCATTGCCGCCGACGGCGTGGTGGGCGGTGGCCTTGCCGTTGCCGCGGCGGCAGGGGCAGGCGCAGCCGTGCGGCGCGGTGGGCGAGGCGTGGGCATCTCCGTCGTGGGTGAGGCCTTGGTGGGCATCTCCGTCTCCGTGGGCAGATTCAGAAGCGACGGTCGCCGGCGCCACCCGCCTCATCGCTCCAGCATGAGAAGGAGCAAGAAGAAACAAGATTGGTTCAGTGAGGTGGGTTTAGCGAGGAGGGAGGGGAGGGGTTAAGGTGAGCAGGAGCAGGAGGTGGCGGCCATTAACATCACCATTAGCATTGGCAAAGAGAGGCAAAGGCCAAAGCAACAGGGCAGCAGGGAGGGAGGAGATCGAGGAGGACGGCGGAGACAAGTCTGTCAGCGAGGTAAAAAAAAAGAAGAAGAAAGATTGCAGCAGTCAGTCAGGCTTTGGTGTGGACGAGATTAGCGGAGCAAGCTATTAAGGGGGGGATTGGATTGGATTAGAATCATCATCATATTATTTGATTCATTCATTCGTTGATTAATTGATAATAACCTGATCGCAGGATAGACACATGGCATGGTGCGGGAGACCATGCCGAGCTAGACGAGCAGCGGTCCAACATCTGTCTTGGAGCGCAAGCCAGGTGAAGAACTTGGCACGGAGGGGCGCCCAGCTCCACCATGTGAGTTGCCAGTGTGGCGCGCGTATAGACCCGACGAAAAGGGCCGCGTAGCATGATTTCATGGAGTAGGTCTTGCTCTCAGTCCAACGCCAGCGGAGGCGGTCTGGCTGACCCGAGAGGGCGATGTGCTGAAGGCGGCAGCAAAGCTTGATGTGTTCCACCATGGCCTGACGATGAAATATACCTAGGGTAGGTTCCTAGGCCTGACCTACATGCCCTACCCAAGGACACTACACCAGAGGCCAAGACCTACAAAGATAGAAAGAAGATACCGACTGGAATCATCACAGTGTGCAACCCACTCGACAAAAGATCCACTCGGATACCCTACTTTCACTCGACCGTCGTTATTCACTCGGAGTACAAGAATTCACTCGAAGGACAGAAGATCTAGAGCCACCCTGGATAGCAACGGTCGGGCGTTCACTCCGTCACCTTAAAGATCATTAAACATGGGTGTTACCAGTAACGTTTGTGACTTTATTCTCTCATTGAACCCTTGCGTAACTGAGGACTGCGAGGGGTCGGCATACTCTATACAAGCCACCCCTCCTCTCTGGCACAAGGGTTCGCACCCTCTGTAACTTAACACTTTAATCAACAAAGCCTCCGCGGCACCAAGACGTAGGGCTGTTACCTCATTCGAGAGGGGCCTGAACTCGTAAATACAAGTGTACAACCTCGCCGTAGCTAGACTCTATCCTCTCCTACGTACCCCCATCTCTACTTTCAGATCCGTTCCCATGACAGTTGGCGCCCACTATGGGGCAGGCGTCTTAGCGACTTCCGACGAGGTTGCGATCTTCGATCTCCATCGACATGGTTTCCGGTGGTGGTGTTGACACACGAACACGTCACGTGTACCCTCGACACCGGGGGTGATGCACCGCAGCTCACGTCGAAGGAGACCCGACCGACAGCGCGATCGCCAAGGCGATCGGGCGCTTTTGCAGACCCGAAAACCCCACACCCCCGGGAGAGACCCCGTCAGGGAGTGCGCCGGCTATGGGCTGCCCTAGGTTGATTCGCTCGCCCCTAGAGCCTCGAGATTCGCAGCTCTCAAACACGAAGAACAGCGAAGAACGAGAGAGAAAAACGGTAGAGAGATAAAACGTAGATGAAAAAGTAGTATATTGATTTGTTCGATTGTGTGTTGTTCAATCGCCATCACCCCAATATATATACGAGGCGGCTGGACTTCCGTATAAGTAAAGGATTCATCTAGGCTTTCCTTACAAGAAATTACATCAATTTACGCCCTAGAGTCCTAGTTCTATTCTAACTCGGATTCATCCGAATCGGCCCAACTTCGTCTTCCTCCTTGCGCGGGCATTGAACTTGCATATGATCTCCGATCAAGACGGCCCAAATATCAAACTTGTGCGCCTTGATGATACGAACAACTGTCATGTTGATTACTTCTTCAAATAAGGCCATCTTGAATACTTCTCGAGGTCATCTTTGTAAACTTTCGGGCACATGTTCAGTTTCACTCGGATTCGAGCTGATCCACTCGGATATTAGAGACTTTCACTCGGACCATCCGACTGGACTTTCTCACTCGGAAAACAATCTTTCACTCGGATGACTATATTTTCACTCGGAAAGCAATATCTTACTCGATCGGCAAGTTTTCGTTCCGATGGTAATCTTTTCACTCGGAACATTTAATAATAAGTTCATCCGGTCATCAAACTTCCACTCGACCGGTAATTTTCACTCGACCAGTAAATTTCCACTCGAATGATAAGCTTTTTCACTCGATCGGTGAGTTTTTACTCGAAATTTAAGCTTTCACTCGACCGGTAAGTTTTCACTCGGACAACAAGCTTTTCACTCGACCGAAAACATAGCCAGATCTTGATTTGTCTCCTCTGGTCCCATATGACCTCAGATTGAGACATTGTATATGAAAATCGATCGGCTCGACGAGACGAAACTTTTCTGTGTTGAAGGCTTTTCAATTCAAGGCCGTCTTGAGGGCCGAATTGCTTACGCATCGCATCAGACACTCATCAACATATGTCTGGTGTCAAGCGTAATATTTTGGTCTCTGGCCTATCCAAACCGTTTTAACTGTAACTTTTGCATATGAACTCGGATTAAGATGATTTATATATGAAAATCAATTGCCTCAACGAGACAAAGACAATTCCTTTAGAGTGCTCCTCCATCCGAGGTCGTCTTGAAGGCATGATCGGCCAAAAACCACTCGGAATATCGAATTCTGCCACTCGGAATACAATCTCGGCCCCTGAGATGGAGTCGGACGATGATAACCTAAACATCAAAGTTGTTCCACTTGGTGATGTGAAACTTTTCATGCTGAAAACCCTTTCACTCAAAGCTATCTCATTTTATTTTTATGCCGTGCCAAAATCTGATGTCAACACATGCCCCCCTGTTTTTCGGCAAAGCTTGCGTGCCGAAAAATAATATGCACGGTATTTGTCCTAAGGACGATGTCAACACTCCATCGGACATTTATTCCCTTAGGGCGATAATTCTGTATCGGCCATGTTTGTTCTAAGGGCGATAATCGTATATCGGCCATTGCCTACCTAGGCTTCTTGCCACACACTCGGGTGGTACTTCTTTAAGTATTTGCCATTGAGAGCTCTAGGTAACACCGTTCCTTCTACGGATTCCACCAAATATGAGTTTCCAGGAACTATTCTTGCAATCCTAAAAGGACCTACCCAACTTGGAGACCACTTCCCGAATCTTCTATCCCTTGAACCAATCGGTAGAATCACTTTCCAGACGAGATCGCCAACTTGAAAATTCTTCAATTTGACTTTCTTATTGTAAGCTCTTGCCACCCTCAACTTGTCTCTCTCTATGGCCTTTAAAGCAGCCAAACGTTTATCGGCAACCTCATCAATATTGTCCATCATTAAGTTGTAAAAATCCTAAAAGGACCTTCCCAACTTGGAGACCACTTCCCGAATCTTTTATCCCTTGAACCAATCGGTAGAATCACTTTCTAGACGAGATCGCGAACTTGAAAATTCTTCAATTTGACTTTCTTATTGTAAGCTCTTGCCACCCTCAACTTGTCTCTCTCTATGGCCTTTAAAGCAGCCAAACGTTTATCGGCAACCTCATCAATATTGTCCATCATTAAGTTGTAAAAATCTACTGCCGGTAAATTATTTTGTTTGGCTATTCTCAAAGCATTCAAATTTACCTCCACTGGTAAAACAACCTCTTGACCATATACTAGCTCATATGGAGTCACCTTCGTAGCACCATGCCTTGAGATTCTATGAGCCCACAAAGCTTTAGACAACAACTCATGCCATCTTCTCGGATTATTCTCAATCTTCTTCTTGATGAGTTTGATTAAAATTTTATTGCTAGACTCAGCTTGTCCATTAGCTTGGGCATAATATGGAGAGGAATTGAGCAACTTTATGTTATAAGATTTGGCAAACTCTCTGACTTGGTGTG
Organism: Aegilops longissima; assembly: GCA_021605205.1. Taxonomy (NCBI): domain Eukaryota; kingdom Viridiplantae; phylum Streptophyta; class Magnoliopsida; order Poales; family Poaceae; genus Aegilops; species Aegilops longissima. The sequence goes on from CM038680.1 coordinate 18,446,655, forward strand.
ACATGAAAGATGAACCTTGATCTGTAGTTAATGTTTGAGGAATACCGAATCTATGAATAATGTGCTCGGTTATGAATTGTATTACTTCCGTATGTGTCATGTCCTTGAGAGGTACTGCCTCAGACCATTTAGTGAAATAATCAGTTGCCACCAATATGAACCGATGCCCCTTTGAGGAAGATGGATAAATTTGCCCAATAAAGTCTAAACCCCATCCTCTGAAAGGCCACGGCTTGATAATAGGATGTAACATAGCAGCAGGAGCCAATTGAATATCACCAAACTTTTGACAAGCTTCACACCCTTTATAATATCTGAAGCAATCATTAATCATAGTCGGCCAATAAAACCCAGCACGTCGCAATAACCATTTCATCTTGGGAGCCGACTGGTGAGTGCCACAAATACCTTCATGTACTTCTCCCATAGCAACTCTTGCCTGGTCCTCATCCAAACACTTTAAAAGAACATCATCGACTGTTCGGCGATAAAGACCATCATCTCTCATTGTATACTTGAAAGCCATATGCCGAACAGCCCTGTCCACCCTTTCACTCGGATTGCACAAGTAATCAACAATGGGCTTTCTCCAGTCGGGATTATCACCTGCACTAGATTTATTTTTAATGGCCGAATCAGTGGGTTCAGGTTCGGCCTCTCTCATATTGACAAGACAAGACATCGGTCTTTGAGAGATATGAAACATGCCATGATCAACATGGTATCCAGATGCTTGTTGTGCCAACTCATTTGCTTTCCAATTGTCATGTCTAGATATATGTGCAATGCTAAAGCAATCCAAAGTAGAAATTATATCTAGACATTTATCAAGATAAACATTAAGTGATTCGTCCAAACACTGAAAGACTCTGGATATTTGTTGCACCACTAGTAAAGCCTCAATATGTGTAACACCTATAGCAAGTAACATCTCTAGGCCGAATAACAATGCTTCATATCCGGCTTGATTGTTTGTGCAAAAATATTCTAAGCGGCATGAGGCTTCAAAAACAGCACCATGAGGAGATATATAAACAATACCAACACCTTGGCCATTGCTACAAACTTAACCATCAAAGTATAATCTCCATGGTACTAATGAAACAAGGTTCATATCAACATCATTCTTGTCATTAATCCGATGTTCAACAATGAAATTAGCAACAATTTGGCCTTTCATGGATTTTAGAGATTCATAAGCCAAATCATATTCAATCAAAGCATAAGCCCACTTGCCAATTCTACCACTAAGAATTGGCCTATGCAACATGTATTTAATGACATCGGTTTGACAAGCCACTACACAAGCACTCGGCACTAGGTAATGTTTCAATTTTGTGCAAGCATAATATAAGCATAGACATAGTTTTTCAATAAATGTATACCTTGTCTCGGCGTCCAATAAGCGTCTGCTCAAATATGTAATGGCATGTTCTTTTCCTTCGGTATCTTGAGTCAAAACAGCACCAATAACACCTTCCTCTGCTGCAATATAAAGCTTAAAAGGCTCTCTGTGCTTGGGTGCTTTCATCACCGGAGGAGTGCACAAATAACTCTTGATCATATCAAAGGCTTCTTGCTGTTTTGCCCCCCAAATGAAATCAACATCATTCTTTAACCGAAGGATAGGAGTAAATGCATCAACTTTCCCTGACAGATTAGCTATGAACCTTCTCAAATAATTGACCTTGCCAAGGAACTTTTGCATGTCTCTCTTGCATGTTGGAGCCTCCACTTTCTGTATGGCCTCTATCTTTTTGGGATCAATTTCGATGCCATCTTCATGAACAATGAAACCCAAAAATTTGCCAGCTGACACTCCGAATGCACACTTTAAAGGATTCATCTTTAGTCCATACTTTTTCATTCTTTCAAAAGCTAAACACAAATCGGCCAAGTGAAATTCAAAAGCATCTGATTTGACAACAATATCATCAATGTAAACTTCAAGTATGATACCGAGTAAATCATGAAAAATCAAATTCATAGCCCTTTGATATGTGGCTCCAGCATTTTTTAATCCAAATGTCATCACTGTCCACTCGAATAAACCAAGGAAACCAGGACATCGGAAAGCTGTTTTGTACATGTCCTCTTCAGCCATAAAAATCTGATTGTATCCGGCATTACCATCTAGAAAGCTAATAACCTTATGTTCAGAAGCATCATTAATAAGCATATCAGCTATTGGCATGGGATACTCATCTTTGGGTGTAGCCCTATTCAAATCTCTGAAGTCAATGCACACCCTCAACTTGCCGGATCCCTTCTTCTCCATTGGGACAATGTTAGAAATCCACTCGGCGTACCTGCAAGGTCGAATGAAATTAGCTTCAAGAAGTCGACCGATCTCTTCCTTGATCCGGTCATATGTTTTAGGATTAAACTTTACGGCGATTGCTTATAAGGTCTAAAACCGGCCTTTATAGGTAACCGATGCTCTACTAGCTCTCGGCTCAACCCTGGCATCTCATGATTTTCCCATGCAAAGCAACAGACATATTCTTTCAATAGCTCGATTAATTTAGCCTTACAATCGGCTTTCAAATTTTTGTTTATAAATGTTGGTCGAGTGGCTGAACCATCTCCAATATCTATCTCTTCTAATGGATCAGCTGATGTAAAACCTTGTCCAAGTTTATCCATGTCATCCAACTCCTCTATAGACTCATACATATCGTCCTCACTGGACCGATATATTACAAGACGTTTTTGTAACCACTCGGAATTAGGATCCATTTAAACATATCATACCTTGGAGCCGATTGCATTCAGTCGGCTTTAAAGACACGGGCACAAAACCATTCTTGGTCGCGCTGAGAAAATCAAACTTTGACAAATCACGTCCCGTCAAGCAAGTAGCATTGGGATGTTGCCAATCCACCGATGCATCGGCCAAAGCAACACAGACCGAATTATCTGTATGAATGACTTCCACTTCATCATCAACCCATTGGATCAGAAACTGGTGCATAGTGGATGGCACGCACCGGTTTGCATGAACCCAATCACGACCTAGTATGACGTTGTAGTTACCTTGCACCTCAATGACAAAGAATGCGAGTACCAAAGTTTTGCTTCCGATCGTAAGCTCCACATACATCACACCTTTGGCCTCGCTTTTCTCTTTGCCTTCAAATCTGTTGAGCACCATATTCGTCTTCATCAGCTTCTTCATCGGGCAAACCCAATTTTTGAAGACCGAATAGGGCATAAGATTTACCACAGCACCACCATCAACAAGCATTCGATGAGTGGCGATCCATTGATATGACCTCTGAGATACAACGGTTTCAAATGTATTCTTGGTTCTTTTGGCTTCTCAAATATTGTGTTTTAGGGCCAAAATCCAGCCGAGCCACTTCCCTTCCTCATCTACAAGACGAAACTCAGCAGGTAAGTAATATACCATATTGATATCCATACCTTCATGAACCGGTGTAGACTCATAGTCCAACATATCAGCCTCTTCTTCAAGTGGATCGACCGATTCTGAAATCTGGCCGATTGAAGGAGAAGTAAGAAGTGTCGCAGACGATGTAATAGCTGTCGCATCATCCTCCTTGGGTGGTGTAGGCACTTCTGTGATAGATGTAGAAGCTGATGTATCTTGTATTTGTTTAGGCCTCCACACTTGTTTTGCTGGAACCATGGGCCGAGTGTCATTGAACAACTTATCCCTTTGCTTCTCGGCCTCTTTCTCTGCTATCTCTTGACTCCTTAACCTCTGTAGTTTCCTCTTCTGTGTCTTTGTTAGCCCTGGAGGACACCACTTTGGCTGAGTGTATTTAGCATCTCTCACCTTTACTTCGCTGGTGCTTGCTTCATGGTCAGTAGCCAAGTGTTTTGGCGCAATAATAAGTATCGGCTCAGTCGAGCGGTTATGCACAGTCGACTGCTGTATGGAGAATGTTTTGGCGCCCAAGACAAGTGAGTCGGCATCCATTTTCCCCTTGCCTTTTCCCGACTCAACTACTGCAACACTTGGTGATTTAACACGCCATTCTTTTCGACTTTCCAGATGCATGAAATTTCCACTCGGGCGCACCTTTTTACTTGGATGGAATCCACTCGGACTGATGTCACTCGGATGGTACCCACTCGGATGGAACTCACTTGGATGGAATCCACTTGGGTGCATTCTTACACTAGGATATTTTCCACTCGGTCGCATATTTTGACCAGCCGACTGATAGTAACCGATGTTCAGTCGGCCATTATATGAGTAATCAAGTCGATCCCACACAGATTGCCTCTGCTCTTCTGAAAATTGCGCCCTTGGTTCACTCGGTTTTGTATACCGACTGAACATATCAGCTGATGGTGACCTTGGTCGTTTCAGATGAGTCGGTCGATTAAAACTAGAACCGGCCGACTGGTTAGCATACTTGGACAACAACATATCAAAAGTTGGCTTGATCCGCTTGTGCTGCACTTTAGCTTCATTCCTTTTCCACTTGCCAACTTCTGGACTCTTGGGCTTGACAAATCTCACACGAGCATTTTCTTGTACTTGCGGTTGCCCCCCGAGTGTAGGATTCTTGATGGTAATTTTGATCACTTCCTTGCCATCGGGTTGCTTACCAAGCACAACCTGTCTCCCCAAGACCTTGTTGTCCTCCTTGTATTTCCTGGGCTCCCCAACAATGACATTAGCTTTATTAGCAGATTCGGCTACCTCTGGCCGAATGAGTAGCTTCTTCCCTTGCAAATCCATGGTATTCATTGGAAAAGGTTGTTTATCAACTTGCATCTCAGAAAAATTCAATCGTCCGTCATTAATGGCCGATTGTATCTGACGTCGAAAAACGTTGCAATCGTTAGTAGCATGAGAAAAATAATTATGATACTTGCAATAAGCACGCCGTTTTAGCTCTTCAAACGGTGGTAAAGTATGAGATATTCTAATAATTTTAGCCTGCAGCAAAGCATCAAATATTTTATCACACTTAGCAATGTTAAAAGTAAACTTCATCTCTTCATCACGATTCTTATAAATCGGTTTCAGATCATTGCAAGTAAAGGGTTTGGCCTTAGATGGCTAAACAAATTCAGTAGCAAAAACATCACCCTCATCGTCCGAGTGATCACTATCATATTCCACCATATTCATCTTTGGACGATCGGCTTTGTATCTATGCACTTCTTTGAGATCTTTGCTTCGGCTTTCCTGAGCCAAAGCCCTTTGTAAGACTTGGTTAATATTTAGGAATTCATAGACTTCTAGCTTTTCTCTAATGGGAGTTCTCAAACCACTCAACACTAGGTCTGCCAAATCTCTCTCGGTTATCACCAAACTAAAACATCGGTTTTTCGTTTCTCTGAATCTCTTGACGTAATCGGAGACCGATTCATCATGCTTCTGTTTAACCGATGTTAAATGTGACAACTTGAGTTCATTGTCGCTGCTGTAAAAATGATCATGAAATTTCTGTTCTAGCTGCGACCAAACTCGAATGGAACCATGTGGTAAAGAAGAAAACCATGAAAATGCGGTACCAGTTAATGATAAAGGAAATAAACACACTTTCAACTCATTTAGTGAACCTGCTTCACCTAATTGTGCCAAGTATTGACTGACATGCTCCCATGTGGTTTTTGTGCCCTCTCCATTGAACTTAACAAAATCTGGAATTTTTTTATCCTGGAGGGCACTGGATGGCATCAAAGTACTCGGGGTACGGCTTTTGGTAAATCCGATTCCGAGGTAACTCAACCCCAAAATTCTCTCGAAGCATCTTAGCCATCTCCTCTCTAAGATTAGCTAGACCATCATCCATAGTGGACGATGAAACTTGTGGCAGTGGCATAGGAGGAGTAGGACTACTAGTTGTGGGTAGGAACTGTGGCATGTATGTCGACCCATAATTTGCTAGTGGTCGAGTGGTTATAGCTGCAGGTAAGGTTGGGTTCGGCGTTGCCACCGAACCTGGCATGCTCATAGCAGGATTAATGGGTGCAACCACAATCTGATTTGTTTGGGTAGGATAATAAGCCATCGGCACGGGAGGCGCCAATGCAATAGGTAAAGCCAGATTAGGGTTTTGCACACTAGCAGCTACACCATCATTACCACTAGTCCATTGAGATGTATTCTTCTGAGCATTAATATTTTCTATGAAAGTTTGATAGACTAGATTGTTACCATCAGCAATACAACTTTCAATCTCAGCCCACTGCTCAGGAGAAAAGGTAGTACTCACAGAAGGTTTAACCTGCTCGGCTTGAAGAGGAGGGAACTTGATTTCTTCAATCGGAGTGATGTTGCCTTGGCGATCCTTCTTGAACTTTGCAAGGAACTCCTGCAAATCCTTCTCTTCACGCGCCTTCTTGTACTCCTCATAGACTTGGCGATGATCGGCCGATATCTCATCAAGACTAGGCTTAATGATGTTATCAGCGTCTACCTCAGATAGCTTGGGAAGATCGGACATGGTGGATGAGGATGATTGATCTTCGTTCCCCAGCGAAGTCGCCAAAAAGTGTGTTGACACACGAACACGTCACGTGTACCCTCGACGTCGGGGGTGATGCACCGCAGCTCACGTCGAAGGAGACCCGACCGACAACGCGATACGCAAGACAGTCGACGGGCGCTTTTGCAGACCCGAAAACCCCACACCCCCGGGAGAGACCCCGTCAGGGAGTGCGGCGGCTATGGGCTGCCCTAGGTCGATTCGCTCGCCCCTAGAGCCTCGAGATTCGCAGCTCTCAAACACGAAGAACAGCGAAGAACGAGAGAGAAAAACGGTAGAGAGATAAAACGTAGATGAAAAAGTAGTATATTGATTTGTTCGATTGTGTGTTGTTCAATCGGCCATCACCCCCAATATATATAAGAGGCGGCTGGACTTCCCGTACAAGTAAAGGATTCATCTAGGCTTTCCTTACAAGAAATTACATCAATTTACGCCCTAGAGTCCTAGTTCTATTCTATCTCGGATTCAGTCTGAATCTGGCCCAAGTTCTGTCTTCTTGCGCGGGCCGCTGAACTTGCATATGATCTCCGATCAAGACGGCCCAAATATCAAACTTGTGCGCCACGATGATACGAACAACTCTCATGTTGATTACTTCTTCAAATAAGGCCATCTTGAATACTTCTCGAGGTCATCTTTATAAACTTTCGGGCACATGTTCAGTTTCACTCGGATTCGAGCTGATCCACTCGGATATTAGAGACTTTCACTCGGACCATCCGACTGGACTTTCTCACTCGGAAAACAATCTTTCATTCGGATGACTATATTTTCACTCGGAAAGCAATAGCTTACTCGATCGGCAAGTTTTCGTTCCGATGGTAATATTTTCACTCGGAACATATAATAATAAGTTCATCCGGTCATCAAACTTCCACTCGACCGGTAATTTTCACTCGACCAGTAAATTTCCACTCGAATGATAAGCTTTTTCACTCGATCGGTGAGTTTTTACTCGAAAGTTAAGCTTTCACTCGACCGGTAAGTTTTCACTCGGACAACAAGCTTTTCACTCGACCGAAAACATAGCCAGATCTTGATTTGTCTCCTCTGGTCCCATACGACCTCGGATTGAGACAAATTGTATATGAAAACCGATCGGCTCGACGAGACGAAACTTTTCTGTGTTGAAGGTTTTTCGACTCAAGGCCGTCTTGAGGGCCGAATTGCTTACGCATCACATCAGACACTCATCAACATATGTCTGGTGTCAAGCGTAATATTTTGGTCTCTGGCCTATCCAAACCGTTTTAACTGTAACTTTTGCATATGAACTCGGATTAAGATGATTTATATATGAAAATCAATTGCCTCAACGAGACGAAGACAATTCCTTTAGAGTGATCCTCCATCCGAGGTCGTCTTGAAGGCATGATCGGCCAAAAACCACTCGGAATATCGAATTCTGCCACTCGGAATACAATTTCGGCCTCTAAGATGGAGTCGGACGATGATAACCTAAACATCAAAGTTGTTCCACTTGGTGATGTGCAACTTTTCATGCTGAAAACCCTTTCACTCAAAGCCATCTCATTTTATTTTTATGCCGTGCCAAAATCTGATGTCAACAGGTGGATTGCCTATGGGCCGCGAGATCCGTCTCGACGCGCTCACCTTCATCGCCGATGATTCGACCTAGCTCCAGGAAACCCCCCTCGACGTCGAAGCACTCCCTATTCATGGGGTGGCGCACTTCCGCGCGAGTGCCTGCAGCGTCCTCTTGCGGTAGCCATCGACTCAGACCGGTAGCGTCTTCCCTCCCCGCTGCTCGCCGTCGCAAGCGATCCGGTCGCTCGTGGCTTTAGCGGTGGGTGAAGCACGCAGTGGTTCGGCAGTCGTCCACTCCTCAGATCATAGCGATCGAGCCTGACGAGTCCATTCATGGCTTGTTTGATCTGCCTTCTGACCATTCAGATTTGCTTTCCGAGTGCGAAAGTAACAATCCGGCGGCTGAAGTCTTTGTGGTTGGCCCCCAGCGTAGTCCACCTGGATTTCCCCGTGGCGGAGGCGAAAGCGGTGGCCCATCACATGGCAATGACAAGTACTACCCGCAGGCCCTCACTGCGGAGCAAAGAGAAGAGTTGCAGCGTTGGAATGAGCAACTCCTCCAGACCCCCATCGCTGGAGAGACTGCCGAGGCCCAGGCTTTGGAGGCCGCATGTGTAGCCAATCTGGCTGAACGTGCGCATCTGGGGGATCTCCGAAGGTCACTCAATGATCGCACTCATTAACAGCCTCAGAATCTCAATCGACGTCAACGACAACTATTCCCGACTAGTTCCACTCGGGACGAGTTTCTGGTATTCTGCACTCCGATCCAGAATGTTGCAGCGGCCGCACGTATTGTAGATTCAATCCGGTCGTCCCGTTTCGAGGCTGGTAGAGGCCTAGAGGAAATTCAGACGCTGCTCAGAGTGGCTGGGGAGCAAAATTCAGCTGTATCTTAGTCACGCAATCGGATTCACAGCAGATCTGTTAGGGCGGACATAGTTCAGTCCGCTCACAGCCCAAGATCACCTCTGCGGCGTGAAGATCGTGGTTATCGCCAGGACCAGTACCTGGATCGAGGCCACAGACAGTTTGATCCCTGGCATCACCGTGACGACCGTCGTCGAGTGCCTACACCCCCTCCGAGGTGTGGTCCGTACCCGCCCTGGCGGTATGATGACAGGCGCCCGTATGGTGACGAGCAAAGGTATCCAGTTGACTCCCGAGAGCCTGGGTTTGATGCAAGGTCACTCCTTGTGCAGGGCCTGGTTGACAGAGGCAGGGCCAACCGAGAGGTTTTGGACAGAGACTGCCTGAGGGAAGTGGTCCTTTTGTCTTTGGACCCGAGTGTTTCAGCAGGGCCATCCGAGCCGCTGAGATTCCTCCCAACTTCAGGTTGGCGGCAGGAGTGAGTAAGTTTACTAACGAGTCAAAGCCAAATACATGGTTAGAAGATTATTGAGTGGTTGTGCCGATTGGCGGAGGTAATGATGATGTAGCTATGAAGCACCTGCCCTTGATGCTAGAAGGATCAGCTCGGGCGTGGTTGAACCAGTTGGCTCCTGCCAGCATCTTCTGCTGGGAGGACTTGGCCCGAGTGTTTATCATAACATTTGAAGGCACCTATAGGCGACCATATGGACTGACTGAATTGCAACATTGCGTTTATATCCAGCGGTGAACCACACTGCACCATGTGGTGGAGAATGTTTCTGAACACCAAGTAGGGATGAAAACGGAGCGGAAACGGACGGAACTGAGTGCTACCACATTTGTTTCCATATTTTTTTTGCAGAAGTGGAAACGAATACAGAAACCCCGGAAATGAATACGAAAACAGATACTACCTGAAATGGACACAGAGCGAATACAAAGCGGACACAGAAACAGAAGTGGGCGTTGACCAGAACTTAAAACCCCCTTTAATCATAGAGAAATACACACAAAAACAAACAAATATAATGAGTTGTTAACATGGCTACAAAATAATATCATTATGTTAGCAACTTAGTGTAGTATTGTAGTAGTACTGAACAATTATGTATAGAGTCAAGCTGAGTACATGTGTGGTAGTAGAAGTTGTGCCTCATATTCATTCTACTAATTGTGTCATTGTGTGTTGTTTGGTGGTTGGGCCACAAAGGAGACATAGGTATATAGTAAACAGAAATTCCATATTCACGAAAACGGAAAGTTCTGTTTCCATGTCTGTTCCACCGGAAAACACGGTTCCATTTTTTTCCCTTTCCGCATAAAAATTTCCATTTCCACTTCCGTTTTGCAAATTTCCGTTTCCGTTTTCATATTTCCTCAAGTTTCCACTGCATTTTCATCCCTAACACCAAGGAGTTTGCGCCCTTAAAGAGGGCGTCAAATATAGAGAGCTCATATTGAAATTTGGTCGGTCGGGAACCTTGACCTTAAACCGAATGATGGAGATAGCCACTCAGTACGCGAATGGCAAATAAGAGGACCGACTCCGTAATGGCAAAGGAAAGGCTACAGATCCTGACACCGGAGGCGAGAATCCCAGTCGGAAGCAGAAGTGCAAAGCTGAAGCCTCTGGTCAAACAGAAGCGGCAGTAGTGACTACTCAGAGAAAATTCAAGGGGAAGCCCAAGGAGCAGTGGATACCAAAAAAGATGAAGGATCAGTCGGGCCAGGACATCCTGGATCTTCCATGTGCCATCCACATGAAGAAATATGAGGAGGGTAACCTGATTTTACCCAAGCATGCCACTCGACAGTGCTTATTCCTCATTCAGCGGTTTCGTGAAGGTCAGCCAAGTGAAAAGGGCTCCGACAAGGACGATGATGAAGAAAAGGAAAACGATTACCCAAAGGTCAATGCTACTTTAATGATTTTTGCTGATGTTGAGAGAAAAAGTTGATTGAAAGTCATCAACCGAGAAGTGAACATGGTCGCTCCGGCAACTATGACGTACCTCAAATGATCAAAGACTCCCATCACCTTCGACTAGTCGGATCACCCAGATCCCGTTGCTACCCCCGGGCAGCAGGCTTTGGTGGTCGACCCAATCGTCGAAGGCACTCGGTTGCGCAAAGCGTACCCAGGTGACTGCCTGAGCACCATTTGCGTGTTGAATATAAGGCCAAACCTATCAAAGAGCATCTCCATCTTTCCGCTGCGGAGAAGAGGAAGGCGATTGGCGATGAAGTGGCTTGGCTCCTAGCAGCTGAGTTCATACGTGAGATATACCACTCTGAGTGGCTTGCCAACATCGTCATGGTCCCCAAGAAGGATAAGTCACTCCGCATGTGCATCGATTTCAAGCGTATCCATCGGGCCTGCCTGAAAGACTATTTTCCGCTCCCCGCATCAATCAGATAGTCGACTCGACTGTAGGATGTGACTGCTACCTCTTGAGCACTGCGTTGGTATTCCCTTGAAGAGGACAGGGTGATGCAACAAAGTAGCGTAAGTATTTCCCTCAGTTTTTGAGAACCAAGGTATCAATCCAGTAGGAGGCTCCTCAAAAGTCCCTCGTACCTACACAAACAAACAGGAACCTCGCAACCAACGCGATAAAGGGGTTGTCAATCCCTTCACGGTAACTTGCAAAAGTAAGATCTGATAGAGATAATAAGATAAGATACATATTTTTGGTATTTTTTATGATATAGATTGAAAAGTAAAGATTGCAAATAAAAGATAGATCGGAAACTTATATGATAAAAGATAGACTCGGGGGCCATAGGTTTCACTAGTGGCTTCTCTCAAGATGGCATAAGTATTACGGTGGGTGAACAAATTACTGTCCAGCAATTGATAGAAAAGTGCATAGTTATGAGATTATCTAGGCATGATCATGTATATAGGCATCACGTCCACAACAAGTAGATCGAAACGATTCTGCATCTACCACTATTACTCCACACATCGACCGACTCCTACCTGCATCTAGAGTATTAAATTCATAAGAACAGAGTAATGCATTAAGCAAGATGACATGATGTAGAGGGATAAACTCAAACAATATGATATAAACCCCATCTTTTTATCCTCGATGGAAACAATACAATACGTGCCTTGCTGCCCCTGCTGTCACTGGGAAAGGACACCGCAAGATTGAACCTAAAGCTAAGCACTTCTCCCATTGCAAGAAAGATCAATCTAGTAGGCCAAACCAAACTGATAATTCGAAGAGACTTGCAAAGATAACCAATCATACATAAAAGAATTTAGAGGAGATTCAAATATTTCTCATAGATAAACTTGATCATAAACCCACAATTCATCGGATCTCGACAAACACACCACAAAAAGAGATACATCGAATAGATCTCCAAGAAGATCGAGGAGAACTTTGTATTGAGATTCAAAGAGAGAGAAGAAGCCATCTAGCTAATAACTATGGACCCGAAGGTCTGTGGTAAACTACTCACAACTCATCGGAGAGGCCTTGGAGATGATGTAGATGCCCTCCGTGGTCGATTCCCCCTCCGGCGGAGCACCGACGAAGGCTCTAAGATGGGATCTCGCGGATACAGCAGGTTGCGGCGGTGGAATTAGGTTTTTGTTGTGCTCCTTGATGTTTTCAGGGTACAGGAGTATATATAGGCGAAAGAAGTATGTCGGTGGAGCCATGAGGGCCCCACGAGGGTGGGGGGCGCACCGGGCACCATCGAGGCCGTCTCGTCTGTTGCTTGACGTCCACTCCAAGTCTCCTGGTTTGCATTTGTTCCAAAAAGATCGCTCCCGAAGGTTTCATCCCGTTTGGACTCCTTTTGATATTCCTTTTCTTCGAAACACTGAAATAGGCAAAAAAACAGCAATTCGGGCTGGGCCTCCGGTTAGTAGGTTAGTCCCAAAAATGATATAAAAGTGTAAAGTAAAGCCCATAAACATCCAAAACGGGTAATATAATAGCATGGAACAATAAAATTATAGATACGTTGGAGACGTATCAAGTTTCCCCAAGCTTAATTCCTGCTCGTCCTCGAGTAGGTAAATGATAAAAACAGAATTTTTGATGTGGAATGCTACCTAGCATAATTCTCAATGTAATTTCCTTTACTGTGGCATGAATGTTCAGATCCAAATGATTCAACATAAAAGTTCATATTGACATGAAAACAATAATACTTCAAGCATACTAACAAAGCAATCATGTCTTCTCAAAATAACATGGTTAAAGAAAGCTATCCCTACAAAATCATACAGTCTGGCTATGCTCTATCTTCATCACACAAATTATTTAATCATGCACAACCCTGATGACAAGCCAAGCAATTATTTCATACTTTAGTATTCTCAAACTTCTTCAACTTTCACGCAATACATGAGCGTGACCCATGTACATAGCACTATATGTGGAATAGAATGGTGGTTGTGGAGAAGACAGAAAAGGAGAAGATAGTCTCACATCAACTAGGCATATCAACGGGTTATGGAGATGCCCATTGATAAATATCAACGTGAGTGAGTAGGGATTGCCATGCAACGGATGGACTAGAGCTATAAATGTATGGAAGCTCAACAAAAGAAACTAAGTGGGTGTGCATCCAACTTGCTTGCTAATGAAGATCTAGGGCATTTTGAGGAAGCCCATCATTGGAATATACAAGCCAAGTTCTATAATGAAAAATTCCCACTAGTATATGAAAGTGACAACATAGGAGACTCTCTATCATGAAGATCATGGTGCTACTTTGAAACACAAGTGTGGTAAAAGGATAGTAGCATTGTCCCTTCTCTCTTTTGCTCTCATTTTTTATTTGGCCTTTCTCTCTTTTTTTATATAAAGTCTGAAGTCTCATCCCGACTTGTGGGGGAATCATAGTCTCCATCATCCTTCCCTCACTTGGGACAATGCTCCAATAACTCAAGATTACAACTAGATACTTAGAACAAGATATGACTCTATATGAATGCCTCTTGCGGTGTACCGGGATATGCAATGAACCAAGAGTGACATGTATGGAAATTACGATGTCAACTACATGATCATGCAAGAGCAATATGACAATGATGATGCGTGTCATAATAAACGAAACGGTGGAAAGTTGCATGGCAATATATCTCGGAATGGCTATGGAAATGCCATAATAGGTAGGTATGGTGGCTGTTTTGAGGAAGGTATATGGTGCTGTATGTGAAGGAAATATGCCCTAAAGGCAATAATAAAGTTATTATCTATTTCCTTATTTCATGATAAATGTTTACTATTCATTCTATAATTGTATTAACCGGAACCATAATACATGTGTGAATACATAGACAAACATAGTGTCACTAGTATGCCTCTACTTGACTAGCTCGTTAATCAAAGATGGTTAAGTTTCCTAACCATAGACATGAGTTGTCATTTGATTAACGGGATCACATCATTAGGAGAATGATGTGATTGACTTGACCCATTCCGTTAGCTTAGCACTTGATCGTTTAGTATGTTGCTATTGCTTTCTTCATGACTTATACAAAGTTCCTATAACTATGAGATTATGCAACTCCCGTTTATCGGAGTAACACTTTGTGTGCTACCAAACGTCACAACGTAACTGGGTGATTATAAAGGAGCTCTACAGGTGTCTCCAAAGGTACATGTTGAGTTGGCGTATTTTGAGGTTAGGTTTTGTCACTCCGATTGTCGGAGAGGTATCTTTGGGCCCTCTCGGTAATGCACATCAATATAAGCCTTGCAAGCAATGTAGCTAAAGAGTTAGTTACGGAATGATGCATTACGTAACGAGTAAAGAGACTTGCCGGTAACGAGATTGAACTAGGTATTGGATACCGACTATCGAATCTCGGGCAAGTAACATACCGATGACAAAGGGAACAACCTATGTTGTTATGCGGTTTGACCGATAAAGATCTTCATAGAATATGTAGGAGCCAATATGAGCATCCAGGTTCCGCTATTAGTTATTGACCGGAAAAATGTTTCAGTCATGTCTACATAGTTCTCGAACCCGTAGGGTCTGCACGCTTAAGGTTTCGATGACAGTTATATTATGAGTTTATGAGTTTTGATGTACCAAAGTTTGTTCGGAGTCCCGAATGAGATTACGGACATGACGAGGAGTCTCGAAATGGTCGAGACATGAAGATTGATATATTGGAAGCCTATATTTGGATATCAGAAGTGTTCCGGGTGAAATCGGGATTTTACCGGAGTACCGGGAGGTTACCGGAACCCCCCGGGAGGTTAATGGGCCTTAGTGGGCCTTTACGGAGAAGAGGAGAGGGGGCCAGGGCTGGGCCGCGCGCCCCTCCCCCCTAGTCCGGATAGGACAAGGAGAGGGGGGCGGTGCCCCCCCTTCCTTCTTCTCTCCCTCCTCTTTCCCCCCTCCCATGTCCTAATCCAACTAGGAAAGGGGGGGAGTCCTACTCCCGGTGGGAGTAGGACTCCTCCTGGTGCGCCTCTCCCCTTGGCCGACCGCACCCCCCTTGCTCCTTTATATACGGGGGCAGGGGGGCACCTCTAGACACAAAAATTGATCTCTTGATCTCTTAGCCGTGTGCGGTGCCCCCCCTCCACCATAGTCCTCGATAATATTGAAGCGGTGCTTAGGCGAAGCCCTGCGACGGTAGAACATCAAGATCGTCACCACGCCGTCGTGCTGACGGAACTCTTCCCCGACATTCTGCTGGATCGGAGTCCGGGGATCGTTATCGAGCTGAATGTGTGCTAGAACTCGGAGGTGCCGTAGTTTCGGTGCTTGATCGGTCGGGCCGTGAAGACGTACCACTACATCAACCGCGTTGTTCTAACGCTTCCGCTTTCGGTCTACGAGGGTACGTGGACAACACTCTCCCCTCTCGTTGCTATGCATCACCATGATCTTGAGTGTGCGTAGGATATTTTTTGAATTTACTACGTTCCCCAACAGTGGCATCCGAGCCTGGTTTTATGCATAGATGTCATATGCACGAGTAGAACACAAGTGAGTTGTGGACGATATAAGTCATACTGCTTACCAGCATGTCATACTTTGGTTCAGCGGCATTGTGAGATGAAGCGGCCCGGACCGACATTACGCGAGACTGGTTTCACCGCTACGAGCACTCGTTGCTTAAAGGTGACCGGCGGGTGTCTGTCTCTCTCACTTTAGTTGAACCGAGTGTGGCTACGCCCGGTCCTTGCGAAGGTTAAAACAACACCAATTTGACAAACTATCATTGTGGTTTTGATGCGTAGGTAAGAACGGTTCTTGCTAAAGCCCGTAGCAGCCACGTAAAATTTGCAACAACAAAGTAGAGGACGTCTAACTTGTTTTTGCAGGGCATGTTGTGATGTGATATGGTCAAGACGTGATGCTATATTTTATTGTATGAGGTGATCATGTTTTGTAACCGAAGTTATCGGCAATCGGCAGAGCCATATGGTTGTCGCTTATTGCATGAAATGCAACGCTTCTGTAATTGCTTTACTTTATCACTAAGCGGTAGCGATAGTCGAGAAGCAATAGATGGCGAACAACAACGATGCTACGATGGAGATCAAGGTGTCGCGCGGTGACGATGGTGATCACGACGGTGCTTTTGGAGATGGAGATCACAAGCACAAGATGATGATGGCCATATCATATCACTTATATTGATTGCATGTGATGTTTATCCTTTATGCATCTTATCTTGCTTTGATTGACGGTAGCATTTTAAGATGATCTCTCACTAAAATTATCAAGAAGTGTTCTCCCGAGTATGCACCGCTATGAAAGTTCTTCGTGCCGAGACACCACGTGATGATCGGGTGTGATAGGCTCTACATTCAATACAACGGTGCAAAACATTTGCACACGCGAATACTCGGGTTAAACTTGACGAGCCTAGCATATACATATATGGCCTCGAACACGGAGACCGAAAGGTCGAACGTGAATCATATAGTAGATATGATCAACATAGTGATGTTCACCATTGAAAACTACTCCATCTCACGTGATGATCGGACATGGTTTAGTTGATTTGGATCACGTGATCACTTAGATGACTAGAGAGATGTCTGTCTAAGTGGGAGTTCTTAAGTAATATGATTAACTGAACTTAAATTTATCATGAACTTAGTCCTGGTAGTATTTTGCAAATTATGTTGTAGATCAATAGCTCGCGTTGTTGCTTTCATATGTTTAGTTTGATATGTTCCTATATAAATTGTGTTGAAAGATGTTAGTAGCAATGATGCGGATTGGATCCGTGATCTGAGGTTTATCCTCATTGCTGCACAGAAGAATTATGTCCTTAATGCACCACTAGGTGACAGACCTATTGCAGGAGCAGATGCAGACTTTATGAAAGTTTGGCTAGCTCAATATGATAGTTTAGTGCACCATGCTTAACGGCTTAGAATCGGGACTTCAAAGACGTTTTGAACGTCATGGACCATATGAGATGTTCCAGGAGTTGAAGTTAATATTTCAAGCAAATACCCGAGTTGAGAGATATGAAGTCTCCAACAAGTTCTATAGTTAAAAGATGGAGGAGAATCGCTCAACTAGTGAGCATGTGCTTAGATTGTCTGGGTACTACAATCGTTTGAATCAAGTGGGAGTTAATCTTCCAGATAAGATAGTGATTGACAGAGTTCTCTAGTCACCATCACCAAGTTACTAGAACTTCGTGATGAACTATAGTATGCAAGGGATGACGAAAACGATTCCCAAGCTCTTCGTGATGTTGAAATCGACGAAGATAAAAATCAAGAAAGAGCATCTAGTGTTGATGATTGACAAGACTACCAGTTTCAAGTAAAGGGAAAAGGGAAAGAAAGGTAACTTCAAGTGGAATGGCAAACAAGTTGTCACTCCCGTGAAGAAGACCAAAGCTGGACCAAAGCCTGAAACTGAGTGCTTACACTGCAAATGAAATGGTCACTGGAAGCTTAAATGCCCTGAATATTTGGTGGATAAGAAGGATGGCAAAGTGAACAAGGGTATATTTGATATACAGGTTATTGATGTGTGCCTTACTAGTGTTTATAGTAGCCCCCGAGTATTTAATACTTGTTCGGTTGCTAAGATTAGTAACTCAAACATGAGTTACGTATAAACAGAGACTAGTTGAAGGGAAGTGACGATGAGTGTTGGAAGTAGTTCCAAGATTGATATGATCATCATCGCACACTCCCTATACTTTCGGATTAGTGTTAAACCTAAATAAATGTTATTTGGCGCTTATGCTGAGCATGAATATGATTTGATCATGTTTATTGCAATACGGTTATTCATTTAAAGTCGAGAATAATTGTTGTTCTTTACATGAATAAAACCTTCAAATGGCCATACACCCAATGAAAATAGTTTGTTGGATCTCGATCGTAGTGATACACATATTCATAATATTGATGCCAAAAGATGCAAAGTTAATAATGATAGTGCAACTTATTTGTGGCACTGCCATTTGGGTCATATCGGTGTAAAGCGCATGAAGAAACTCCATAAAGATGGATTTTCAGGAATCACTTGGTTATGAATCATTTGATGCTTGCGAACCGTGCCTTTTGAGCAAGATGACTAAAACTCCGTTCCCCGGAACAATGGAACGAGCTACTGACTTATTAGAAATAATACATACCGATGTATGCGATCCGATGAGTGTTAAGGCTCGCGGCGTGTATCGTTATTTTCTGATCTTCACAGATGATTTGAGCAGATATGGGTATATCTACTTGATGAAACATAAGTCTGAAACATTTGAAAAGTTCAAAGAATTTCAGAGTGAAGTGGAAAATCATCGTAACAAGAAAAATAAAGTTCCTACGATCTGATCGTGGAGACGAATATTTGAGTTACGAGTTTGGTCTTCATTTGAGACAATGTGAAATAGTTTCGCAGCTCACGCCACCTGGAACACCACAATGTAATGGTGTGTCCGAACGTTGTAATCATACTTTACTAGATATGGTGCGATCTATGATGTCTATTATCGATTTACCACTATCGTTTTGGGGTTATGCATTAGAGACAGCTGCATTCACGTTTAATAAGGCACCATCTAAATCCGTTGAGATGACACCTTATGAACTGTGGTTTGGGAAGAAACCAAAGTTGTTGTTTTAAAGTTTGGGGCTGTGATGCTTATGTGAAAAAGTTTCAACCTGATAAGCTCGAACTCAAATCGGAGAAGTGCGTCTTCATAGAATACCCAAAGGAAACTGTTGGGTACACCTTCTATCACAGATTCGAAGGCAAGATATTCATTGCTAAGAATGGATCCTTTCTAGAGAAGAAGTTTCTCTCGAAAGAAGTGAGTGGGAGGAAAGTAGAGCTTGATAAGGTAATTGTACCTTCTCCCGAATTGGAAAGTAGTTTATCACAGAAATTAGTTCTTGTGATTCCTACACCAATTAGTGAGGAAGCTAATGATAATGATCATGAAGCTTCAGATCAAGTTACTACCGAACTTTGTAGATCTTCCAGATTAAGATCCGCACCAGAGTGGTACGGTAATCCTGTTCTGGAAGTCATGTTACTAGACCATGATGAACCTATGAACTATGAGGAAGCGATGATGAGCCCAGATTCCGCGAAATGGCTTGAGGCCATGAAATCTGAGATGGGATCCATGTATGAGAACAAAGTGTGGACTTTGGTTGACTTGCTCGATGATCGACAAGCCATCGAGAATAAATGGATCTTCAAGAAGAAGACTAACGCTGATGGTAATATAACTATCTACAAAGCTCGACTTGTTGCGAAAGGTTTTCGACAAGTTCAAGGGGTTGACTACGATTAGACTTTCTCACCCGTAGCGATGCTTAAGTCTGTCCGAATCATGTTAGCAATTGCCGCATTTTATGATTATGAAATTTGGCAAATGGATGTCAAAACTGCATTCCTGAATGGATTTCTGGAAGAAGAGTTGTATATGATGCAGCCGGAAGGTTTTGTCGATCCAAAAGGTGCTAACAAAGTGTGCAAGCTCCAGCGATCCATTTATGGACTGGTGCAAGCATCTCGGAGTTGGAATAAACGCTTTGATAGTGTGATCAAAGCATATAGTTTTATACAGTCTTGCGCTGAAGCCTGTATTTACAATAAAGTGAGTGGGAGCACTACCGCCTTTCTGATAAATATATGTGAGTAACATATTGTTGATCAGAAATGATGTAGAATTTTCTGGAAAGCATAAAGGAGTATTTGAAAGGAGTTCTTTAAAAATAAAGACCTCAGTAAAGCTACTTACATATTGAGCATCAAGATCTATTGAGATAGATCAAGATGCTTGATAAGTTTTTCAATAAGTACATACCTTGCCAAGATTTTGAAATAGTTCAAAATGGAACAACCAAAGAAAGAGTTCTTGCCTATGTTGCAAAGGTGTGAAGTTGAGTAAGACTCAAAGCCCGACCACGGCAGAAAATAAAAAGAGAATGAAAAGTCATTTCCTATGCCTCAGTCATAGGTTCTATAAAGTATGCTATGCTGTGTACCAGACTTATTGTATACCTTGCTCTTAGTTTGGCAAGGGAGTACAATTTTGATCTAGGAGTAGGTCACTAGACAGCGGTCAAGAATATCCTTGGTGAGGACTAAGGAAATATTTCTCGTTTATGGAGGTAATAAAAGAGTTTTCGTAAAAGTTACATCGATGCAAGCTTTTTACACCGATCCAGATGACTCCAAGTCTCAATCTAGATACATATTAAAAGTGGGAGCAATTAGCTAGAGTAGCTCCGTGCAGAGCATTGGAGACATAGAATATTTGCAAAATACATACGGCTCTGAATATGACAGACCTGTTGACTAAGCTTCTCTCACAAGCAAAACATGATCATACCTTAGTACTCTTTGGGTGTTAATCACATAGCGATGTGAACTAGATTATTGTCTCTAGTAAACCTTTTGGGTGTTGGAGACACCCAAAATACATACGGCTCTGAATATGACAGACCTGTTGACTAAGCTTCTCTCACAAGCAAAACATGATCATACCTTAGTACTCTTTGGGTGTTAATCACATAGCGATGTGAACTAGATTATTGACTCTAGTAAACCTTTTGGGTGTTGGTCACATGACGATGTGAACTATGGATGTTAATCACATACAGATGTGAATATTGGTGTTAAATCACATGATGATGTGAACTAGATTATTGACTCTAGTGCAAGTGGGAGACTGAAGGAAATATGCCCTAGAGGCAATAATAAAGTTATTATTTATTTCCTTATTTCATGATAAATGTTTATTATTCATGCGATAATTGTATTAACCGGAAACATAATACATGTGTGAATACATAGACAAACATAGTGTCACTAGTATGCCTCTACTTGACTAGCTCGTTAATCAAAGATGGTTAAGTTTCCTAACCATAGACATGAGTTGTCATTTGATTAATGGGATCACATCATTAGGAGAATGATGTGATTGACTTGACCCATTCCGTTAGCTTAGCACTTGATCATTTAGTATGTTGCTATTGCTTTCTTCATGACTTTTACAAA
Organism: Aegilops longissima; assembly: GCA_021605205.1. Classification (NCBI taxonomy): domain Eukaryota; kingdom Viridiplantae; phylum Streptophyta; class Magnoliopsida; order Poales; family Poaceae; genus Aegilops; species Aegilops longissima. The sequence continues at coordinate 18,468,035 of CM038680.1, forward strand.
GTTCCTATAACTATGAGATTATGCAACTTCCGTTTATTGGAGGAACACTTTGTGTGCTACCAAACGTCACAACGTAACTGGGTGATTATAAAGGAGCTCTACAGGTGTCTCCAAAGGTACATGTTGAGTTGGCGTATTTCGAGATTAGGTTTTGTCACTCCGATTGTCGGAGAGGTATCTCTGAGACCTCTCGGTAATGCACATCAATATAAACCTTGCAAGCAATGTAGCTAAAGAGTTAGTTACAGAATGATGCATTACATAACGAGTAAAGAGACTTGCCGGTAACGAGATTGAACTAGGTATTGGATACCGACGATCGAATCTCGGGCAAGTAACATACCGATGACAAAGGGAACAACGTATGTTGTTATGCGGTTTGACCGATAAAGATCTTGGTAGAATATGTAGGAGCCAATATGAGCATCCAGGTTCCACTATTGGTTATTGACCGGAAACATGTTTCAGTCATGTCTACATACTTCTCGAACCCGTAGGGTCCGCACGCTTAAGGTTTCGATGACAGTTATATTATGAGTTTATGAGTTTTGATGTACCAAAGTTTGTTCGGAGTCCCGAATGAGATTACGGACATGACGAGGAGTCTCGAAATGGTCAAGACATGAAGATTGATATATTGGAAGCCTATATTTGGATATCGAAAGTGTTCCGGGTGAAATCGGGATTTTACCGGAGTACCGGGAGGTTACCGGAACCCCCCGGGAGGTTAATGGGCCTTAGTGGGCCTTTACGGAGAAGAGGAGAGGGGGCCAGGGCTGGGCCGCGCGCCCCTCCCCCTAGTCCGAATAGGACAAGGAGAGGGGGCAGCGCCCCCCTTCCTTCTTCTCTCCCTCCTCTTTCCCCCTCCCAAGTCCTAATCCAACTAGGAAAGGGGGGAAGTCCTACTCCCGGTGGGCGTAGGACTCCTCCCGGCACGCCTCTCCCCTTGGCCGGCCGCACCCCCCTTCCTCCTTTATATACGGGGGCAGGGGGGCACCTCTAGACACAACAATTGATCTCTTGATCTCTTAGCCGTGTGCGATGCCCCCCTCCACCATAGTCCTCGATAATATTGAAGCGGTGCTTAGGCGAAGCCCTGCGACGGTAGAACATCAAGATCGTCACCACGCCGTCGTGCTGACGGAAATCTTCCCCTACATTCTGCTGGACCGGAGTCTGGGGATCGTTATCAAGTTGAACGTGTGCTAGAACTCGGAGGTGCCGTAGTTTCGGTGCTTGATCGGTCGGGCCGTGAAGACGTACGACTACATCAACCGCGTTGTTCTAACACTCCCGCTTTCGGTCTACGAGGGTACGTGGACAACACTCTCCCCTCTCGTTGCTATGCATCACCATGATCTTGAGTGTGCGTATGATTTTTTTTGAAATTACTACGTTCCCCAACAGTATGGTACCGGCGAAAGTTGCGCAGCACAAGAGAGGCTAGCAATGGTGGAAGGGTGAGAGTGCGTATAATCCATGGACTCAACATTAGTCATAAAAACTCATATACTTTTTGCAAAAATCTACAAGTATTTGAAAACAAAGTACTACTCGTATGCTCCTAGGGGGATAGATTGGTAGGAAAAGACCATCGCTCGTCCCCGACCGCCACTCATAAGGAAGACAATCAATAAATAAATTATGCTCCAACTTCATCACAAAGCGGTTCACCATACGTGCATGCTACGGGAATCACAAACTTCAACACAAGTATTCCTCAAGTTCATAATTACCCCACTAGCATCACTCTAATATCACCATCCTCATATCTCAAAACAATTATTAAGCATCAAATTGATCATAGCATCCAATTCACTTTCTATGATAGTTTTTATTATACCCAACTTGGATGCCCATCATTCTAGGACCAATTTTATAACCATAGCAAATGCCATGCTGTTCTAAAAGACTCTAAAAATAGTATAAGTGAATCATGAGAGATCAACAATTTCTACAAAATTAAACCACCGCCGTGCTCTAAAAGATATAAGTGAAGCACTAGAGCAAAACTATCTAGCTCAAAAGATATAAGTGAAGCACATAGAGTATTCTAATAAATTCCAAATCAAGAGTGTCTCTCTCAAAAGGTGTCTACAGCAAGGATGATTGTGGTAAACTAAAAAGAAAAGACTAATATCATACAAGACGCTCCAAGCAAAACACATATCATGTGGTGAATAAAAATATAACTCCAAGTAAAGTTACCGATAAACGGAGACGAAAGAGGGGATGCCTTCCTGGGCATCCCCAAGCTTAGGATTTTGGTTGTCCTTGGATATCTTGGGGTTTCATGGGCATACCCAAGCTTGGGCTCTTGCCACTCCTTATTCCATAGTCCATCAAATCTTTACCCAAAACTTGAAAACTTCACAACACAAAACTCAACAGGAAATCTCATAAGCTCCGTTAGCGCAAGAAAGAAAAACCACCACATAAGGTACTGTAATGAACTCATTCTTTATTTCTATTGGTGTTAAACCTACTGTATTCCAACTTATCTATGGTTCATACCCCCCGATACTAGCCATAGATGCATCAAAATAAGCAAACAACACACGAAAAACAGAATCTGTCAAAAACAGAATAGTCTGCAGCAATCTGTAACTTTCGAATACTTCTGGAACTCTAAATGTCCTACCTGGTAAATTTGTCTATTGATCTACAGCAAAAAGAATCAACGCAAAAGCACGTTTCTTTGATTTACTAAAATTATTCTCGTGCGTGCAAAAGTTTCTATTTTTTCAGCAGAATCAAATTAACTATCACCGTAGGTTATCCTATAGGTTCTACTTGGCACAAACACTAACTAAAACATAAAACCACATCTAAAAAGAATCTAGATGAAATATTTATTACTAAACAGAAGCAAAAAAGCAAAAAACTAAAATAAAATTGGGTTGCCTCCTAACAAGCGCTATCGTTTAACGCCCCTAGCTAGGCATAAAAGCGAGAATAGATCTAAGTATTGCCATCTTTGGCATTCAATTCTTCAATAGAGCACTTATAATCCTTAGGGGTTTCTTTCTTTTTAGCAATGATTAAACTCCTAGGCAAGAAATCAAGAAATTCATTTGTAGCAAAAGGTTCCTTAATGATAGCAAGAAAATTGGGATGAACACTTACGGATTTGAGATCAGCATTTTCCTTACTAGAACATTCACCCTTATTTTTAGGAACATACATAAGTTTAGCAATTTTGGTAGGAGGAGTTGGGGTATTTTTTACAGATGAGAAGGAAGACCCTAAGTTGGTAATAGTACCCTCAAGTTTACCAATTCTTGTAGAATCTAGATCTATTCTTTCGTTAACTAAAGGTTCTTTTTCTTTAAAAAATTTCAAAGTAACTCCAACCCTAGATCCATATTGGGTAATTTGGTTGTGGATCTTTTTATCCAAATTTTCAATTAACTCAACATTGGCAACTTTATTTTCAATAATTTCAAGCCTTTGCATCACATGTTCCAAAGTTAAAACAGTTCCATTAACCAAAAGAGGAGGTGTACCAAACAATCTATCATAGCATTATAAGCATCAAAAGTATGGCTACCCAAGAAATTCCCTCCGGTAATGGTATCAAGGACATATCTATTCCAAGGAGTAATGCCTACATAAAAATTGCTAAGAAGAACGGAAGTAGAGTGCTTCCTAGCAGATCTATTTTGAGCATTGCAAATTCTATGCCAAGCATCTTTTAAATTTTCTCCCTCCCTTTGTTTGAAATTAAGAACTTCATGATCGGGAGTACTAAGGATGATAGGAGGACTAGCCATAATGGAGAGATAAACAAACTAACACATGAGCACGCAAAAGGCAAGCAAAAGAGAGAGGAGATTGGGAAAGAGAGGGCGAATAAAACGGCAAGGGTGAAGTGGGCGAGAGGAAAACGAGAGGCAAATGGCAAATAATGTAATGCGAGGGAGATGAGTTTGTGATGGGTACTTGGTATGTCTTGACTTGAGAGAAGACATCCCCGGCAACGGTGCCAGAAATCCTTCTTGCTACCTCTTGAGCACTGCGTTGGTTTTCCCTTGAAGAGGAAAGGGTGATGCAGCAAAGTAGCATAAGTATTTCCCTTAGTTTTTGAGAACCAAGGTATCAATCCAGTAGGAGGCTCCTCAAAAGTCTCTCGTACCTACACAAACAAACAGGAACCTCGCAACCAACGCGATAAAGGGGTTGTCAATCCCTTCACGGTAACTTGCAAAAGTGAGATCTGATAGAGATAATAATATAAGATAAATATTTTTGGTATTTTTTATGATATAGATTGAAAAGTAAAGATTGCAAATAAAAGATAGATATATGATAAAAGATAGACTCGGGGGCCATAGGTTTCACTAGTGGCTTCTCTCAAGATGGCATAAGTATTACGGTGGGTGAACAAATTACTGTCCAGCAATTGATAGAAAAGTGCATAGTTATGAGACTAGGCATGATCATGTATATAGGCATCACGTCCGCAACAAGAAGATCGAAATGATTCTGCATCTACTACTATTACTCCACACATCGACCAACTCCTGCCTGCATCTAGAGTATTAAGTTCATAAGAACAGAGTAACACATTAAGCAAGATGACATGATGTAGAGGGATAAACTCAAACAATATGATATGAACCCCATCTTTTTATCCTCTATGGCAACAATACAATACGTGTCTTGTTGCCCCTGCTATCACTGGGAAAGGACACCGCAAGATTGAACCCAAAGCTAAGCACTTCTCCCATTGCAAGAAAGATCAATCTACTAGGCCAAACCAAATTGATAATTCGAAGAGACTTGCAAAGATAACCAATCATACATAAAAGAATTTAGAGGAGATTCAAATATTTCTCATAGATAAACTTGATCATAAACCCACAATTCATCGGATCTCGACAAACACACTGCAAAAAGAGTTACATCGAATAGATCTCCAAGAAGATCGAGGAGAACTTTGTATTGAGATTCAAAGAGAGAGAAGAAGCCATCTAGCTAATAACTATGGACCCGAAGGTCTGTGGTAAACTACTCACAACTCATAGGAGAGGCCTTGGAGATGATGTAGAGGCCCTCCATGGTTGATTCTCCCTCCAGCGGAGTGCCGACGAAGGCTCCAAGATGGGATCTCGCGGATACAGAAGGTTGCGGTGGTGGAATTAGGTTTTCGTGGTGCTCCTCGATGTTTTCAGGGTACGGGAGTATATATAGGCGAAAGAAGTACGTTGGTGGAGCCATGAGGGGCCCACAAGGGTGGGGGCGTGCCCACCCCCTTAGGGCGCGCCGGGCACCCTCGTGGCCGCCTCGTCTGTTGCTTGACGTCCACTCCAAGTCTCCTGGTTTGCATTTGTTCCAAAAAGATCGCTCCCAAAGGTTTCATCCCGTTTGGACTCCGTTTGATATTACTTTTATTCGAAACACTGAAATAGGCAAAAAAATAGCAATTCGGGCTGGGCCTCCGGTTAGTAGGTTAGTCCCAAAAATGATATAAAAGTGTAAAGTAAAGCCCATAAACATCCAAAACGGGTAATATAATAGCATGGAACAATCAAAAATATAGATACGTCGGAGACGTATCAGTGACTGTTTGTCTTTTCTTGATGTGTATTCTGGATACCATCAGATCCGACTATATGGGCTAGATGAAATAAAAACGGCCTTCATCACCCTGTTCGGGTGTTTTTGCTATGTCACCATGCCATTCGGTCTCAAAAACGCTGGCGCCACATTCATGCACATGATTCAGAAGTGGCTTCTCACTCAGATCAGTCGGAATGTGAAGGCCTATATGTTTGATATTGTAGTCAAGTGACGCAAAAGTTTCGACCTGCTAACTAATCTCGCTGAAACCTTTGCTAATCTGACAAGGTAAGACATTATGTTGAACCCGTCCAAGTGCACATTCGGAGTACCTGGAGGGAAGTTACTTGGTTTCCTCGTTTTCGAACGAGGGAATCCCAAGAAAATCGGTGCGATTGTTCGAATGAAATGCCCTGTGCGTGTGCATGAAGTTCAGAAGCTCATAGGTTGTCTCGCAGCGCTGAGTCGGTTCATTTCTCGCCTTCGTGAAAAGGCACTACCTCTTTACCGACTGATGAAGAAATCTGATAAGTTCGAGTGGACTTCCAAAGCTGAAGCAATGTTTGTGGAGCTCAAATCCCTTCTTTCCACCCAGCCGGTGCTCACTGCTTCGAACAACAAAGAGCCTCTACTCTTATACATTGCGGCCACTGGTCAGGTTGGCAGCACAGTGCTCACAGTGGAACGAGAAGAAGAAGGCAAGGCCTACAAAGTTCAATGACCAGTGTACTATATCTCTAAAGTTCTGACTCCATCCAACCAGAGGTATCCGCATTATTAGAAACTTGTTTATGGAATTTACTTGACTGCGAAGAAAGGTGCGCATTACTTCCAAGACCACTCGGTTTTAGTTTTCAGTGACACTCTGTTATCTGAAATTATGAACAATCGAGATGCAACTGGCCGAGTGGCCAAATGGGCGATTGAACTCCTCCCTTTGGATATCATGTTTGAAACGAAAAAGGCGAAAATCTCGATGCTCGCAGATTTCTTGGCCGAGTGGATTGAACAGCAACAGCCGACTCAAGTTCACTCGGAGCACTGGACTATGTTCTTCGATGGGTCTAAAATGTTCAATGGTTCCGGTGCCAGAGTGGTCCTAGTGTCTCCAAGAGGTGATTGTGACGCCCACGATTCGACCGTACACTAATCATACACGCAAATGTGTACGATCAAGATCAGGGACTCATGGGAAGATATCACAACACAACTCTAAAAACAAATCAAAATAATACAAGCTTTATATTACAAGCCAGGGGCCTCGAGGGCTCGAATACATAGTTCGATACACAAGAGTCAGCGGAAGCAGCAATATCTGAGTACAAACATAAGTTCAACAAGGATGCCTTAATAAAGCTAGCACAAACATCAACGATCGAAGAGGCAAAGCCTCCTTCCTGGGACCTCCTAACTACTCCTGGTCGTCGGCGCTCTCCACGTAGCAGTATCCATCGGCGGTGGCATCTGGCTCCAGGGATCCACCATCTGGTTGCATCAACCGGAAAGAAGAAATAAGGGGGAAAAGGGGATAGCAAAGCAACCGTGAGTACTCATCCAAAGTACTCGCAAGCATCATATCTACACTAAGTATGCACTGGTATCAAATGGAAGGTTTGTATCTGTGGACTGAACTGCAGAAAGCCAGAATAGAGGGAAGGCCTAGCCTATCGAAGACTAGCATCTTGAAGCAGCTCCAAGCATCTTGCAGCAAGTAGAAGAGTAAAGAATAGCAATTTAATTAACAAACATGTTGTAACATTAATGCCCAGAGATCCTTCCTCGACTCCCTGCGAGAAAGCAATCCCGGAGCCACATATCTCAAGTATCCATTTGTAGTTGTATAAGATCAGGATATAAGTCTGAACATCCGTTACCTTGGACACGACTATTAATAGATAATCTTCCCTGCAGGGGTGCACAACGTTTTCCAACACGCTCGATCACTCTGGACGGACACACCTTTCTGGGGTCAATGCCCGGCCTCAGGAGATCAACACGTCGCAGCCCTACCTAGGCTCAGCAAAGAGGTCCCCGCCAGTCTACCTCCTAAGCACTCCGAGGTCTGGGCCCATCGCCTGTTGCACTCTGGGTTGTTGCGCGCAGGGCGGGTCCAGGCTCCACCACTACAGGATGGTGCCGGCCTAGCCCTTCCGCACTGCTGAACTGGACGTCTGACAAAGCTTCGGCTGATACCACAACGTCGAGGCCCATAACTATTCTCACGTGGTGGTTGGTGCGTAACTCAGAACAAATACCCAAACCATAGTGTATTATTAGCTTGCGAAGACGAGCAGAGAATCACGATCGAAAGTGACCCCGTTGCCCCGTCTCGTGGACTTACGACAAGGGCCTAGAATGCCCCGCCGTGCCACGTAACCATCTTGCGGGTGCTCTCCGGGCCCTCCCGACTTTCACCAAGGTCTCAAGTAAATTCATTTGTAACCGTGTGTCCAAACATCAAGGGGAAAACCCGAGGAATCACCCAGGGAGGATTTCACTCGATGTAATCATCAAGGTGAACGTAAGAGGATCCACCCTTGAGGTTCACACTTGAGGTGTTGCACGACAGAGCCGTATCGAGAATGGTGAAAGAGGAACCACCCTCGATGACCATGACCGAATAGCTACACTACAGAATTATCATCAGGAGTGCGTTATGAGGGATCACCCTCGGCACTCGATAGTAGCTCTGCAGAGTCGAGCAACAAAAGGGGCGTGATGTGATGTGAGGTGTCGGGCTCTGGTCGTCAATCACGTTGATTGAGTCGTCGATGATGAAGCAGGGCAACAAGGACAAGGTGGGGGTCACTGATGGATCACTAACCAACCTATACTAAGAAGTTTAGGATAAGCAGGAAGGTACAACAGCAGGTTACAACAGAAGGCTATGCATCAGAAAGGAGCAAACAATAACAGTAGCAAAATCTAATGCTAGCAGGAGAGTATAGAATGGGCGATATCGGGATGATCAAGGGGGGGGCTTGCCTGGTTGTTCAGACAAGAAGGAGGGTCGTCGTCGACGTAGTCGATCACAGTGGCATCGGCAGCCGTCACGGGGTCTACCAAAGAGAAGAGGGGGAAGAAAACAGTAAATACACACAAACATATGCATAACATGAAAATAAACGATGCTAGAGGTGTTCTAACGTGGCACTAGGTGATACTGGCGAAGGGGGAAACATCCGGGAAAGTTTTCCCGGTTCCGGACATCTATTAGACAGATGAATCGGAGCGGAAAAGTTCAACGTTTGCTATGCTAGGGACGTGTGGCGGGTGAACGGACCGCGGGTTCAGATTCGTCTCATCGTTCTGAGCAACTTCCATGTATAAAACTTTTTCATCCGAGTTATGATTATTTTTCTATGAATTATTAAAGTTTTAACAATATTCTGAAATTATTATTAAATCTAATATGGGGTTATTGCATCGATGTCAGCAGTCAACAGAGTTGACCAAAGTCAACCCTGGCCTGTGGGGCCGTTCTGTCATAGTCTAACAACTAATTAACAATTTTAATTAACTAATCAAGTTAATTAGGTACTAAACAGATTTAATTAAGTTAATTAATTATCTAATTAATTAATTACTTAATTAACTAATTACTTATTCTTATTTTAAATTACATTTTGTTTTTCCTTCTTTTTTATTGGGGTTGGGCTCACGGTCAAGGGCCCATAGGGCCAACCGGTGTCTTGGCGTCTGGTATCGGCGTGGACGCCGTCAGGCGCATCGCACGGCAGCTGCTGCGTAGGAGGAGGCACGGCTGTGGCGGTGCAGGCCCTCAGCGTGTGTCGGAGGCAGGCGATCGCCGGGTGGGCGTGTGGCCGACAAGACGACGGCTGCAGTGGCCGTGTGGCAGCAGGGCCAGCCGAGGCCGGTCGGGACTAGGCACAGGCGAGGGTCGGCGGGAGGTAGGTGCGGTCGTTGGGCGAAGGCCGCGGCGGTGACGCAACAGGGAACCCCGGCGCGAAGGGCTTGTGGATCAGGGCGAGGCGCGCGAAGGCCGGGCGACGGCCATCAAGGGCAGAGGAGAGACGTTCGGGGTCTCACCCCCGTTTGCAGGGGATCAGGGGTGGGTAAGGGGAGCAAGGGGGCGGCTGGGCTGGCTTGATCTGCTGGGCCGGCTGGGCCTGCCCAGTGGCTAAGGCCCGGCAGGGGGGGGGGTCCCTTCTCCTTTTAAAGTTTTCTGTTTTATTTTAAAACCACTAGCAATTGACTTTTAAATAAAATGAAACTTGGCCGTATAACCACAATGCAAATTTTAGACACAACCATAAATAATTTGGTGAGCATCTAACATAGCTTGGATTTTTTTTGTAACTTAAAAAAAGCATTTACAAATATTACTTTAGCCATTGTTTTACTTATTTTAGGGCAGTAAACCAATTTATAAAAATGTTGGTTCACCATGACAAATATCCGGGCATTATCTGCAACACCTAGAACATTTTAGTTTTGACATCTGAAAACTTTTAAAGATTGACTCGAATTTAAATTTGAATTTGAACGAGGTTTGAAACAACGCGAGTTTACCAACAGTAATCCTGGTGACGCGGCAACATTAGTGGAGGGTTGTTGTAGCTTAAATATCCGGGCGTCACAGTTCTCCTCCACTACAAGAAATCTCCTCCCGAGATTTAAGGTGCGGAATAAGGGGGAAAGACTCGGGATGTTCGGAGCTCAACACAAGATAGGTACTTGGGGGCTATCTCGGTGAACGTGGCATAGAGGCATCTCTCGAGTTGAAATTCAAGCAAGTCATCGGGAGCAAGGTAAGGAGGTGCAATAAGGAGCTTCAACCGGGTAGGCAACCATTCATTGCCTCAAACAGAGGGTGAAAGGGGTTCTTAGCAATGGGAATAAGTATTGCATCTGATACCAGAACAGATCACAAGGAAGGTGGCTCACGAATTGCATACGAAGCCAAGCGTGAGGAACAATTTTGGAAGACAGGGATGTACAGGAGAGTCAGGTTTCGATCATGTGGAACTGTGGGTTATGGGCCCACCATGTGGGTTAAAATCAGGAAGGGTGCTAACATTTGCACGGTCATGATAGCAAGGCAGATCATAGGACAACCTGTCAGTTATGATGGCAACAACGTTGGTACCAAGGGCGAGGGACGAAGAGAACCGCTTTCCTGCTCGTTAACACGAGGCGGACCAATAGGAAAAGTTCTCGTCCATCGGTGGCTACCAGAATGTCATCAACAATAGTAACAAGGTCTTACTGACGGAGTTGTACACCAAGGTGTTTACATAAGCAGGGTATTATCACTGCTCAGATATGCTAGGTTACAAGAAAGGTTAAACAAAGCAATGGAGACTTGAATCAGTTATCGGTGTTCTCGAGTGTCTAACAACTCAGAATCCGTGGAAACTTTGAATCGGCGAGAAATAATAGTTGATGAAGAACTCATAAGAAGTTATGTAGGTCCGTGATATTCTCGAGATACAAGAGGGTAATACTTGAGGGTAGAGAAGAATAGAGGTTGGACATGTGAAATGATCTGAAGAAGACAAGTACTTTAACTTGTCCGAGAAATGGGATCAAAGAAGAACAATATGGTCGAAACCACAGTTGGAAAGGACCAAATATAGATAGCAGATGAACTTATCACAAGGGGATTATTATTATAACAAGAAGCTTCCATGATAAGTTTCACATCAGGTCCATGGGCATGAACACAAAGGTTCAAGGTCGACTCCCACTTCTCTAATGTACAACTTTCCATTCACTTCTCGCATTCGAAGAAGTTGTAACATTGAAATTTTAACTGACGAAAAGCCAGTAGAGTGTAACCCGCATAACTTTCGAGTTCACATGGATTTAGGGAAGACATAGATTCAACCCATCGGGGCATCTTAGGAGCATCTACCACGAACTTAGGAATAAATAACTCAAGCTCGGAAGCAGAGCATGGTTGACAAAAGCAGGGGATACAATTTACCAAAGGCATTATGTATCCAAGGAAAAGCTCACAAAGTTACTGAAAAAGAAGGACGCTGTCGGATAGAACTCACAAAGGACCTGGTGGTTCACAAGGGATCTGATGTGAGCATCAGTACTCAACCAGAAGTAGAAAGAATGCAAGGATATCAGATTATAGAAGCAACTGACTAATTCAGAGTTGAAATGCAAAGGAATTACGATTTCCAAAATCAAGGGATCAGAAGCAAACGCTCTGACCAAGGATGGTTAATTTGAATAGACTTAGGGCACAATTGATGTCAATCCGATTGGCCGAGAACCAGCTCATGTTCGGGAAGACGTCTGAGCCGGAAAGATAATCTATAAGGATCGACTGATGATTGTGACACAGACATATCAAATCGAAAGACTCAATATGATAATGACAAAGGACGTCAATGGATACTGCTAGGCATATGGAATTAATCAGAGTGTAGGCAGGTAAGACTTTCTAGAGGAATAGGCGACAGAGGTCATCGAAAGCTCGGATTGTATTACCAAGTATCTTATGAAGCATAATAATAACTGGGGTGAATGGATACTCGATAAGAGCAAGTAATTATCCGAAGGGGTATTCATGCGGCAAGGACTGCAAGGCAGTAAGCATAAAGGATCCTCGGAATATCGAAGAGTATTTCAGGACATCTTAATAACAAGAGCAACTGGGGATGAAGGTATGAACGACAAGGTAGGTAGTTATGCATAAGGATTTATCGGTGGTAGGGATTGCAATGACGAAGGGCACAAGGGTCTCGAGAAAGCATCAGAGAGTATCTTCAGAATCTTCTGGTGAAGTGGGCCATCATCTGGAATGAAGGGGCTCTTCGGGAGAAGTATTTACAAGAACCTAGAGTTATAGTTTGCAAAACCATTTAACCTGAATGGAAGAGAGATCAGATTCCCAGAGTATAGACGAGAAATAAAAGATCCTAATACCACGCAATTGGCGACGTGGGCCCGTAAGCCACACAACCATGTTAGTAAATCAGTTTTTCAAAGACTAGACTCAACTTCGGCCAAGGAGTTGGAAAGGGGGATCCTACAGGCAGTCGGCTCTGATACCAACTTGTGACGCCCCCGATTCGTCCGTACACTAATCATACATGCAAATGTGTACGATCAAGATCAGGGACTCACGGGAAGATATCACAACACAACTCTAAACAGAAATCAAAATAATACAAGATTTATATTACAAGCCAGGGGCCTCGAGGGATCGAATACATAGCTCGATACACAAGAGTCAGCGGAAGCAGCAATATCTGAGTACAGACATAAGTTCAACAAGGATGCCTTAAGAAGGCTAGCACAAGCATCAACGATCGAAGAGGCAAGGCCTCCTTCCTGGGACCTCCTAACTACTCCTGGTCGTCGGCGGTCTCCACGTAGCAGTATCCGTCGGCGGTGGCATCTGGCTCCAGGGATCCACCATCTGGTTGCATCAACCGAAAAGAAGAAAGAAGGGGGAAAAGGGGATAACAAAGCAACCGTGAGTACTCATCCAAAGTACTCGCAAGCATCAGATCTATACTAAGTATGCACTCGTATCAAATGGAAGGTTTGTATCTGTGGACTGAACTGCAAAAAGCCAGAATAGAGGGAAGGCCTAGCCTATCGAAGACTAGCATCTTCAAGCAGCTCCAAGCATCTTGAAGCAAGTAGAAGAGTAAAGAATAGCAATTTAATTAACAAACATGTTGTAACATTAATGCCCAGAGATCCTTCCTCGACTCCCTGCGAGAAAGCAATCCCGGAGCCACATATCTCAAGTATCCATTTGTAGTTGTATAAGATCAGGATATAAGTCTGAACGTCCGTTACCGTGGACACGGCTATTAATAGATAATCTTCCCTGCAGGGGTGCACCACGTTTTCCAACACGCTCGATCACTCTGTCCGGACACACCTTTTTGGGGTCAATGCCCGGCCTCGGAAGATCAACACGTCATAGCCCTACCTAGGCTCCGCAGAGAGGTCCCCGCCGGTCTACCTCCTAAGCACTCCGGGGTCTGGGCCCATCACCCGTTGCACTTCGGGTCGTTGCGCGCAGGGCGGGTCCAGGCTCCACCACTATAGGATGGTGCCGGCCCAGCCGTGCTGCACTGCTGAACTGGATGTCTGACAAAGCTTTGGCTGATACCACGACGTCGAGGCCCATAACTATTCTCACGTGGCGGTTGGTGCGTAAAGGCTAGAGGCCAACTCAGAACAAATACCCACACCATAGTGTATTATTAGCTTGCGGAGACGAGCAGAGACTCCCGCTTGATAGTGACCCCGTCGCCCCATCTCGTGGACTTACGACAAGGGCCTAGAATGCCCGGCCGTGCCACGTAACCATCTTGCGGGTGCTCTCCGGGCCCGCCCGACTTTCACCAAGGTCTCAAGTAAAGTCATTTGTAACCGTGTGTCCAAACATCAAGGGGAAAACCCGAGGAATCACCCACGAAGGATTCTACTCGATGTAATCATCAAGGTGAACGTAAGAGGATCCACCCTCGAGGTTCACACTTGAGGTGTTGCACGACAGAGCCGTATCGAGAATGGTGAAAGAGGAACCACCCTCGATGACCACGACCGAATAGCTACACTACAGAATTATCATCAGGAGTGCGTTATGAGGGATCACCCTCGGCACTTGATAGTAGCTCTGCAAAGTCGAGCAACAAAAGGGGCGTGATGTGATGTGAGGTGTCGGGCTCTGGTCGTCGATCACGCTGATCGAGTCGTCCATGATGAAGCAGGGGCAACAAGGACAAGGTGGGGGTCACTGATGGATCACTAACCAACCTATACTAAGCAATTTAGGATAAGCAGGTAAGGTACAACAACATGTTACAAAAGCAGGCTATGCATTAGAATAGGAGCAAACAATAAAAGTAGCAAAATCTAATGCAAGTAGGAGAGTATAGAATGGGCGATATCGGGATGATCAAAGGGGGGCTTGCCTGGTTGTTCAGACAAGAAGGAGGGTCGTCGTCGACGTAGTCGATCACAGTGGCATCAGCAGCCATCACGGGGTCTACCGAAGAGAAGAGGGGGAAGAAAACAGTAAATACATGCAAACATATGCATAACATGACAATAAACGATGCTTGAGGTGTTCTAACGCGGCGCTAGGCGATACTGGCGAAGGGGAAAACATCCCGGAAAGTTTTCCCGGTTCCGGACGTCTGTTAGATAGATGAACCGGAGGGGAAAAGTTCAACATTTGCTATGCTAGGGATGTGTGGCGGGTGAACAGACCGGGGTTCGGATTCATCTCATCGTTCTGAGCAACTTTCATGTATAAAACTTTTTCATCAGAGTTACGGTTATTTTTCTATGAATTATTAAAGTTTTAACAATATTCTGAAATTATTATTAAATCTAATATGGGGTTATTGCATCAGCATGATGTCATCATGACGTCAGCAGTCAACAGAGTTGACCAAAGTCAACCCTAGCCTGTGGGGCCGTTCTGTCATAGTCTAACAACTAATTAACAGTTTTAATTAACTAACCAAGTTAATTAGGTACTAAACATAGTTAATTAAGTTAATTAATTACCTATTTAATTAATTAATTAATTAATTAACTAATTACTTATTCTTATTTTAAATTAAATTTTGTTTTTTCCTTCTTTTTTTAAAGGGGCTTGGCCCCACGGTCAAGGGCCCATAGGGCCAACCGGTGTCTTGGCGCATGGTATCGGGCATGGACGCCGATGGGCGCAGCTGTCGCCCGAACGGGCGCTGGCCGGCGAGGCGTGGTTGCTGCCAGAGGGGAGGCGCGCTGGGGAGGTGCAGGCCCCAGGGGCGCTCGGAGGTGGGCGATCGCCGGGGTGGGCGGCTTGCTACGGGCGCGCACGGTTGCGGTCGGGACTAGGCGCGGGCGAGGGTCGGTGGGAGATAGGTGCGGTCGCCAGGCGAAGGCCGCGATGGCGACGCAACAGGGAACCCCAGGCGCGAGCGGGGCCGGTGACTGCGTCGAGGCGCGCGAGCGCTGGCGACGGCTACTGGGGCAGAGGAGAGAGGTTCAGGGTCTCACCCCCGTTTGCAGGGGATCAGGCTCGTCGAGGCTCGATGGAGCCGTCGAGGGAGAGGTGGGGAGGCGATGCCGACGAGTGGCGACGATGCGGCATCAGGGATCGGGGCGCCGCAGGGTCGTGCCCCCGTTCCAGATCAGGGGCGGAGGGTCCGGGGCGGCACACAGACGGGAGGAGAAGGTGAGACGGGCGCCGGCGAGAGGTGGCGATGGGGCGGTCGACGGAGACGGGTTCGATCCCCCCGATCCAATCGGGGGGGGGGGGGCAGAGGAGGAGCGGGTCGTGGGGGAGGGAAGTGGGGGCGAGTGGGGAGGGGAGCGGCTAGGGTTCGGCTCGGGGTGGGTGAGGGAGTCCTGGATTAGGGGGTGTCCGGATAGCCGAACTATCACCGTTGGCCGGACTCCTGGACTATAAAGATACAAGATTGAAGACTTCGTCCCGTGTCCGCATGGGACTTTCCTTGGCGTGGAAGGCAAGCTTGGCGATACGGATATGTAGATCTCCTACCATTGTAACCGACTCTATGTAACCCTAACCCTATCCGGTGTCTATATAAACCGGAGGGTTTTAGTCCGTAGGACGAACAACAATCATACCATAGGCTAGCTTCTAGGGTTTAGCCTCTCTGATCTCGTGGTAGATCCACTCTTGTACTACCCATATCATCAATATTAATCGAGCTGGAGTAGGGTATTACCTCCATCGAGAGGGCCCAACCTGGGTAAAAACATCGTGTCCCTTGTCTCCTATTACCATCCGCCTAGACGCACGCTCAGACCCCTACCCGAGATCCGCCGGTTTTGACACCGACATTGGTGCTTTCATTGAGAGTTCCTCCGTGTCGCCATCTTTAGGCCCGATGGCTCCTTCGATCATCAACAACGACGCGTCCAGGTCGAGACTTTTCTCCCGGACAGATCTTCGATTCGGCGGCTTTGCATCGCGGGCCAATTCGCTTGGCCATCTAGAGTAGATCGAAAGCTACGCCCCTGGCCATCAGGTCAGATTTGGGAGTTTGAACTACACGGCCGACATCCGCGGAGACTTGATCTTCGACGGATTCGAGCCACAGCCAAGCGTGCCACTGTTTCGATGGGCACGATCTAGCTCTGCCGCGAACAGTGCCTCGAGGTCAAGATTAGCGTCGCCCGACCCTTAGCTCGGAGCCGGCTCCGCCTATCGAGGATGAGTGGTTGGACACCGCCTCGAGGGCTATGATCTCTACGGTGATTGAGCTGAACTCCATCCCTGTCCTTTGCAAAGACCATGACTCCAAGGTGCCGGACTCCTCTCCGGACTCCGAGCCCTCCGAGCCCCCGCCAATCGAATCCAATTGGGCGCCGGTTATGGAGTTCACTGTCATGACATCTTTCAAAGACTCGCCTTTGGCGACATCCTGAATTCACTAAAGTCTCTCTCTTAATCAGAGAGCCCTGGCCGACTACGGTCAGAAGGTTGGGATGCGACGACGAAGAAATTCAATGCCCACCCACCGCCCACTTTGTAGCCACCGTCGAAAGCTTAAACGACGTGCTCGATTTCGATTCAAGACATCGACGGTATGGACGACGATGTAGGAGACAACCATGAACCAGCACCTATAGGATATCGGATAACCACCTCATCCGACGATGTATACATGGTGGATACACCCTAGGGAAGTGACGACGAGGAACAACGGACACTACGGCGATAAATCCTCGAAAAGCAGTCAAAACGGCAACGTAACGCCGCACCAAGTCCCGCCGACAAAGACCCAGCCTTAGAGCAGGGCGAACCGGTGGACGCATTTAACATGCTATCGAGCAACCGTCTGAACAGGACAACTTGGATAAACAACCCTTCCCCAACGAAGATAACAGTCTGGACGATCTCACGGCGGACAAATTGTTGGAGCAGAAGAACCTCCACAAAAGGCTCGTCGCCACTACGCGTAGCCTGAAAAAGCAGAAGCGGAAGCTCAAAACAGTGGAAGATGCACTCAGAATCAGATGGAGCAAAGTACTCAACACCGCAGAGAAATACGGCGACAGTCGCCAAACAAAGAGCTACCCGAAGCGCAAATTACTGCCCGAGTTCGATGAGGAGGCCTTAGAGCCCCCGCAATCAAAGAACAAAGAGGCCGCCCGGTCGGATAGACGACCACATGGAAAACATGGAGCGGCAAGCAGCGCCGCACACAAGCCTGCACGCGATCCGCATAAGGATTCACATCAAAAGGATGGCCCAGTTAGGTCCATGTAACATCCCAAATTTCCTATTTGGAATGTTTTACAATTATAGCTAACCATCTATGCATATTGTTTGAATTTGAGTGGCATTTGAAGTTTCAGAAGTTTTGGAGTTGTTGGAATTTGAATTCAACTTGGCATTTGAAAAGTATTGCAAAAACAATGCCTGACAAATACTTGAGATAAAGTATGAGAGGAGTAAACATGACACTCCAAATATGTCAGATGAAAAGCATTGCCAAAAAGTTTGAATTCAAATTTGAGTTTTATTTGGAATTTTAGAAAAATGATTTTTTAATAAAGTTTGAGTTTTGCCTCTGGAAAAATGTTCAAACTATAGGGAATATTCCCCTGATCATTTTGATATATATATGTCCTATATAAAATATTTATATTTTATATATTTTTCTCTCTCTTTTTATTTCAAAAAAATTAGAAAAGAGACCCAGCGCCACCAGCCAACTGCCCAGCCAGCCGAGGCCCACCTCGGCCAGGCGGCCCAGCCAATGGCGAGCAACCGCCCAACCGCGCCCAGACCGACCGAGCCTCACACAAACGGCCAGACACGATCGCCCGCCCGACTCTCCTCTCTCTCTCTCACCGACAGGTGGACCCGCCTTCTTCTTCCCCTTGCAAGCAACGCCAACCGCCGCCCTCATGAATCCCGCAGATCCAGATCCTCCGCGATCTCCTCGCCGCCCCTCGCCCAAGTCGCCCCCTTATAAATACCCCCTCGCCCGTTCCGCCCCTCGCCCCCTCGCCCGACCTCCCTCGCCCAAATCCGTCGCCGAGCTCCCGAGCCGCCCGCCGCCATTGCCACCGCCTGACCGCCTGCCATCTCGAGCTCGCCTGAGTCCACCAACCAACCTCGCTCCGCCAGACCACGGACACCTCCGCTGCCGTCCCGACCACCGAGCCGCCAGCCAACATCGCCTCGAGCCGCCGACCGCCGCCGTCGTCTTTCCCAGCATGTGAGTCGCTGAACGCCTCCGCCGTCCGATCCTATATCTAGGGTGTAGATTAGATCCCACGAAGGGGTACGGTCTATTTTAAAGACCCGGTTTTTATTCCGGTTTAGTTTGGTTTTAGTTAGATTAGATTAGACCGGGCCGAAGCGGTTTATTACCACATGCGCTTTTTAGTTAAATTACGCCGAAGCGTTAGATAGGCCCATTAGCCAGTTTTTCGTTTTAGTTTTATTTTTAGTTTTCTGTTTTAACAGAATAGTTTCAGTTTTGTAAAATTCATATCTTTTAATCTACTTAATATTTTTAAGTGATTCTTTTTTTGTTGGTTTGCAAATTTATTGTAGTTTCTGTAGAAAATATAATTAGTCATGTTAAAATTATTTAAAATTGCTTTATTTTAGATTTAGACAGAATAGTAATTCTGCTATAAAATGAGTTAGGAATATTATTTTTAGTGATTCTTTTGTCACAACTTTGTTTTGACATTGCTAACCGTAGGAATTTATTTGGGCATTTTAGAAATTAATAAAAAATAGTTTTAACCAGAATCATGTTGTTCCTATTTATTTAACTAGCTACTGTTTTCCTATTGTTTTAATTAGCAAATAAATTTATTTTTCCTATGTGATAGTTTATCCTAGGTTAGTTTCTGTAACTTTAGATCAGGAACTTTTATTTGCTATAAATAAAACTTTTATTTTATTTTTTCTTGCTAGGATTGTTTTAGGCCTAATAGGAGTTTTATAATAGCTTTTAAGGTGATTCTTTTTGCTCCTAGTTGCATTATGTTTTTCTTTTCTGTTAGGTAGCACAAACCCATGCTTAGGTTCTGTTAAGAAAAATTTTGTTATGCAAAACTATTCTTAGCTGTTGCTTGATGTAGGAAAACATTGTGTTGGATTTCTTCGAGTTTTCTTTGGGTTTTGATTCGTTTGCTTTGTGTGTTATGTTAGCATGCTATTATGTTAAGCGATCATATGCTATATGCTTATTATGATTGTTGTTTGCCTCAGTAGAATTTCCGGAGTGCGAAGCTTGCTACCACGAGTCCCTAGCTTTCGAAGATCGTCAGCAAGGCAAGTCATTGATCATATTTTCTTTTACTATGCCTATGATTTTATTGCATTAGAATTATACCTCCCCACCATGCATGCAGTAGGTGAATTTGAAGTTATGTTCTTGAGTAGTATCATGAGGTAGGATGAACCCAATTCCCTTGTTACCATTGCCCGGACGAAGTAGTTTACTTTGCTATGCTCAGAGACGGGTTGGTTGAGTGAATCATAAGGAGATGTGAGAGTCTTAAAGATGATGACAACCCCATGACTTCAAGATCAAGATGGACTTCAAAATTCACTCTTGGGTGGAGGATTTTGACGGCACCCCGGAGAACCCAAAGGTTGGCGGGATGCATGGAGAAGCGCCATGGCATCTTGCGGAAAGCTTCACCCAGCCACGAAGAGACGAATGTATACCCCATTGACCGAAGCTTACCAGTGCAGCTGCAAGCCATTATGGGCTCGCTTGGTCAACCCTAGGTGTGACTCTGGCTGGGCGGTACTACGAGATGTAGAAGAACGGTAGGATTGGATGGGTACGGCGGTGGCGGAGGAACTCTTGGAAGACCCTGTTTAGTTCGTCCGCCTTCAAACACCATGAAGTGCGAAGACTTAAAAGGAGGGAACGATTCTTGCGGGTAAAGTCGCAAACCTCTGCAGAGTGAAGATCTAATCGGTTAGCCGTGTCCCCGGTTACGGACAATTTGAGCCTCTGGACTTGGAAGTATTTCGGATATCTCAACACCAAACTTAATAAATTAATTGAGGGGATTATTTAATAATTGGGAATGAGACATTGGTTGGTGGAACCATCTCAATAACTACCAACAAGTTTGTAGTATTTGCAAACAAGTCCTTATTGTAGGAAAAACGGCTTTTTCGCAAAACAATGAAACTTAGAGCCCCACAGCCAAATTGCATATAGTGTTAGTAATTTTATTGTTTTCTCTCTTCATGACTTGCCAAAGATATTCAAAATGCTGACCTACACGGCTGCAACGCCTTATGTTGCGAGGAGTATTCGATCAGAGTGAGGCTACGACCCGCTTGGCGATTGCCCTATGAAGTCGGATGGACTCGCTATTCTTCTACGCTCCGCAGCTTTATTTAGTTTATTTCTCATGAGTTGGCCTTGCCGAATTTATTCTATTGTAATAAAGACTCGATATGAGAATCGTAATAAATTCAGGTGTGATTGAACTTTGATTATTTCATCAATGTACCGTGTGCCAAAGATGATCTTGTGATGGTACAGCTACACGAGACTTGACCGATTTTGGGTCGGTCGCCACTGAGATGGTATTCAGAGCACACGCTGACCGTGATGACGAACCCCTAGGATCGGAAAGCCATAGGAAAATACTATTTATTTTATGTCCTTATCATTCCGTAATTCTCCCTGTTCATTTCGACTTCTCTCCGATTTTCAACATTCTAGATGGTCACGAGTTCACCCCAGTTTTGCTACCGGAGTTTTGCCAGCCAAATGAGACGATGCCTTTCGTCAAGAAGCTGGTCCAGATCGTGAAGAAGCTGAAGATTGCTCTGCCTTGATCACCGGAAGCCTACCAATGCACTTCCGACGGATACCCGCCAGTGATTGAGGTGCACATTCCAGGAGGACCTTCGAGGACATTCAGAGCCCATTGATTTTGAGTTTACGGATTTCAATTGATCATCGGAAGAGACATGGCGATTTATCGTGCACTTGGACATCTCCGAGAAGAGTACAGGCCGAGCTCGATCCATCGATCTCGCCATGATTTCTCATGAGCTAGGAATGGAGATATCATCCGTGCCGTGAGGGCGACTCCATTCTCTCATATGTCCAAGACTTGGAGTGTCTCCTCAGAAACGGAGATCCGCACTCGCCGAACTCAAGGTACACAGGAGGCTGTTGTTTCGTGAACTGAACTCGGAGGAGAAAGCACGCGACTTCCTTGACCATGAAGAAGAAATCGCGGATTTCATGGAGAGAGTCGACAATCTGAAGATGAATGTTGCCGCATTAGAGGAGAAGATGGACTTGGGAGAGGACCTTTTTCCGAGTGGAGATGACGGACCTCTCGTGAGCAATGACCAGGATTATGAAGAGAGCTCCACCGAAGAAAGCCGCAAGAGGAGGCGCCGCATCAGAGGACGCCACACAGGAGGACGCCGCACCAGAGGACGCAAGGATTATTGATGAAGACATTTAGTCGACCGCCATGTTATTTTATTTTTTTTGTCGATCAGTTAGGCCGTTATTTTCGATTAGTCGTGAGATATTTGTAATCGAGATTGAACCATGTTTGAGTGGATTGAATAAATGATTGGTGTATTTATGTTTGTGCATTCATATGGGTAGTGATATTTTCTCATTAGACCCTTGTTCTATTCTAATTTTCTCATCCACTCCAAAACACCAGATGCCTCCGAGACGTGACCCCGGTCTCAACTTTCCGCCGGAGCTCACCCAGTTGATCTAGCAGCAGAATGCCCTCATGCAGATGCTCATCCAGAACCTGAACAACAACAACAACAACAATCCACCGCCACCACCCCCTGTTGACAACTTGACCCGTTTCCTAAGGCTGAATCCGCTAGTGTTCTCTAGCAGCACTGAGCCGATTGTGGCCGATGATTGGCTCCGCAAGGTCGGAAGGGAGTTAGCCACCGATGGATGCACAGATGCGAGAAAAGGTGCGCTTTGCGACATCAACTTGATGGACCTGCAGCCTCTTGGTGGGAGAACTACACCACCACTTATCCCATCGCCACCATCACGTGGGATCAGTTCCAGCAGAAGCTTTCCGCACCGCCATGTTTCAGCCGGAGCCATGAGTCCAAGAAGCGTGAGTTCCGTAACTTACGCCAGGGAACCGCATCGGGGCGAGACGGATGAGTTCAGCAAGTTAGCTCGCTATGCCCCGGATGATGTGGCCACAGATGCCGCAAAGCAGGAAAAGTTTCTCGAGGGACTCAATGACGAGCTGGGTATGCAGCTAATGGTGGCTACCTTCAACAACTACCATGAGCTGGTAGACAAGGCCACCATACTTGAAGGCAAGCAGCAGCAGATTGATAGCCGCAAGTGGAAGTATGGCCAGGGGAAGTACAACTCTGGAGCTCAGCAGAAGCCCCGTTATGCCCCATACTCGGGAGGGCATACCCATCATAACCATGGAGGACATAACCGTGGAGGAAATGGGAACAACCGCAACCACGACAACAAGTCAGGCAATGGAAATGGCAATGGAAACGGAAATGGCAACCAGCACCGTCCTGCCCTGGTTCAGAAAGATCTGAGTCACATCACCTATTTCAAGTGCCAGAAAACAGGGCACTATGCCACCGACTGCCTGGAGGCCAAGCAGAGGAATGGAAACGGCAATGGAAGCTCAACAAAGAAGCCCAACCCTTTTCCTCATGCTCACGTGAACCACATTGACGTGGAGGACGTCTATGATCAGCCAGACACTATGGTTGGTAAGTTTTTATTAAATTCACATCCAGTATTGGTACTCTTTGATTCTGGTGCAACGCATTCATTCATATCAAGGGTAGTTTTGGAAAAGTACGGGTTGCCCACTAGAACCCTTAGAAGCCCTCTTCACATCAGTTCCACAGGAGGAGAAATGATGGCAGGCTTAGGCTGTCATGCAAACCTCAACATCGGGAACCATAAATTTCCCGCATACCTCATAGTATTGGAAACCCAGACCTTGGATGTGATCCTAGGCATGGATTGGTTGACGAAGTTTGAGGGAAACATAGATCGTGCCAAGAAGTCGATTCTGCTCACCACCCCGGAGCGTAAGAGGATCAAGTATGTATCCGAGGCGTAGCCATATGAAGAATCAGTGAATTCCCTCACGGAGTTGTTCAGAGGAAGTGCCAGAGTGCAAGATTTTCCGATGTGTTTCCGGAGGAATTACCAGAATGCCACCGACGTAGACATTGAATTTCTGATTGAGTTATTGCCCGGCACAGCCCCAATATCCAAGAGACCCTATCGGATGCAACCGAACGATTTGAAAGAAATCAAGAACCAAATTATTGAGCTATTGGAGAAGGGATATATTCGGCCAAGCTCGTCACCTTGGGGAGCCCCAGTTCTTTTGGTAGAGAAGAAGGATGGAACCCTGAGAATGGTTGTGGATTATTGTTCGTTGAACGATGTGAACATCAAGAACAAGTACCCTCTGCCGATGATTAATGATCTATTTGATCAGCTAGTTGGAGCCAAGGTATTCTCCAAGATCGATCTTCGATCAGGGTATCATCAGTTGAAGATCCGTGAAAAGGATATACCCAAAACAGCATTCACCACCAGGTATGGTTTATATGAGTATACCGTCATGTCATTCGGATTGACTAATGCTCCCGTGATACTTCATGAATTTGATGAACAAGGTATTTATGGAATATCTGGACAAGTTCGCGTGGTGTTCATCGATGACATACTGATTTTCTCCAAGAGCGAGGAAGAGCATAAGGAACATTTGCGTCTAGTTCGAGAAACTTCGAGAACATCAGTTGTATGCCAAGTTCAGCAAATGTGAATTTTGGCTGAAGGAAGTCGGATTCCTGGACATGTTATTTCAGGAGAAGGAATAGCAGTTGACCCGCCAAGGTTGAATCAGCCACCGATTGGCGATCGCCCACCTCGACCAAGGAGATCCGCAGTTTTCTCGGACTCGCAGGATATTATCGGAGATTTATTGAGAATTTTTCGAAGATTGCCAAGCCCATGAATGAGCTGTTGAAGAAAGATGCCAAGTACCTTTGGACCAAGGATTGTGAAGCCAGTTTCCAGGAATTGAAGAAACGTTTGGTCACAGCCCCAAAGATTGATTTTGCGGACATACACAAGGATTACGGTATATTGTGACGCTTCTCGTCGTGGACTCGGAGGAGTACTCATGCAGGAAGGAAAAGTTGTAGCTTATACCTCCGGATAGCTACGACCACACGAGATGAATTATGCCACACATGATTTGGAGTTAGCAGCCGTAGTGCATGCACTCAAGACCTGGAGACATTTCCTCATCGGAAACCGTTGCGATGTTTACACAGATCATAAGAGCTTGAAGTATATTTTCACGCAGAAAGAGTTGAACCTCAGGCAGAGGAGATGGCTAGAGTTAATCAAGGACTATGACATGAGATTGCACTACCACCCAGGAAAGGCTAATGTTGTAGCAGATGCCTTGAGCCGTAAGAGTTATGTGAATACTCTTATAGCGGAGGATTACCCTAGGAGTTAGTCGATGACCTCGAGAGATCTCCGATCGGAGATAGTTCGAGAGGATATGTTGCAACTCTGGAAGTTCAGTCCACTTTGGCGAAAGAATTCGTGAAGCCCGAAGTCGGACAAGGAAATTGATGAGATAAAGAAAAAGATGAATGAAGGAAAAGCTAAAGGGTTTCGTGGGACGAATACGGAGCTATATGGTTCGAGGATCGATTTATTTACCCAATGATCCCGAACTCAGAAGCTAATTCTTCAGAGGCTCATGATTCACCGTACTCGATTCACCCTGGTAACACCAAGATGTATCTGGATTTGAAGGAAAGTTTCTGGTGGACAGGAATGAAGAAGGATATTGCCAAGTACGTAGCAGTATGGGACGTTTGTCAACGAGTAAAAGCAGAACATCAGAAGCCAGCAGGGTTACTTCAACCTTTGCCGATTCCCGAGTGGAAATGGGAAAAACTTGGAATGGATTTTATCACAGGATTACCGGGACCCGTTCAGGTTATGATTCCATCTGGGTAGTGGTTGATCGATTAACCAAGGTAGCTCATTTCATTCCCGTGAAGACTACCTATACCAGTGCTAAGTTAGCCAAGATATACATGACCAGGATCGTATGTCTGCATGGAGTTCCGAGGAGTATCGTGTCAGATAGAGGAACACAATTTACCTCAAAGTTTTGGAATCAGTTGCATGAAACTTTGGGTACGAGGCTGGAGTTCAGTACAGCCTTTCATCCGCAGACAGATGGACAAACCGAGAGAGTCAACCAGATTCTGGAGGACATGTTGAGAGCTTGTGTGCTAGACTATGGATCTAGCTGGGATGATAATTTGCCATACGCAGAGTTCTCATACAACAACAGTTATCAGACCAGTCTGAAGATGGCCCCTTTCGAAGCTCTATACGGAAGGAGGTGCAGAACACCATTGATGTGGGATGGTGTTGGAGATCGAACACTTTTCGGTTCCGATCTTATCAGAGATTCCGAAGAGAAAGTCAAGCTGATTCGAGATAGGCTCAAGATAGCTCAGTCGAGGCAGAAGAGTTATGCCGACAGTAAACGCAAGGAAGTAACTTACGAAGCGGGAGACCGAGCATATCTTCGTGTGTCCCCACTTCGTGGAATCAAGAGGTTTGGTGTTAAAGGAAAGTTAGCACCCCGGTTCATTGGCCCCTACAAAATCCTCGAACGCCGTGGAGAAGTTGCTTACAAGTTGGAATTGCCAGAAGGATTGTCCGGAGTTCATGATGTCTTCCATGTTTCTCAACTGAAGTAGTGTCATGCCGACATGGCCGATATTCCGTTGAGAGACACAGTGCCCCTAGAGGCCATACAACTCGACAGTGATCTGACTTATAAGGAGAAACCCGTCCGAATTCTCGAGACTGCGAACAGAGTCACCCGCAGCAAGATCATCAAGTTTTGCAAGGTGCCGTGGAGTCATCACTCCGAGGAGGAAGCCACCTGGGAGCGAGAAGAAGACCTCCTTCGAGACCACCCGCACCTATTTGCTAGCCAACCCGAATCTCGAGGGCGAGATTCATCTTAAGGTGGGTAGGTTTGTAACATCCCAAATTTCCTATTTGGAATGTTTTACAATTATAGCTAAGCATCTATGCATATTGTTTGAATTTGAGTGGCATTTGAAGTTTCAGAAGTTTTGGAGTTGTTGGAATTTGAATTCAACTTGGCATTTGAAAAGTATTGCAAAAACAATGCCTGACAAATACTTGAGATAAAGTATGAGAGGAGTAAACATGACACTCCAAATATGTCAGATGAAAAGCATTGCCAAAAAGTTTGAATTCAAATTTGAGTTTTATTTGGAATTTTAGAAAAATGATTTTTTATAAAGTTTGAGTTTTGCCTCTGGAAAAATGTTCAAACTATAGGGAATATTCCCCTGATCATTTTGATATATATATGTCCTATATAAAATATTTATATTTTATATATTTTTCTCTCTCTTTTTATTTCAAAAAAAATAAAATAGAAAAGAGACCCAGGCGCCAGCCAAGCCAACTGCCCAGCCAGCCCGAGGCTCACTTCAGGGCAGGCGGCCCACCAGCCAGAGCCAGCAACGGCCCAGCCGCCAGACCGACCGAGCCCAGCGCGGCAACGGCCGCGACGGTCGCCCGCCCGACTCCCCCCTCTCTCTCTCTCTCACCGACAGGTGGACCCCGCCCCCCTTCTTCCCCCTTGCGCAAGCAACGCCAACGGCCGCCCCTCGCCGGAATCCCGCAGGATCCGGGATCCTCCGCGATCTCCTCGCCGCGCTCGCCCCCTCGTCCAAGTCGTTCCCACCCTTATAAATACCCCCCCTCGCCCCGTTCCGCCCCTCGCGCCCTCGCCCGACCCTCCCCTCGCCCGCAATCCGTCGCCGGAGCTCCCGAGCCGCCGCCGCGCCATTGCCACCGCCCCGACCGCCCCGGCCATCCTCGAGCTTGCCCGAGTCCACCAACCGAACCCCCTCGCTCCGCCGCACCCGCCGGACACCTCCGCCGTCGTCCGCGACCACCGGAGCCGCCGCGCCAACATCGCCCGAGCCGCCGTCGACCCTCGCCGTCGTCTTTCCCCGCGGTGAGTCGCCGGAACGCCCCTCCGCCGTCCGATCCTATATCTAGGGTGTAGATTAGATCCCCCGAAGGGGTACGGTCTATTTTAAAGACCCGGTTTTTATTCCGGTTTAGTTTGGTTTTAGTTAGGTTAGATTAGACCGGGCCGAAGCGGTTTATTACCACGTGCGCTTTTTAGTTAAATTACGCCGAAGCGTTAGATAGGCCCATTAGCCAGTTTTTCGTTTTAGTTTTATTTTTAGTTTTCTGTTTTAACAGAATAGTTTCAGTTTTGTAAAATTCATATCTTTTAATCTACTTAATATTTTTAAGTGATTCTTTTTTTGTTGGTTTGAAAATTTATTGTAGTTTCCGCAGAAAATATAATAAGTCATGTTAAAATTATTTAAAATTGCTTTATTTTAGATTTAGTCAGAATAGTAATTCTGCTATAAAATGAGTTAGGAACATTATTTTTAGTGATTCTTTTTGTCACAACTTTGTTTTGACATTGCCTAACCGTAGGAATTTATTTGGGCATTTTAGAAATTAATAAAAAATAGTTTTAACCAGAATCATGTTGTTCCTATTTATTTAACTAGCTATTGTTTTCCTATTGTTTTAATTAGCAAATAAATTTATTTTTCCTATGTGATAGTTTATCCTAGGTTAGTTTCTGTAACTTTAGATCAGGAACTTTTATTTGCTATAAATAAAACTTTTATTTTTTATTTTTTCTTGCTAGGATTGTTTTAGGCCTAATAGGAGTTTTATAATAGCTTTTAAGGTGATTCTTTTTGCTCCTAGTTGCATTATGTTTTTCTTTTCTGTTAGGTAGCACAAACCCATGCTTAGGTTTTGTTAAGAAAAATTTTGTTATGCAAAACTATTCTTAGCTGTTGCTTGATGTAGGAAAACATTGTGTTGGATTTCTTCGAGTTTTCTTTGGGTTTTGATTCGTTTGCTTTGTGTGTTATGTTAGCATGCTATTATGTTAAGTGATCATATGATATATGCTTATTATGATTGTTGTTTGCCTCGGTAGAATTTCCGGAGTGCGAAGTTTGCTACCGCGAGTCCCTAGCTTTCGAAGATCGTCAGCAAGGCAAGTCATTGATCATATTTTCTTTTACTATGCCTATGATTTTATTGCATTAGAATTATACCTCCCCACCATGCATGCAGTAGGTGAATTTGAAGTTATGTTCTTGAGTAGTATCATGAGGTAGGATGAACCCAATTCCCCTTGTTACCATTGCCCGGGACGAAGTAGTTTACTTTGCTATGCTCGTAGATGGGGTTGGTTGAGTGAATCATAAGGGAGATGTGAGAGTCTTAAAGATGATGACAACCCCATGACTTCAAGATCAAGATGGACTTCAAAATTCACTACTGGGTGGAGGACGGTTGACGGGCACCCTGGAGAACCCAGTGGTTGGCCGGGATGCATGGAGAAGCGCCATGACATCTTGCGGAAAGCTTCACCCAGCCACGAAGAGACGGATGTATACCCCATTGACCGAAGCTTACATGCAGCCGCAAGCCATTATGGGCTCGGCTTGGTCAACCCTAGGTGTGACTCGGCTGGGCGGTACTACGAGATGTAGAAGAATGGTAGGATTGGATGGGTACCGGCGGTGGCGGAGGAACTCTTCGGAAGACCCTGTTTCGTTCGTCCCGTCTTCAAACACCATGAAGTGCGAAGACTTAAAAGTAGGGAGCGATTCTTGCGGGTAAAGTCATAAACCTCTGCAGAGTGAAGATCTAATCGGTTAGCCGTGTCCCGATTCTGGACAATTTGAGCCTCTGGACTTAGACGTATTTCGGATATCTCAACACCAAACTTAATAAATTAATTGAGGGGATTATTTAATAATTGGGAATGAGACATTGGTTGGTGGAACCATCTCAATAACTACCAACAATTTTGTAGTATTTGCAAACAAGTCCTTATTGTAGGGAAAAACTGGCTTTTTCGCAAAACAATGAAACTTAGAGCCCACAGCCAAATTGCATATAGTGTTAGTAATTTTATTGTTATTCTCTCTTCATGACTTGCCAAAGATATTCAAAATGCTGACCTACACGGCTGCAACGTCTTATGTTGCAGAGGAGTATTCCGATCAGGAGTGAGGCTACGATCCGCGCTTGGCGATTGCCCTATGGAGTCGGATGGACTCGCTATTCTTCTACGCTTCCACATCTTTATTTAGTTTATTTCTCATGAGTTGGCCTTCGGCCGAATTTATTCTATTGTAATAAAGACTCGATATGAGAATCGTGTAATAAATTCAGGTGTGATTGAACTTTGATTATTTCATCAATGTACTGTGTGTGCCAGCATGATCTTGGGATGGTACAGCTACACAGAGACTTGACCGATATTGGGTCGGGTCGCTACAGTCCATCTATGAGCCGAGAAAGCAAGCTCTTCCAAGCAATGCAACACGCCAAATATCCGAACATCACGGCACACCCAAATATAGGGGTGCCGCACACCCCCTGTGTTTCACCGATGAGGTGCTGGATCACGAATTCCCAGCGGGATTCAAACCCGTAAACATAGAGGCATACGACGGAACAACAGACCCTGGAGTCTGGATTGGGGATTACATCCTCCACATACACATGGCTAGAGGAGATGATCTCCATGCCATAATATACTTACCCCTCAAGCTCAAAGGGCCAGCCCGGCATTGGCTCAAAAGCCTCCCTGAAAATACCATTGGAAGTTGGGAAGAGCTCGAGGATGCTTTTCGGGCAAATTTTCAAGGGACTTATGTCCGTCCTCCGGATGCAGACGATTTAAGTCACATAACTCAACAACCCGGAGAGTCAGCCCGGAAATTCTGGAACAGGTTCCTTACCAAAAAGAACCAAATAGTCGACTGTCCGGATGCCGAAGCCTTAACAGCTTTCAAACACAAACGTCCGAGACGAATGGCTCGCCACACACCTCGGCCAGGAGAAGCTGAGAACCATGGCTGCAGTAACAAGCCTCATGACCCGCTTTTGCGCGGGAGAGGATAGTTGGCTGGCAAGATGCAGTACCAGCGACCCAAGTACATCCGAAGTCAGGGATGGAAATGGAAAACCACGATGCAGCAAGGACCAGCGCCGGACAAAGGGAAACAGCCCGAAGAGCACGGCAGTCAACGCCGGATTCAGAAGCTCCCGGCAGAATCATAAAAAAATGCCCCTCAAGGACAACAGCGACGAGCTATCCAACCTAAACAAAATCTTGGACAAAATATGCCAAATCCACAGTACTCCCGAGAAGCCTGCAAACCATACCCACAGAGATTGTTGGGTCTTCAAGCAATCCGGCAAACTTAAATGCCAAACACAAGGGGCTCGACACACCAAGCGAGGATGATGACGCACCCCACAAGCAGAGCATCGGAAAACAAAAGAATTTCCCACAAAAAGTTAAAATAGTGAACTCACTTCAAGTGACAAAAGGGAAAAACAGAGCGGCGCCCATAGAAACGCGCGCCGCACGGTCTATCCCAGCAGAGTCCCAACGATGGTTGTCAAAACCAATCACCTTCAATCATCAGGACTATTCCGAAAGTATCCGGAACACAGGATGGACTGCCTTAATATTAGATCCTATAATCGACAGACTCCAATTTACACAAGTCCTAATGGACGGAGGTAGCGATCTAAACCTGCTATATCAGGACACAATTCGCAAAATGGGGATAGACCCAACCAAAATTCGCCATAGCAACACCTCCTTCAAAGGGGTAATGCCAGGCCTATATGCCCATTGTACGGGCTCCCTACTGCTAGAAGTTGTGTTCGGCTCATCCGACAACTTCCGCCGAAAAGTTAACCTTCCACATCACCCCATTCAAAGTAGCTATCAAGCACTACTGGGGCGTGAAGCTTTCGCCCGCTTTAACGCAATACCGCATTATGCATCTCTTACACTTAAAATGCCCGGTCCACGCGGCATCATCTCATTAAAAGGGAGTATTAAGTGTTACCCGAGCACGGAAGAACGTGAGACTGCCTTGACAGCCCCACACCAATCCGGCTCCGCTAGTCAAAGCACCTGAATAGGTCATTCGAACCCCGGACATGGCTAGACGAGTCCGGCGCCTACTAGCGGCATACCCCCGTACAAGGGGCTGCACGCATGTACAACAAGAGACAATAAAGCTCAATTTTATTCACTTTTCGAACCGTACTCTGTTTATTTAATATAAAGTACATTTTTCGCACGATCTTTTTTCTTTTTCAACTAAGTTCTTCTCTTTTACAGATGAACACGTGCTACACCCGTCCGTGATACGGCTGCGGAGACACAGCGCAGACGTGCAAGAGGGACCCGTTGCAAGGATTCTTTTCAGATTAAGACCCTCGTAAACCTTTTTACTGTCTCTTGTTGATACACATCCCCCGGTTTCTTGCTATAACCGAGGAGGAGGCTGGCGTTTGGCATTGGCCGCACCAGAATATTTGCGCGTACCTGGACACCAGGGGCTTAGGGCATTATTCTGCCCGTTTTCATAAAGACCAAATACCTTAGGGAGTGTTCGGCGTCTCGAGTTAGGCCTTATATGCATCAGCTCTGAATCATGTCTTTGGTCAAATGTTGGGTTTGCCCGGCTCCCATGTTTTGGTACCTTACGTTCCGTTATATCAGCTAAGGTAGCTGGGAGAACCACTGCGATTGTGCCCGGTTGAGCTGGGTTGAGCACCTCGATGAGAAAGCTAAAACTGACTGTCATGATATAGCGTGAGACTGGTCAACCACTGATGACCCAGCGGAATGTTTAGAATTCCCCGCATTGACGAAGGGCGTTTCGGTCAGGCACATACGCGCCCCGAATTCGGGAGAGCGCGGTGCCCCTAGGGGCTATATAGTAGCCCCACCATCGAACTCATATGGCTAAGTGAAAGTGATAAAGCATTATAGTCCGGTTGCCTAGTTTGCTATGCTATCACCTCCTTTACAGGACCAAGACATTGGATTAAGTGTGAAAATCGCCTTTTGCAAACACCCCGCACTATAAAGCGTGGGGGCTAAAGCAAGACTGCCATCTTTCAGGTTATATACATATACATCAACGGCCGCACAAGAGGTGTTTTAATACTTGAACGCACAAGTATAAAAAGCTCTGATATTATATTGAAACATTGTTTTCACAAATTATATATGTCATTTAAACATAATATCCTTGAGCACTGCGTCTCTACTAAGCAGCGCCTGCAGACTTCCTCAAAATAGTGCTCGGCAGGTACTCGGCTTCTGTCCGAATCTTGGGATGCAACGTCGGTGGCCTTCATCTCCGCCCAGTATGTCTTGACACGGGCAAGAGCCATCCGCACCCTCTATGCATGCTGACCGCTTCATTGCATCAATATGTGGCACCGCACCAAGGAACTGTTGCACCAAGCCAAAATAACTCTTCGGCTTGGGGCTTTTCGGCCACAAATGAGTCACGACAGCCTTCATGGCAAGTCCGGACAACCTATTCAGCTCAACCCATTCGGCCAAACGATCGGTTAATGAAAGTGGACGCTCCGGACTATGGAACTGCGACCAAAAAAGCTCTTCCATTCCGTGATCCTTTTGACCTCGGAAGTGTTCGGCCGCGTCTGCGACACTCGTCGCCAAGTCCAGATAAGCATCCTCCGCACCCCATAGCCGGTCCAATTGAGCGTACTTAGGATCCATGAATTTCCTCCGCAGCAGAAAGGGCTTTCCAGCCGCAATATCTTCGGCCTGACGTAGCTCCTCCTTCATAGTTCTCATCGCAGAGCGAGTATCCTTGGCCTCGGTGGTGGCCTTTTTCAGGTCCTCTTGTTTCGCTCGATCTTCTTTTTCAAGAAGCTCGCAACAGTCAGTAGCATTCTTCAATTTCACGGCCATCTCAGCCATTTCTTTCTTGCTTCGGCGTGAGCAACCTGTTCGGCTTTTAGCTCTGCGGCCGCCTTTAAGACAGCCGCATCACTTTTTCTGTCTTGCTCCTTGGCCCGGGCGAGCTCCGCCCGAAGGCTCTCCATAGCAGCGGCACCATCTGCATTAAGCATACATGTTGTAAGGCATGGGCGTCAAGCTCCCTTACCAGGTGTCCGCGGAGAAGTCGCATACCTTGTGACTCGTCAAGCCGCTTATTAACAAGCGTGATGTCCGCATCCGCCATGTAAAGTTGCCGCTTCAGTTCGGCAAATTCATCAGCCCGGCTAGCCACCGGACGCTTCGCCACCTACATAGGAAGAGCGCATATTATACCTGGGGTTATGATACTCGGCGCGCCATCATTTTTGACACCGCACCAAGTCTCAGGGGCTACTATCTATACAGGGCGCATTTTATATGCAAAACCCGTCAGTAAACTTACCTCAAAACCCGTCAGTAAACTTAGGACGACTTCATGCAATCCGCTCTCAGCGGATGAAATCCTTTCAATCACCGTACCCATTAACGTACGGTGATCTTCTGAGATAGATGCTCGCCCGAGCAGATCCTTCAGCTCCTCCGACCGTGCACCCGTTGGTGCGGACTTCGTCCGTGGCCTTTTTGAAGGCGGACATGGAGGGCTTTGAGGGACATCTGCTGCCTTCGGCCCGCCGATTCGGAGAAGCCCTCCGCGACGACACCTCAGGGTCGCCCGCCTCGCATGATGGTACGGCAGGCGGAGGCGTTTCACTCTCCATCATCTCCGGATCAAGATCCCCTGAAGACGAGCTCTGCTGTGAAGGGCTGAGATCCGAACTACAAGGTAAAACTTTTGGTTACCTTCAGAAATAAAACGGGGATGTCTCTCATTTAAGAAAAAACGCCCCCTTTACTTACGGCTCGCTGGAGGCTGATCTCCTTGGGGAAATAGTGCGGCAGGGCATCTCCGCCGCAGGACCCTCTGCGAAGATTTCTTCCCCGCTTGAGGCTTTGGCCTCCGGATCTTGAAGCGGTCCTCTTCTCCCCTTGGAGGAGGGATTCTCGATCCCCTTTCTTGATAGCCTCCTTCACGGAGGCAGTAGTTCCTGTTCCCCCTTCGCCTTCTTCAAAGGCACAACCTCTAGCATCTTGGTTAATACCGATCCGCGTGGTCTCGGGGAGGGGGGGCACCGATCAGTTTTGCTTTTGCTATCCACTCCTGTTTAAAGGATAGCTCTTTTAAGGGCAAGTATATGATAAATATGCGGATAGCATGTCCG
This sequence comes from Aegilops longissima, assembly GCA_021605205.1. Classification (NCBI taxonomy): domain Eukaryota; kingdom Viridiplantae; phylum Streptophyta; class Magnoliopsida; order Poales; family Poaceae; genus Aegilops; species Aegilops longissima. Next base: position 18,502,822 of record CM038680.1, read on the forward strand.
GGTACAGGACCACTTACTTGAGTATCCGGGCGATTGTAGCTCAGACCTGCGTCCTCGGTTAATTCCAGACACATTACTTGTGATCCGAAGAACAGTTGGTACATCTCCACGGGCGTTACGCCCATAAAATGTTGGAGAGCTCGTGGTCCCTCCGGAATAAACTCCCACAGGCGGAGGGGGCTGCGTTTGCAGGGCAAGGTGCGACAAATCAGCATAACCTGCGCTACTACGACCAGATTGATCTCCCTCTCTTGGAGGTCTCGAATACGGCCCTGCAACAGAGGTACGTCCTTGGACGGTCCCTAGTCGAGCCCTTTATTGACCCATGACGCCAGCCGCAGTGGAGGACCCGAGCGGAAGGCAGGTGGCGCCGCCCACTTGGTGCCCCTGGGAGCGGTGATATAAAACCACTCCTGTTGCCATAAATTGAGCTCCTCTTGAAAAGAGCCCTCGGGCCATGGAGCGTCTGCATTCTTGCTTATAACAGCCCCTCCGCACTCTGCATGATGCCCCTTGATCATCTTCGGCTCCACTTTGAAGGTCTTGAGCCACAATCCGAAGTGAGGGGTAATGCGGAGGAAGGCTTCACATACGACAATGAACGACGAGATGTGGAGGATGGACTCTGGATCCAAGTCATGAAATTCCAGCCCATAATAAAACATGAGCCCCCTCACAAAAGGGTCCGTCGGGAAGCCTAAACCCCGAAGGAAGTGAGACACGAATACCACGCTCTCAACAGGCTCGGGAATGGGAATAACCTGCCCTTGGGCAGGCAGCCTATGCGAAATTTCGTCGGTAAGATACCTGGCGTTTCTCAGCTTTAGCACATCTTCTTCCGTGACGGAGGAAGACATCCACCGGCCGTGCAGGTCGGAGCCGGACATCGTCGAAGGTCCGAAGCACCTAAATCTGGAGCTTTGGGTGGTGGAACTCGAAGCGAGGGGCGGATTCGATTGAGATTGAAAGAAAGGAGCGGGCCTTGGTCTCGTTATAAAGAGGTTGAATACCAAGAGCCCTCCTCAGAACTGTTCGGGACTCGCCGATGGAGGCGTGCCAGCGACGGGCACGACCGGGTTACCGCGCCGTATTGATGAGGATCCCGGAATAAGGGGGCACGATCTCCGCTCTGATTAGGCGTGCCAAGGAAACCGCCTCGCTAAGCGCTGAGGTGGAGCAGTAAAAACACCAGTATAAAGGCCTGGCCGTGGTGTGACGTCACACAATGGAATATGTCGGCAGATCTGTGCAAAAGTTATTCTCTCTCGGTAGTATGTGGAACTTGTTTTGCAGAGCCGGACACTATCCTTGTGTTCAAAATCTTCTATGAAGTATTCGGAGAAGGAACCCGCCTTGCAATGCCGAAGATAATATGTGTGCCGGACTCGTCGTCATTGAAGCCTGGTTCGGGGACTCTTGAGGAGTCTGGATTAGGGGTGTCGAATAGCGAACTATCACCGTTGGCGGACTCCTGGACTATGAAGATACAAGATTGAAGACTTCGTCACGTGTCCGGATGGGACTTTCCTTGGCGTGGAAGGCAAGCTTGGCGATACGGATATGTAGATCTCCTAACCCTAACCCTATCCGGTGTCTCTATAAACCGGAGGGTTTTAGTCCGTAAGACGAACAACAATCATACCATAGGCTAGCTTCTAGGGTTTAGCCTATCTGATCTCGTGGTAGATCCACTCTTGTACTACCCATATCATCAATATTAATCGAGCAGGAGTAGGGTATTACCTCCATCGAGAGGGCCCGAACCTGGGTAAAAACATCGTGTCCCTTGTCTCCTGTTACCATCCGCCTAGACGCACAGTTCGGGACCCCCTACTCGAGATCCGCCGGTTTTGACACCGACATTGGTGCTTTCATTTATTTTAGGGCAGTAAACCAATTTATAAAAAATGTTGGTTCATCATGACAAATATCCAAGCATTATCTGCAACACCTAGAACATTTTAGTTTTGACTTCTGAAAACTTTTAAAGATTGACTCAAATTTAAATTTGAATTTGAGCGAGGTTTAAAACAATGCGAGTTTACCAACAGTATTCTTGGTGACACTACAACATTAGTGGAGGGTTGCTGTAGCTTAAATATCCGGGCGTCACAGTGATAGACTCAGTTATGTCCTCCAAATTCACCTTGATCCCTCCAATAATGAGGCCGAGTATGAAGCACTTCTCTATGGGTTGCATATGGCTATCTCGCTTGGCGTTCGCCGCCTGATGGTCTACGGTGACTCGGATTTATTGGATGTCAGAAACCCTGCCATGATAGGATATTGCAATGTAGTAAGGAAACTAGAGAAAAAGTTCGAGGGTTTAGAGCTTCAACCACATTCCCCGAATCAAAAATCAAGCAACTGATGACCTGGCAAAAATTGGTTCCACTCAAAAGCCTATCCCCAGCAACGTGTTTCTCGAGCATCTCCATTCCCCATCAGTGCAAGAGGATCCTTTTACTAAAGAGCCTCCCCAAGCGATAAGTCTGACCGTTCAATAACCTTCCCAAAATTGTGTCATAAGCACGCCGCAGAAAGACCGTTCGATAACCATCTCGTTAAATCTTGTTACATGTAGTCCATAGGGTCCAGATTATCATCGCCTCAAACACTAACAAAAATGGCGCCTCCTCCTGTCAGTACAGTTGGCATGACAATGACTACCAGGAGTCAGGACATCAACAGCTGATCGATGAACTCTATGAACAATTTACGAGTACCTTGATAAGCTGCCGCTGTTGTACCAGCATCAATATAGTATGAAGAAGGACATTGCTGAGTATGTAGCAGTATGCGACGTATGTCAGAGAGTTAAGGCAGAGCATCAGAAACCAGCAGGATTACTTCAGCCTTTGCCGATACCCGAATGGAAGTGGGATAAACTTGGCATGGATTTCATCCCGAGATTACCCAGGACTCGTTCAGGCTATGACTCTATCTGGGTTGTAGTTGAGCGCTTGACCAAGTTAGCCCTTCATCCCCGTGAAAACAACTTATACGAGCGCTAAGTTGACGAAGATATACATGACCAGGATTGTATGTTTGCATGGGGTTCCGAGGACCATCTATCAGACAGAGGAACATAGTTTACTTCAAAGTTTTGGAATCAGTTGCACAAAACTTTGGGTACCAGGCTAGAGTCCAGTACAGCCTTTCATCCACAGACAGATGGACAAACCGAGAGAGACAATCAGATTCTGGAGGACATGTTGAGAGCTTGTGCGCTAGATTATGGATCTAGTTGGAATGATAATTTACCCTATGCAGAGTTCTCCTATAACAACAGTTATCACGCTAGTTTGAAGATGGCCCCGTTTGAAGCTTTGTACGGAAGGAGGTGCAGGACCATTGTTGTGGCATGAAGTTGGAGATCGACAGTTGTTCGGACCAGATTTAATTAGAGATTCCGAGGAGAAGGTCAAGTTGATTCGTGATAGACTCAAGGTAGCCCAGTCCAGGCAGAAGAGTTATGCTGATACTAAACGCAAGGATGTAACCTATGAAGTCGGAGACAGAGTATATCTTCGTGTGCCCCCTCTTCGAGGAGTTAAGCGATTTGGAGTCAAAGGAAAGTTGGCACCATGATTTGTGGGACCATACAGAGTTTTGGAACGTATGTGAGAAGTTGCCTACAAGTTGGAATTACCCGAAGGTTTGTCGGGAGTTCATGATGTGTTTCACGTTTCCTAGTTAAAGAAGTGCCATGCATAGATGGCTGATATTTCTCTGAGAGATACAGTGCTAGTGGAAGCAATTCAGTTGGAGAGTGATCTGACCTATGAGGAGAAACCCGTTAAGATTATCGAGTTTGCCAGCCGAGTTACTCGCTGCAGAGTCATCAAGTTTTGCAAAGTTCAGTGGAGTCACCATACCGAGGAGGAAGCCACCAGGGAGCGCGAAGAAGACCTCCACAAGGACCACCACACCTTTTTGCTGACCAACCCGAATCTCGAGGGCGAGATTCATCTTAAGGGGGGTAGGTTTGTAACATCCCAATTTTCAATTTGGAAGTTATTCATAGATCATTCATATGCATCCATGATTTATGCATTTTGTTGCATTTATTTTAGTTGCATTTTGATCCAAGAGACCTTAAGCAACTCAAGGACCAATTTGAGAGAGTTGGAGGTTTCATAAAAAGTCCATTTTTGATTTATCAAAATTTTGAACACTGGATCATTTTTTTTCAAAATTCTTTTCCAATTATTTCAAAATAAAGAGAGAAGATAAAAGGACTTCTTCAAAAACATCAAAGAAATATTGGAAATTGAATTTTTAATATTTTTATTTGCTAGTTTATTTATTTGTTTGCGGAGTAATTATTACTATAATGTTTGTTTTTAGTTTAGGCATTTAGGCCCAGAAAAATGTTCACTAGGTCAATAATAAGGCCATATTATTATGTAAATTTTTCTGGTATTTTTAGATATTTATTTATTTAAGTTTAGCGTGTTTTTGTCGCCCTGGAAAAAATGTTTTTTTTTAAACTTTCCTGTCGGACTGGGCCGGCCCAGCACCCGCCGAGTCAGCCCCACCCTTCGCCTCGCCCGACCGACTCGGCTAGAGTCCGGCCGGAGCACGCACCGCCGTCGCCGAGTCCCGCTTGGACTCCGCCCCGCCGCCGCCTTTCCCCCTTCCCCAAGAAGCCTTCCTCCCCTCCTTAAATACCGGACCCCCCGGTCCCTCCTCCTCACTTTGCCCGATCGCCGATGCAAGACTTTTTGCCCGCTTGCTGCCGCAAACCAGCGCCGCTATATCATCACCGCTGCCGCCGTCGCACTCCGCCGCCCCGCCGGAGCCCGACGTCGCCATCCCTGCTCGAGCCCGACACCGCCACCGTCATCCGCCTCGCCGTCGTCGACCACCGCCACCGCCGGTAGCTCCCGCCGCCCTTGACCGTCCGAGCTGGACCCAATGGTCCAGATTGTTGGGGAACGTAGTAATTTCAAAAAATTTCCTACGCACACGCAAGATCATGGTGATGCATAGAAACGAGAGGGGAGAGTGTTGTCCACGTACCCTCGTGAACCCGGCAGGCGTTAGAACAACGCGGTTGATGTAGTCGTCGTCTTCACGGCCCGACCGATCAAGCACCGAAACTACGGCACCTCGAGTTCTAGCACATGTTCAGCTCGATGGCGATCCCGGACTCCGATCCAGCGAGAATGTCGGGAAGAGTTCCGTCGACGCGATGGCGTGGTAGCGATCTTGATGTTCTACCGTCGCAGGGCTTCGCCTAAGCACCGCTACAATATTATCGAGGACTATGGTGGAGGGGGGCACCGCACACGGCTAAGAGATCAAGAGATCAATTGTTGTGCCTAGAGGTGCCCTCATGCCCCCGTATATAAAGGAGCAGGGGTGCGGCCGCCAAGGGAGAGCGGAGGAGTCCTACTCCTACCGGGAGTAGGACTCCCCCCTTTTCCATATTGGACTAGGAGAGAGATGGGAAAGAGGTGGAGGGGAGGAAGGAAAGGGGGGCGCCGCCCCCCTCTCCTTGTCCTATTCGGACTAGGGGGGAGGAGCGCGCGGTGAAGGAAATATGCCCTAGAGGCAATAATAAAGTTATTATTTATTTCCTTATATCATGATAATGTTTATTATTCATGCTAGAATTGTATTAACCGGAAACATAATACATGTGTGAATACATAGACAAACATATAGTCACTAGTATGCCTCTACTGGACTAGCTCATTGATCAAAGATGGTTATGTTTCCTAACCATAGACATGTGTTGTCATTTGATTAATGGGATCACATCATTAGGAGAATGATGTGATTGACATGACCCATTCCATTAGCTTAGCACTTGATCGTTTAGTATATTGCTATTGCTTTCTTCATGACCTATACATGTTCCTGTAACTATGAGATTATGCAACTCCGTTTACGGAGGAACACTTTGGTACTACCAAACGTCACAACGTAATCGGGTGATTATAAAGGAGTACTACAGGTGTCTCCAAAGGTACTTGTTGGGTTGGCGTATTTGAGATTAGGTTTTGTCACTCCGATTGTCGGAGAGGTATCTCTGGGCCTTCTCGGTAATACACATCACATAAGCCTTGCAAGCATTGCAACTAATGAGTTAGTTGTGAGATGATGTATTACGAAGCGAGTAAAGAGACTTACGTAACGAGATTGAACTAGGTATTGGATACCGACGATCGAATCTCGGGTAAGTAACATACTGAGATGACAAAGGGAACAACGTTATGTCGTTATGCGGTTTGACCGATAAAGATCTTCGTAGAATATGTAGGAACCAATATGGGCATCCAGGTTCCGCTATTGGTTATTGACCAAGAATGGTTCTAGGTCATGTCTACATAGTTCTCGAACCCGTAGGGTCCGCACGCTTAAACGTTTGATGATGTTCATTATGAGTTTATAAGTATTGATGTACGAAGGTTGTTGAGTCCCGGATGTGATCACGGACATGACGAGGAGTCACGAAATGGTCGAGACATAAAGATTGATATATTGGAAGCCTATGTTTGGACTTGGAAGGTTCGGATGAAAACAGGAAGTTACGGAACACCGGGGTTACGGAACCACCGAGGGTCAATGGGCCTTGATGGGCCATAGGGAGAAGAGGAAAGGGCCGGCCAGGGCAGGCGCGCCCCCCCCTCTAGTCCGAATAGGACAAGGAGAGGGGGCCCTTCCTCTTCCCCTCCCAATCCTATTCCAACTAGGAAGGGGGGGAGTCCTACTCCGGTGGGAGTAGGACTCCTCGGCCTTGGGCTGGCCGCACCTCCTTGCTCCTTTATATCACGGGGCAGGGGGCACCCCATGACACACAAGTTGATCTGGATCGTTCCTTAGCCGTGTGCGGTGCCCCCTCCACCATATTCCACTTGGTCATATCGTCGCGGAGCTTAAGCGAAGCCCTGCGCGATGAAGTCATATCATCGCGGAGCTTAAGCGAAGCCCTGCGTCGGTGGAGCATCATCATCGTCCTGCGCCGTCGTCTTGTGGAACTCATCCCCGACGCTTTGCTGGATCGGGCCCGGGGATCGTCATCGAGCTGAGCGTGTGCTGAACACGGAGGTGCGTCGTTCGGTACTTGGATCGGTCGGATCGTGAAGGCGTCGACTACATCAACAGCGTTGTTATAACGCTTCCGCTTCGGTCTCACAGTGCGTGGACGTACACTCTCCCTCTCGTTGCTATGCCATCACCATGGTCTTGCGTTATGCGTAGGAATTTTTTGAAATTACTCGTTCCCCAACAATGGCATCCGAGCCTGGTTTTATGCCTTGATGTCATATGCACGAGTAGAACACAAGTGAGTTGTGGGCGATATAAGTCATACCGCTTACCAGCATGTCATACTTTTGTTGGCGGTATTGTGAGATGAAGCGGCCGGACCGACATTACGCGTGCGCTTCGCTGAGTCTGGTTTCACCGCTCGAGCACTCGTTGCTTAAAGGTGACCAGCAGGTGACTGTCTCTCTCACTTTAGTTGAACCGAGTGTGGCTCGCCCGGTCCTTGCGAAGGTTAAAACAGCACCAACTTGACAAACTATCGTTGTGGTTTTGATGCGTAGGTAAGAACGGTTCTTGCTCAGCCCGTAGCAGCCACGTAAAACTTGCAACAACAAAGTAGAGGACGTCTAACTTGTTTTTGCAGGGCATGTTGTGATGTGATGTGGTCAAGGCGTGATGCTATATTTTATTGTATGAGATGATCATGTTTTGTAACCGAGTTATCGGCAATGGCGAGGAGCCATATGGTTGTCGCTTTATTGTATGAAATGCAAAGCCATGTAATTGCTTTACTTTATCACTAAGCAGTAGCGATAGTCGTAGAAGCAATAGTTGGCGAGGCGACAACGATGCTACGATGGAGATCAAGGTGTCTCGCGGTGGCGATGGTGATCATGGCGGTGCTTGGCGATGGAGATCACAAGCACAAGATGATGATGACCATATCATATCACTTATATTGATTGCATGTGATGTTTATCCTTTATGCATCTTATCTTGCTTTGATTGGCGGTAGCATTATAAGATGATCTCTCACTAAAATTATCAAGAAGTGTTCTCCTGAGTATGCACCGTTGCGAAAGTTCTTCGTCTGAGACACCACGTGATGATCGGGTGTGATAGGCTCTACGTTCAAATACAGCGGGTGCAAAACAGTTGCACACGCAGAATACTCAGTTAAACTTGGCGAGCCTAGCATATAACAGATATGGCCTCGGAACACGGAGACCGAAAGGTCGAGCGTGAATCATATAGTAGATATGATCAACATAGTGATGTTCACCATTGAAACTACTCCATCTCACGTGATGATCGGACATGGTTTAGTTGATTTGGATCACGTAATCACTTAGATGACTAGAGATGTCTGTCTAAGTGGGAGTTTTTAATATGATTAATTAAACTTAAACTTATCATGAACTTAGTACCGATAGTATTTTGCTTGTCTATGTTTCTTTGTAGATAGATGGCTCGTGGTGTTGTTCCGTTGAATTTTAATGCGTTCCTTGAGAAAGCAAAGTTGAAAGATGATGGTAGCAATTACGGACTGGGTCCGTAACTTGAGGATTATCCTCATTGCTGCACGAAGAATTACGTCCTGGAAGCACCACTTTGGGTGCCGTGCTGCTGCAGAGCAATGCCGAAGTTGTGAGCGTCTGGCGAGCAAAGTGATGACTACTCTATAGTTCGATGTGCCATGCTTCGGCTTAGAACCGGGTCTTCAACGACGTTTTGAGCGTCATGGGGCATATGAGATGTTCCAGGAGTTGAAGTTAATATTTCAAGCAAATGCCCGGATTGAGAGATATGAAGTCTCCAATAAGTTCTATAGCTGCAAGATGGAGGAGAATAGATCTGTCAGTGAACATATACTCAAAATGTCTGGGTATAATAATCACTTGATTCAACTGGGAGTTACTCTTCCGGATGATAGTGTCATTGACAGAATTCTCCAATCACTGCCACCAAGCTACAAGAGCTTCATGATGAACTATAATATGCAAGGGATGACCAAGACAATTCCGAGCTCTTCGCAATGCTAAAAGCATGGAGGTAGAAATCAAGAAAAGCGTCAAGTGTTGATGGTCAACAAGACCACTAGTTTCAAGAAAAGGGCAAAGGAAAGAAGAAGGAACTTCAAAAAGAACAACAAGAAAGTTGCTGCTCAAGAGAAGAAACCCAAGTCTGGACCTAAGCCTGAAACTGAGTGTTTTTACCGCAAGCAAACTGGACCTTTGAAGCGGAACTGCCCCAAGTATTTGGCGGATAAGAAGGATGGCAAGGTGATCAAAGGTATATGTGATATACATGTTATTGATGTGTACCTTACTAATACTCATGATAGTACACAGGTATTTGATCTGGTTCTGTTGCTAATATTTGCAACTCGAAGCAGGAACTACGGATTGCGAAGATTGGCTAAGGGCGAGGTGACGATCTGGCGTGGGAAATGGTTCCAAAGTCGATGTGATCATGATCGGCACGCTACCTCTACATCTACCATCGGGATTAGTTTTAGACCTAAATAATTGTTATTTGGTGCCAGCGTTAAGCATGAACATTATATCTGGATCTTGTTTGATGCGAGACGGTTATTCATTTAAGACAGAGAATAATGGTTGTTCTATTTATATGAATAATATCTTTTATGGTCATGCACCCTTGAAGAGTGGTCTATTTTTATTGAATCTCGATTGCTTCACAATGCGCCTCGAGTCGAGCTATACTCTGAAGAAGAAGCGGAACAAGCCCGGCAAGATGCAGTCGACCTCTTGGAAGAGGAGAGAGAAATGGCCCTGATCCGCTCAACTATCTATCAGCAAGACTTGCGTCGGTTCCATGCCAGAAATTTGAAGAGTCGAGCCTTCCAAGAGGGAGACTTAGTCCTCCGAGTGGATCAACAGAAACCACACAAGCTCGCCCCCACTTGGGATGGTCCCTTCATCGTCACAAGAGTCCTCCACAACGGAGCATATCATCTCTACAACGTTGATCGCCCCTTTTACACTTAAAACTCACTCGGTTGAGATGTAATAAAAGTACTTTTGTAGTTTGTTTATCTAAGACAAGAATGTTATAATTTTCCCAATGATTGTTATTGTTTTTTGTTGAAATTTCCCCCAGTGGGTGGCTTAGTTGCGAATCCGATTCGCCTAAGTTTGTAAAAAAAATCCTTTCCGAGTGCGAGCCAATCTCTCACTCGGGGGCTTAGCTGCGAATCCGCTTCGCCTAAGTATTCAAAATCCTACCAAGTGGCGAGCCAGCCTCCCACTCGGAGGCTTAGCTGCAGTCCAAGTACTCGCCTAAGTATTCAAAATCCTACCGAGTGGCGAGCCAGCCTCCCACTCGGAGGTTTAGCTGCAGTCAAGTACTCGCCTAAGTATTCAAAATCCTACGAGTGGCGAGCCAGCCTCCCACTTTCGGAGGCTTAGCTGCAGTCCAAGTAATCGCCTAAGTATTCAAAATCCTACCGAGTGGCAAGCCAGCCTCCCACTCGGAGGCTTAGCTGCAGTCCAAGTACTCGCCTAAGTATTCAAATCCCACCGAGTGGTGAGCCAGCCTCCCACTCGGGGGCTTACAACAACCCAAGGATTCGCCTTAACATCCAAAATAATAAAAATCCTACCGAGTGGAGAGCAAACCTCCCACTCGGGGGCTTAGCTGCAGCCCAGTGCTCGCCTAAGTAATAGAAATCCTACCGAGTTGTGAGCAAACCTCCCACTCGGGGGCTTAGCTGCAGCCCAGTGCTCGCCTAAGTAATAGAAATCCTACCGAGTGGTGAGCAAACCTCCCACTCGGGGGCTTAGCTGCAGCCCAGCGCTCGCCTAAGTAATAGAAATCCTATTGAGTGGAGAGCAAACCTCCCACTCGGAGGCTTAGCTGCAGCCCAATGCTCGCCTAAGTAATAAAAATCCTACCGAGTGGAGAGCAAACCCCCACTCGGAGGCTTAGCTGCAGCCTAGTGCTCGCCTAAGTAATAAAAATCCTACAGTGGAGAGCAAACCTCCCACTCGGAGGCTTAGCTGCAGCCAGTGCTCGCCTAAGTAAGGAATTCATCCCAATCCGCAAGGACGACGAGGTGCAGGTCATTGTACCTTCTCCTTGAGCTTTGCCACAAGTACAACGTGCGGTCCATCCCAATCCGCAAGGACGACGAGGTGCAGGCCGATCGCTACCTCCTCCTTGAGCTTCGCCACAAGTACAATGTGCGGTTCATCCCAATCCGCAAGGGGCGACAAGGTCGATCGCGATCTGTGTTCCATCTCTACCGCGGGATAGATGAAGCACAAGTCATTTGGAGTTTCAACGGAATATCTTCGAATGAGGAATAAAGTTCTTTCAAGGCAAAGAAAGCATGTTAAAGGATAAATCAAGTTCGGATAAACGTCCTACGGATCCAATGGTGCTCAGGCGTTAAGCCTGTTAAAGTTTATTGGTTACAAAAACCACTCAGCATTCCGAGGCAAATTTAAAGTGGGACTTAGAAGTGTTTTACTCCTCCGGCGGAGGACTGAAAGGTGCAACAAACTGGTCGCGGTCGATTCCGTCGGCAACGGGTAGCAGCAGCGATGAAAGTCTCCATGAAAGATCTGAAGTCATGCTTCCTGGTATTAGCAACCTTGAGAGACACCAGCTTGTCCTCTTGCGCTTCTTTGCAGTGGACACGAACCAGAGATAGAGCAACATCAACACCACACCTGGCAGAAGACTTTTTCCATTCTTGCACTCGACTTGGAATCTCATTCAGTCGAGTCATCAGGGATTCAAGGTCATTACAAGAGTCATTACGGCGGAGAGTCGAGTCGATCCGCGACACTGCAACTTTCGGTCGAGCAAGATAATCCACCACGCTAGCAACGCGAGACTCGATCGGAGCACATTCATAGCAACCGTCCTTCACGGGAGAGTTGATGGGGTCCAAGCTGGTTTCCACTCGACTGGTTTCTTCTTCAAAGTTTGGCAGAATTCTGAAAACACAGCTCAGACTCAAAATAACGATCATGTGATGAGCCTGTGAGAGCAAGACAGTCGGGTAAAAGAGATTACCTTCAAGCATGTGAAACAGCTTCTTGGCAAGCCCTCCAAGATAAATCTCCAGGTCGTTTTGCTTCCCCGCCAGTTGGCCAGCCTTGTCAGACAGAACAATCTTGTCGTTCTTCAGTCGACTAACTTCCTTGTTAGCCGCGTCAAGAGCGGCTTTCAGCTTGGCATTTTCATCTTCAAGTTTGTCGATGAGGCAAGCTTCTCTTGAGAAGCTTTGTTTTCTCCAAAGCCTCCTACATGCCTCTGCAAGGTCAAGGTCCTTCTTCTTCAAAGTCTCTTCCAGTTTATCTCAAAGCAACAATGAGAACAGAGTTGAGAATGAACAGAAAAACAAAGGCAGTCGTCAAAAATTCTCACCAGCCATACCTTTTGCTTCATCCTTTGCCTTCTGCAAATTCTCCTGAGCAAGATTCAAATCGAGGTTGAGCTAGATCTGCTTGTTCTCTAACTCTCGAGATAGCGAGCCACAAGCTCGCAAGATTTCTACAAAGAGTCAACCAATGAAAGGCATCAAAGACAGATCACTTCCGAGTGATTAAGGAAAAATAGTAGCATTTCTAAGACTACGATCGAATCAAAACATTGACGGTAGTCTCGGGACTACACCCAGCCGGGTGCACTCAGCGTGCCCCACTGGTTTACCAATTTGGTTCGACCAATCGACCAAAAGAGGAAAAAGGTTATGATTCTAAAACCATGGCTAATTGTCGTGGTCAGCCGCGAGTAAAAAAACAGTTCTTTAGACTATAGTCGATTGCCGCGATCGACCATAGTCTCGGGGACTACACCCGATGGGTGCACTTAGCGTGCCCCCACGGTTTACTGGTTCCATTCGACTTGGTCCGTCCCAGGTCGAGTGAAGAAGTTCACATCATAAAGACTATAGCCGATCGCACGCATCGACCATAGTCTCGGGGACTACACCGGTGGGTGCACTCAGCGTGCCCCACAAAATTCAATCGACACACCCACCCAAAGGGTGTACAGATATAAATCTCTAGAAGGAAGCAGTTTGGTAGCATATCCTAACACAGCAAGCAATGATTGACTTACTTGGAAATTGCTCGGAGAGCTGAACTAGCATCATAGGCGCTGACTAGCCTCTCGGACCGCTTTCACTTGCTCCATCATGATCCCTGCTCGGCGATGGCCTCCTTAGCAGCACTCACTTGGTCTTCCGGGATGTGGTGTATAGCAAAGAGAGATGGTGGATCAGCGATCGGCGAAGTGGGTCGGGCACTTGTCGTGATACAGCGAAAGACACGAAGCCAGTGGGGTTGCCTCCCTCGGAAATCAGCGTCTCAGGAATCGCCGCGACTGGAGCAGCCTTGCCAGCAGGCACTTTCTTGTTCTTCCTCTTCCTCAATGGCGCTTCCTCGTCATCATCGGGGAGATCAATGACGTGAGGCGGAACTACAAGAAAGATTCAGAAGTAAACATGGAAGTCCAATCGACTAAAAGCGAAACCTCAGAGAACTTACCAAGGTTGGAGGTGGCAGCATCCTCCATTTCCTGATCTTTGTGCTTGGCTGAAGTCTCGGAGGTAGCGGCGTAGAGATTTCAAGAATCGGCTGATCAGTCATCAAGTCGACCAAAAGTTCACTCATGTTGAATAAGGAAATACAAGGTTACATTGGTTACCCGGAGATGGTGGGGATGACCATTAGCATCTTAGGCAGGGCCTTCGCCCGGCTTTGACGATGTCGCTCGAGGTTGCTTCGCGGTTTCTCGATCGGCCAGGGAAGTTGTCCTAGGTCGCTTCGACTGCCCGATGGGCGAACAGCTTTACCGCGCCCGGCCGCCGGGTCATCGTCAACTTGACCTTCCCTCCGGCGAGGAGGATCGACGTCTTCCTCCTCTTCCTCCTCCTCCTCCTCTTCATCAGAGCTATCATCCTCCTCATCCTCCTCGCCGTTGGACTCCCATTCCTCCGGACTTTCACCTCCACTTCCTTCTTCTTCTTTGATTGTTTCCTGCGCCCTGTTGGGCATCGAGTACATCTCAGTGGTGACCTAGAAGACAACAAAACAAGGCGAAAGTCAGTCGACGAATGGGCATCAAAACAGAATGAATGCAGCAGAATCACAGTCGGAGATAAGTGGTTATACCTTGTCTGGTTCGTAACTCTGGTCGAGTGGTGGAATCCTCCTAGCTCCACGAGGGTTGTCTTTGTTTCCTGTGATGGCAGTCATCCACTTCTCCAGTGTGGCGTCATCGCCCTACTCTGGATGGACCCGATTGGTATCATCCGTACCAGAGTACATCCACATCGGACGACCTTGGTATTGGAGTGGCTGAATATGCCATCGGAGAAAAACCTCCAGGAGATCCATGCCGGTCAACCTGTCGCGAATAAGCTGGACTACACGCTCCATCAGCAACTTTACTTGGGCCTTCTCCTCTGGTAACACCTTCAGGGAAGATGGCTTGTTCACTCGACTCATGGAAAAAGGAGGGAGCCTAGTCGACTGCCCCGGCGTCGGCTGGTCTTGGCAGTAGAACCAGGTCGACTGCCACCCTCTAACCGAGTCAGGGAGAGTCATAGCTAGAAGGCGCTCTTCCCCCTCATCTGGACCCCGAGTCCCCCACACATCTGGATTACTTGGGTCCTCTCGTCATTCGGGTTCGTTTTCTTCACCGTCTGGGAGCGACAGGTGAATATGTGCTTGAAGAGACCCGGTCGATCGACAACCCAAAAGTTCTCGCATAGCGAAATGAAAGCAACAAGATAGACAATGGAGTTTGGGTGAAATGATGGAGTTGCGCTCCAAAAAGTTCAAAACCCCGGAAAAAAGGATTTGGCGACAGAGAAAACCCCGATCTCGTGGGTGGCCAGGAGGACACACTCACCCTCTTCAGAGCTGCGGTTGCCACTCCGTGCCGGAAGCCTCGCCGACCCATGGGGATCAGTCCTTCATTGGCCAGATCGGCGAGATCCTTCGGTGATGGTCGGCGGATCAATCTCCTTGGACCCAGCCTTGCGGCAGCTTGGACCCTGAAGAGGATCCGCCCGACCGGGCGCTCTCCCTTGGCCTTCGCCGCCGCCTTCTTCACCCGTTCCAGGGCTGCGGTCTTCTCCTTCACCATGGTCGCCGGCGAAGCAAGTACCGAGCTGCGGCGCTGGATAGGCGAAGAGCGCAGCGAGAAGGTTTGGAGGCGGAGGGAGGAGAAGATTGGGGTCGCACTGTTCAAAATGCCCTCTCCAACGCTTTATATGGAGCCGCTTCCGAATGGCTGACCGGTAGGCCCACGCAATCCCGTCACAATCCCGCAACAGGCGCGCACACGAAACGTGGCAAAAAAGGTGGCGCGAAGATCGATGCGTCATCATCTTATCCCAACCGAGTGCCGCAGTTTTCTCCGCTTCGTGCGCTTCCCAAAATTCGGATCCCGCGAAATCCGCTAACCGCAGAGCAACTCGTCAGATAGCATATTTCCTCCGATCCGTCGCTCGGAAATCCTCAAGTTCACGGAGTTCACTCGACAAACGTGAAGAATGGATCAAGGCGACTGAAAGAGAAGTTGATGCCATCACTAAAAGGTCGTTGATCCAGAGTAAGACACACTTGCAACACGAAGAACAGGTCGGAAATATTATCAACTCCTTCCTCACTCAAACCTCGATCCATTCGGGGGCTAATGATGAAGTCATGTACTTGGGGTAGGGTCATAGACCTGCCCAAAGGTACCCTCCAGAAGGACACTCGCAAGAGAAGCAGCCTGCCAGTCGACCTGGTAGGTTTCCACTCGACAGATTCAAAGACACTCGACCATGAAGACCCACTCGACCACCAGGAGTCCAAGAGCCACTCGGTGCCCAAACAGTCTGTAGTTAAATAGTCTTTATGATCTTAATGGCACTTTATGTAAGGCATTACCAGTAACGCCTAGCTTTAACGCACCTTAAATCCTCTACTACGTGGGCTGGCTGGGGTCTGGCGCACTCTATATAAGCCACCCTCCACGGTGAGAAGGGTTCGCACCCTGTAACACATACGCATATAATCCAATCGACCGCCTCCGGGCTCCGAGACGTAGGGCTATTATTTCCTCCGAGAAGGGCATGAACTCGTAAATCCCTTGCGTATACAACTACTCCATAGCTAGGATCTTGCCTCTCCATACCTACTCCCCATTCTACTGTCAGACTTAGAACCACGACAGGCGCCGCCCCCCCCTCCTTGTCCTATTCGGACTAGGGGCGGAGGGGCGCGCGGCCCAGCCCTAGCCTCCTCTCTTCTCTTCCATCTAGGCCCACTAAGGCCCATTAAGCTCCCGGGGGGTTCCGGTAACCTCCCGGTACTCCGGTAAAATCCCGATTTCACCCGGAACACTTCCGATATCCAAACATAGGCTTCCAATATATCAATCTTCATGTCTCAACCATTTCGAGACTCCTCGTCATGTCCATAATCTCATCTGGGACTCCGAACAAACTTCGGTACTTCAAAACTCATAAAATCATAATATAACTGTCATCGAAACCTTGAGCGTGCGGACCCTACGGGTTCGAGAACTATGTAGACATGACTGAAACACGTTTCCGGTCAATAACCAATAGCGGAACCTGGATGCTCATATTGGCTCCTACATATTCTACGAAGATCTTTATCGGTCAAACCGCATAACAACATACGTTGTTCCATTTGTCATTGGTATGTTACTTGCCAGAGAGTCGATCGTGGGTATCCAATACCTAGTTCAATCTCGTTACCGGCAAGTCTCTTTACTCGTTGCGCAATGCATCATTCTGTAACTAACTCATTAGCTACATTGCTTGCAAGGCTTATAGTGATGTGCATTACCGAGAGGGCCCAGAGATACCTCTCCGACAATCGGAGTGACAAAACCTAATCTCGAAATACGCCAACTCAACATGTACCTTTGGTGACACCTGTAGTGCTCCTTTATAATCACCCAATTACGTTGTGACGTTTGGTAGCACACAAAGTGTTCCTCCGACAAACGTGAGTTGCATAATCTCATAGTTATAGGAACTTGTGTAAGTCATGAAGAAAGCAATAACAACATACTAAACGATCAAGTGATAAGCTAATGGAATGGGTCAAGTCAATCACATCATTCTCCTAATGATGTGATCCCGTTAATCAAATGACAACACATGTCTATGGGTAGGAAACATAACCATCTTTGATTAATGAGCTAGTCAAGTAGAAGCATACTAGTGACATTAAGTTTGTCTATGTATTCACACATGTATCATGTTTCCGATTAATACAATTATAGCATGAATAATAAACATTTACCATGATATGAGGAAATAAATAATAACTTTATTATTGCCTCTAGGGCATATTTCCTTCACAGATCTTGTTCTGTTTTTTTTTCGTTTACGTTTTTTCAATTTGGTGAACGTTCATCCCTTAAGCTTCTTTAGCTAACGGTTTTCATTCTGTAAGGTTCTGTAGCGAACGTTCGTTTGATTGGTTTTTCTTTTTATTTTAGTTTTTCTGCCAGGGACCTATTGGTAGTTTTATTTACAAATTAGTCCATGCGTTTTAAACTAGCACAACTTTTTGCTCGTTTATCCAAATTCGATGAAACCAACGCCAAAATCTTTAGAGCGATCTCATCGATCCAGTAAACCAACTTGAACATGTTTTTTAAAATTTAAAAATTGAGTTTACTTCAGATTTGAATTTGATCTTGTTTTGATCGTATCTTGAGTTTCGTAGCTCCGTTTTAGTTGATCTTTTTGCAAATCGTAGCTAATCACATGTACCTTCTGTTAAGATCTAATTCACATCATTATAATGCTGTTAAAATTTGTTTTCTGTTTAGATTAGTTATTTGCTTGTTTTTGAGTTTTCTGGATCTTTTCTTCGGTTTCTTTGCATTCTTTTGCTTGAGTGCTTATGTATGCTATTGTTTGTTTACGATAGATTTTCTGGAGTGCGAAGCTTGTTACTATGAATCCCTGATACGTCCATTTTGCATCATGATTTTATATCAATATTTATTGCATTATGGGCTGTTATTACACATTATATCTCAATACTTATGGCTATTCTCTCTTATTTTACAAGGTTTACCATGAAGAGGGGAATGCCGGCAGCTGGAATTCTGGTTGGAAAAGGAGAAAACATTGGAAACCTATTCTGCACAACTCCAAAAGACCTGAGACTCCACGAAACAACTTTTTGGATTTAATATGGATTTATGGGAAAAAGAAATATGCTAGGGGGCCCACACCCTGTCCAGGAGACAGGGGGCGCGCCCCCCTAGGGCGCGACCCCCTATCTCCTGGGCCCCCTGGTGGGCTTCCGGCGTCCATCTTCTGCTATATGAAGGGTTTTGTCCTGGAAAAATTCGTGGGCAAGCTTACGGGACGAAACTCCGCCGCCACGAGGTGAAACCTTGGTGGAATCAATCTAGGGCTCTGGCGGAGCTGTTCTGCCAAGGACACTTCCCTATGGGAGGGGGAAATCATCACCAACGTCATCACCAACGATCCTCTCATCGGGACGGGGTCAATCTCCATCAACATCTTCACCAGCACCATCTCCTCTCAAAACCCTAGTTCATCTCTTGTATCCAATCTTGTATCAAAACCACAAATTGGTACCTGTGGGTTGCTAGTAGTGTTGATTACTCCTTGTAGTTGATGCTATTTGGTTTACTTGGTGGAAGATCATACGTTCAGATCCTTTATGCATATTATTACTCCTCTGATTATGAACATGAATATTCTTTGTGAGTAGTTACGTTTGTTCCTAAGGACATGGGTGAAGTCTTGCTATTAGTAGTCATGTGAATTTGGTATTCGTTCGATATTTTGATGAGATGTATGTCGTGTTTCCTCTAGTGGTGTTATGTGAATGTCGACTACATGACACTTCACCATTATTTGGGCCTAGAGGAAGGCATAGGGAAGTAATAAGTAGATTATGGGTTGCTAGAGTGACAGAAGCTTAAACCCTAGTTTATGCGTTGATTCGTTAGGGGTTGATATGGACCCATATGTTTAATGATGTGGTTAGGTTTACCTTAATACTCCTTTTTGTAGTTGCGGATGCTTGCAATAGGGCTTAATCATAAGTGGGATGCTTGTCCATGTTAGGGCAGTACCCAAGTGCCGGTCCACCCACATATCAAATTATCAAAGTATCGAACGCGAATCTTATGAACGTGATGAAAACTAGCTTGACGATAATTCCCAATGTGTCCTCGGGAGCTCCTTATTCATTATTAGAATTTGTCCAGGCTTATCCTTTGCTACATAAAGGATTGGGCCACCTTGCTGCACTTTATTTACTTTATTTACTTTTTGCTCGTTACTATTTATCTTATCACAAAACTATCTATCACCTACTATTTCAGTGCTTGCAGAGAAAACCTTACTGAAAACCGCATATCATTTCCTTCTGCTCCTCGTTGGGTTCGACACTCTTACTTATCGAAAGGACTACGATAGATCCCCTATACTAGTGGGTCATCAAGACTCTTTTCAGGCACCGTTGCCGGGGAGCTTAGCGCTCTTGGTGAGTGGAACTTGGTAAGGAAACATTTATATAGTGTGCTGAAATTTTCTGTTACTTGTCACTATGGAAACTAATCCTTTGAGGGGCTTGTTTGGGGTATCTTCACCCCAACCATAAGAGCAAAGAGATTCTCCTCAACCTATTGAACCTTATGAAAATATTCATGTTGAGATTCCTTCGGGTATGATAGAAAAACTGCTAGATAATCCTTTTGCAGGAGATGGAACATTGCATCCCGACTTACACCTCATCTTTGTGGATGAAGTTTGTGGATTATTTAAGCTTGCAGGTATTCCTGATGATGTTGTCAAAAGGAAGGTCTTCCCTTTATCTTTGAAGGGAGATGCAATGACATGGTATAGGCTATGTGATGATATGAGATATTGGAATTATAAGCGATTGAAGTTGGAATTTCACCAGAAGTTCTATCCTATGCACCTGGTTCATCGTGATCGTAATTACATATATAATTTCTGGCCTCGCGAAGGAGAAAGCATCGCTCAAGCTTGGGGGAGGTTTAAGTCAATGTTGTATTCATGCCCCAATCGTGAGCTCTCTCGGGAAATGATTATTCAGAATTTTTATGCTCGGCTTTCTCTTGATAATCGCAACTTGCTCGACACTTCCTGTGCTGGTTCCTATGTGCTGAAGACTATTGATTTCAAATGGGACTTATTGGAAAGAATTGAACGCAACTCTGAAGATTGGGGTTCCGACGATGGTAAGGAGTCAGGTATGACACCTAATTTCGATTGTGTTAAATCTTTTATGGATACCGATGCTTTCCGTGGATAAAAGCTCTAAGTATGGACTTGACTCTGAGATAGTAGCTACTTTTTGTGAAACTTTTGCTACTCACGTTGATCTCCCTAAGAGAAGTGGTTTAAATATAATCCCCCTGTTGAAGTGAAAGTAGTTGCACCTATTACATTCGAAGAGAAGACTATTACATATAGTGATCCTATTATTCCTACTGCTTATGTTGAAAAACCGCCTTTTCCTGTTAGGACAAAAGATCATGTTAAAGCTTCGACTGTTGTTCGTAAGAGTAATACTAGGACTTACACACCTCCTGAGCAAATTAATGTTGAACCTGGTATTGCTATGATTAAAGATCTCTTGGATGAGGACTTAGATGGGCATGCTATCTCTTTCTTGGGTGAAACTGCTAATATTGCTAGACCCGATACTAAGATACATAGACCTGTTGCAGGCACGCCTGTTATTTCTGTTAAAATAGGAGATCATTGCTATCATGGTTTATGTGATATGGGTGCTAGTGCAATGCGATACCTTATGATCTTTATAAACAAATTATGCAAGATATTGCACCTGTTGAATTAGAAGACATTGATGTTACTATTAAGCTTGCTAATAGGGACACCATTAAACCTATTGGGATTGTTAGAGATGTTGAAGTCTTGTGTGGGAAGATTAAATACCCTGCTGATTTTCTTGTTCTTGGTTCCCCACAAGATGATTTTTGTCCCATTATTTTTGGTAGACCCTTCTTGAATGCTGCTAGTGCTAAGGTTGATTGTAAGAGGAAGGTTGTCACTGTTGGCATAGATGGTACGTCTCATGAGTTTAATTTTGCCAAGTTTAGTAGACAACCTCGTGAAAGGGAACCACCTAGTAAGGATGAAATTATTGGTCTTGCTTCCATTGCTGTTCCTCCAACTGATCCGTTAGAACAATATTTGCTAGACCAAGAAAACGATATGTTTATGAAGGAAAGGGAAGAAATAGATGAAGTGTTCCTTAAACAAGAGCCTATGCTGAAACATAACCTTCCCGTTGAAATTCTTGGGGATCCCCCTCCACCCAAGGGTGATCCCGTGTTTGAACTCAAACCCTTACCTGATAATCTTGAGTATGCTTATGTTGATGAAAAAGAAATATATCCTGTTATTATCAGTGCTAACCTTTCAGAGAAAGAAGAAGAAAGATTATTGAAAACTCTAAAGAAGCACCGAGCTACTATTGGATATACTCTGGATGATCTTAAAGGGCATTAGTCCCACATTATGTCAACACAAAATTTCAGTGGAGAAAGATGCCAAACCAGTTAGAGATCCTCAAAGAAAATTAAATCCCAAGATAAAGGAAGTGGTAAGGAAGGAGATACTAAAGCTCCTTGAGGCAGGTATATTTATCCCGTTCACTACTAGGGAAAAGGCTAGCAGCAGCGCGAGTTTTAGGTGTATCAGTAGCGCGGGGAGTGGCGCTACTAATAAGGCGCCAAACTAACACATAGCAGATGGCGCATGCTCACCAAATACCATTGATACACAAGTGTAGCAACAACGCTTTAGTGGAAGCTCGCTCTCGCTAGTAGCTCTAGCGCTTTGCTCGACGCTACTTCTATCGTGGCGCTCTGCTAACTTTTATACACTCGCCATCTGCTAATTTTAGTAGTTTTTGTTTTTTTTCGCATATTTGTTTTGTATTTGAACAAGCTTTATAGAAGAATCTTTAGCACATAGAAATGTCATCATGATACATACAAATGCTCATGAGACCACAAATGTAATCATAGCATATACATACAAATAATCTCATCATAATCATCATCCAACACGAAGTGGTATCTTGTCATCATCTAGAAAATAGCGATACATGCAAGTCTCGAATACTTGCAACTACAACAATGTCATCCATCTAAACAAAGGTATACGCAAGAAGAGCTATCAAGATGAGTGAGAGCGGAACTATGCAAGACATGAGGTGGCGATTCTGAGTCCTCTCTCGCTAGCGTGAACCTCAAGTAACTAGCTTATCCTTCTTGTCTCTTTTGAAGCCTTATGGCTAGCGCCCGTGAACCCATTCACTTGCGCCGACAATCATGCCACTCGTTGTACACCCCCGAACCTTCCCTTTGTACACGACATAGCAATTCCATCTCGCCATCAAGAAACTAGGTACATTAGAGATGCATGTTCATGAAGAGGATGTACAATCATATATATGCAACAAAATATACTAGAGCAACACCGGAAAAGAAAGGGTTAGCAACTAGATGCAACATACAGTACACAAACTAATTAACTAGAGGTACGCAGGTCATCGTACGCAAACTAACAAAGTAGCGTTACGCAAGTTTGGCAGGGACCGTGGAGATCACAAAGTTTCATCGCTACAAAAAGTGTACAAGTTCAACCGACACATATCATCATCATCGGCATCATAAATCACTAGAAGTTCCATCCTTCCATATCATCGAGGATGAACCCTAGCTTCTTCAACGGTGTGAGGTCTAGACGTTGCATGCCTATGCGAGTTCGGACGTCAGCTCGCGATATAGGGCCGTTGTCGGTGTCAAAACCGGCGGATCTCGGGTAGGGGGTCCCGAACTGTGCGTCTAGGCAGATGGTAACAGGAGACAAGGGATGCGATGTTTTTACCCAGGTTCGGGCCCTCCCGATGGAGGTAATACCCTACTCCTGCTTGATTAATATTGATGATATGGGTAGTACAAGAGTGGATCTACCACGAGATCATAGAGGCTAAACCCTAGAAGCTAGCCTACGGTATGATTGTTGTTCCTCTATCGACTAGCCTGGCCTCGGTTTATATAATGCACCAGAGGCCTAGGATAACAAGAGTCCTAGCCGAATACGCCGGTGGGGGAGGAGTCCTTGTCTTGATCACAAAGTCTTGTGGAATCTTCCTTGTATGCGGCAACTATTCGGACTGGCCCATGAGTATACGGCCATGGGGATCCTCGGCCCAATCCAACTGATCGGGAGACGACATGGTGAGTACCCCCTAGTCTAGGACACCGTCAGTAGCCCCCTGAACCGGTCTTCAAGCTGGGGACGCTCCTCGATTCTTCCGAACTGTTCTTCATCTTCGGTCGTTGGTCTTGAAAACTGGTTCAACAAATCTTCTCATCTTCGAACTTGAGGATCTCCTAAATGCATACGAAGAGTTTACACGTTGGGTATCCGAGGAGCCCCTTTAAATTTACGGCCTTTATCAATGCCTTGTTATTTTTATGCCACGCCTCGGGTTTGAAGTTATTCCCGGGAGGCAGTGTCCTCTTGCGTCCGAGCTCTAATGCCAGACTGCATTCGAGGTATCTTTTGCAGCCGAGCACCAACGCCGGACTGCTTCCCAGCTCTATCGCCGGACTATGTATCCGAGCTCCAACGCCGGACTGCTTCCCAGCTCCAACGCCGGACTATGTATCCGAGCTCCAACGTCGGACTGTATCTGAGGTGTCGTAAATCGCCTTGGTTCAAAGAAGTTTGAAGGAGTTTAGCCGAGCTTAATGCCGGAAATGCCCTCTATGGAGCCAGCCACTAGCGTCCGAGCTTTATGCCGGACTACTTCGAGGTGGCGCACCACCCGAATGTGGGCTGATTTTGTCAATATTTTGATTGGTGCAATTTATTCTCTGCCGAGATACATAGCCAAGCCCACAAGGTGCGTGTCGGTCTAAAAGCCGAGATGCACTGAAGGATGACGAAAGACCGCTGATCCCAAGAGTCAGCCGAGACTCGGGTTGATTTGCAAAATCGGCTTGAGGATCAAGTCCTAGCTCGGCAGAATACTTCGACACAAAAGCGGCGTGCTCAGTCCTCGAGACTCGGGTTGGGTGCGCCAACCAACCTAAGGATCAAAATCTCCTCGAAACTGTATTGCACTTAAAATTTTCAGATAGAATAGGCAATGCAAGAGCCCCCGAGACACCGGTCGGTGGCAACACCAGATCGAGGATTGATGTGCCTTAATATTTGTAAATAATAAGCCGAAGCCCAGTAGCCCCGAGCCTTAATGCGGGCACGGGTGGCCGAATTAAGGATCGATATCCATAGTAAAATCACAAATTATGTGTAATGACTCAATGTATCCAAGTACTTTATGTCATTAATTCCTGGATCCGCATTGTACAAAACTTTGTTGACCGACCATCGGCTTCAACCTCCTCGGCCAGTAGCCGAGGATTGTTTGTCCTACTTTATAAAGCCTTTATGAGGGCAAACATTTACGACAAACAAGGCAATCTGGCCATACGGTTTTATAAACAAAGGTACGCAGAGAGATATGTTATATTACTGTTTAACAGAAGAAATGTCTTCCAAAGAAAATAGTCCCGCTATCGGTTCCTTTCTTTGGGTTGTCATGCTAAGCATGATCATGAAACCTCAGCTCAATGTAAGAGCAAAATATTGAGGATTTAGTTTGGGAGGCGCCACTAGCCCCGATAGTGTTCGGCGATAATCGAGGTCAAGACGGAAACACTTCGCCAATTTTATGAATGGCCCGTCATTTAATATAGTCATCGGATCGCTGACCAGTTTACACCTATTGTGACAGCAGTTTCGGCTTTCTCCACCGAGGTGCTTGACCATGCGAGCTGGAAGCACAATCGCAGTGGTTCTCCTTTGCACACCTAACCGAACAAAGCGGAACGTAGGAGGCAAGCGCAGAGCCGGCAACCCAACTATTGACCAAGACACAATTGAAACTGATGCATATATAGCAATATCCGAGAATGTTTTTGCGAATCTCTAAAGGTGTCCGCATTGCATCTGCGAGACTTGTGCTGAAAACACACAAATAGTTTAAAAGTGCCAAAAGCTTGGAAAACCAAAAATGTCAAGAAAAAAGTGACGTCCAACAAGATCAAGTGTTCGTGCCAATCCGAAATTGGACTTTAGAAAAAAAATTACTTCTGTGCTTGAACATGACACATCCTATCTCAAGACTTCAAGTGAGTCAGCCTCGGCTTCAGCCTCCCATCCCAAGGCGGAGTACTTCTCATTAGGCCAGTTTAGAAAACTAAACTCTAGCGGTTTTGAGAGAGAAATTAGGCTCCCGGCTAGTGACCGCACACCGTGTCGAGAAAAGGAGTGATAAATAATAATAAAAACTCTGCAACGACTAAGAAGAAAAACACTTATTATAAAATGGCTCAAATAAACATAAGAGCCCCCAAGTGACTTGGGTAAAAGAATGATTCTATGTACCGAAGTACTTATATCATATCTATGTTCAACCGAACTTTAAACGCGTCTTAACCGACCGTCGGCTTCTCCCTCTTCGGTCAAGGACCGAAAAGTGTTATGTACTCCATCCGTCGAGAATATCGACGGTGTTTCCAATAACCAGGCAATCATGTCACAAGGCTGTAACAGACAAAGCGTGCTCAGAGAACTTATGCTATATTACTGATAAAGTGTAAGAAGCATCTTCGAAGAAAATAGTACCCCCACCGATACCTTTCTTCGGTGCGCATTGTTAATATGAGACTTGTGCAATAGATTTTTTGTACTCATGAGTTCCGTTGTGTACCGACCATTATTGAAAACAGTAAGAGCGCTAGCTTTCGGCTTCACCCAGTCTGAGGTCCAGCTCGGGTGACCAGATCGTGATAATCGTAGAGGTGCTCCCTTTACTCCCTAACCGAACAATCGGGAACGTAGGGGTAAACACAAGAGCAAGGCAACCCAGCTTGCAAATCACTTAAGTCAATATGGTGCATATTGTGGCGTAATACACGAACAAGGAACGAAGCCGTACAAGTATAATCATGTGCAAGAGGAAAAAGCTTCATGACGGAAGCCCCCAAGTAAACGGGGTATTTGAATTTACGTCACAAACAAAGTTTGGACAAGGAAAATTTTTACAAGCAACTTTTTCCCAAAAAAGTATAACGCTTGCTCGAGCCGAACACAAGTTAAAAATTTAAAACTTTGAGCATGAAGGCAACTGAGCTGGTTAATGTGTTCCGTATTGACGACACGGTCCGAGCTTGATGCGGGACAAGGTTCCATCCCCCAAGCCGATCCCGAGGTGGTGGAGCAAAGAGCTCGACACTCCGAAGTGGTGACATAGCACGGTCAATGCAGGATGGCAGAGTGATGCCGAAGTCCCCTGCATGGGGTAATGAAGTGTTGACGAAGCCCCCCGTCCAGCCGAGGTGACGCCAAAGGATATAGTCCGGCTGGATCATTTTCCTGTGCACAAAAAATAGTGCAGACCGGGGATAATAGTAATAATAAGAATTACCAAAAGTTGCATAATAAATAATTTATGCAAAGTGAGTAACAAAAGAAATATGGCCTGGCGCCGAAGTCAAAATGTCGATGCAGGTCGTGACGTGGTCGATGCCGGCTTGATGAAGCGACCGTGCGGCGATGCCGGTATGCCCGCTCCGTGTAATCCGTGGGGCGGCGATGTTGCTGATGATTTATCCTTCGCGATGCCGGACTCTTGTTCGGCTTGCCGAGATGATGATCCGAAGAAGTTGAGCTCGGCTCAACAAAGTGATGACGTGTCTAGCGTAGGTCGGCAGCCGTGGAGCAATATTGCCGGACTGATTTGACAGCAGCATGATATTGAAGATAGTGGGATGTGTTCGGAAACAAAACACAACACCCCATACAAAACTTCCTCCAAAAAGGATGTCCGAAATCCCGTTCATAAAAAAGACGAACTCGGGTCGGATTCGTTTTCGTGCAGAAAACAGATCCGAAAAGTGATGCACTAATCGGAAGGTTCCTGGAGTGTGGACGGTCGGATCGAGATGGAATTTTGAGGGGTGGTAGATATAGGAATTCCGCAGCCGATCAACGGTTGGATCTTCCAAAGGAAGTCCGAGCTAGAAGCTGGACACCACGCCCTAAACTCGTCCAGATTCTCGTCCAGATTCAATGCGGCTCCGGTAAATCGGAGATTGCCAGAGATTCCTCCATCGGAACTCGACAAAATTTTCCAGGGTTGTTGTATACTCAATTCCGCACAATTCCACCGAAGCAATCGTTAAAACGACGCTTGAGGAGGCGGTGGCGGCGGACACAAGTCCGCTGTCCAGAAAAACAGTACGGTCGCCCGAGGGCAATGTTGACGTTGAGTCCCCAGTCTCCCTGGATGATTCCTCCATGATCTTGATAGAGATCGGAGTTGATGTTGATGAAGGACCTCATCCGAACATGACGATCGGAGGTAGGGCGCAGTCCTTGGTCGAACCAAGGTGACCAGTCGAGCTGGTGACGAAGATGCCGAAGTCGCAGTTGATCTGCATGCGAGCCATTGACCTTTTGCCGAACACACAGCGGAACTCTCAATGAAAGCACCAATGTCGGTGTCAAAACTGGCGGATCTCGGGTAGGGGGTCCCGAACTGTGCATCTAGGCAGATGGTAACAGGAGACAAGGGACACGATGTTTTTACCCAGGTTCGGGCCCTCTCGATGGAGGTAATACCTTACTCCTGCTTGATTAATATTGATGATATGGGTAGTACAAGAGTGGATCTACCACGAGATCAGAGAGGCTAAACCCTAGAAGCTAGCCTACGGTATGATTGTTGTTCCTCTATTGACTAGCCTAGCCTCGGTTTATATAATGCACCAGAGGCCTAGGATAACAAGAGTCCTAGCCGAATACGCCGGTGGGGGAGGAGTCCTTGTCTTGATCGCCAAGTCTTGTGGAATCTTCCTTGTATGCGGCAACTGTCCGGACTGGCCCATGAGTATACGACCATGGGGATCCTCGGCCCAATCCAACTGATTGGGAGACGACGTGGTGAGTACCCCCTAGTCCAGGACACCGTCAGCCGTGGTGGAACATCCCCTTCTCATCGACGACATCTTTCATGATGATCGTCGCAATGTCGCTTTGGATGCGAAAGAAGTCATCTCTAAGTTTATAATCCGCTTCTCCACGAGATTCTAGCCACTTGTGGATATGATCATCATTTATGCTTCTCATGCGAAGCTTTTGGTGATCCGTGTTGAACTGAATCATGAGATGGACGATGTAGAATCCATCCTTCTTGCTTGGTTTTGGGACATGGATGCAGGAGAAGTTAGTTTTATGCGCGAAACCCATCTTCTTGTTTCTTTGTTTCCTGATCTGCACGTGGCCACCTCTAATGCTGAAGCCTTGGAGAGCATCATCTAGAATATTCATTATGTGGGTGTAGTATTTTTCTCGTAGTCTCTGGAAGGGTCAAAATACACGGCGTGGGAGACTTATGGTAAAGAACGATAAGGACGGTAGCGCCCGTTGCTGCGGGAAAAGATACCTCAAATTATTCCCCATATGAGAGAGAAGGAATGATTGAAATGTACGAAAGGGTTGTCCGAACTGACTTACTTTGGATGATAAGGCACGAGGACAATTTCCGGTCCTTATTCTGTACCATGAAGTTTTGGAGGTACTCCTAGCAGTTTCACGCTCAAAGTCGCCGAGACTCAAGAAAGACTCGTGCATGTAGTACGGATCCGCCACACAGATTTGCGAGACCTCTTCACTCTTCATGACGGAGCTCATATGTAGCGCAAAAAGGCGGACGATTGTAAAATTGAGCCACCTTGTTAGAAACATCTCAAAGATATGGTCAAACCGCAGGAAGAACACCACCACGGGCTGTGTCTCGACGTAGCACTTCCCCTCAGGCACACGAGCCGCGTATGTCGGATATCCTGGATCCTTTGAGGCTAGTAGGCTTTTCTAAGTTGACAGCACATGGTCGTGCAGTCTCCTGAGATCCCCTGATAGTGCCTCCAGCGGTTTCGGCGGTAGCATCGGCTCGCCCGTGAGATGGAACATGACCGCACCTTTCACGGGTACACGC
Organism: Aegilops longissima; assembly: GCA_021605205.1. Lineage (NCBI taxonomy): Eukaryota > Viridiplantae > Streptophyta > Magnoliopsida > Poales > Poaceae > Aegilops > Aegilops longissima. The sequence goes on from CM038680.1 coordinate 18,531,954, forward strand.
TCTTCAGAATGCATCGTCTGGCTGCTATGTGCTCTGGCTTGTTTGGAGGCAGTTATCTTCCCCGATCTCTTCCTCTCCTTTTTCTTGGGAACACCTTCCAGACCCTTCCTTAACCCCTGCCCCAGTGTTCCCGGGCTAAGGCATTGTGACGACCCTCGCTCCGGCTAGTTGAGCCTGTGTTGAGGCGGCATCTTCAGCGTGTCTGTGAGGATTTCATGAAGAGAGACTTTGCAATCCTCGCTTTCTGACCCTGCCCGGCATATCATCCATATCCTCATTAGCAAGTTCATAGCCCGATTCGTCATATGGTTGACTCATCATATCTATGTCACAGTCATACTGCTTTGTATTGAGGAATCCATAGGGTCGACCTCCGTCTCATCATCCATTCTCTGCTCTACAGAGAAATTACATCAGCCAAGACTATTGCACCCCTTCATCATGTCGTCCGCCGCTCTCAGCCGGCACTACATGAGCTGGTAATTGCGTAGGCGGGGTGGTAGTCTCCGCACATGCTTGTTGTATGGTTATTGGTGTGCTCTCGGCCGGCTCCATATGAATAAGATTCTTCGGCCATAGCAGCACCCAATCCTTGCAGCTTCAATCACAAGGGGTCTCGCCATCCGCTCCCACATGCTGTCTTGAGGAGGTAAATCCTGCGTGCCCGATTCCACACTGGTCAAGCTAACCTCAAGTGCCCAGCGAGATCGGCTAGTTGTGGAACGTGGTTTTGCGGGGTCCATTATCATCCCCTTTCCCACGCCCACCTTCGGCTTTGATCAAGTAGAGTATGGTGCACGGGTTTCTTTCGCCGCAAACACATATGTCCGTGGCGTAAAACAACCAAAGGCAACAAAATGGAATATTATATATATATATATATATATATATATATGTGTGTGTGTGTGTGTGTGTGTGTGTGTGTGTGTGTGTGGTGCGACATGTAATTACCGTGACGGCGTCGAGCTCAGCCAAAGACGAAGGCCCACCTAGCGCGCCAGAGACTGAGGACGGGCTGCTATGAGCGGGAGCGGCTGCGAGAGGAGGCCCGGTTGCGTGAGCAAGTGATGGTGCGATGGTGTTGTTGTTCATGGAGTTGCTCCCGGCGAAACTGGGCAACGGGAAATCATGTACCGTCTTGTCTGGATTTTCCTTCGCCCAGTTGATGATAACTGGAACCAAGTTAGTAGCAAAATCATTTCTGCAGGCAGTTACAGCTGCATTGACTGCCTGCTGTAGCAACTCATATTTGTCCTCGGCTGCTTTTTTCGCGTCCTCAGCTGCTTTTTTCTCGACCACAAGCTTCACCTTCGCGTCGATGTCCGCCTGACTAAACTTCTTTTTCTGCTTCTTGGCCTCTGAGCCCTCGTTGTAAAACACCTTCCACGTGGTGCCGTCTCTAGCGCCGTGCACACGACCATATTGCGGCCGCTGGCCCAAAGGGAGTCCCTTAAGTTCGTTCAAGGCCCGGTTGAGAGGGGTGTCCCACTTGGGCCTCATCGGAGAAGTAGGGCTTTCGGCTGCAAGCTGCTGTTGCTTCTCCAGTAGTCTAATCAATTTCCTCGTGATCTTGTCCGTGTAAACAACATTTTTCTCCTTGTCCCACCTGTAGCGGGCCCTGATGAAGTCACGCTCCAAGGGGTTGGTGAACTTCGCGAAGGGGTCTGGGAGACCTGCGGCTTCATGTTCCGCGTCCTCCTTATCCCATATGGGCCTTTTACCAAGGTAGCCACGGCTTCCGAGGCGATGCTTCCCCGTGTTCCTTTGCTGAAGGCTCTTGAATTTCGCAGCCTTAGCCTTGGCTGCCTCGGTAGCGCAAGTGTCCTTGAACTTTTCGAACTCCTCTTCCGTAAGTGTCGGATTTTCCTCCAGAATCTTGGACATGGGTTCATCAGCCTCAATAGCTCGTTTCATCCTCCCTTTCGAGGAGGCCAAATCATTGCTGAACATGTCCATGGCGTGATTGTTAATCTTTTTCATCTGCGGATCATCCCACGGTTGTTCTATGTTATCATCCCGGTCGGGGAACTTCAATCTCTTGTGCAACTTCGTTAGGAGCAACTGCGTCAAATGTTCTTTACTCTTTAAGTCATCATCGTTGATGCTCGCGCATTCCCGTAGGATGCATCCTACTTGGTTCCCATAGCACTTGCGAGGTTCTTCTGGCTCTAACGGCTCAAACTTGCCAGGTGCCATCTTTGTGATCACAAGTCGTCCAATCCCTCATTTGTTAGGTTTTCGTGTCCTCTGCTTCTTATGCTTCCTATTTTCGGTAGCGGCATCGGGGCCGGTAACTTCCCCTCCGGTATCTTCCCCGCGGTACCTTCCCCACCGGTCTCGGCGCCGCCATCGGTGCCGGCTCCGTCGGTGTCGATGTCGGCGTCAGTACCATCATCGAGGCCGACCTGCAAACCTTGCTTAGCAGTCAAATAGTCGAGGTACTCTTGTTCACCCTCATAATCCATCTCGTCTGCGTCTTGGTCAGAAGGCCCAGTTTCTTCGTTGTTCGACATGTTTCCTATGACTAAGTGTCCTCATTTATTTCTAAAAGTATGAATACATGAGAAATGACATAAAAAAGAAATCTATGTGCCAGCACTCGATATGCCAACTATGTAGCACAAATCATGCCTTTATTCAAGGGAAATTTCGGCATGACCTTTGCTAAAGAATGGACATATCGAGCGCCTGAAATTCACCGGAACAGAAATGAATCCACATTCCGGCGTAACATAGGCCACTCGGATCATTTTCCAAACATGACATGTCCAAAACATGACATATCCACATATCACATGTCCAGTTCAAATTTGCATATAAATTCAGCTAATTCTGAAACCTAGCTAAATTCATAACTAAATAGATAACCTAATTAACATACTGCCCTAACTAAAACCTAAGTAAATTAACCGAAGAATCCTAGCAGAGAGAGAGGGGGGTTTACAGAGGGTGCAGGGCGAGGAGGCAGGCCCGACGACGGCCGAGGTTGGGAGGAGGAAGCGAGGAGGAGGCGAGGCCGATGGGTCGGGGCGAGAGCGCCAGGGTCGGGGCCGAGCGCCGGGTCGGGGCGCGCCGGTGCGAGGTCGGGGCGAGGCGGGTCGGGGCGAGTGCCGGGGTCGAAGCGGCGACGGGGAAGAGAGTGGGGATTTGGGGGGAAAAGGCGGGATGAAGCAGGGAGAGTGAGAATTTTGGGTTAAGTGGACGTAGCAGCAGCACGTTTGGACAAAACGTGCTGCTACAACCTTCAGTAGCTGTAGCGGTTTATACTAAATGCGCTACTACTTCCTTCAGTAGCTGTAGCGGTTTAGACAAAACGCGCTGCTACTACCTTCGCTACTGCCAGTTTTCCTTTTTCTTTTCCTTTATTTTCTCCCACTTTTATTTCCCGAGAGCAGTGAACGAAGGGAGGGTGATATATATTGCATCATTTGACGGTTAAATATGTATGGAAAATAGGAACATATATATATATATATATATATATATATATATATATATATATATATATATATATATATATATATATATATATATATATAGAACATCATTTGACCCTCATTGGCGACATTTTCGTTTTTGAGTCAGCTTCTTTCCTTCTTGTTCGTCAAAGAATAATTGAGCCCGCATTGTGACTTTGCCTTTTCCATGGAGTACGATTTTCTTAGGTAATGTAGTATTGATTCTTTTTTGACGTATACTTCATCATCATCGCTATCTTCCCTCATTGGGTTGCCGATCGATCATAGTCTTCCGCGTTGGTGACTCCATCCATTCCAATGATGTTCCTTTTGCCTCTCCTCACGACAACACGACTTGGGATTGCATGGGTCGGTTATGAAGAAGCATTGTGTCACGTGCTTAGCGTGTACCCATGGCTCGTTTTTTGCGATAGCGTTCACGGTAGCGCTCTTGGCGTCGGGTATAGTCATGGTAGTGAAAATCCGGTTTTCTCTTTCGACATTCTTAGCCCATCTGACACGGAACATCGTCGTGTTGTGCAGTCCGAGTAGTCAAGCTCCCAGATCTCCTCGACCCTTCAATAAAATCGTTCGATTCTTGCCGTTGTCGCTGCGGTCATGCATTCCATCGTCACCCCGAGTTCTGATCATCACTGTCCATATCTTTGGCCTCCGTGTAGAACGTGTATCCGTTGATATCATATGCCTGATAGGTTACGAGGTTGGGCGAGGGGCCATGTGCTAAGGCATATATGAGCAATCCGTCCTTAGAGCCCTCCTCCGGGGGATTAGAATAATATGCTCTTTGAACCAATGCAGGTAAGTGGAGTTGTGCTCTCTAGTAACTTCGGCGTTCGTCCTGCATACCCCCCGGTCACGATACTTCTTTGCGATAATTTCTTTGTGCAGTGCCACAAAAGGATCTACCTTGTCTAGGTGTTATTGCACTACCAAGTTTGCTCTGTCAAAGTCGCTGCGTCGATCTGAGTATGCCACGTGCAGTTCCCTGCGACCGTTGCAATGACCATCTCCTTCGAGCCTCCCATCGTGCTTGTTAACGGGCAAACCAACACTAACACCAGGCGGCTGGTCTGCGCCATATAGAAAATTCTCACAGAAAGAGATGCACTCTTGTGTCAAATAGCCCTGGACGATGCTTCCATGCGGACGGGACATGTTACGAACGAATCCTTTGATGTGTTGGAAATATGCCCTAGAGGCAATAATAAAAGGATTATTATTATATTTCCTTGTTCATGATAATTTTCTTTTATTCATGCTATAATTGTATTATCCGGAAATCGTAATACACGTGGGAATACATAGACTACAACATGTCCCTAGTGAGCCTCTAGTTGACTAGCTCGTTGATTGATAGATAGTCATGGTTTCCTGACTATGGACATTGGATGTCATTGATAACGGGATCACATCATTAGGAGAATGATGTGATGGACAAGACCCAATCCTAAGCATAGCACAAGATCGTGTAGTTCGTTTTGCTAGAGATTTTCCAATGTCAAGTATATTTTCCTTAGACCATGAGATCGTGTAACTCCCGGATACCGTAGGAGTGGTTTGGGTGTATCAAACGTCACAACGTAACTGGGTGACTATAAAGGTGCACTACAGGTATCTCCTAAAGTGTCTGTTGGGTTGACACGGATGGAGACTGGGATTTGTCACTCCGTATGACGGAGAGGTATCTCTGGGCCCACTCAGTAATGCATCATCATAATGAGCTCAAGGTGACCAAGTGTCTGGTCACGGGATCATGCATTACGATACGAGTAAATTGACTTGCCTGTAACGAGATTGAACGAGGTATTGGGATACCAACGATCGAATCTCGGGCAAGTAAAATACCGATTGACAAAGGGAATTGTATATGGGGGTTGCTTGAATCCTCGACATCGTGGTTCATCCGATGAGATCATCAAGGAGCATGTGGGAGCCAACATGGGTATCCAGATCCGCTGGTGGTTATTGATCGGAGAGCCGTCTCGGTCATGTCTACGTGTCTCCCGAAACCGTAGGGTCTACACACTTAAGCTTCGGTTACGCTAGGGTTGTAGAGATATGAGTATGCAGCAACGAAAGTTGTTCGGAGTCCCAGATGAGATCCCGGACGTCACGAGGAGTTCCGGAATGGTCCGGAGGTAAAGAATTATATATAGGAAGTGCAGTTTCGGCCATCGGGAGAGTTTTGGGGGTCACCGGTATTGTACCGGGACCACCGGAAGGGTCCCGGGGGTCCACCGGGTGGGGCCACCTATCCCGAAGGGCCCCGTGGGCTGAAGTGGGGAGGGGACCAGCCCCTGGTGGGCTGGTGCGCCCCCCCTTGGGCCCCCTGCGCCTAGGGTTGGAAACCCTAGGGTGGGGTGCGCCTCCACTTGCCTTGGGGGGCACTCCACCCCCCTGGCCGCCGCCCCCCTTGGGAGATCCCATCTCCAGGGCCGGCGCCCCCGGGGCCTATATAAAGGGGGAGGAGGCAGCCGCACCCTGAAGTCTTGGCGCCTCCCTCACCCCTGCTACACCTCTCCCTCTCGCAGAAGCTCGGCGAAGCTCTGCCGGAACCCTGCTGCATCCACCACCACTCCGTCGTGCTGCTGGATCTTCCTCAACCTCTCCCTCCTCCTTGCTGGATCAAGGTGCGGGAGACGTCATCCGCTCCATAGTATGTTGAACGCGGAGGTGCTATCCGTTCGGCACTTGGTCATCGGTGATTTGGATCACGATGAGTACGACTCCCTCAACCCCGTTCTCTTGAACGCTTCTGCTCGCGATCTACAAAGGTATGTAGATGCACTCCTATCACTCTTTGCTAGATGAACTCATAGATGGATCTTGGTGAAACCGTAGGAAATTTTTTATTTTCTGCAACGTTCCCCAACAGTGGCATCAGAGCTAGGTCTATGAGTAGTTCTCTATTGCACGAGTAGAACAGAAATCTGTTGTGGGCGTAAATGTTGTCAACTTTCTTGCCGCTACTAGTCTTATTTTGCTTCAGCGGTATTGTGGGATGAAGTGGCCCGGACCGACCTTACACGTACGCTTACGTGAGACAGGTTCCACCGACTGACATGCACTAGTTGCATAAGGTGGCTAGCGGGTGTCTGTCTCTCCCACTTTAGTTGGAGCGGATTCGATGAAAAGGGTCCTTATGAAGGGTAAATAGAAGTTGACAAATCACGTTGTGGATTTTTCGTAGGTAATAAAACATTCTTGCTAGAACCCTATTGCAGCTACGTAAAAGATGCAACAACAATTAGAGGACGTCTAACTTGTTTTTGCAGCAATTGCCTTGTGATGTGATATGGCCAAAAGTTGTGATGAATGATGAATGATATATTGTGATGTATGAGATCATGTTCTTGTAATAGGAATCACGACTTGCATGTCGATGAGTATGACAACCGGCAGGAGCCATAGGAGTTGTCTTGATTATTGTATGACCTGCGTGTCATTGATTCAACGCCATGTAATTACTTTGCTTTATTGCTAAACCGTTTGCTATAATAGTAGAAGCAATAGTTGGTGAGCAACTTCATGGAGACACAATGATGGATATCATGATGATGGAGATCATGGTGTCATGCTGGTGACAAGATGATCATGGAGCCCCGAAGATGGAGATCAAAGGAGCTATATGATATTGGCCATATCATGTCACTACTATATAATTGCATGTGATGTTTATTATGTTTATGCATCTTGTTTACTTAGAACGACGGTAGTAAATAAGATGATCCCTTATAATAATTTCAAGAAAGTGTTCTCCCTAACTGTGCGCCGTTGCTAAAGTTCGTTGTTTCGAAGCACCACGTGATGATCGGGTGTGATAGATTCCTACGCTCACATACAACGGTGTAAGACAGTTTTACACATGCAAAACACTTAGGTTAACTTGACGAGCCTAGCATGTACAGACATGGCCTCGAACACAAGAGACCGAAGGTCAAACATGAGTCGATGGAAGATACGATCAACATGGAGATGTTCACCGATGATGACTAGTCCGTCTCACGTGATGATCGGACACGGCCTAGTCGACTCGGATCATGTAACACTTAGATGACTAGAGGGATGTCAAATCTGAGTGGGAGTTCATCAAACAATTTAATTAGATGAACTTAATTATCATGAACTTAGTCTAAAATCTTTGCAAAAATGTCTTGTAGATCAAATGGCCAACGCTCATGTCAACATGAACTTCAACGCGTTCCTAGAGAAAACCAAGCTGAAAGATGATGGCAGCAACTACTCGGACTGGGTCCGGAACCTGAGGATCATCCTCATAGCTGCCAAGAAACAATATGTCCTAGAAGCACCGCTAGGTGAAGCACCCATCCCAGAGAACCAAGACGTTATGAACTGCCGTCTCGTGCTCATGATTACTCCCTCGTTCAGTGCGGCATGCTTTACAACTTAGAACCAGGGCCCCAAAAGCGTTTTGAGCAACACGGAGGATATGAGATGTTCGAGGAGCTGAAAATGGTTTTCCAAGCTCATGCCCGGGTCGAGAGATATGAAGTCTCCGACAAGTTCTATAGTTGTAAGATGGAGGAAAATAGTTCTGTCAGTGAGCACATACTCAAAATGTCTGGGTTGCACAACCACCTGTCCCAGCTGGACATTAACCTCCCGGACAAGGCGGTCATTGACAGAATCCTTCAGTCGCTCCCACCGAGCTACAAGAGCTTTGTGATGAACTACAATATGCAGGGGATGGTGAAAACTATTCCTGAAGTATTTTCAATGCTGAAGTCAGCAGAGGTAGAAATCAAGAAAGAACATCAAGTGTTGATGGTTAATAAAACCACTAAGTTCAAGAAGGGCAAGGGTAAGAAGAACTTCAAGAAGGACGGCAAGGATGTTGCCGCGCCCGGTAAGCCAGTTGCCGGGAGGAAGTCAAAGAATGGACCCAAGCCTGAGACTGAGTGCTTTTATTGCAAAGGGAAGGGTCACTGGAAGCGGAACTGCCCCAAATACTTAGCGGACAAGAAGGCCGACAACACTAAAGGTATATGTGATATACATGTAATTGATGTGTACCTTACCAGTACTCGTAGTAACTCCTGGGTATTTGATACCGGTGCCGTTGCTCATATTTGTAACTCACAGCAGGAGCTGCGGAATAAGCGGAGACTGGCGAAGGACGAGGTGACGATGCGCGTCGGGAATGGTTCCAAGGTCGATGTGATCGCCGTCGGCACGCTACCTCTACATTTACCTACGGGATTAGTTTTAAACCTCAATAATTGTTATTTAGTGCCAAGTTTGAGCATGAACATTGTATCAGGATCTTGTTTAATACGAGATGGCTACTCATTTAAATCCGAGAATAATGGTTGTTCTATTTATATGAGAGATATGTTTTTTGGTCATGCTCCGATGGTCAATGGTTTATTCTTAATGAATCTCGAACGTGATGTTACACATATTCATAGTGTGAATACCAAAAGATGTAAAGTTGATAACGATAGTCCCACATACTTGTGGCACTGCCGCCTTGGTCACATTGGTGTCAAGCGCATGAAGAAGCTCCATGTTGATGGACTTTAGAGTCTCGATTATGAATCATTTGACACATGCGAACCATGCCTCATGGGAAAAATGACCAAGACTCGTTCTCCGAACAATGGAGCGAGCAACCAACTTATTGGAAATCATACATACTGATGTGTGCGGTCCAATGAGCGTTGAGGCTCGCGGAGGATATCATTATGTTCTCACTCTCACTGACAACTTGAGTAGATATGGGTATGTCTACTTGATGAAACACAAGTCTGAGACCTTTGAAAAGTTCATGGAATTTCAGAATGAGGTAGAGAATCAACGTGACCGAAAAATAAAGTTCTTACGATCAGATCGTGGAGGAGAATATTTAAGTCACGAATTTGGTGCACACTTAAGGAAATGTGGAATCGTTTCACAACTCACGCCGCTGGAACACCTCAGCGTAATGTGTGTGTCCGAACGTCGAATCGCACTCTATTGGATATGGTGCGATCTATGATGTCTCTTACTGATTTACCGCTATCATTTTGGGGATACGCTCTAGAGACAGCTACATTCACTTTAAATAGGGCTCCGTCTAAATCCGTTGAGATGACACCGTATGAATTATGGTTTGGGAAGAAACCTAAGCTATCGTTTCTAAAAGTTTGGGATGCGATGCTTATGTCAAGAAACTTCAACCTGAAAAGCTCGAACCCAAGTCAGAAAAATGCGTCTTCATAGGATACCCTAAGGAAACCATTAGGTATACCTTCTACCTCAGATCCGAAGGCAAGAACTTTGTTGCCAAGAACGGGTCCTTTCTGGAGAAAGAGTTTCTCTCGAAAGGAGTAAGTGGGAGGAAAGTAGAACTCGATGAAGTACTACCTCTTGAACCAGAAAGTAGTGTAGCTCAGGAAAATGTTCCTGTGGTGCCTACACCGACTGGAGAGGAAATTAATGATGATGATATGGGTACTTCGGATCAAGTTGCTACTGAACTTCGTAGGTCCACAAGGACATGTTCCACACCAGAGTGGTATGGCAACCCTGTCCTGGAAATCATGTTGTTGGACAACGGTGAACCTTCAAACTATGAAGAAGCGATGGCGGGCCCAGATTCCAACAAATGGCTTGAAGCCATGCAATCCGAGATAGGATCCATGTATGAAAACAAAGTATGGACTTTGACAGACTTGCCCGATGATCGGCGAGCGAAAGAAAACAAATGGATCTTTAAGAAGAAGACGGACGCGGATGGTAATGTTACCATCTATAAAGCTCGACTTGTCGCTAAGGGTTATCGGCAAGTTCAAGGGATTGACTACGATGAGACTTTCTCTCCCGTAGCGAAGCTGAAGTCCGTCCGAATCATGTTAGCAATTGCCGCATACTATGATTATGAGATATGGCAAATGGACGTCAAAACGGCATTCCTTAACGGCTATCTTAAGGAAGAACTGTATATGATGCAGCCGGAAGGTTTTGTCGACCCTAAGAATGCTAACAAGGTATGCAAGATCCAGCGATCCATTTATGGGCTGGCGCAAGCCTATCGGAGTTGGAACATTCGCTTTGATGAGATGATCAAAGCGTTTGGGTTTATGCAGACTTATGGAGAAGCCTGCGTTTACAAGAAAGTGAGTGGGAGCTCTGTAGCATTTCTCATATTATATGTAGATGACATACTTTTGATGGAAATGATATAGAACTTTTGGACAGCATTAAGGCCTACTTGAATAAGAGTTTTTCAATGAAGGACCTTGGAGAAGCTGCTTATATATTAGGCATCAAGATCTATAGAGATAGATCGAGACGCCTCATAGGTCTTTCACAAAGGACATACCTTGATAAGATATTGAAGAAGTTCAAAATGGATCAATCCAAGAAAGGGTTCTTGCTTGTATTGCAAGGTGTGAGATTGAGCTCGGCTCAATGTCGGACCACGACAGAAGATATAGAAGAGATGAGTGTCATCCCCTATGCCTCAGCCATAGGGTCTATTATGTATGCCATGCTGTGTACCAGACCTGATGTAAACCTTGCCGTAAGTTTGGTAGGAAGGTACCAAAGTAATCCCGGCAAGGAACACTGGACAACGGTCAAGAATATCCTGAAGTACCTGAAAATGACTAAGGACATGTTTCTCGTTTATGGAGGTGACGAAGAGCTCTTCAGAAGGGTTACGCCGACGCTAAGCTTCGACACGATCTGGATGACTCTAAGTCACAAACCGGATACGTGTATATGTTGAATGGTGGAGCGATGGCTGGTGCAGCTGCAAGCGAGCGCGTCGTGGCGGGATCTACATGTGAAGCGGAGTACATGGCAGCCTCGGAGGCAGCGCATGAAGCAATTTGGGTGAAGGAGTTCATCACCGACCTAGGAGTCATACCCAATGCGTCGGGGCCGATCAAACTCTTCTGTGACAACACTGGAGCTATTGCACTTGCCAAGGATCCCAGGTTTCACAAGAAGACCAGGCACATCAAGCGTCGCTTCAACTCCATTCGTGAAAATGTTCAAGATGGAGACATAGAAATTTGCAAAGTGCATACGGATCTGAATGTCATAGATCCCTTGACTAAACCTCTTCCGCGAGCAAAACATGATCAACACCAGAACTCTATGGGTGTTCGATTCATCACAATGTAACTAGATTATTGACTCTAGTGCAAGTGGGAGACTATTAGAAATATGCCCTAGAGGCAATAATAAAAGGATTATTATTATATTTCCTTGTTCATGATAATTGTCTTTTATTCATGCTATAATTGTATTATCCGAAAATCGTAATACACGTGTGAATACATAGACTACAATATGTCCCTAGTGAGCCTCTAGTTGACTAGCTCGTTGATCGATAGATAGTCATGGTTTCTGACTATGGACATTGGATGTCATTGATAACGGATCACATCATTAGGAGAATGATGTGATGGACAAGACCCAATCCTAAGCATAGCACAAGATCGTAGTTCGTTTTGCTAGAGCTTTTCCAATGTCAAGTATCTTTTCCTTAGACCATGAGATCGTAACTCCGGATACCGTAGGAGTGCTTTGGGTGTACCAAACGTCACAACATAACGGGTGACTATAAAGGTGCACTACAGGTATCTCCGAAAGTGTCTCATTGGGTTGACACGGATCGAGACTGGGATTTGTCACTCCGTATGACGGAGAGGTATCTCTGGGCCCACTCGGTAATGCATCATCATAATGAGCTCAAGGTGACCAAGTGTCTGGTCACGGTACCATGCATTATGATACGAGTAAAGTGACTTGCCGGTAATGAGATTGAACGAGGTATTGGGATACCGACGATTGAATCTCGGGCAAGTAAAATACCGATTGACAAAGGGAATTGTATACGGGGTTTGCTTGAATCCTCGACATCGTGGTTCATCCGATGAGATCATCGAGGAGCAGGTGGGAGCCAACATGGGTATCCAGATCCCGTTGTTGGTTATTGACCGGAGAGCCGTCTCGGTCATGTCTACGTGTCTCCCGAACCCGCAGGGTCTACACACTTAAGGTTCGGGGACGCTAGGGTTGTAGAGATATGAGTATGCAGCAAACCGAAAGTTGTTTGGAGTCCCGGATGAGATCCCGGACGTCACGAGGAGTTCCGAAATGGTCCGGAGGTAAAGAATTATATATAGGAAGTGAAGCTTCAGCTATCAGGAGAGTTTCGGGGGTCACCGGTATTGTACCGCACCACCGGAAGGGTCCCGAGGTCCACCGGTGGGGCCACCTATCCCGGAGGGCCCGTGGGCTGAAGTGGGAGGGACCAGCCTGGTGGGCTGGTGCGCCCTGGGCCCCCTGCGCCTAGGGTTGGAAACCCTAGGGTGGGGCGCCCACCGCCTTGGGGCACTCCACCCCCGCCGCCCCCTTGGGAGATCCCATCTCCAGGGCCGGCGCCCCCCCAGGGGGCCTACATAAAGGGGGGGAGGGAGGGCAGCCGCACCCTGAAGTCTTGGCGCCTCCCTCTCCCTGCTACACCTCTCCCTCTCGTAGAAGCTCGGCGAAGCTCTGCCAGAACCCTGCTGCATCCACCACCACGCCGTCGTGCTGTTGGATCTTCCTCAACCTCTCCCTCCTCCTTGCTGGATCAAGGTGTGGGAGACGTCATCCGCTCCGTACGTGTGTTGAACGCGGAGGTGCTGTCCATTCGGCACTTGGTCATCGGTGATTTGGATCACGACGAGTACGACTCCCTCAACCCCGTTCTCTTGAACGCTTCCGCTCGCGATCTACAAAGGTATGTAGATGCACTCCTATCACTTGTTGCTAGATGAACTCATAGATGGATCTTGATGAAACCATAGGAAAAATTTTATTTTCTGCAACGTTCCCCAACATGATGATCCCATCCATCCTCTCAAACGACATCATGTTGTGCAGGAATGACGGCCCCAGGTCTATTATGTTATCCACAATATGGAGACACAGATGCACCATCACGTCAAAGAACACGGGCGGGAAGTACATCTCAAGCTCATTCAGTATCACAACGATCTCTTCCTGTAGCCTTCGGAGCTGCTTCACACTGATCGACTTTCGAGAGATGAAGTCGAAAAAGTTGCAAAGACCAATAAGCGTGTCACGGACATGCTTGTCCATTATCCCTCTAAGGGCAACAGGTAGTATCTGCGTCATCATCACATGACAGTCATGAGACTTCATCCCACTGAACCTTTTCTTGTCCATGTCTAGATATCTGCTTATCTTGCCACAAGAATCGAACTAACTTTGACTCGTAAGGCACTCAAAGAATTGATTGATCTCAGCTGACTTAAGGTGAAGCAAGAAGGGGCAATAATCCTCTTTCTTTATTTTCTTGCCCTTCTTCTCCCGTGCCTCTGCCTCCGTGATCTGTCTCGTCGACATTTTACGGGCGGCATGTGCAGATCTTCCTGATTTTCAAATCTTGCAAGTCTTTTCTTGCCTTCGCCCATCCTGGGTCTTATCCGCATGTTCATCAGTGTTGCGAGCAAGCTCTCAAGGACATTCTTACATATATGCATTTGATCAAGGCAATGAGGTGTATCAAGTTTGTGCCAGTACTCCAAGTCCCAGAACACAGACCTCATCTTCCATACCTTCAGCAGCGGCTCCGGCGCCTTTCTCATCGTCTTTCCCGACGCGGGGTACTCCTTCCAGTTTTTCAACAGCTCATCGATTTCGGCACCGCTCCGCTTACGTGGAGGTCCTCTATGCTCAGCGTGACCATTGAATAGATCTCCACGGTTTCTCCACGGGTCGTCCTGTTCAAGCCATCTTCGATGCCCCATATACACGATTTTCCCAGACCCGCCATCTTTCCTTGACGTTAGTTGCTGAGACGTCGTATCATCCATGCACCGCGTGCATCCGCAATATCCATGGCACACCTGGCCTACCACATATCCGTAACCGAGATAGTCGTGCACTATCGTGATCCGCGCGGCTCTCATGTTGAAATACTCGCCTTTGCTGGCGTCCCATGTCTTGGCCGGTGTTTTCCATAACGTGTCTAACTCCTCTTGAAGTAGCCCCAGATACAAGTTAATATTATTTCCTGGTTGTTTCGGCCCTTGAATAAGCATGCTCATGTGAATGTACTTTGATTTCATGCACAACCAGGGGGGTGGTTGTACATCCATACAAACACGGGCCATGTGCTATGGTTGGTGTTCTGGTTGCCAAACGGATTCATGCCATCGGTACAGGCGCCGAGCACGATGTTCCTTGCATCACATTCAAAATACCGATAGAAGCTGTTCAACGCTCTCCACTGGCTTCCATCCTTCACGTGTCTCAGCTTCGAATCATCTCCATCATCGGGCTTCTTCCTCTCCGCGTGCCAGCGCATTAGCTTTGCTTCCTTGGGATCTACAAAATACCTTTGGAGACGGGGAGTGATCGGTAAGTACCATACAACTTTCTGGGGACATTTCTTCCCGGCCTTCTTGTATCGAGAAGCATTGCACACCGGACAACTTGTTTTTTCCGCGTGCTCCTTCCGATAAATTATGCAATCGTTGATGCATGCATGGTATCTAACGTGTGGAAGATCAAGAGGGCACACGATCTTCTTGGCCTCATCAACACTAGTAAGGCATAGATTACCCGTGGGAAGAACATCCTTTAGGTACTTGAGATGCTCATCGAGGCTAGTGTCGGTCCATTTGTTTTTAGCCTTCGTCTTCAGGAGTTGGAGCGTGAAACTCAAGCGGGTCACCTCAGGATTGCAACCATCATACAATGGAGTGTTCGAGTCTACCACCAGTTGCTCCAGCTTAGCCTCCTCTCTAGAAGCATCTCTCTCAAGACTTCGTCTCCTTGCGAAGCAATGCTTGAACATGAGGGTCCCTTGCGATTGAACTTAGTACCGATTTACTCTGCTGCGTGGAGTCCATGTCGTTCTCTCCGCCGCCATGTCCGCCCTTTCTCCTCCGCCATGTCCGCCCCTTCTCCGCCGCCATGTCCGCCTCTTCCCCGCCGCCATTATCGATCATCTCTTCGTCTTGCCCCGTGTCATCATTGCCTGCCCCGTCGGCATCCTCAACATCGCCATCCTCATCTTTAGTTATCCACCGAGTATAGCCATCCATGAAACCAGTCATGAGCAGGTGCGCTCGACACGACCATCGTCATAGGGGTCGAGCCAAACTATTCCTGCATTTTCGACACGGACATAAAACCTCTGTCAGTTATTTTCTTTCATGTCCTGCACCGCCGACGCAACCACCTGTCCACCATCGTTCCATGACCATCATGAATGTCTGCATGGTAATAATAAAACAAATTGATTATAAAAATGCATGCATGCATCAAAGTCATACAAAATTCGCATGACCTTCCTAAAAATAGGACATATATGGATCTAGAGTTTGCCGAATTAGCCAAACGGAAATAAATCGACATTTCGCAAAACATAGGCAACTCAAAAGCACAATTTAGGCGTCAACTCATGCCACACACACAATTTCCATAAACATATCACACACACATAAACATATTTCCATTTTGCAAAAGCATGAAATTTTAATCACCTCTATCTTGAGATCGAGCACACGGTGGAGATGATGTTGTAGGGAGATCAAAAGTGCACAAAGCTCTTCTTGACAAAGATAGATCTAGTTAGGGGGCAAATAGGTCACTTAAGTAAATCCTACATCTACCTAGCTACCTAATTTGGGAGGAGACAACTTCAACTAGTGGAGGGGGAAGGAAAAAGAGAAATGAGATGCATTAATGGAGGTGGTGTAGTTAGGTAGGAGTAATGAAGAGAGAGAGAAAGGTAGATAGAAGAGGGAGAGTAATGGGGGAGAAGTATTGAGGAAGAAGAAGAGTGAGAGGGGAGCATGTGGGAGGTAGGGGAAAGGGAAGAGAGGAGGGGGAGGGGGAGGGACGGGTGGGGAAAAGGTGGTGGGTTGGTGCGGATTAGCAGTAGCACGGGTGTTAAAACGCGCTGCTGCTAAGGAAGTAGTAGCAGCGCACTTTGGGCAACGACGCTACTGCTAAGCAGGACCAAAAAGTGTGCCAATTTGAAATTTAGCAACAACGACCTCAAAAAAAGCACGCTACTACTACATCCATAGCAGTAGCGCGGCTCGCGGCACCGCGCTGCTGCTAAATGGAGTTTGGAGGACACTGATGAAGTCATGTACCTGGGGTAGGGTCATAGACCTGCCCAAAGGTACCCTCCACAAGGAGACTCACAAGAGAAGCAACCTTCCAGTCGACCGTGCAGGTATCTACTCGACAGATTCAAAGACACTCGACTACGAAGATCCACTCAACCACCAGGAGACCAAGAGCCACTCGGTATCCAAATGGTCTGTAGTTAAATAGTCTTTATGACCTTAATGACACTTTATGTAAGGCGTTACCAGTAACGCCTAGCTTTAACGCATCTTAAACCCTCTACTACGTGGGCTGGCTGGGGTCCTGGCGCCCTCTATATAAGCCACCCCCCCTCCACAGGTAGAAGGGTTCGCACCCCTGTAACACATACGCAAATAATCCAGTCGACCGCCTCCGGGCTCCGAGACGTAGGGCTGTTACTTCCTCCGAGAAGGGCCTGAACTCGTAAATCCCTTGCGTATACAACTACTCCATAGCTAGGATCTTGCCTCTCCACACCTACCCCCCATTCTACTGTCAGACTTAGAACCACGACAGTTGGCACCCACCATGGGGCAGGTGTTCTAGCGAATTGTTGGAGAAATTGGGATTCTTTCGATCTCCGGCATCATGGTTTCAGGTGGAGTTCTGGTCGACGGCTACGAGATCCGTCTCGGTGCGCTCACTTTCGTCGCCGACGACTCTGCTTGGCTTCAGGAGGCTCCGCTCGACGTGGACGCGCTCCCCATCCGCGGGGCGACGCACTTTCGCGCGTGTGTCCGCGGCGTCCTCCTGTGGCAACCGTCGACCCACTATGGGTCGGCTCTGCTGTCTTTGCTCCCGCCTCCCACCGCGCAAGCGTTCGGTGATCGAGGCTTCAGCGGTGGGTGAGGCATGCGGTGGCCCGCCAGTCGGCCATCCCCCAATTCGTGGCGATCGAGCCCGACGAATCTCTCTACGGCCTGTTCGACTGGCTCCGTAGAGACTGCGTCCGAATGCGATAGCAGTGACCCGGCGGCAGAGGTTTTGATGGTCGATGGACCACGCAGTCCCCCTGGATTCACCCGCACCAACGAAGGTGGCGGTGGAGGCGATCTGGTGCAAGCCCACGAAGAGTACTTGCCCGAGCCCCTCACTTCTCTCCAGAGGGAGGAGCTTCGTCGTCGGAACATGGATGCACTTCACACTCCTATCGTTGGAGAAACTCCCGAGGCTCGCGCCTTGGAGGATGCGCGCTTGGCCAACCTGGCTGAGCGCACTCGACTGGAGAATCTTCAGCGAGTACTCGATGAGCGTACGCGACCGAGGGTTCCAGAATCCAGTCGACGCCAGCTCTTTCAACCGCCAACCCAGGTATATTGAACTCCGATTCAGAATTTAGTAGCTGCCGCCCGTATAGCAGAGTCGATTCAGCCTTCCCAGTCGGAGGCAGGTAGAGGTTTGCAGCAAATCAGGGATTTGCTCCGGGCGGCAGGAGATCAAAACTCAGTTGTATCCCAGTCACGGAACAGGGTTCACAGCCGATCCGTCGCTGCGAATTCATTCCAGTCGGCCCATAGTCCAAGATCGCCCCCGAGGCGTGAGGAACGTGGGGGCCAGCGTGATGATCAATACAAGGGCCGCGAGCAGTATGAGCACCGATTCGATCGCAACGATCGACGTCGAGTGCCCACTCCTCCCCCAAGGGGTGGATCATACGCTCCTCGGCAGCAGGACGACAGACGCCAAAACAGTGTTGGGCGAAGAGTTCCAGTCGACCCCAGGGAACCAAGCTTTGATGCGAGATCTATTATCGTTCAAGGTTTGGTCGACAGGAACAGAGCTCACCGAGACGGCCATGATAGAGATGTTCCTTCCAGTAGTAGAGTTCATGTCTCGGGACCAGAGTGTTTCAGCAGAGCCATCAGGGCCGCAGTGATTCCTCCCAACTTCAGGTTGGCGACTGGAGTCAGCAAGTTCACTGGAGAATCCAAGCCTGACACTTGGCTTGAAGATTACAGAGTGGCGGTTCAGATCGGCGGTGGCAACGATGAGGTAGCCATGAAGCATTTACCTCTTATGTTGGAGGGTTCAGCCGTGGTTGAATCAGTTAGCACCCAACAGTATTTACACTTGGGAAGATCTTGCCCGAGTGTTTGTCAGGACATTTGAAGGAACTTGCAAACGACCAGCAGGTTTGACAGAGTTGCAGTCGTGCGTGCAAAAGTCGAGTGAAACTTTGAGAGATTATATCCAGAGGTGGATCACTTTGCACCACACAGTCGAGAATGTATCTGATCACCAGGCAGTCTGTGCCTTCAAGGAAGGTGTCAAGAACAGAGAATTGAGTTTGAAATTTGGTCGAACCGGAGATATGACCCTGAGTCGGATGATGGAGATTGCCACCAAATATGCAAATGGTGAAGAAGAGGATCGGCTCCGGAGTGGTAAATATAAATCGGCCGCCAATGAGACCGGCGGAGGAAATTCCAGTCGGAAGCAGAAGCGCAAAGCCGAGCCAGCGGCTCCCGGAGAGGCCTTGGCAGTGACCCCAGGAAAGTTCAAGGGGAAACCCAAGGGTCCTTGGAACCCTAAGAAGGTAAAAGACCAGGATGGGAACGACGTGTTGGATTTACCATGTCATATTCATACAAAGAAAGATGAAGAGGGTAAACTCATTTACCCGAAACATACCACTCGACAGTGTCGGCTCTTGATTCAGCAGTTCCAAGGGAAACAGCCCAAGGATAAGGATAAGGAGACAGACAAAGTTGAGGACAGAGATGACAGTGATGGTGGATATCCCCAGGTCAATTCTACCCTGATGATTTTTGCTGACGTCGAAAGCAAAAGTCGATTGAAGGTTATCAATCGGGAAGTAAACTTGGTTGCTCCGACGAATCCCAATTATCTGAAATGGTCCCAGACCGCCATCACATTCGACCGACCGATCACCCGACGACATCGCCACCCCGGGAGGCAAGCATTGGTGGTCGACCCAGTTGTCGAAGGCACTCGACTGACCAAAGTCCTGATGGATGGTGGTAGTGGCTTGAACATATTATACGCAGAGACGTTGAAAGGGATGGGCATTCCGATGTCCAGACTCAGTACCAGTAACATGAGCTTCCACGGAGTCATTCCTGGAAAGAAGGCTGAGTCACTCAGCCAAATAGCTCTTGATGTAGTTTTTGGTGATTCAAAGCATTTCCGAAAAGAAAAGTTGACCTTTGAGGTCGTGGATTTCCAGAGCGCTTATCACGCTATTCTGGGGAGACCAGCTTATGCACGTTTCATGGCCCGACCATGTTACATGTATCTTAAACTGAAGATGCCTGGTCCCAAGGGCGTGATCATTGTCACGGGCAATCGGAAGAAGGCAGAAGAGTGCTTCCAGAAAGGCTCTAAGATCGCCGATGCTCAGTTGGCAGTGGTAGAGCTACAAGAGTATCAGAAAACTACAGATCCGAGTGATTTGTTGTGAGCTAAGAAGCCCGCTAGGGAGTCAGCATTCCAGTTGACTGGCGAGACGAAACAGGTTCACATTCACCCGACTGATCCCGATGCTGCTCCGACCAACATCTCAACAACACTCGACTCAAAATAGGAAGACGCGTTCATCCAGTTCCTCCGTGAGAACTGGGACATCTTTGCATGGAAGCCTGCTGACATGCCGGGTGTTCCCAGGGGGCTGGCTGAGCATCGCCTACGAGTCGACCCAAAATTCAAACCAGTTAAAGAGTATCTTCGGCGGTCCGCCGTCCAGAAGAGGAAGGCCATTGGCGAGGAGGTGGCTCGGCTCTTAGCAGCAGAGTTCATCCGAGAGATCTACCACTCCAGTGGCTCGCCAACGTTGTCATGGTCCCCAAGAAGGACAAGTCGTTGCGCATGTGCATCGATTTCAAGCATATCAATCGGGCCTGCCCGAAAGATCATTTCCCTCTTCCTCGCATCGACCAAATAGTCGACTCAACCGCGGGATGCGAGAGGTTGTCTTTTTTAGACACCTATTCCGGGTACCATCAGATCCGTCTGTATGGACCCGATGAGATTAAAACAGTGTTCATCACTCCATTCGGGTGCTTCTGTTATGTTACCATGCCATTCAGTCTCAAGAATGCCGGAGCCACATTCATGAGGATGATTCAGAAGTGTTTGCTCACTCAAATCAGTCGGAATGTGGAAGCATACATGGATGATATAGTGGTCAAGTCAAGAAAGGGTTCCGACCTGTTGACTGACCTTGCTGAAACATTTGCCAATCTCAGGATGTATGATATCAAGCTTAATCCATCAAAGTGTACATTTGGAGTTCCTGGTGGAAAGTTACTCGGTTTTCGTTTACGGCGAGGAATCGATGCTAACCCGAAAAGGTTGGCACCATACTCGAATGAAGCACCACGCGCGTGTGTACGATGTCCAAAAACTTCTTTGGATGCTTGGCCGCTTTAAGTCGATTCATCTCTCGCCTCGGTGAAAAAGCATTGCCTCTTTACCAACTGATGAAGAAGTCAGACAAGTTCGAGTGGACTCTAGAAGCTGATGCAGCGTTTGCAGAGCTCAAAGCTCTGCTCTCCACCCAGCCGGTGCTTGCTGCTCCAATCAGCAAGGAGCCTTTGCTGCTTTACATTGCAGCCACTGGACAAGTCGTCAGTACCGTACTTACGGTCGAGCGGGAAGAAGAAGAAAAAACCTTCAAAGTTCAACGCCCAATTTATTATCTTTCTAAAGTACTGACCCCATCAAAGCAAATATACCCTCACTATCAGAAGCTTGTTTATGGGATCTATATGACCACAAAGAAGTTTGCTCATTATTTCTCTGATCATTCCATTACAGTCGTCAGCGACGCCCCTTTGTTGGAAATTCTTCATAACAGAGATGCAACTGGTCGAGTGGCAAAATGGGCGATTGAACTCCTTCCCCTTGATATCAAATTCGAGGCAAAGAAAGCCATCAAGTCCCAAGCAATAACAGATTTCCTCGCAGAGTGGACTGAACAGCAACTTCCGACCCAAGTTCACTCGGAACACTGGACTATGTTTTTCGATGGTTCCAAGATGCTGAACGGTTCTGGTGCAGGGGTTGTATTGGTTTCTCCCCGAGGAGATAGGCTCAAGTATGTTCTCTAGATTCACTTTGATTCTTCCAACAACGAAGCAGAATATGAAGCACTCCTGTATGGGTTGCGCATGGCCATTTCACTCGGCATCCGTTGCCTTATGGTCTATGGCGACTCGGATCTGTTTGTTAATCAAGTGATGAAGGAGTGGGATGTCAGAAGCCCAGCTATGACAGGTTATTGTAATGCAGTGAGAAAGCTGGAGAAGAAATTCGAGGGGTTAGAGCTTCATCATATACCCCGACAGAAAAATCAAGCTGCGGATGATTTGGCGAAGATAGGGTCCAAGAGGGAAGCCATTCCCAGTGATGTATTTTTGGAACACATTCATGTTCCATCAGTGCAAGAGGATCCTTTCACAGAAGAAGCCCCACAGCAAAAGAGTGCCCATGATCCGACTGAAGTTGAGGTCCCAGCCGTGGTCGACCTGATTATGGAAGTTGTGGTCATCACTCCCGACTGGACAGTGCCGTACATTGCACATATCCTAAGGAAAGAGCTCCCAGAGAATGAAGAAGAGGCTCGACAGATCGTCCGTCGATCCAAGGCCTTTACAGTGATCAAGGGACAATTGTACAGAGAAAGCGCGACTGGAGTCGGCCAGAAGTGTATCACGCCAGAAGAAGATCAGATAATTCTTGAAGATATCCACTCGGGAACCTGTGGCCATCATGCGTCCTCTCGGACCATTGTGGCTAAAGCATACCGAGCGGGATTTTCCTGGCCGAAAGCAAATGAAATGGCAAAAGAAATAGTCGACAAGTGTGAAGGATGTCAGTTCTATTCCAACATGTCGCACAAACCAGCCTCAGCCTTGAAGACCATTCCACTCGTTTGGCCCTTCGCTGTTTGGGGATTGGACATGATTGGACCGTTGAGAACTGGCAGAAGCAGTTTCACCCATTTGCTAGTAGCAGTCGACAAGTTCACCAAGTGGATCGAAGCCAAGCCCATCAAGAACCTCGATGCATGCACTGCTATCAGTTTCATCAGAGAGTTGATATTCAGATATGGAGTTCCGCATAGCATCATCACCGACAATGGGTCAAACTTCGATAATGACAAGTTCAAAGCCTTCTGCGCCTCTCAAGGCACGCGGGTCGACTATGCTTCAGTGGCTCATCCTCAGTCGAATGGACAAGCAGAACGTGCAAACGGCCTCATTCTCAAAGGGCTAAAACCTCGGCTGATGCGTGATCTCAAACACGCAGCAGGAGCTTGGGTCGACGAACTTCCATCAGTTCTCTGGGGATTGAGGACCACTCCTAATCGGTCGACTGGGAGAACTCCATTCTTCATGGTCTATGGAGCTGAAGCAGTTCTGCCGAGTGACCTGCTTCACAATGCGCCTCGAGTCGAGCTATACTCTGAAGAAGAAGCGGAACAAGCCCGGCAAGATGCAGTCGACCTCTTGGAAGAGGAGAGAGAGATGGCCTTGATCCGCTCGACTATCTATCAGAAAGACTTGCGTCGATTCCATGCCAGAAATGTGAAGAGTCGAGCCTTCCAAGAGGGAGATTTGGTCCTCCGAGTGGAGAGCAAACCTCCCACTCGGGGGCTTAGCTGCAGCCCAGTGCTCGCCTAAGTAATAAAAATCCTACCAAGTGGAGAGCAAACCTCCCACTCGGGGGCTTAGCTGCAGCCCAGTGCCCGCCTAAGTAATAAAAATCCTACTGAGTGGAGAGCAAACCTCCCACTCGGGGGCTTAGCTGCAGCCCAGTGCTCGCCTAAGTAATAAAAATCCTACCGAGTGGAGAGCAAACCTCCCACTCGGGGGCTTAGCTGCAGCCCAGTGCTCGCCTAAGTAATAAAAATCCTAAATCGACGCGTGACGAAAACAAGGAAAAAGAAAAGGTGACTTCCGTTGCCTTTCCCTCCTCGAGTCAGCAAGCCAACTCGAGCGTTTTACCCTCGTGTCACTAGCGCAACACGCCGAGTGGAGAGCAAACCTCCCACTCGGGGGCTTAGCTGCAGCCCAGTGCTCGCCTAAGTAATAAAAATCCTACCGAGTGGAGAGCAAACCTCCCTCTCGGGGGCTTAGCTGCAGCCCAGTGCTCGCCTAAGTAAGGAATTCATCCCAATCCGCAAGGACGATGAGGTGCAGGTCGACTGCTGCCTCCTCCTTCGGAGCTTTGCCACAAGTACACGTGCGGTCCATCCCAATCCACAAGGACGACGAGGTGCAGGTCGACTGCTACCTCCTCCTTCGGAGCTTCGCCACAAGTACAACGTGCGGTCCTTCCCAATCCACAAGGACGACGAGGTGCAGGTCGACTGCAACCTCCTCCTTCGGAGCTTCGCCACAAGCACAACGTGCGGTTCGTCCCGATCCGTAAGGACGACAAGGTCAGTCGTAGTCTGTGTTCCACCTCTACCTACAGGATAGATGAAGCACAAGTCGATTGGCATTTCAACGGAATATCTTCCGAATGAGGAATGAAGTTCTCTCGAAGGCAAGCAAAGCATGTTAAAGGAAAAATCAAGTTCGGATAAATGTCCTACGGATCCAAAGGTGCTCAGGCGTTTAGCCTGTTAAAGTTTATCAGTTACAGAAACCCCTCGGCATTCCGAGGCAAATTTAAAGTGGGACTTAGAAGTTTTTTACTCCTCCGGCGGAGGACTGGAAGGTGCAACAAACTGGTCGAGGTCGATTCCGTCAGCAATACGGGTAGCAGCAGCGATGAAAGTCTCCATGAAAGATCTGAAGTCGTGCTTCCTGGTATTGGCAACCTTGAGAGACACCAGCTTGTCCTCTTGCGCTTCTTTGCAGTGGACACAAACCAGAGATAGAGCAACATCAGCACCACACCTAGCAGATGACTTTTTCCATTCTTGCACTCGACTTGGAATCTCATTCACCGAGTCATCGAGATTCTAGATCATTCGAGAGTCTATTACGCCGTAGAGTCAAGTCGATCCGCGACATCGCAACTTTCGGTCGAGCAAGATAATCCACCACGCTAGCAACACGAGACTCGGTCGGAGCACATTCATAGCAGCTTCGTCCTTCACAGGAGAGTTGATGGGGTCCAAGCTGGTTTCCACTCGACTGGTTTCTTCTTCAAAGTTTTGGCAGAATTCTGAAAACACAACTCAGACTCAAAATAAAGATCATGTGATGAGCCGGTGAGAGCAAGACAGTCAGATAAAAGAGATTACCTTCAAGCATGAGAAACAGCTTCTTGGAGAACCCTCCAAGATAAATCTCCAGGTCATTTCGTTTCCCCGCCAGTTGGCCAACCTTGTCAGACAGAACATTCTTGTCGTTCTTCAGTCGACTGACTTCCTTGTTAGCCGCGTCAAGAGAGGCTTTCAGCTTGGCATTTTCATCTTCGAGTTTGTCGACTGAGGCAAGCTTCTCTTCAGCGAGCTTTGTTTTCTCCAAAGCCGCATTCTGTGCCTCTGCAAGGACAAGGTCCTTTTTCTTCAAAGTCTCTTCCAGTTTATCTGCAAAGCAACAATGAGAACAGAGTTGAGAATGAGCAGAAAAACAGAGGCAGTCGTCAAAAATTCTCACTAGCCATACCTTTTGCTTCATCCTTTGCCTTCTGCAAATTCTCCTGAGCAAGCTTCAAATCGAGGTTGAGCTGAATCTGCTTTTTCTCTAACTCAGTATAGCGAGCCACAAGCTCGCAAGATTTCTACAAAGAGTCAACCAACGAAAGACATCAAAGACAGATCACTTCGGAGTGACTAAGGAAAAATAGTAGCATTTCTAAGACTACGGTCGAATAAAAACATTCGACAGTAGTCTCGGGGACTACACCCAGCGGGTGCACTCAGCGTTCCCCACTGGTTTACCAATTTGGTTCGATCAACACCAAAAGAGGCAAAAAGGTTATGATTCTAAAAACATGGCTAATTGTCGGCGGTCAGCCACAAGAAAAAAACACAGTTCTTTAGACTATAGTCGATCATTGACGCGATCGACCATAGTCTCGAATTACTACCCGGTGGGTGCACTTAGCGTGCCCCCACCGGTTTTACAGTTCCATTCGACTTGGTCCGTCCAGGTCGAGTGAAGAAGATCACAACATAAAGACTATAGCCGACTGCACGCAGTCGACCATAGTCTCGGGGACTACACCCAGTGGGTGCACTCAGCGTGCCCCCACAAAAGTTCAATCGACACACACACCAAGTGGGTGTACAGATATGGAAATCTCCAGAAGAAAGCAGTTTCAGATAGTATATCCTAACAAAGCAAGCGACGACTGACTTACTTGGACATTGCTCTGGAGAGCTGAACTAGCATCATAGGCCGCCTGACTAGCCTCTCGAGCCGCTTTCACCTGCTCCATCATGATCCCTGCCTGGCGTATGGCCTCCTTAGCAGCACTTACTTGGTCTTCCGGGACGTGGTGGTTAGCAAAGAGAGATGGTGGATCAGCGGTCGACGAAGTGGGTTGAGCACTTGTCAGCGGTACAGCGAAAGACACAGAAGTCCGAGTGGGGTTGCCTCCCTCGGAAATCAGCGTCTCAGGAATCGCCGTGACTTGAGCAGCCTTGCCAGCAAGCGCTTTCTTGTCCTTCCTCTTCCTTAATGGCACTTCCTCGTCATCATCGGGGAGATCAATGACATGAGGCGGAACTACAAGAAAGATTTAGAAGTAAACATGGAAGTCCAATCGACTAAAAGCTCCAGTCGACTAAAAGCGAAACCTCGGAGATCATACCAAGGTTGGAGGTGGCAGCATCCTCCATTTCCTGATCTTCGTGCTTGGCTGAAGTCTCAGAGGTAGCGGCACTGTAGATTTCAAGAATCGGCTGATCACTCATCAAGTCTACCAAAAGTTCACTCATGTTGAATAAGGAAATACAAGGTTCTGTTGGTTACCCGGAGATGGTGGGGATGACCATTCGCATCTTGGGCAGGGCCTTCGCCGGCTTTGACGACGTCGCTCGAGGTTGCTTCGGCGGTTTCTCAGTCGGCGCGGGAGAAGTTGTCCTAGGTCGCTTCGTCGACTGACCGGTGGGCACAACAGCTTTACCACGCCCGGCCGCCGGGTCGTGCTTCAACTTGGACCTTCCCTCCGAGCGAGGAGGATCGAAGTCTTCCTCCTCTTCCTCTTCCTCCTCTTCATCATCAGAGCCATCATCCTCCTCATCCTCCTCGCCGTTGGACTCCCATTCCTCCGGACTCTCACCTCCACTTCCTTCTTCTTCTTCGACTATTTCCTGCGCCCCGTTGGGCATCGAGTACATCTCAGTGGTGACCTAGAAGACAACAAAACAAGGTGAAAGTCAGTCGACGAATTGGCATCAAAACAGAATGAATGCAGCAGAATCACAGTCGGAGATAAGCGGTTATACCTTGTCTGGTTGGTAACTCTGGTCGAGTGGTGGAATCCTCCTAGCTCCGCGAGGATTGTCCTTGTTTCCTGTGATATCAGTCATCCACTTCTCCAGCGTGGCACCATCGACCTCCTCTGGATGGACCCGAGTGGTATCATCCGTACCAGAGTACATCCACATCGGATGTCCTCGGTATTGGAGTGGCTGAATACGCCGTCGGAGAAAAACCTCCAGGAGATCCATGCCGGTCACCCCATCGCGAATAAGCTGGACTACACGCTCCATCAGCAGCTTTACTTGGGCCTTCTCCTCTGGTAACACCTTCAGGGAAGATGGCTTGTTCACTCGACTCATGGAGAAAGGAGGGAGCCCAGTCGACTGCCCCGGCGTCGGCTGGTCTTGGCAGTAAAACCAGGTCGACTGCCACCCTCTAACCGAGTCGGGAAGAGTCATAGCTGGAAAGGCGCTCTTCCCCCTCATCTGGACCCCGAGTCCCCCACACATCTGGATTACTTGGGTCCTCTCGTCATTCGGGCTCGTTTTCTTCACCGTCTGAGAGCGACAGGTGAATATGTGCTTGAAGAGACCCCAATGTGGTCGACAACCCAAGAAATTCTCGCAGAGCGAAACGAAAGCAGCAAGATACACAATGGAGTTTGGAGTGAAATGGTGGAGTTGTGCTCCAAAAAAGTTCAGAAACCCCCGGAAAAAAGGATTTGGCGGCAGAGAAAACCCCCTATCTACGTGGGTGGCCAGGAGGACGCACTCACCCTCTTCAGGCTGCGGTTGCCACTCCGTGCCCGGAAGCCTCGCCGACCCATGGGGGATCAGTCCTTCGTTGGCCAGATCGGTGAGATCTTTCTCGGTGATGGTCGACCGGATCCAGTCTCCTTGGACCCAGCCCTGCGGCAGCTTGGACCACGAAGAGGAATCGCCCCGACTGGGCGCTCTCCCCTTGGCCTTCGCCGTCGCCTTCTTCACCCGTTCCAGGGTGGCAGTCTTTCCCTTCACCATGGTCGCCGGCGAGAAAAGTACCGAGCTTCAGCACTGGACAGACGAAGAGCGCGGCGGGAAGGTTTGGAGGCGGAGAGAAGGGAAGTCTGAGGTCGCACTGTTCAAAATACCCTGACCAGCGCTTTATATGGGGCCGCTTCCGAGTGGCTGACCGGTAGGCCCAAGCAATCCCGTCGCAATCCCGCAACAGGCGCGCGCACGATACGTGGCAAAAAAGACGGCGCAAAGATCGAGGCGTCATCGTCTTATCCCATCCGAGTGCCGCGGTTTTCTCCGCTTCACGCGCTTCCCAAAATTCAGATCCCGCGAAATCCGCTAACCACAGAACAACTCGTCAGACAACAGATTTCCTCCGATCCGTCGCTCGAAAATCCTCAGGTTCACAAAGTTCACTCGACAAACGTGGGGAATGGATCAAGGCGACTGAAAGAGAAGTTGGTGCCATCACTAAAAGGTCGTTGATCCACAGTGAGACGCACTCACAACACGAAGAACAGGTCGGAAAGATTATCAACTCCTTCCTCACTCAAACCTCGATCCATTCGGGGGCTAATGATGAAGTCATGTACCTGGGGTAGGGTCATAGACCTGCCCAAAGGTACCCTCCGCAAGGAGACTCACAAGAGAAGCAACCTTCCAATCGACCGTGCGGTATCCACTCGATGATTCAAAGACACTCGACTCACGAAGATCCACTCGACCACCGGGAGACCAAGAGCCACTCGGTATCCAAACGGTGCAGTAGTTAAATAGTCTTTATGACCTTAATGACACTTTATGTAAGGCGTTACCAGTAACGCCTAGCTTTAACGCATCTTAAACCCTCTACTACGTGGGCTGGCTGGGGTCCTGGCGCACTCTATATAAGCCACCCCCCTCCACAGGTAGAAAGGTTTGCACCCCTGTAACACATACGCAGATAATCCAGTCGACCGCCTCCGGGCTCCGAGACGTAGGGCTGTTACTTCCTCCGAGAAGGGCCTGAACTCGTAAATCCCTTGCGTATACAACTACTCCATAGCTAGGATCTTGCCTCTCCACACCTACCCCCCATTCTACTGTCAGACTTAGAACCACGACAGACACCGCCGGTCGATATTTGTAGCAGCGCGGTTTACACTGAGCGCGCTACTGCTAAAGACTTGTCAGTAGCGAGTTTCCCGCACACGCGCTACTACTAATTAGCAGCAGCGCCCCTTTTTGAGCCGCGCTGCTGCTAAGATTCTGTGTATAGGCTTTTCCCTAGTAGTGGTTGCTGATAGTGAATGGGTAAGCCCTGTCCATTGTGTCCCTAAAAAGGGAGGTATTACCGTTGTTCCTAATGATAAAGATGAATTGATCCCGCAAAGAATTATTACAGGCTATAGGATGGTAATTGATTCCCGTAAGTTAAATAAAGCTACGAAGAAAGATCATTACCCTTTAACTTTTATTGATCAAATGCTAGAGAGGCTATCCAAACACACACACATTTTTTTCTTTCTAGATGGTTATTCTGGCTTCTCTCAGATACCTGTATCAGCGGGGGATCAATCTAAAACTACTTTTACTTGTCCTTTTGGTACTTTTG
Source organism: Aegilops longissima (assembly GCA_021605205.1). Classification (NCBI taxonomy): domain Eukaryota; kingdom Viridiplantae; phylum Streptophyta; class Magnoliopsida; order Poales; family Poaceae; genus Aegilops; species Aegilops longissima. Next base: position 18,561,502 of record CM038680.1, read on the forward strand.
CTTATAGACATATGCCTTTTGGTTTATGTAATGCACCTGCTACCTTTCAAAGATGCATGATAGCTATATTTTCTGATTTTTGTGAAAAGATTTGTGAGGTATTCATAGATGACTTCTCTGTCTATGGATCCTCTTTTGATGATTGTTTGAGCAACTTTGATCGAGTTTTGCAGAGATGCGAAGACACAAGTCTCGTCCTGAATTGGGAAAAGTGTCACTTTATGGTTAATGAAGGCATTGTCTTGGGGCACAAGATCTCCGAGAGAGGTATTGAAGTTGATAAAGCCAAAGTTGATGCTATTGAAAAGATGCCATGTCCCAAGGACATAAAAGGTATAATAAGTTTCCTTGGTCATCCGGCTTTTATAGGAGGTTCATTAAGGACTTTTCTAAAATCTCTAAGCCTCTGACTAATTTATTGCAAAAAGATATTCCTTTAGTCTTTGACGATGATTGTGTAGAAGCATTTGAAACACTTAAGAAAGCTTTGATTACAACACCTATTGTTCAGCCACCTGATTGGAATTTACCTTTTGAAATTATGTGCGATGCTAGTGATTATGCTGTAGGTGTTGTTTTAGGGCAAAGTGTCGATAAGAAATTGAATGTTATCCAGTATGCTAGTAAGACTCTTGATACTTCTCAGAGAAATTATGCTACCACTGAAAAAGAATTCTTAGCAGTTGTGTTTGCATGTGATAAGTTTAGACCTTATATTGTTGATTCCAAAGTTACTATTCACACTGATCATGCTGCTATTAAATATCTTATGGAAAAGAAAGATGCTAAGCCTAGACTCATTAGATGGGTTCTCTTGCTCCAAGAATTTGACTTGCATATTATTGAGAGAAAGGGAGCTGAGAACCCCGTTGCAGACAACTTGTCTAAGCTAGAAAATGTTCTTGATGACCCACTGCCTATTAATGATAGCTTTTCTGATGAACAATTAGCGGTCGTCAATGCTTCTCGTACTGCTCCTTGGTATGCTGACTATGCTAATTACATTGTTGCTAAATATATACCGCCTAGTTTCACATACCAGCAAAAGAAAAAGTTCTTTTATGATTTAAGACATTACTTCTGGGATGATCCACACCTTTATAAAGAAGGAGTAGATGGTATTATTAGACATTGTGTGCCTGAGCATGAACATGAACAAATCCTACGCAAGTGTCACTCTGAATCCTATGGAGGACACCACGCTGGAGATAGAACTGCACACAAGGTATTACAATCTGGTTTTTATTGGCCTACTCTTTTTAAAGATGCTCGTAAGTTTGTCTTATCTTGTGATGAATGTCAAAGAATAGGTAACATTAGTAGACATGAAGAAATGCCTATGAATTATTCTCTTGTTATTGAACCGTTTGATGTTTGGGGCTTTGATTATATGGGACCTTTTCCTGCCTCCAATGGTTATACACATATTTTAGTTGCTGTTGATTACGTTACTAAGTGGGTAGAAGCTATTCCAACTAGTAGCGCTGATCATAACACTTCTATTAATATGCTTAAAGAAGTTATTTTTCCGAGGTTTGGAGTCCCTAGATATCTTATGACTGATGGTGGTTCACACTTTATTCATGGTGCTTTCCGTAAGATGCTCGCTAAGTATGATGTCAATCATAGAATCGCATCTCCTTATCGCCCTCAGTCTAGTGGTCAAGTAGAGTTGAGCAATAGAGAGCTCAAATTAATTTTGCAAAAGACTGTGAATAGATCTAGAAAGAATTGGTCCAAGAAACTTGATGATGCATTATGGGCCTATAGAACTGCATACAAAAATCCTATGGTTATGTCTCCATATAAGATGGTTTATGGAAAAGCATGTCATTTACCTCTTGAACTTGAACATAAAGCATATTGGGCTATTAAAGAGCTCAAATATGACTTCAAACTTGCTGGTGAGAAGAGGTTGTTTGATATTAGCTCACTTGATGAATGGAGAACCCAAGCATATGAGAATGCCAAGCTTTTCAAAGAAAAAGTCAAACGCTGGCATGATAAGAGGATACAAAAGCGTGAGTTTAACGTAGGAGATTATGTGTTATTGTTCAACTCTCGTTTAAGATTTTTTGCAGGAAAACTTCTCTCAAAATGGGAAGGTCCCTACGTTATCGAGGAGGTCTATCGCTTACGGTGCTATAAAAATCAACAACTTCGAAGGCACAAATCCGAGGGTGGTAAACGGTCAAAGAATTAAACATTATATTTCAAGTAATCCTATCAATGTTGAAACCAATATTGTTGAAACCATAACCCCTGAGGAATACATAAGAGACACTTTCCAGAATGTTCCAGACTCCGAAAAGGCATAGGTACGTGGTACGGTAAGTAAACCGACTCCAAAACAACTCTAATGGCAATTTTTATCAGTTTTGGATTATTTAAGGATTTTAGGAAGGAAGAAGTAGTCTGAAAGGGACACGAGGCTCCCACGAGAGAGGAGGCCCCCCCCCCTATGGGGCACGCCCCCCTGTCTCGTGGGCACCTCGTGTGCCTCCCGGACTCCTATTTCTTGTATGTTACTTATTTTGGTTGGTAAAAATTCATTATATATACTCCCGAAAGTTTTGACCACCGTATCACGCAAATATCCTCAGTTTTCGTTTTGAGCTGCTTCTGTTTCAGATCTAGAGCATCATGTCGTCTCCAAGCGCTCCCAAGGACAATTTTTTCGAGAGGGTTATCAACCCCTATCTTGCGGAGGTGCTGCATCACCCTCAAACCATTGAGATGCGTGAGCGGGTGTTGCACATCCGCGATGTGGAGGGACCAAGGCGTACCGGGAGCGTAGAGACAAAGCTCGAAGCTATGGAGCAAGAAGTTTTCAAGTGTCAAGGGATGGTGCAGCGTGGACTCAACGCCAACCAGATGATGATCACGGAGTTCACCAAAAACCACAAGCTAAATGCCAAAGTCATTGGGGAGACCATCTTCAAGCTTCAAGAGAAAATCGAGCACCTCCAAGCCCAGATTTATGACCTGCAAAACCAGAACTGTGAGTATGAATATAGATTCAAAAGGATGAGTTTGGCTGCAGATTTAAGGATCCCGGAGACTCGATCATCCTTTTATGATGGAGAGCCTATGCCTTGGAAGACGGACGACAAGCCTGCATCATCAACAACTCCTACTTCACCACCCTCGAAGAAATAATCACATGGGTATGGGCACTCCCCTTGGCAACTGCCAAGCTTGGGGGAGGTGCCCCGGTATCGTATCACCATCACACTCCTATCTTTACCGCTTTATTTAGTTCGATCCTTTAGTAGTATCCTGATCTATTAGTTCAAAGTTTTGATATCAAGTAGTTTTAAGTTTTTCATTGTGATCTCTTTATATAATCGAGTTCGTGTGCTATCTATAATAAAGATTAGTGTTGAGTCAAGGGCTTTGCTATGTTGCTATGATCTTGAGAAAGTAGAAAGAACAAAAGAGTTCATATTTGATCTTATGGATAGTGATAACTTCACAAATAAAAAGTATGAGGCACAAAAATTGTTGAGAGTTGATGAACGTAGCCTTGATCATCGTTGCAACTAATAGGAAGTGAGAAGGAAAGAGGGGTTCACATATAAATATATTATCTTGGACATCTTTTATGATTGTGAAGCACTCATTAAGTATGACATGCTAAAAGAATTGACGTTGGACAAGGAAGACAACGTAATGGTTTATGTTTTCCAACATCTCAGTTAAAGTATATTGTCATTGACCTTCCAAACATGTTGAGCTTGCCTTCCCCCCTCATGCTAGCCAAATTTCTTGCACCAAGTAGAGATACTACTTGTGCTTCCAAATATCCTTGAACCCAGTTTTGCCATGAGAGTCCACCATACCTACCTATGGATTGAGTAAGATCCTTCAAGTAAGTTGTCATCGGTGCAAGCAATAAAAATTGCTCTCTAAATATGTATGACTTATTAGTGTGGAGAAAATAAGATTTGTATGAACTTGTTGTGGAAGTAATAAAAGCGATGGACTGCATAATAAAGGTCCACATACAAGGGGCAATATAAAGTGACGTTCTTTTGCATTAAGATTTTGTGCATCAACCCTAAACGCGCATGACAACCTCTGCTTCCCTCTGCGAAGGGCCAATCTTTTACCTTATGTTTTACTTTATGCTTGAGTCAAGGTGATTCTCACCTTTCCCTTTTTATTTTTATCCTTTGGCAAGCTTTTCGTGTTTGAAAGATCATGATGCATATATCCAATTGGATGTAAGTTGGCATAGGCTATTATTGTTGACATCACCTTAAGGTGAATATGTTGGGAGGCAACACAATAAGCCCCTATCTTTCTCAGTGTCCGACTGAAACTCTATAACTACAAGTATTGCGTGAGTGTTAACAATTATAGGGGACTATGAGATAGTTGAGTATGTGAGCTTGCTGAAAAGCTCTATTATTGACTCTTTCTGATGTTACGATAAATTGCAATTGCTTCAATGACTGAGATTATAGTTTGTTAGTTCCCAATGAAGTTTTTGAACCATACTTGACATTGTGAATTGCTTATTACTTGAACATAGGAAATCATATGACAAAATCCATATATGTTGCTGTTATTAGAATGATCATGATGCCCTCATGTCCGTATTTTATTTTTATCGACACCTCTATCTCTAAACATGTGGACATATTTTTTGATTTTGGCTTCCGCTTGAGGACAAGCGAGGTCTAAGCTTGGGGAGTTGATCGTCCATTTTGCATCATGCTTTTATATCAATATTTATTGCATTATGGGTTGTTATTACACATTATATCTCAATACTTATGGCTATTCTCTTATTTTACAAGGTTTACCATGAAGAGGGGAATGCGGCAATTGGAATTCTGCCTGGAAAAGGAGCAAACGTTGGAAACCTATTCTGCACAACTCCAAAAGACCTGAGACTCCACGAAACAACTTTTTGGATTTAATAAGGATTTATGGGCAAAAGAAATAGGCCAGGGGGCCCACACCCTGTCCAGGAGACAGGGGGCGCGGCCCCCTATCTCCTGGGCCCCCTGGTGGGCTTCCGGCGTCCATCTTCTGCTATATGAAGGGTTTTGTCCTGAAAAAAATCGCGGGCAAGCTTACGGGACGAAACTCCGCGGCCACGAGGCGGAACCTTGGCGGAATCAATCTAGGGCTCTGGCGGAGCTGTTCTGCCGGGGACACTTCCCTCCGGGAGTGGGAAATCATCACCAACGTCATCACCAACGATCTTCTCATCGGGAGGGGGTCAATCTCCATCAACATCTTCACTAGCACCATCTCTTCTCAAAACCCTAGTTCATCTCTTGTATCCAATCTTGTATCAAAACCACAAATTGGTACCTGTGGGTTGCTAGTAGTGTTGATTACTCCTTGTAGTTGATGCTATTTGGTTTACTTGGTGGAAGATCATATGTTCAGATCCTTTATGCATATTATTACTCCTCTGATTATGAACATGAATATGCATTGTGAGTAATTACGTTTGTTCCTGAGAACATGGGTGAAGTCTTGCTATTAGTAGTCATGTGAATTTGGTATCCGTTCGATATTTTGATGAGATGTATGTTGTCTTTCCTCTAGTGGTGTTATGTGAACGTCGACTACATGACACTTCACCATTATTTGGGCCTAGAGGAAGGCATAGAGAAGTAATAAGTAGATGATGGGTTGCTAGAGTGACAGAAGCTTAAACCCTAGTTTATGCGTTGCTTCGTTAGGGGTTGATATGGACCCATATGTTTAATGTTGTGGTTAGGTTTACCTCAATACTCCTTTTTGTAGTTGCAGATGCTTGCAATAGGGGTTAATCATAAGTGGGATGCTTGTCCATGTTAGGGCAGTACCCAAGTGCCGGTCCACCCACATATCAAATTATCAAAGTACCGAACGCGAATCTTATGAACATGATGAAAACTAGCTTGACGATAATTCTCAATGTGTCCTCGAGAGCTCCTTCTTCATTATTAGAATTTGTCCAGGCTTATCCTTTTCTACATAAAGGATTGGGCCACCTTGCTGCACTTTATTTACTTTATTTACTTTTTGCTTGTTACTATTTATCTTATCACAAAACTATCTATCACCTACTATTTCAGTGCTTGCAGAGAAACCTTACTGAAAACCGCTTATCATTTCCTTCTGATCCTCGTTGGGTTCGACACTCTTACTTATCTAAAGGACTACGATAGATCCCCTATACTTGTGGGTCATCAATCCCTAGAATTTTTCGATCATCAGCAAGGCAAGTTATACTTTGATCATACTTTTCAATACCCAGTTTTTACTATGCATTAGTTTTACCCCTTAAAGATTTGCATGAATAGGATTGGGAACATGTGGTTTGGTTGTAGTTCATGAGGCAGGAACCTATTACCTTTGATCATCCCAGGAATATACGTTATTCTCATACATTGCTTAGCCATGCTCGTAGACGGGGATTGGTATGTGAGATTCATGAAAGTTGTGAGAAATGATAATTTTGGACAACATTAAGGTGGAAACTTTAATACACATCTGGGTGGATTGTTTGGGGCACCTGGAGAAACCAGTGCTTTCCCATGGGAATCCCGGAGTACTCGTGTGATTACCCTAGGTCCGCCACCCAGGCTTAAAGGGATCATATGATATTTCATGCCTAGAAACTTTCGTGTGCAGCCACAAGCCATTATGGGCTCTGGCATAGTTGAGTAAGTTGTGTGACCTCTTTCAGTGGCAGACTAGCAGATGTAGGGGCAAGTAGGCGTACCGGTCTACCCAAAGTAAAGAGTTAATGCTTCAGAAAGACTATATCTCGATCTTCCGATCATGGATGCGGCCGAGTCTTGTGGGGGAAAGTGCGCAAACCTCTGCAGAGCATACAAACTAATCATGATTAGCCGTGTCCCCGGTTATGGACAATTTGAGTATTTGGAAGTGAATATTTTGTTGATCTCATCACTCTTTAATTAATGTATTGGGTTTATTGATAATACTTGGTTAATTTTTGGGATTGAGTTGGAGGAACCTTCTCAATAATGGCATACACTTGATAGTAAATAAAATTTATTCCTTTGTTGTAGGAAAAAATTAGTTTCATGCAAAAAATTATACTTAGAGCCTCCACCAGGCAAATATGCATGTAGATATAGTCTCTTTCATTCATTTTCTCTATAGTGTGACTCTGCCAGCATATTCCATGTGCTGACCTACACGGCTGCAACGTCTCATGTTGCAGAGTTTACCGACGAAGAATAAGGTGCACTAGGTCGTTGTCATGTACTTGCCGTGGAGTTGATGGACTCATTTATCTTCGAAGCTTCCACAGTTACTTTATTTAGATGGCCTTCAGCCATATTATTTTTGTAATAAATACTCTTTATGAGGACCTTGATGTAATACACGTGTGATAGAATTTTGTTATAATTCCTCGAGTACTGTGTGTGCCAGCATACCGATCTAGGGAGGACACTTAAGCATAGAGACTTCGATCCATTAGAATCAGGTCGCTACAATCTTTTTGTTTTACTATATAAGCGCTATTAATGGATCGAATGCGAGACGCCAAAATGCGCAGCCTCCCACCCTTCCCACATGCGCTTTTGGTCCGACCCATGTACGGGCAAGGGTGCCCCTGTTGTTTTTGTTTTACTTTTTGTATGTTTACTTCTAGAAAAATATCAAGATTCCAATGAGTATATACTAACTTGAAAATTATTTACATTTCAAAAATGTTCCTGATTTTAGAAAAAAATCCACATTTCAAAAAATATTCACAAATAAAAATGGTGCTTATTTCAAAAACAATTTGTGATCTTTTAAAAATATTCTGAATTTTAGAAAAAAATGTTCACAAATTTGAAAATAATCATGAATTTTCAAAACTATTTTTCAATTCAAAAAATGTTTGCAACTTCCCAAAATATAAAGACAGTGTCGGAAGCACGTCGCAGAAAGACCGTTCGATAAAAATCTCTGCGATCCAATCATCGCTGACAGAGGGGGTGGCCTGTATGATTCTGTTTGCTGCAACCTTCTCAGGACGCCTGGACAACCATAGAGAGCAGCTTTTCCATCTCATTGGTCATTATGTAGTTATCGCCTTATCGGGCTAGATGTACTATAGGTTTTTTTATTATAAGATGTACTATAGTTACCAATGTGGTTACTACGTAGTTATCAGCCTAGATGTATTATAGTTATTAACATGGTTATTATATATGTAGTTATGGGGCTAGATGTACTATAGTTATCAACATGGTTATTTTTGTAGTTATCGGACTAGATGTACGATAGTTATCAACATTGTTATTTTTGTAGTTATCGAGCTAAATGTTGTACAATACACCCCCGATAGATTTTGAGTAAATAACATGATAATTTACATACCACAGACCTGATAATTTATGCATAAACAGTGTGATAACTTTGACCCGGGAGAAAAAGTTATTGAATCCATGCCCAAAAGATTCTGTATGAATAACATGGTAACATACGCAAAACAAAGCTGATAACTCACGCCTAGACACCAAGGTAATTTTGACCCTAATGGGGGGGGGGGTACATACCCTTGATAAATACCGTGTAAATAACATGATACTATACACACTGTATATGTGATAACTCACGCACAAACACCGTGGTAACTTTGACCCTGGGGTGAGAGGAAGGGGAGGAAGTTGTTTTGAACACATACCCCCACCCTCTCGATAACTTTCGTGTAAATAGCACGGTAATATGCGCACAGTAGACTCGTTAACTTACGTACAAACACCGTGACAAGTTTGTAGGTCTCGTCACAACGGATTTTTTATGTGAAAATATTTTTTCGATCGGACCGGCTGTTTGAGCTATAAACTATTTTGAAGTTTTGAAATAAAAGATAATCTAGGATGACATCATTTTTTCCCTCTAATGCATGCACACATGTGGATGTGAAGAGAAGGTTGGAGGAATCATTTTTATGGCCCGATAATTCTTGTGTAAACAACATGATAACTTATGCACAACTGGCACGATAACTTGTAGCAGACGTGTGGTAACTTTTTACATGGATTTTTTTTCATCAAAACATATCAATAAGAGATCTAGTTTCAAAAGTCTCGCCATGACGAATCTTCTATGTCTAAACAATTTTTCAATCGGAACTACAGCTACAAAATGTCTTGAATTTTAAATTTTATTAGAATCTTTGCTGACATCAGCATTTTTGTCTCACATGCATGCATGGATATTTTTAAATCAATTGAAGCTAATTAAGAGAGGGGAGTTCGCGCGGGCTGGAAATTTTGTTGGGCCGCATGTGCGTATGCTTCGTTGTATATCACTGGGATCTGTCACTAATGAGCGATCAGTCGGAAGTTACTCTGCTCCCTTTCTTTTAGGGTGACACATACACTATTCTTTTTTCGGACTTCCTATTTCACGCATTTGGGCGATGCGCGTATGGGTTACCCTAAAGAAATGCGCTTTTGGGCCGGCTCAAGTACTTTTTTCCGGTTTCCTTTTTTTGTATGTTTGTTTCTAAGATTACAAAAAGGATTCACTAATTTGTAAAAATGATTTATATTTCCAAAAAACCATAATTTTAAAAATGTTCCTTATTTGAAAAACAATCCACATTTCAAAAAATGGTACCATATTGCAAAAAATATTTAATAATTTTTTAAAATATTTTGAATTTTAGAAAACGTTCACAAATTTGAAAATAATCACGAACGTACAAAAATATTTTTCAATTCAAAAATTGTTCACAACCTCCCAAAATTTAAAGAGAGTGTCAGAAGCACGCTGAGAAAGACCATTCGATAACCATCTCGGTATAACTTGCTAGCTACATGTAGTCCATAGGGTATCATCCAGGTCATTGTTATGCTATAATAGCTACCAGGTGGTTTGTTTGTCTCTCCAGGCCATTGTTGTGCTTATTGCAGTGGCAGGCACCTAATGCCGCTCGTCACTGGTAGTGATGTCAGCATATAGAGAAATTGGTACGGCGGAAGTGTTATTTTGCTACCATGGCAGCATTTTAATGACGCTGAAGCAGTATTTTGCACTCAATCATCCCATTGCATTCAAATAATCATATTATAATAGTGATACATTAATTAAGAGTATTAATGAAGCAAACATACAGTATAAGTGTAGGGCAACAAATAAAATGTGTGTCTCAACTGATATAAGGAACAACGAATCAAGATGTTTTGAAGCAGTGTATCGCTCGCAATCGATTACCGCAATATGTCTTCCAGCGCGCCTTTCGCGTCACCTCCGATTAGTACCCTCTCCTCGGCGAGCCAGCGCGCCTTCCAGCATTGAAGATGGGCCACCGCCTCCTCCTCCGGCGTAGTGGACTGGAGGCGTGCTCACCCATTTTTTATTATTTTCTATTTGTCTATTTTTATTTATTTTGTGTGGAGCTCGCCCGTCCACAAGCTACCACTGCTGTACCAGCATCAATATACTAACCAAAATGTTGACCATGTATTAAAAAAATAACTTGTATTTGAAAAATGTTAATCAAGAATTTTCAAAAACTTATATATATATATATATATATATATATATATATATATATATATATATATATATATATATATATATATAGGAAAATCCATCCTACCACCCGTGGTAGTTACCCCACATGTCTCATATACTACCATGTGGTACTATATATACTATTTTATTATATTAAATATGTTCATATACTATATCTAAGATATTTCAAAGCAAGTTACATGAAAAAATTGCATATGAGCCCATAGTTTTTGTTATATTTGTAAAATATATATATATATATATATATATCGGGTTGGCATGTCAATGACTATCAGGACATCAACAGCTGATCGATGAACTCTATGACAAGCTGCCGTTGCTGTAACAGCATCAGTATACTATATCCAGCTCCCAATATATATCTGGGATTATTAAATGAGTCCATGACGACTATTTTTAGTAAAAGAATTTGAAAGGGGGACGGCGCCAATCATGCATCCACTCATCAGACTGTTTACAGAGAGGATTTGATCAGAGTACTCAGTCGTCCATCCAGAGAGACGAGAAAGACAAGCGATTTGGGCGATGAAATCCTCGGCGTGGCTGTGACATATGGAGGCCGGTTGTCGGTTGTCGCTGTCGCCATTGCCGTGCCGTCCCTCCCTTGCTCTTTCTACTCTCCCATCTCCCGACCATCTCCGGTCTCCTATACAAGCCCACCCCGGCCAGTAATCTCCAGCGCCACCAGCCACCATGGGAGAATCACAAGCAGCAGCGGCGGCCACCATCACCATGGGACAAGATGCCGAGAGGAAGGTGGTGCTGGTGCCGGCGCCGCGGCCGCGCAAGGGGGTGGCGTCCTGGGCGGTCGACCTGCTCGAGCGGCTCGCCGTCCGCCTCCGCCACCACGACAAGAAGGCCCAGCCGCTCCCCTGGCTCTCCGGCAACTTCGCCCCCGTGCCGGACGAGACCCCGCCCGCCGCCGGCCTCCCCGTCCGCGGACACCTCCCGGTCAGCATCCCTCTCCCTCCCTCTCTTCAAGGAAAAAAATTATATAAAACCAGGTCTCATATAATTCGGGTGAGACCCACCTTGATGGATAACACGTGGCATTCACACTCTCTTCACCCTTTCACATGATTTGTTTTCTAGAGCAAACTACCATTTTCTCCGGCATTTTCTTGGAGCCATGCAGCCGTCTAGATCATCCTTTCCTTTTTATGGAGTACAAAAGAATATAATTCTTTCTTCTTGTTATCTGCAGAAGTGCTTGAATGGAGAATTTGTGAGGGTGGGGCCTAACCCCAAGTTTGCCCCTGTTGCAGGGTACCATTGGTACGAACTCTTACTTGTTGACAATTTTCCTTCCAACAATGAGGGTCACATTTCTAATTTATATTGGTGTTTGTGTTTTCCTTTCTTGCAGGTTTGATGGGGATGGGTATGTGACACAATCCCTTTCTGTTTGGGATATTTTATATCTAGTTGCACCGGTTGCGTGCACGTTCATTTTCTCCTGTTTTCAATACGGTTCTACAGCTCACGATTTCCTCATAAGTCAAGCCTTAATCTATGATTCAAAACTATGGCTTCATGGTTGCATCAACTTGTACATTGTTTCTCACAGAATGATCCATGCAATGCGCATTAAAGATGGAAAAGCTACATATGTATCAAGATACGTGAAGACTTCTCGCCTCGAGCAAGAAGAGTATTTTGGTGGAGCAAAGTTTACCAAGGTAAGCTTACTAAGAAACCTGAATGTTCTTAGCCGTTAATCAATTATTATGCAACACTTGATTGTCACCATCTATGCTCCCTTTTTCTGTGGAAAATGCTCCGATTTTCTTATTCATGCATGCAACTTTCTTACTCTCTTAAGTAAGAATATAGCGTGCATGTGTATGACTTAATCCAGCACTAAAACCCTACCTCTCCCATATCTTGTGGGTTTAGTGATGGTTCTATAAGAAACCGGTTGTGCGCACACGTGAGTTTTTCCCTCAATCTTTACAGATTGGAGATTTAAAGGGTGTTTTTGGATTGTTTATGGTTCTAATGCAAGAACTTAGGAAGAAACTTAAAGTCTTAGATGCTACTTATGGAATTGGAACAGGTACCTCTTTACCTTAAGTAGTTACTGATGTATATCTACATATGTTTCATGGCCATTTTATTTTAGTGCCAATTTGTTGATTTGCTCCCTTCTTTTCCAGCTAATACTGCACTTATATATCATCATGGCAAACTCATGGCCCTGTCAGAATCAGATAAACCTTGTAAGTTATCAGTCTGTTAGCACAATTTGTTTCTATACTAGATCATGGCTCACACATTGCTATGGGCATAATAATACCATATACTCTGCATGATAAAGGGCACATGACAAAATGTGGAGCATGAGTTTCTATTTTCGTTTTCAGATGTTGTTAAGATCCTTGAAGATGGAGACCTGCAAACTCTTGGGTTGTTGGATTATGACAAAAGGTTGAAACATCCTTTCACCGCTCATCCAAAGGTTGATCCATTTACAGGTACATTACAGTGAAAACATACTATTTCTTACTTACATTCATGAAAATTGGGTTAACTCATGTAGTTTTTATTCTTCTTTCAGATGAAATGTTCACCTTTGGGTACTCGCATGAACCTCCCTATTGTACATATCGGGTTATCACCAAGGATGGAATTATGCTTGATCCTGTGCCGATAACAATACCGGAATCTGTGATGATGCATGACTTTGCCATTACAGAGAATTATTCCATATTTATGGACTTGCCAATGTTTTTTCGACCAAAGGTACATGATGATTTATGTACACAATAGTAAATGACATCAAGAATAAATATTTTCCGTAGGTTTTTCCCGTGTACCATTTCTTTTCCTCATGTTGAAGCATGCCATAGTCAACATTTGTTTCACAATTGCATGGGATCAACATATTTTTTCATCAACAATTGATAAATGGTTAATACTCCTCTTCATAATATGGTCTGATTGTAACCTGATGCGTTCCTGTATAAAGGAAATGGCGAAGAATGGTGAATTTATCTACAAGTTTGATCCTACAAAGAAAGCTCGGTTTGGCATACTCCAACGCTACGAAAAGGATGAAAAAACCATCAGATGGTTTGAACTCCCCAATTGCTTCATATTCCACAATGGTATGCCATCTCTAACTTTTTTCTTGGACTCCGAATGTGCAATCTTTCTATATCAGTTGTCGTTAATTCAAAATAGCTAGGGAAACATCGACTATAAAATGTAAATACAATTCTTTATTGCCCCAACAATGTTGTTTGGTACACATAGCATAAGTAAGAACTAAAATTGAAATAAACATGTTCAAGAGGATGAATTAAGTGCAACGTCAGCTCCTTGAGTAATTTTAGCATTGTGCTTGCAAAAACCAAAAAATAAATAAGTTGATTTTGGCTGAGATCTAATTATTAAAAATTCACCGGAAAACAATCAGATGAAAATATGAATAAGAGAGTGAAACCCATCTTGCTTCTTTGCTAGAGCACATATCAATCGATGCATTGTACTACTTATTTTTATTTTTTATTCCATGCTAATATTATTGAACTGATCATAAGAAGCATATCTCTTCTCGCAGCTAATGCCTGGGAAGAGGGTGGCGAAGTTATTCTGATTACCTGTCGTCTCAACAACCTAGATTTGGACCAAGTGAATGGTCACCAAAGTGACAAATTTGAGGATCCCGGGAATGAGTTGTATGTATACCCACAATATCAACCTTTTATTTTAATTCCATGTAACCAAATTCTTGCCCTAATGTTATATCTTTCAGGTACGAGATGAGATTCAACATGAAAACAGGTGCTGCTTCGCAGAAGAAACTATCAGTCTCTGCCATAGACTTTCCTCGAATAAATGAGAGTTATACTGGCAGGTACTTCAAAGTTTTTTTGTTCTATGATGCATATACCATAAAAGTCACTATTAATATATGATAAAACTTACATTTCAAAGTAAGATTCCTTTCGAGAACTATCGAACTTCCTCTCATCTGTTATTTTATTAAACACAGAAAGCAACGGTACGTCTACTGCACAATACTTGAGAGCACAGTGAAGGTGACTGGCATCTTAAAAATGATTGGCATCATAAAATTTGACCTACACGTGGAGCCAGAGAGAAGCAAGGAGCAACTTGAAGTTGGGGGGAATGTGAGGGGCATATATGACCTGGGGCCCGGTAGGTTTTGTTCGGAGGCGGTCTTCGTGCCCAAGGAGCCTGGTGTTTTAGGGGAAGAAGATGATGGGTACTTGATATTCTTTGTGCACGATGAAAACACAGGGTACTCCTTTCATTTCCTACATCACTAAGGGAAGATGCTACTGCTACATGGATGCTGGAAATCTGAAGCTAACGTGATTAATTTTGTTTTCTTTGCATGTACCGTGGATGCAGGAAATCTGAAGTAAATGTGATTGATGCCAAAACGATGTCTTCTGATCCAGTGGCGGTTGTTGAGCTGCCAAGTCGGGTTCCTTATGGATTCCACGCCTTCTTTGTCAACGAGGTACTTTTCGGTTTGAAATGTGTTTGCTTATTTTATTTTATGATATGTAATCATCAGGAGAAATATTGGTATTTGCAATTGGTAGCTACTTTGTGTTGATGAAAAGAGAAACTAATGTTTGTGTTCTTTTGACAGGAACAACTAGGACATCAAGTAGAGCGGTGAAGAGCGATAAAAATGAAGCATTAGATGAAGAGGTTTTTTGTAATGGTGTGCGCGATACAAGTGCAATATGGATGGTAGATATAGGTTTTTGTAATCTGAAAATATAAAAACAGCAAGGTAACTAACGGTAAAAGTGAGCGTAAACGGTATTGCAATGATAGGAAACAAGGCCTAGGGTTCATACCTTCACTAGTGCAAGTTCTCTCAACAATAATAACATAGATAGATCATATAACAAGCCCTCAACATGCAACAAAGAGTCACTCCAAAGCCACTAATAGCGGAGAACAAACGTAGAGATTATGGTAGGGTATGAAACCACCTCAAAGCTATTCTTTCGGATCAATCTATAAAAGAGTTCGTAGTAGAATAACACCTTAAGACACAAATCAACCAAAACCCTAATGTCACCTAGATACTCCAATGTCACCTCAAGTATCCGTGGGCATGATTACACGATATGCATCACACAATCTCAGATTCATCCAACCAATATAAAAGTACTTCAAAGAGTGCCCCAAAGTTTCTATCGGAGAGTCAAGAACGTGTGCCAACCCCTATGCATAGGTTCATGGGCGGAACCCGCAAGTTGGTCACCGAAACATACATCAAGTGGCACATGATATCCCATTGTCACCACGGATAAGCACGTCAAGACATACATCAAGTGTTCTCATAAAAGACTCAATCCGATAATATAACTTCAAAGGGGAAACTCAATTTATCACAAGAGAGTAGAGGGGGAGAAACATCATAAGAGCCAACTACAATAGCAAAGCTCGGGATACATCAAGATCGTGCCATAGAGGGAACACGAGAGAGAACACGAGAGAGAGAGAGAGAGAGAGAGAGAGAGAGAGAGAGAGAGAGAGAGAGAGAGAGAGAGATCAAACACATAGCTACTGGTACATACCCTCAGCCCCGGGGGTGAACTACTCCCTCCTCGTCATGGATAGCGCCGGGATGATGAAGATGGCCACCGGTGATGGGTTCCCCCTCCGGCAGGGTGCCGGGAAGGGCTCCCGAGAGGTTTTTGGTGGCTACAGAGGCTTGCGGCGGCGGAACTCCCGATCTAGGTTCTGTTCTAGAAGTTTTAGGGTACGTAGGTATATATGGGTGAAAGGAGAAAGTCGGTGGAGCTACAGGAGCCCCACGAGGCAGGGGGCGCACCCAAGGGGGGCGGGCGCGCCCCCCACCCTCGTGAGCACCTCCCGTATCTTCTTACGTGGGTTCCAAGTCCATCAGGTGGGTTTCCATCCAAAAATAACTTCTCCAGTTGATTTCGTTCCGTTTGGACTCCGTTTGATATTCCTTTTCCTCGAAACACTGAAATAGGCAAAAAACAACAAATCTGGGCTGGGCCTCCGGTTAATAGGTTAGTCCCAAAAATAATATAGAAGTGGATAATAAAGCCCAATATTGCGTAAAACAGTAGATAATATAGCATGGAGCAATCAAAAATTATAGATACGTGGGAGACGTATCAAGCATCCCCAAGCTTAATTCCTACTCGTCCTCGAGTAGGTAAATGATAAAAAAGAATTCTTGATGCGGAGTGCTACTTTGGCATAATTTCAATGTAAATCTTCTTAATTGTGGTATGAATATTCAGATCCGAATGAATACAAAATAAAAGTTCATATTGATAAAAGAAATAGTAATACTTCAAGCATACTAATCAAAGTAATCATGTCTTCTCAAAATAGCACGGCAAAAGAACGTTCATCCCTACAAAATCATATGGTTAGGCCATGCTTCATTTTCGTCACACAAAGATGTTCCCAACTTCTATACCCCCGATGACAAGCCAAGAAATTGTTTCATACTTAAATAATCTCAAACTTTTTCAACCTTCACGCAATACATCAGCGTGAGCCATGGATATAGCACTATGGGTGGAATAGAATATGATGATGGGGATTGTGTGGAGAAGACAAAAAAAAGGAGAAAGTCTCACATTGACGAGGATAATCAACGGGCTATGGAGATGCCCATCAATTGATGTCAACATGAGGAGTAGGGATTGCCATGCAACGGATGCACTAGAGCTATGAATGCTCAACAAAAGAAAACTAGTGGGTGTGCATCCAACTTGCTTGCTCACGAAGACCTAGGGCATTTGAGGAAGCCCATCGTAGGAATATACAAGCCAAGTTCTATAATGAAAAATTCCCACTAGTATAAAAAGACAACTTATGAGACTCACTATATGAAAAAAATGGTGCTACTTTGAAGCACAATATATGAGACTCACTACATGAAGAACAAGGTGCTACTTTGAAGCACAAGTGTGGAAAAAGAGATAGTAACATTGCCCTTTTTATTTTTTTGCGCCTTTATTTTTTTTTCTTTTTGGCCTTTCTCCTTTTTTTGGGCCTTTCTTTTTTTTCTTTTTGGCCTTTCTCTTTTTTTGGGGCAATGCTCTAATAATGATGATCATCACACTTCTATTGATTACAACATAAGGATTACAACTCGAAACTAGAACAAGATATGACTCTATATGAATGACTCCAGCGGTGTACCGGGATGGTGCAATGAATCAAGAGTGACATGTATGAAAAATAATGCATGGTGGCTTTGCCACAAATACGATGTCAACTACATGATCATGCAATGACAATATGACAAAATTAAGGTATGTCATGATGATGACGAACGGAACGGTGGAAAGTTGCATGGCAATATATCTCGGAATGGCTATGGAAATGCCATAATAGGTAGGTATGGTGGCTGTTTTGAGGAAGATATAAGGAGGTTTATGTGTGATAGAGCGTATCATATCACGGGGTTTGGATGCACCGGCGAAGTTTGCACCTACTCTCAAGGTGAGAAAGGGCAATGCACGGCACCGAAGAGGCTAGCAATGGCGGAAAGGTAAAAGTGCGTATAATCCATGGACTCAACATTAGTCAAAAGAACTCATATACTTATTGCAAAAAAATTAGAAGTCATCAAAAATCAAGCACTACGCTCATGCTCCTAGGGGGATAGATTGGTAGGAAAAGACCATCGCTCGTCCCCGACCGCCACTCATAAGGATGCACAAGCCAGGTACACTTCATGTTTCAAATTTGTTACACAACTTTAACCATACATGCATGCTACGGGACTTGCAAACTTCAACACAAGCATTTCTCAAATTTACAACTACTCAACTAGCACGACTTTGATATTATTACCTCCATATCTCAAAACAATTATCAAGTATCAAACTTTTCTTACTATTCAACGCACTCAAAAGAAAGTTTTACATATCTTGAATACCAAGTATATTAATTTTAATAAAATTACCATGCTATTAACGACTCTCAAAATAATATAAGTGAAGAATGAGAGTTCATATATTGCTTCAAAATAAAACCACCATTGTGCTCTAAAAGATATAAGTGAAGCACTAGAGCAAATGACAAACTACTCCGAAAGATATAAGTGAAGATCAATGAGTAGTCGAATAATTATGTAACTATGTGAAGACTCTCCCATTTAATAATTTCAGATCTTGGTATTGTATTCAAACATCAAGAAAAGCTAAATAAAACTACATTGCAAGTATAGCACAACTCATGTGAAGAAGCAAAAACTTAGGCTCAACCGATACTAACCGATAGTTGTCGAGGAAGAAAGGTGGGATGCCTACCGGGGCATCCCCAAGTTTAGATGCTTGAGACTTCTTGAAATATTATCTTGGGGTGCCTTGGGCATCCCCAAGCTTGAACTTTTTTGTCTCTTTAATTGCTTTCATATAATGGTTTCTCTTTTTATCAAAAGCTTCATTCACAACAAACTCAACAAGAACTCGTGAGATAGGTTAGTATAAACCAATGCAAAACCTTATCATTTTCTACTGTAACAAATCACTTAAATTATTATTCAACATTTCATACTAAATGCCTCTGCATATTTAATACTCCTATCCTTAAATAGAATCATTAAGCAAGCAAACATATGCAAGCAATGCAAACATAACAGCAATCTGCCAAAACAGTACAGTCTGTAAAGAATGCAAGAGTATAAATACTTCCCTAACTCCAAAAATTATGAACTAAAATTACGACTGTAATAAATTTATCAGAGCTCAATATGCAGAAATATTCAACATTATACCACTCTCTGACTTTTCTAGGGAATTTTTTCAACTGCGGTAAACTTTCTGTTTTCAAACAGCAACATGTATACTAGCAAAATAAGCATGGCAAAGGCTATCCTTGACTTTTTTATTGAAAATAGAGATGCAAAACATTATTCTAAGTATCAGAAAGCAAATACTAACAAAATAAAATGACGCTCCAAGAAAAACACATATCATGTGGTGAATAAAAATATAGCTCCAAGTAAAGTTACCGATGAACGAAGACGAAAGAGGGGATGCCATCCGGGGCATCCCCAAGCTTAGGCTCTTGGTTGTCCTTGAATATTAACTTGGGGTGCCTTGGGCATCCCCAATCTTAGGCTCTTTCCACTCCTTATTCCATAGTCCATCGAATCTTTACCCAAAACTTGAAAACTTCACAACACAAAACTTAACAGAAAACTCGTGAGCTCCGTTAGCGAAAGAAAACAAAAGACCACTTCAAGGTACTGTAATGAACTCATTATTTATTTGTATTGGTTTTAAACCTACTTTATTCCAACTTCTCTATGGATTATAAACTATTTTACTAGCCATAGATTCATCAACATAAGCAAACAACACATAGAAAACAGAATCTGTCAAAAACAGAACAGTCTGTAGTAATCTGTAACTAACGCAAACTTCTGGAACTCCAAAAATTCTAAAATAAATTGGTGGACCTGAGGAATTTGTCTAGTAATCATCTTCAAAAATAATCAACTAAATAGCACTCTCCAGTAAAAAGTTGAAGCTAATGTCGTGAGCCCTAAAGTTTCTGTTTTTTACAGCATGATCATAAAGACTTCACCCAAGTCTTCCCAAAGGTTCTACTTGGCACAAACACTAATTAAAACATAAAAACACATATAAACAGAAGCTAGATGGATTATTTATTCCTAAACAGAACCAAAAAGCAAGAAACTAAAATAAAATTGGGTTGCCTCCCAACAAGCGCTATCGTTTAACGCCCCTAGCTAGGCATGATGATTTCAATAATGCTCACATAAAAGATAAGAATTGAAACATAAAGAGAGCATCATGAAGCATATGACAAGCACATTCCAGCCTAACTCACTTCCTATGAATAGGGATTTTGTGAGCAAACAACTTATGGGAACAATAGTCAACTAGCATAGGAAGGCAAAACAAGCATAACTTCAAGATTTTAAGCACATAGAGAGGAAACTTGACATTATTGCAATTCCTACAAGCATATATTCCTCCCTCATAATAATTTTCAGTAGAATCATGAATGAATTCAACAATATAACCAGCACCTAAAGCATTCTTTTCATGATCTACTTGCACATAAATTTTACTACTCTCCACATAAGCAAAATTCTTCTCATGAACAATAGTGGGAGCAAACTCAACAAAATAACTATCATGTGATTGAAAATTGAAATCAAGATGACAAGTTTCATGGTTATGATTATTCTTTAAAGCATACGTGTCATCACAATAGTCATCATACATAGGAGGCATGCCTTCATCATAGTAAATTTGCTCATCGAAGCTTGGGGGACAAAAAATATCATCTTCATCAACCATAGCTTCCCCAAGCTTGTGGCTTTGCATATCATTAGCATCATGAATATTCAAGGAATTCATAATAACAACATTGCAATCATGCTCATCATTCAAGGTTTTAGTGCCAAACATTTTAATGCATTCTTCTTCTAACACTTTGGCACAATTTTCCTTTCCATCATACTCACGAAAGATATTAAAAAGGTGAAGCGTATGAGGTAAACTCAATTCCATTTTTTGGGTAGTTTTCTTTTATAAACTAACTAGTGATAAAACAAGAAACAAAAAGATTCGATTGCAAGATCAGAAGATATACCTTCACTTACCTAGCCTCCCCGGCAACGGCGCCAGAAAAGAGCTTGATGTCTACTACACAACCTTCTTCTTGTAGACATTGTTGGGCCTGCAAGTGCACAGGTTTGTAGGACAGTAGCAAATTTCCCTCAAGTGGATGACCTAAGGTTTATCAATCCGTGAGAGGCGTAGGATGAAGATGGTCTCTCTCAAGCAACCCTGCAACCAAATAACAAAGAGTCTCTTGTGTCCCCAACACACCCAATACAATGGTAAATTGTATAGGTGCACTAGTTCGGCGAAGAGATGGTGATACAAGTGCAATATGGATGGTAGATATAGGTTTTTGTAATCTGAAAATATAAAAACAGCAAGGTAACTAACGATAAAAGTGAGCGTAAACGGTATTGCAATGATAGGAAACAAGGCCTAGGGTTCATACTTTCACTAGTGCAAGTTCTCTCAACAATAATAACATAGATAGATCATATAACAAGCCCTCAACATGCAACAAAGAGTCACTCCAAAGCCACTAATAGCGGAGAACAAACGTAGAGATTATGGTAGGGTACGAAACCACCTCAAAGCTATTCTTTCGGATCAATCTATAAAAGAGTTCGTACTAGAATAACACCTTAAGACACAAATCAACCAAAACCCTAATGTCACCTAGATACTCCAATGTCACCTCAAGTATCCGTGGGCATGATTATACGATATGCATCACACAATCTCAGATTCATCCAACCAATATGAAGTACTTCAAAGAGTGCCCCAAAGTTTCTATCGGAGAGTCAAGAACGTGTGCCAACCCATATGCATAGGTTCATGGGCGGAACCCGCAAGTTGGTCACCAAAACATACATCAAGTGGCACATGATATCCCATTGTCACCACGGATAAGCACGTCAAGACATACATCAAGTGTTCTCATAAAAGACTCAATCCGATAAGATAACTTCAAAGGGGAAACTCAATTCATCACAAGAGAGTAGAGGGGGAGAAACATCATAAGATCCAACTACAATAGCAAAGCTCGGGATACATAAGGATCATGCCATAGAGGGAATACGAGAGAGAACATGAGAGAGAGAGAGAGAGAGAGAGAGAGAGAGATCAAACACATAGCTACTGGTACATACCCTCAGCCCCGGGGGTGAACTACTCCCTCCTCGTCATGGATAGCGCCGGGATGATGAAGATGGCCACCGGTGATGGGTTCCCCCTCCGGCAGGGTGCCGGGAAGGGCTCCCGAGAGGTTTTTGGTGGCTATAGAGGCTTGCGGCGGCGGAACTCCCGATCTAGGTTCTGTTCTCGAAGTTTTAGGGTACGTAGGTATATATGGGTGAAAGGAGAACGTTGGTGGAGCTACGGGGGCCCCACGAGGCAGGGGGCACGCCCCCCACCCTCGTGAGCACCTCCTGTATCTTCTGACATGGGGTCCAAGTCCATCAGGTCGGTTTCCTTCCAAAAATAACTTCTCTAGTTGATTTCGTTCCGTTTTGACTCCGTTTGATATTCCTTTTCCTCGAAACACTGAAATAGGCAAAAAACAACAAATCTGGGCTGGGCCTCCGGTTAATAGGTTAGTCCCAAAAATAATATAAAAGTGGATAATAAAGCCCAATATTGCCTAAAACAGTAGATAATATAGCATGGAGCAATCAAAAATTATAGATACGTTGGAGACGTATCAGCAGGCGGAGGTCCTCCGTTCCCAGCCATCACGTCGGCGCCGGCTGAGATTCTGACGGCTCTCCCCGCACCAAGCGAAGGAAAACCAGGTGGCTGGATAACCCTAGACGCAACAACTCGCAGAGATGACTCGGGCATCGGCACCTCATGCAGGGACGTAGAATCGATCGCATACGTCGCTTGGGCTTCTGACTGGGCCTCATGCCCCGTGTCCAGAGAGCCCACGACCATCTCCGATTTTGATCCGTTATCGTGGCCCAGCAGCGAATTCAAGCATGCCATTATGGCCGCTCGAATTTTGCTAGCCATCCTCACCACCAGCGACCATTGTGGGAGTCCTGGATTAGAGGGTCCTCGGGCGTCCGGTCTACTGATGTGGGCCGGACTGATGGGCCGTCAAGATACAAGACCGAAGATCCTCTCCCGTGTTCGGTGGGGACTCTCGCATGCATGGATGGCAAGTATACGTGTCCGGATATGTTATTCATTTCTGTAAAACCGACATTGTACAAACCCTAAGCCCCTCCGGTGTCTATTTAAACCGGAGGGTAGATTCGAGGCAGGATCATAACATTGCTAGGCTAGCTATCTAGGGTTAGCCTAACCGATCTCGTGCAGATCAACTCTTGTAACCCATATAACCTCGAATATATTCAAGCAGGAGCAGGGTTTTACCTCCATTAAGAGGGCCCGAACCTGGGTAAACATTGTGTCCCTTCTCCATTGTTATTATTAACCCTCAGACGCACAGCTTGGGCCCCCCTACCCGAGATCTGCCGGTTTTGACACCGACATTGGTGCTTTCATTGAGAGCTCCGCTGTATCATCGACAGAAGGATCAATGGCTCACCTCTTCGTCAACGATGACACTGCGTCCAGGGAGACTTTTCTTCCCGAGCAAGTTTTTGTGTTTGGTGGCTTTGTGCTTCGTGCCAACTTGATCGGCTGCCTTGAGCAGGTCGACAGTTACGCTCCCGGCCATCAGATCAGGTTTGGAAACTGAATTATGTTGCTGACATTCGAGGAGATCTAGTTTTTGATGGGTTTGCGGCTCGACCGCCACTCTGTATCCCATCCAAGAGAAAAATTTGGATCCCCTGCCAGATCCCGTCCAGGGGTCAACATCCACCTCGGCCTTAGATCCTGGGCAGGTCTCATCGTCCGAAGACGGGAGCATAAACCCCGCCGGACATCACCCCCTTATTAAACTGCCTTCCGAAGGCCCAGACTCAGGCTTAAACTGGGCTCTGGACAACCGTGCTGAACTGCTGAAGTCTGCACTTTGAGGATCCGATCAGGCAACCCAAGCCAAACACATCGCGGCAGACCCGCGGTTCCCGCTCCCTATATTAGATTAAGCGTTGGGTCTGATGCAGTCTCTCGCCATCACGGAGGCTTTACCTCCAAACTGCACCCATCCTGGACTGGGGGCTAAGAGAGGGGAATTTTATGCCCCACCCACCACCCACTTGATAGCCACTGTTGAAGACTTAACCGACATGCTGGATTATGCGTCCGAAGACATCGACGGCATGGACGACGACACCGACGCCAAACAAAGCCAAGTCCCACCCGTTACAGGGCGTTGGATGGCCACCTTGTCGGTGTCAAAACCGGCGGATCTCGGGTAGGGGGTCCCGATCTGTGCGTCTAAGGCTAACGGTAATATGAGGTAAAGGACACAATGTTTACCCAGGTTAGGGCCCTCTTGATGGAGGTAAAACCCTACTTCCTGCTTGATTGATATTGATGATAAGAGTGTTACAAGAGTTGATCTACCACGAGATCGCAGAGGCTAAACCCTAGAAGCTAGCCTATGATGATTATGAATGTTGTCATCGTCCTCATACGGACTAAACTCTCCGGTTTATATAGACACTGGAGAGGGCTAGGGTTTACATGGAGTCGGTTACAAGGAAGAAAATATAATATCTGAATCGCCAAGCTTGTCTTCCACGCAAAGGAGAGTCCCATCCGGACACGGGACGAAGTCTTGAGTCTTGTATCTTCATGGTCCAACAGTCCGACCAAAGTATATAGTCTAGCTGTCCGGATACCCCCTAATCCAGGACTCTCTCAGTAGCCCCTGAACCATGCTTCAATGACGATGAGTCTGGCGCGCAGTTTGTCTTCGACATTGCAAGGTGGGTTCCATCTCCGAATACTCCAAAATAGATCGATGATTGTGTCTGGCTTTGCGAGATAATTTCTGCACACCTTCGTAGAGAGCATAGCACTTCATAGATCTGATCTGCTGGTAATTTTTGCACGGTGTGCTCTCATGCCATGTTCTGGTCCAACACGAACCTGTTTTTCTTGGCCTGCCTCGATACGCGTTGCGAGGCGGTTTTATTGGCACATCCTGTACAAGTAGAGATCGTGCTCCTCTTATCGCGGGATTTCCCATCAATATGGGAGCGTGCAGCCCCATGACGCCTGTTGGTAGGACTCCGTGTTTTCAGGCAAGTCCCGAGCAGTCACGCTGAGGACGCTTGATATTCACCCCCTTTATAAAGGGGTCGAGGCCTATCCCTCTTTTCCACCACCCTTGTGCCTTTTCGCATCTCGAGCTCTAACACTCGAGACCCAAACTCAAGCACCCCGGATCCTCCATCATGTCCGGATCCAACCAAGGCCGGTGGGTGGCTTCCTCGGTCACAGCGGATGACATTGCGAAGCTTAGGGAGGTCGGATATCTGACCTCCGACATCAAGCACAGGCTTCCTGCCCCAGGGCAGGTCATCCCTACTCCCGAGCCCAACGAGAGAGTCATATTTTTTTCCCACTTTCTTCGTGGCTTGGGCTTCACCCTTGATCCCTTTGTGAGAGAGCTCATGTTCTACTATGGGCTAGATTTTCATGATCTAGCTCCGGACGCCATACTTCAAATCTCGTCGTTTATCATTGTGTGCGAAGCCTTCCTCCACGTCACCCTGCACTTCGGCTTATGGCTCAATACCTTTAATGTGAAGCCGAAGATGATAGAGGGGCGACACGCGGAATGCGGAGGTGCAGTAATAAGCAGGAACGCCGACGCTCCATGGCCAGAGGGCTCCTTCCGAGAGGTGTCCGATCTATGGCAGCGGAGGTGGGTTTACGTCGCGGCTCCCAGAGGCACAAAGTGGGTGGCTGCCCCCGACTTCCATTCGGGTCCTCCTCCTCAACTGGCATCATGGACCAATATAGGACGGGATTGGAGGCCTGCTAATGATGTACCAACACTGCAGAGCCGTATCAGGGAGCTTGTTGAGAGGGACATTAGCCTTACCAGCATAATTCAGGTAATGCTAATCCGACGGATGTTGCCTTGCAAACGCCGGCCTCTCTGGATGTGGGAGTTCAATCCAGAAGGTCCGCGGGCTATTCTGCACTTCTTCAGCCTGACGCTCGAAGGGATGTGTAAGTTATTCTTCGGACCACAAGCAAAGTATCCGGACACCACTGAGGATGCGGGCCTGAGCAGCAATCGCCTAGATACCCAAGTAAGTAACCCAGAAACCGAACACTTTGTTTATATCTATCATAACATTATTATGAAAATCCTCCGTGACCAAGAATGGCTTAGCAAGGCGGAGAGAATCAGGTGTCCGGCGCCACTTCCCGAAGGCTTGCCTAGTCCTGCCATAGCCAACATGCTTGCTCGTGTGCTAAGAAAAGTGCCCCCGGGGAAAGACGAAGGGAAGAACAGAGAAGCAGACCTTCACACATTGCGCATGCAAACCGGGGGAATTGCTACCTCCCCAAAGGAGGATAATCGGGGAGGGGAATCTAAGGCCTCCTCCCCTCGCGGGAAGAAAAGCGCCGCCTCCAAAGGCTTGGAGATGGAGGTGGCAAAACAAGGGAAGAAAGCTTCACCAGGGGGCCCTGCCCCGAAGGGCGTCCTCACCGCACCATGCCTGCCAACGGGCCAGCCCTCAGCAGAGCTGTAAGTTAATCGTAACAACTTCCTTCTCCAAGAATAATAACCAAGATCTATCCTTTGCAGTCCGGCTAGCAGCTCTTCTTGACAGAGTTCGTCTTCGGGGGATCTCCGTCCGGAGATGATGGAGAGTGAGACTCCACCAAACTCTCTGCCTCATGAGCCAGGCGACGCCGAGGTGTCGTCACGGAGGAGTCCAGTCCTATCGGAGACAGAAGCTAATACTTCGGCCACCCTGAGCCCGGAGCGTTCAGCTCCCACGGGGGGCGATAAAAAGGGTCCGACGCAATCCGGCGTCCGGCCGGACACACTGGCGGGCCTTCTGGAGCAAGCTGATCTCTCGAAGGAGCACCGTTCATTAATGAGCACGGTGCTCAAGAAGATTTCGTCCGCCACAAGCGGGTTGAATGAAGCCTTTACGAGCCTGCTCAGAGGCTTTGAGGTATGTAATGAAAAATACATAATTTGTGGTTGTGACGCACACGCTAGGTGTGCTCCACATAGATAGTAGCCCCTGAGACTCTGGTTGTCCGCCCTAGGCGGCAAACAGGGGATCATATTCTGGAAGTCGAACAATCCGTTGAAGTTGCCGAACTGAGGAGGCAGATTGGAGTTATTGATGCCGATATCACACTGGTGAACGAGCGGCTTAACGAGTCACTAGGTATGTGATCTGCTTTCCTTATTATATATTTTTGTAGGAAAAACTGAGAGGAGCATAATGCTAATGATATATTTGGACTGCAGATGGTGCTGCTGCCATGGAAGCCCTGAGGGCGGAACTTGCCCTGGCCAAGGAACAGGCCCGGGTGAGCAATGCGGCTGCCCTAAAGGCGGCTGAAGAGTTGAGAGCCGAACAGGCTGCTCGTCGCCGGAGCGAAGAAAAAATAGTCGAAATGGCTGTGGAGCTAGAAAATGCCGCCAACTGATATGAGTTGCTTGAAAAAGAAAATCAGGCAAATAAGGCTGACCTGAAGAAGGCCCTTGATGCGGCCAAGGAGACGCGTTCCGACATTAGGGATGCGCGAGAGGAGCTTCGACGGGCCGGAGAGATCGCGGCTGGAAACCCCTATTTGTTGCGGATGAAGTTTTTAGATCCGAAGTACGCTTCTCTTGATCGACGCTGGAGTCCTGCAGACGCCTATGCGGATTTGGCGAAGAGTGCGGCTGATGCGGCCAAGTTTTTTGAGGATCAAAGAGATGATGAAGTGGAAAAGCTGTTCTGGTCGCAGTTCAGCGCTCCAACGCGCACATTGCCTTTAAGTGAGAGAATGGCTGCTGTAGCCGAGCTCCACAGGCTGTCCGGACTTGCAATGCAGTCTGTGATAGACCATCTATGGCCAAAGGGGCCCAAGCCGGACAGTTATTTTGGTTTAGTGCAACAATTCCTTGGTGCCGTATAACGGATTGATGCCATGAAGAGGTCGGCGTGCATAGAGGGTGCACGGATGGCCCTTGCCTGCGTTAAAGCATATTGGACAGATATGGAGGCAACCATCATTGCGACCCAGAATCCGGCGGGAGGCGAAGATCCGTCCGAGCACTACTTGGATCAGGTAGTAGAAGGTGCTCGCTTAATAGAGGCTCAGTGCTTGAAGAATGTCATGTTCGAGTGACAAATCTTATCATTGTAAAAACAATGTTATTTTAATTATGGAGAAGATATTTATACTTTTTGCCCGAAAGTATTGTTGTGCCTCCCATGCAGCCGTTTTTATGTATATGTGTAATCTGAAAGTTAGCAGTCGTTGGCTTCAGCCCCCACGCACACAATGCGGGGGTGTTCGCGAAAAGTATGCGTAATCACACTTGATCCAATGTCTTGGTCCATTAAGGAGGTGATCGCACGTCGAACTAGGCAACCGGACTATATAGCTGTAACACTTTCACTTAGCCATAGGAGTTTGACGGTGGGGCTACTATGTAGCCCCTGGTACCTTTGCGTGCATCTGAATACAGACACGTGGGTACATGACCGGGAAACGGTCCTTCGTTAATGCGGAGGAATTCTAAAGATTCCGATAGGTCTTCGAGTGGTGGAACAGTCTCTCGCTATATCATGACAGTCAGTTTTCGGCTTTCTCTACTGAGGTGCTCATCCGGAATAACTAGGGCACAATCGCAGTAGTTCTCCTTTGGCCGCCTTAGCTGATAAGAACGGAATGTAAGGCAGCGAGCCCAGGAGCCAGGCAAACCCAACATTTGACGAAAGATATGATTCGGAGCTGATGCATATAAGGCCAAACTCGCGACGCCGAACACTCCCAAAGGTATTCGAACTTTTACTGGGCTGAGTAACGCCCCTTATTATGAACCCTATATTCCCAGGTACGTCCATTAGTCTGTCTTGGCGAAATGCCAATAACGGCAGTATCCTCTGTGGGTGTAGTACCCATGGGATATGTAAGCAATAAGAGACAATAAAGAAGGTTTACACAGGGGCTTAATCTTAAGAGAAACCTTCGAGCGGGGCCCTGCTGCACGTCTGCGCCTTTGTCCCCATTGTGCCGTGGCCTGGGAGGGTGTCGCACGAATGGTTTCTGTAAAAATAAAAACTAATGGAGAAGAGTATTACATAAGCGTGCGAAAAGTTAGCTATCACTAATGGATAGTAGAAGTGTTAGACATTGGCTTGTTAATAAGGTTAGGCCGAGAATTGGGCTTTATTAGTTATCTATAGCCCCTGGTGTCCTCTATGGGATTACATGTGTGGCGCCTAGATCAGTTTGATCTTGGCTGCCGAACTCGTCTAACCGTGTCCGTGGTCTTAACGACCAATCATGCTTTCTGGTATTAGAGGCCGCTTAGAGTTCGGCTGCTAGAGCCGTCGCGTATTCCTCCGTGTGTAAGGAACGCTCTGTACTTCCGTTAACGGTGATGACGTCGCGTGGACCGGACATCTTGAGTTTAAGGTAGGTGTAGTGCGGTACTGCGTTGAATCGGGCAAAGGCCGTTCTCCCAAGCAATGCGTGATAACCACTTTGGAGGGGGCGATGGCGAAGAGTAGTTTTTTTCTTCTGAACTTGCCTGCGGAGCCGAATATCACCTCTAGTACGAGGGAGCCCCTACAGTGGGCTTCGACGCCTGGTATCACCCCTTCAAAGGTGGTGCTACTGTGGTTGATTCTGGATGGGTCTATCCCCATCCTACAGACAGTGTCCTGGTATATTAGAAGACTACTGCCGCCGTCCATGAGGACGTGAGTAAGATGGTATCCGTTGATTATTGGGTCGAGCACCAAGGCAGCTGATCCTCCGTGCCGCATACTAGTCGGGTAGTCCCTGTGATCGAAGGTGATCGGGCAGGGCGACCAGTGGTTAAGTTTTGGTGCAGCGGGCTCTATAACGCATGCGTCTCTGAGTGCGCGTTCGCGCCTTCTCGTGGATAAGTGAGTCGCATGGATCATGTTTACTGTTTTTACCTTTGGTGGGAATTTTTTTTGTCCCCCAGTGTTCGGCTGGCGAGGCTCATCCTCGTCTTCACTTGGTGTTTCCCTTTCCTTGTGTTCCGCATTTAATTTGCCGGCCTGCTTGAAGACCCAACATTCTCTATGAGTGTGGTTCACAGGTTTTTCGGGGGTGCCATGAATTTAACACAATCTGTCGAGGACTTTTTTCAGGCCGGACGGTCCTTCATTGCTGCCTTTAAGTGCCTTCTTTTGTTGACCGGTTCGAGAGCCCCTTAATCCGGCGTTGATCGTTGTGTTGTCCGGACATACTTCCTCGTTTTGACATTTTTTTATCGCGCCGTGGCTTCCCGTTTCCATCCCTGATTTCGGATGTACTTGGGTCGCTGGTGCCTCTACAGGCCAACCAGCTGTTTTCACCCGCGCAAAAGCGGGTCATAAGGCTTGTTAGGGCTGCCATTGTCCTCGACTTTTCTTGGCCGAGGTGTCTGGCAAGCCATTTGTCCCGGATACTGTGCGTGAAGGCCGCTAGGGCTTCAGCGTCCGGACAGTCGACAATTTGATTCTTCTTAGTGAGGAATTTGTTCCAAAGTTTGCGGGCGGACTCTCCGGGCGGTTGAATTATGTGACTTAAATCGTCCGCATCCGGGGGTCGGACATAGGTCCCTTGAAAATTTTCCCTAAAAGCGTCCTCGAGTTCCTCCCAACTTCCGATTGAATTTTCGGGGAGGCTTTTCAACCAGTGCCGAGCTGGTCCTTTCAACTTGAGGGGAAGATACTTGATGGCGTGGAGGTCGTCCCCACGAGCCATGTGGATATGCAGGATAAAATCCTTGATCCAGACCCTGGGGTCTGTCGTTCCGTCGTATGCCTCTATGTTCACAGGTTTAAAACCTTGTGGAAATTCGTGGTCCAATACCTCTTCTGTAAAGCACAGTGGGTGAGCAGCCCCCCTGTTTCTGGACGTGTTATGGCATGTCGTCGGCTGTTGATGTGTCCGGTATTGATTCCGAACTGGTACCCGATCAGTCTGATCGTTTTGGTGACCGTAGTCCTGTGTCGGGGCGTGTCCACTAGATCCATAGATGGACCTGGTCGCACCAGCCTTTTTATCCAGGAGCTCACGTAAATCGTGTGCATCGTAGGTAGCTGCTCCATTGCGGTTTCGAAGTGGTTTGTTTAGCCTATTGGCCGTATTGTTCTTCGGGGTAACGGCCTCTTCGTCGAATTCTGGTAGCAGCTTGCGCTTTGGATAGCTCTTTGTTTGGCGATCGTCGCTGTACTTTTCTTTAGTGTCTAGTGCTTTATTCCATCTGCAATTGAGCATTTCCTGCACGGCTTTAAGCTTTTGCTTCTGCTTCTTCAGACTTCTCGCAGTGGCCATAAGCCTTCTGTGGAGGTTATCTCGTTCCAAGCTTGTCTTCGGGACGATGAATGCATCGTCATCCGGACTGTGCTCTTGTCCCGGGTTGGTTTGGTGAGTTTGTCCCTCGGGATCGTTGTGATCGGGCGTCTGCTCCGAGCTGTGTTCGGCGTGACCTGGTTCATCCTGCTCCATTGCTGGGTCCATATGGCTGTTGTTGCCTTCGGAGTTGACTGTAGGGTTGGTCTTTCTAGCGCTGTTATCGCTATTTTTACTGTTGCTAGACTTGGAGCGGCGCCTGCGGCGTCGTTTTGGCTTTTGTCCGGGGATTTTATCCTCCGGTTTGTCGCCGTCGTCCCCCTTAGGCGTATCCACCATGTATATATATCGTATGATGAGGTGGTAGTCCAGCACCCCGTGAGTGGTGGTTCTGAATCGTCCCCTGCGCCGACGTCCATACCGTCGGTGTCGTTAGAGTCGAATTCAAGCATGTATATTACGTCGTCGACAGTGGCTATGAAGTGGGTGGTGAGTGGGCAACGAATTTCTTCGTTGCCTGCTTCCCGTTCGAGCCGGACATTGTTCGGCCAAGAGCCTCCTGACAATGAGAGAGACTTTAACGAGTTTAGCATGTCGCCAAAGGGCGAGCGCTGGAAGATATCCGCAACGGTGAACTCCATTACCGGAGCCCACCCGGATTCGGCGGGCTCGGGAGTGCGCGGACTGGAACCTACAACCGGATACGAGTCCGGGGGCCCGGTGTCATAGGCTTCCTTGGGGGAAGTCTGTGTTCGGCTCTACCGCTGATGGGTGTGCGGCCTCCGGGGCGGGGTCCATCCACCCGTCCTCGGGCGACGCAATTTGCCCCGGATTTAGGTCCGGGGCTCCTGCATGGGCGATATCCCAGGCATTGTCCGACAGCAGGTCTAAGCCGTGCTCATCATGACTGTCCGGCGCTCCTGGCATAAGCCCGAATCCGTTGAATAGCAAGTCTCTGTGGATATCGTCCGTGTAGTTTAGGTTTCCTAACCTGACCCGATGGCCAGGGACGTAGCTGTCGATCTGCTCCAGATGGCCAAGCGAGTTGGCCCACAGTGCGAAGCAACCAAACACGAAGATCTGTCCGGGGAGAAAGGTCTCACCCTGGACCATGTTGTCGTTGATGATTGAAGGAGCCATCGAGCCTTACAACGACGACACAGAGGAACTCTCAATGAAAGCACCAATGTCGGTGTCAAAACCGGCGGATCTCGGGTAGGGGGTCCCGATGTGTGCGTCTAAGGCTAATGGTAACATGAGGTAAGGGACCCAGGTTCGGGCCCTCTCGATGGAGGTAAAACCCTACTTCCTGCTTGATTGATATTGATGATATGAGTGTTACAAGAGTTGATCTACGACGAGATCGCAGAGGCTAAACCCTAGAAGCTAGCCTATGATGATTATGAATGTTGTCATCGTCCTCATACAGACTAAACTCTCCGGTTTATATAGACACCGGAGAGGGCTACAGTTTACATGGAGTCGGTTACAAGGAAGGGAATATAATATCCGAATCGCCAAGCTTGTCTGCCACACAAAGGAGAGTCCCATCCGGACACGGGACGAAGTCTTGAGTCTTGTATCTTCATGGTCCAACAGTCCGGCCAAAGTATATAGTCCGGCTGTCTGGATACCCGCTAATCTAGGACTCCCTCACACCACAACCTACGATGTATACATGGTGGACACTCCGAAGAACAACGAGGAAAACCCAAGCTCAGATGGGGATGGACCCGTAGATAAACCACCAAACCGTCGATGTCAGTGGCGCCGCTCACGATCGCGTCGGACAAAGGATAACAATACTGGCACCGGAGATAATGAGACTCCGGACGACTGATTCTACTACACAACCTTCTTCTTGTAAACGTTATTGGATCTCCAAGTGCAGAGGTTTGTAGGACAGTAGCAAATTTCCCTCAAGTGGATGACCTAAGGTTTATCAATTCGTGGGAGGCGTAGGATGAAGATGGTCTCTCTCAAACAACCCTGCAACCAAATAACAAAGAGTCTCTTGTGTCCCCAACACACCCAATACAATGGTAAGTTGTATAGGTGCACTAGTTCGGCAAAGAGATGGTGATACAAGTGCAATATGGATGATAGATATATGTTTTTGTAATCTGAAAATATAAAAACAACAAGGTAACAAGTGGTAAAAGTGAGCGTAAACGGTATTGCAATGCTAGGAAACAAGGCCTAGGGTTCATACTTTCACTAGTGCAAGTTCTCTCAACAATAATAACATAATTAGATCATATAACAATTCCTCAACATGCAACAAAGAGTCACTCCAAAGTCACTAATAGCAGAGAACAAATGAAGAGACTATTGTAGGCTAGGAAACCACCTCAAAGTTATTCTTTCTGATCGATCTATTCAAGAGTCACACGAAGTTATTCTTTCTGTTCGATCTATTCTAGAGTTCGTACTAGAATAACACCTTAAGACACAAATCAACCAAAACCCTAATGTCACCTAGATACTCCAACGTCACCTCAAGTATCCGTGGGTATGATTATACGATATGCATCACACAATCTTAGATTCATCTATTCAACTAACACAAAGAACTTCAAAGGGTGCCCCAAAGTTTCTATCGGAGAGTCAAGACGAAAACGTGTGCCAACCCCTATGGATAGATTTCCACGGTCACGGAACCCGCAAGTTGATCACCAAAACATACATCAAGTGGAATAATAGAATACCCCATTGTCACCACGGGTATCCCACGCAAGACATACATCAAGTGTTCTCAAATCCTTAAAGACTCAATCCGATAAGATAACTTCAAAGTGAAAACTCAATCCATTACAAGAGAGTATAGGGGGAGAAACATCATAAGATCCAACTATAATAGCAAAGCTCGCGATACATCAAGATCGTGCCAAATCAAAAACACATCAGAGAGAGAGAGAGAGAGAGAGAGAGAGAGAGAGAGAGAGAGAGAGAGAGAGAGAGAGAGTGAGAGAGATCAAACACATAGCTACTGGTGCATACCCTCAGCCCCGAGGGTGAACTACTCCCTCCTCGTCATGGAGAGCGCCTGGATGATGAAGATGGCCATCGGTGATGGATCCCCCCTCCGGCAGGGTGCTGGAACAGGGTCTCGATTAGTTTTTGGTGGCTACAAAGGCTTGCGGCGGCGGAACTCCCGATCTAGGTTCTTTCTGGAGAGCTGGGTATTTATTGGAGGGTTTGGCATCGAGAACAAGTCAGGAGGACCCACGGGGTGTCCACGAGGCAGGGGGTGTGCCCCAGGGGGTGGGTGCGCCCTCCACCCTGTGGGCCCCATGAGCCTCCTCTCTGGTAACTCTTTATTCCAGTATTTTTTATATTTTACAGAAAAAATCTACGTTGATTTTCAGCGCATTCCGAGAACTTTTATTTCTGCACAAAAACAACACCACGGTAGTTCTGCTGAAAACAACGTAGTCTGGGTTAGTTCTAACCAAATCATAACAAAAGCATGTAAACATATTATAAACATGGTATGAATACATCAAAAATTATAGATACGTTGGAGACGTATCAACGACGCCGAGGATACCAAATACCTTATCGAGCCCACATCCGAACATGACGAGCAGGAAGAAGGTGAACAAAGCCCTGGACGAGCTGACAACAAAGATGCGGAGGACAGCAACTACATGCCAGAATCCGAAGAGGAGGTTAGCCTTGGCGATGAAGACTTCGTCGTCCCAGAGGAACCCCTCGATCAAGAACACTTCAAGCAGGAGCTCATTGCCAGAGCTCGGAGCCTGAAAAGGAAACAACAGCAACTCAAAGAAGAGAAAAACACACTGAATGAGAGGTGGACTAAGTTCCTGGCCGCTGAGGAATACGGCCAAGAACGACTTGTCAAAAGTTACCCTAGGCGTAAGCTGTTGCCTTAATTTGACGATGAAGTCCTTGAAGCAATATTGTCGAAATACAATTAGGCAGATCAACTAGACTGACCACCAGGTGGACGGGACAAAGCGGCATATCAAGCCGCACACTGATACGTCTCCGTCGTATCTATAATTTTTGATTGTTCCATGCCAATATTCTTCAACTTTCATATACTTTTGGCAACTTTTTCTATTATTTTTGGGACTAACATATTGATCCAAAGGCTCAGTGCCGTTCCTCGTCATTGCATGTTTTATGTTTCGCAGAAACCCATATCAAACGGAATCCAAACAGGATAAAAACGGACGGAGAATTATTTTGGAATATTTGGGATTTTCCGGAGGAAGAATCAACGCGAAACAGTGTCCGAGGTGGCCACGAGACAGGGGGGTGCACCCACCCCCCTGGGCGCGCCCTGGACTCTCGTGGGCCACCCGTAAGGCGGTTGATGCCCTTCTTTTCCTGCAAGAAGCTAATTTTACGAGAAAAATCTGGGCGAAAGATTCACCCCAATCGGAGTTACGGATCTCCAGATATAAAAGAAACGGTGAAGGGGCAGAAACACAGAACGCAGAAACAGAGAGATAGATCCAATCTCGGAGGGGCTCTCGCCCCTCCCAAGCCATGGGAGCCAAGGACGAGAGGGGAAACCCTTCTCCCATCTGTGGAGGAGGTCAAGGAAGAAGAAGAAGAAGGGAGCCTCTCTCCCTCTTGCTTCCGGTGGTGCCGGAGCGCTGCCGGGGGCCATCATCATCACCGCGATCTTCACCAACACCACCGTCATCTTCACCAACATCTCCATCACCTTCCCCCTTCTATATTCAGCGGTCCACTCTCCCGCATCCTGCTGTACCCTCTACTTGAACATGGTGCTTTATGCTTCTTATTATTTTCCAATGATGGGTTGCCATCCTATGATGTCTGAGTAGATTTTCGTTGTCCTATCGGTGATTGATGAATTGCTATGATTGGTCTGAGTTGCATGTTTTAATATTGGTGCTGTCCTATGGTGCTCTCCGTGTCGCGCAAGCGTGAGGGATTCCCGCTGTAGGGTGTTGCAATGCGTTCATGATTCGCTTATAGTGGGTGACGTGAGTGACTGAAACACAAACCCTAGTAAGGGGATTGTTGCGTATGGGATAAAGGGGACTTGATGCTTTAATGCTATGGTTGGGTTTTACCTTAATGAATCTTTAGCAGTTGCGGATGCTTGCTAGAGTTCCAATCATAAGTGCATATGATCCAAGAAGAGAAAGTATGTTAGCTTATGCCTCTCCCTCAAATAGAATTGCAATAGTGATTACCGGTCTAGTAACGTAGTCAATTGCTTAGGGGCAATTTCACAACTCCTACCACCACTTTTCCACACTCGCTATATTTACTTTATTGCTTCTTTATCTAAACAGCCCCTAGTTTATATTTACGCACTCTTTATTATCTTGCAAACCTATCCTGTCACACCTACAAAGTACTTCTAGTTTCATACTTGTTCTAGGCAAAGCGAACGTCAAGCGTGCGTAGAGTTGTATCAGTGGTCGATAGAACTTGAGGGAATATTTATTCTACCTTTAGCTCCTCGTTGGGTTCGACACTCTTACTTATCGAAAACTGTTGTGATCCCCTACACTTGTGGGTTATCAAGACCTTTTTCTGGCGCCGTTGCCGGGGAGTCATAGCGTGGGTTGAATATTCTCGTGTGTGCTTGTTTGCTTTATTACTAAGTAATTTTTATTTGCTGTTCTTAGTTGTTTTCTATCTTTAGTTATGGGTAGGAAATGCAAAATACCAAAAAAATTAGTTGTACCTACTTCACCAATGGTTGAAGAACCACTCAAAATCTATCACACTACTGAAGCTTTTTACTTGGATCATCTTTGATCCCTTTGTGCTCGTGCTGAAACCCCAACTAGCTTAGTTGAGGGAAAATCTTTAGATGAGCATGCTTGTTATGTGCAACACCGTAGATCAGAAAAAGGGAAACTATTATGGGATCAAATTCAACGTTTGCAATGCTATGCTTGGAATTTATGTGAAATATATGATGTTAATTGTTGTTCTGAAAACCCTAAGAAACACCTTCCCTACCAATGTGAGTTTATTGATAATGGAATCGTATCTTCGTATGCTAAGGGTGTTTATAATTACTATGATGTCCAATAAATTGAAGAATTTGTTGCTTTTAAGGGTTCTTTTGAAATTGCTTCTTTGATTGAAAAGTATGATGCTACTCTTTACAAATCTTAAAGTTTTGCCATACTTGAATATTGTTATGATAATTATGCTTCTAATGCCTATGTTAAACCATATATTGAGAAATTCTCTGCTGTCCAAGAAGAGACTAATATTTTGCAGGAAGCTATGGAAGAAGAAATTGATGAAACTGTGAGCTCATTGGATGAAAAAGATGATGATGACAGTGAAGAACAAAAGGAGGAAGAGCAGATTAGCTACCCGTGCCCACCTTCTAATGAGAGTAACTCTTCAACTCATACATTGTTTAATTTCCCTTTGTGCTTACCGAAGGATGATTGCTATGATCCCGTTGATTCTCTTGAAATATCCCTTTTTGATGATGCTTGCTATGCTTGTGGCCAAGATGCCAATATGAATTATGCTTATGGAGATGAACTTGCTATAGTTCCTTATGTTAAACATGAAATTGTTGCTATTACACCCACGCATGATATACCTATTATCTTTTTGAATTCTCCCTACTACACTATATCGGAGAAGTTTGTGCTCATTAAGGATTATATTGATGGGTTGCCTTTTACCGTTGCACATGATGATTTTGATAGATATAATATGCATGTGCTTGCTGCTCCTACTTGCAATTATTATGAGAGAGGAACTTTATCTCCACCTCTCTATGTTTCCAATATGATAGAATTGCAAGTAACTGTTTATACTATGCATTGGCCTTTACTATGTGTGCATGAATTGTTCTTTTATGACATGCCGATGCATAGGAAGAGAGTTAGACTTCGTGTTTGCATGATATATGTTACTTTGTGCTCACTACTAAATCACAAATCATTGTTAATTAAAATTGGCTTTGATATACCTTGGGATCCGGGTGGATTCATTACTTGAGCACTATATGCCTAGCTTAACGGCTCTAAAGAAAGCGCTGCCAGGGAGACAACCTGGAAGTTTTAGAGAGTCATTTATTTATGTTAAGTTCTTTCATATAGTTTAAAAACAGAAAAAAATAAAGAGGGGAACCTAAAAACTTTTCAAAAAGGAAAGTGAAAGTAAGAAAGACAAGCATTGTTGAAGTGGGAGAGCTCCTTGAACTTTGTTCATGCTCACAGAAACTTTGTGAATCTTGATTACAGAAAATTTTCATCAAAAATAATTATCCCCTTGTATAATTCCATTGTATTATAAAAATAATGTGCCAAGGTTTGCCTTTAGGATGTTTACAATGCTTGTTGGTTTGTGCGGTGCAGGACAGAAACTTTGGCTGTAGTGCACGATTTTACATTTTTACTGGAACATCAATTGGTTCTGATTCCTTTTGCACTATCTTGCTTTACAAATTGTTTATTTTTCCTAATTTTGGTAGAATTTTCGGGGTACCAGAAGTATGGTGGATGTTTATATTGCTACAGACTGTTCTGTTTTTGACAAATTCTGTTTTTGATGCATAGTTTACTTGTTTTGATGAATCTATCAATTTATATCAGTGAAGTAGGCCATGGAAAAGTTATATTACAGTATACACAATGCAAAAACTAGATATGAATTGGTTTGCTACAGTACTTAGAGTGGTGATTTGCTTTATCTATAATACCTAAATAGTTGATCCCCACTATCCTATTTCTCTTAACATGCAGCCTATCCACCTCACCACTTTGCCACATCAGCTTTTTCAAATTATTTTCCTTTTACTATTTTTTAAGACCCTCAGACTGGATTTCCTGCGGCTAGGCTGTACGAAGCCTTTTCTCTGCAAAAGGCAGATTGATTGGGCTGTTACATCCATTCACTGTCTTTCCCACGGCTGTTATGTTCCACTTTTTTTCGAGAATGACGGGGGCGAACGCCCACCGGTTGTTATATTACCCGAAAGCGACGTAGCGTCAAACAGTGTTTCTCATCGAGGAGATAAAAAACATCAAGATAAGAGGTAAATCAACAGAAAAAGAAGAGAGAGAGAGAGAGGAAAAACTAGGCGGCTGAGGAAATGAAAGCGAAACAGGAGGAGCTGTTCCCTCGATCCAGTCTCAAAACGCTTGGACCACAGAAGTGTATCATCGGCCGCTCGCCGGAGGACGTCGCCAGCCCTGCAAATGATGGAGTTGAACACCACATCATTCCTGGCTTTCCACACACTCCACATCAGGATGTAGAGGCCCTCCTTCCAAGCAGCAGCGTCAATTTGCGTCGCGGGCGGAGTAGAAAGAATTTCGCCAACGGAGGAGAAGGTGCCCAGGCCAAGCCTAGCCCAGACCGGAGCCACACGAGGGCATGCAGCAAAGAGGTGGTCCGCCGTTTCCTCCGCCTGGCAGGAGGCACATGTCGGGGAGGGGGCGCAGTTTTTGGCAAACAGGTTAGCCCGAGTGCTAAGCCTATTGCCGACCAGCAGCCTCGCGAAAATCTTGATTTTGCTCGGAGGCCGGGAGCCCCAGATGTCGATGGAGTCCTGGTCGAGCACGCCGTGTGGCGAGAGAACCCGAAAAGTAGCCCAGGAGCTGAAGGCCAG
The DNA here is from genome assembly GCA_021605205.1 of Aegilops longissima. Lineage (NCBI taxonomy): Eukaryota > Viridiplantae > Streptophyta > Magnoliopsida > Poales > Poaceae > Aegilops > Aegilops longissima. The sequence goes on from CM038680.1 coordinate 18,601,642, forward strand.
GTCGCCCCCCCCCCCCCACGCCATGAAGCGCCGGTCATGCTCATCCAGCAGATGAACATCTCGCAAGAGAGCATGCACGGCGCTGAGCTGACCGGCCGCCACCGCGCAGAGCCTCGGCTGAAGCGCGAGGCCTCCCTCGATGACCGCAGCGACCGAAGCGTTGGGCCGCGTCGAGTGGGAGAAGAGCGCCTCAAGGTGAAGCAGAGCGCACCGCCAGGAGCCACCGATCCTGCGGAAGGAGGTGGTGCGCCTGTCCCCAGCTGCACCCAAGTGATGGATCGGTAGGTCGGGAGCGCCTGGATAATCGCCCTGAGGAACGAAGGTGCCGAGCATGGGTCCCCAACGTCACCCCCGAGGTGATGGAGGAACCAGAGCTTCGAGGAGGGACCCAGGCGGTGAAGAGCGCCGACGGTTGAGAAGAAGGCACATGTTTTGTCACGGAGGTCACAGATGCCTGACCGCCTTCCCGCACATCAACACACACTTTGTCCCAAGCAATTAAACAGCGAGCACCGGAGCAAGTATCCTTGCCGGTCCAAAAGAAAGCACGACGTCGACGATCAATCTGCTCAAGCACTCCAGGGGGTAGCATATAGGAACACATATAATAAGTGGCAATGTTATTAAGCACGACATTACAAAGAACAAGCCTATCGCCCGAGGAAAGGAGAAGAGCGCGCCACCCGGACAAATACCTATCAAAGGAGTTGACGAGGGGGTCATAGGCAGAGATGGGGAGCTTAAGAGGGGAGAGGGGGAGACCTAGGTAGGGTTGAGGGAAGGTGGATATGGGGCATCCAAGGATTGCGGCCATCTCAATGACAGCTCGGGTGGCGAAGGCATGGGGACAAAACCGGATTTATGGAAGTTAATGGTGAGCCCGGTCGCCAAGGCAAAAGCATCGAGGATGTTTTTAAGATAAGTAACAGAAGGAAGGTCGGCACGACAAAGAATCAAAGTATCGTCGGCGTATTGCAAGACGGGGCAAGGGAGGGAGGGATCGATCGGGTGCTGCAGACGGCCGGCGGCGCTGGCAGCCTGAGTCATGCGTTGGAGAACATCCGCAACAATAATAAAGAGGTAGGGGGATAGGGCGTCGTCCTGGCGAAGGCTGTTGCGGCAAAGGATCCAGTCACCCGGGACATTGTTAAGAAGCACCGAGGTGTAGCCGGTAGAAAGGATGGCGTGGATCCAGCCACACCAACGGTTGTCGAAACCCCGAGCGGACAAAATCATGAGAAGGCTCGACCAGTTAACGGAGTCAAAGGCTTTGCGGAAATCGATCTTAAAGACCACAGTGGGAGCCTTGCGCAAGTGGCAGGCTCGGAGAAGATCGGCGGCGTAAACGATGTTCTCAGAGATGCGCCGTCCAGGGAGGAAACCCGTCTAGTCAGGGTCCACCAGAGAGTGAATGTGATGCTGAAGGCGGGAGCAGAGAGCCCTAGTGATGGCTTTCATGATGCAATTCTGAAGCGAGATGGGCCGGAAATCAGAGGGGGAGCGAGCCGCCTCCGTTTTAGGCAAGAGAACTAAAAAGGCGCGGTTGATTCTGGAGAGATCAATAGAGCCGGCGTAGAAGTCATCGAACACTGCCTGGACGTCGGAGGAGATCAAGTCCCAGAAACAGACATAGAAGGATGGGCCAAAACCGTCCGGCCCAGGGTTAGAAAGGCGGTTCATGTCGAAAAAATCTGCTCGAATCTCGCCCGCAGAGAAGGGTCCTGACAAACATTCAGGGAGGGGGACGACGCCAGGGTAAAGTTCAGATAAGGAGAATGTCCAATCACAGGGAGACGCAGTGCCAAGGAGACCTCTATAATAATCTCGAAGGACAGTCGCTTTGTCCGCGTGAGAGGTGAGTTCATGCCCCTCGAAGGAGAGGACCGGGATGCAGTTCCTACGAAAACGAGCTGAGGCAGAAGCATGAAAAAACCCCGTGTTCTCATCGCCCTCGACGGCGTAACATAATTTCGCACGAAGTTTCCAATAGAGGACCCTCTCCTTAACAGAGGTATGCAAGGCACCAATGGTAAGTGTGCGAAGCATGGCCTCGAGCGGAGAAAGGCGACGAAGTTCCTCAATGCGATCAAGAATGTCAATAAGCACACGGCAGTCCTGCTCGCGCTGGACAGCCGGAGCAACACGCCTAGCCCAACGTTTGCAGCTGAGGCGACACTGACGAAGCCGAGCCACAAGACGGGCAGTAGCATCCGGACGAAAAGTCGAAGTCCAGGCGGATCGCATAGAGGAGCGAAAGGACGGGTGAAGGGTCCAAGACTTCTCAAACCGAAAGATACGCGTTGTGGGAGCCGTTGAGGAGATGGATGCGACAAGGGGGACATGGTCGGACGTGGAACGGGTGAAGGATGCAAGCGTGGAGGTGGGGAACGCAGAGTCCCAAGCGACGTTAATGAGCACTCGGTCTAGGCGAGCAAGAACGGGAGAGGCCTGCCTGTTGGACCAAGTGAACTGGCGGTCACGGAGCGGAAGATCAATGAGAGCCAAGGTGTTAATGAAATCATTAAACCAATTAGCCTGGACCCGCGAAAAGTTATCATTGCTACGGTCCTCAGGCGAACGGATGAGGTTGAAGTCCCCCATGATAGCCCAGGGGGTGGCATCTGGAGGAGCATGACCGGTTAACTCGCTGAGAAAGGCCTCCTTAGCATCGTGGACACACGGGGCATAGACATTCGTGATTCTAAGCAGTGAGTTATCAAGGCAGAGCGAGAGGTCAACAGAGAGGACGTGGGCGGTGGAGATGTGATTAGAGAGGGAAAAAGTGCGGGTACTCCAGGCAGAACAGATCCCGCCCGAGGCGCCCGCGGAATTGACAAAGAGAAAATTACGGAGAGAGGGGGGGAGGAACGAGTCGGATTTAGCTAGGCTGGGGCACATAAGTTTGGTTTCCTCGATTGCGAGGAAAGAGGGCTGCATGGCCTCGAGGTTAGCACAGACGTCTCTGCACTTGTCCGCGTCGCCAAGCCCACGTACATTCCACGTACAAAGAGAAAAAGGAGCCGTCATGACGGACCCGTAGAGAACCAAAAGGAGAACAAGAAGTAAAAAACCACAGGATTGATGAGAGGCACAAGAGGGCCTAAGGCCGTTACACACTCCACGGGGGGAAAAGAAAAAGGAATAAAAGATAAGGGTCTCCGGCAGCTATGCAAGGCCCACGGATGGGAGACCCGTACCAATCCTGGGAATCTAACAAAGGGGATGGAAGGAGTCGGGGGGAAACACGCATTGGCCCCAGCTAGAAGTGGCAGCAGCATGGAGAAACGGGGCCCAACAAAGAAGGAGATCATGCAACGTCGAAAGCCTCCTCAGCGCGAGCGCAAGCGGCAAGCGCGTCCAGGTCGACGCCGCACGGCTCCCCCAAGGCCTGAAGCTGGCGCAGGGAGAGGGAGTCGGGCACGCCGTCGTCGACGCCAATGCCAGCAGCCCGCACAGCAGCGCGGAGGCGGGGGGACCCCCTAGAGCAGTCGAAGCGCGCCGCCTTGACCGCCTTGGCCCGGTCCATCATCTTGACGTACATGGACGGCTCCTTTCCGGCGAGGCGGGAGCTACAGCGACCGGTGTGGCCCGTGTCAACCGCGCGCTTGCGCCGGCCACGACGCTTGAGGGCGGCGTGCTCATGGTCGTCGTTTGCAAGCTCGGAGGGCAGCATCACCGGGGAGGGAAGCAGCAGCGCGTGGCCGTCAATAGAAGTGGGGTCGGAGATGGTGGAGTCGCTGCCTTCGTCTTGAAGTAGAGGGGTCGCCGGAGGGAAGATGGCGCACCACTGGGGAGGGAAGGGCTCAGAGAGCAGCCCAGCCATGCGGCGCCCGAGCCCACGGCGAAAGGCGGCCATGGCCGCGCTCTGCTGGGCGCCGGGGAAGTCGTCGATTGGGGCAGGATCAGCGGGGCGTGGCTCGATGGAGAGAGAGTCGAAGCCGCGAAGACTGATCGTGTCGATGTCGTCCATGCCGGAGGAGCGAGGTCCCCGCGGCGACCGAGGAGGGGAGCCACCGTCCCCCCCAAAGTGGAAAGAGGATACGGACGAGCCATCCTCCTCGACGGACCAGAAGCGTACGCGGCGGATGCCCACTTCCGTGGAGAGGTCGCCGTCGAAGTTGCGGACGAGAAGAGCGTGGGGACGTCGTCCTCGTGCTCCAAGCGGAGGACCAGCCGCACGGCGGAGAAGTCGAGGCCGTTGAGGCAAAGGGGGTCGATGCAGCAGACGTTGCCGATGGAGCGGAAGGCGTTGCGAATCCCACCCTCGTGCCAGTGCTCGAGGGGGAAGCCGGTGGCGGAGAGCTGGGCGAAGCAGGTGTATTCCCACCCAAAGCGGTTTTCCCCGTCTTCCGGACGCTCGAGGGTGATGACGTGCCCGGCGAACGGCAGGGGGAAATGCTGCATGGCCTGCTCCCGGGCGCTCTCGGAGGAGAAGACGATCATCATGGCGCCATAGTGGGAAGCAGCCAGGCCGACGGAGGGGTCGCCGGCGCGCTGCTCCAGAGCCCGACGGAGGAGGTCGCCCGGACTGGAGGAAGCCGGATCGACGAGAGCGTAGGCGAAGCGGCGGGAGTGCGCCATGTCGACCACCATAGGCATGAAGACCTCCGCGTACTCAGGCCGGCCGCGCCCCTGAGGCGGTGGCTGGGTGGGCGGAACCACCAACTCCGGAGCCGCCGGGGGAGTCGGCGGGCTGGCGGACGAGGACGAGCCGCACGAAGGCGGGGCCCCACGCGGGAACGGGGTGGGAGGACGCACCGAGAAGGGGATGGTGCGCTCCGCCTCGACCTCCCGGTAGTAGCGGTCCAGCCAGTGCTCACACGGAGGAGCACGCGGCGTGGGGGAGTTGGGCGGCGAGGTCGAGCGGGAGCGGGACGGAGACCGGACAAGCGCGTCGGAGAGCCTGCGGGGGGAAGTGTGAGAGGCAGGTGAGATAGGGGGCTGGGGGGAGGATGGAACAAGAAGGAGGGGCTCGAACTTACATTCTGAACTTATGTGCCCGGAGCGCCCGCACTCACGGCAGCGGACGGGGTCGCGGCAGTCGCGGACGAGGTGCTTAGTGGAGTAGCACTTGTGGCACAGTTTTTTGATCGGAGAGGGGAGGAAGGCACGGAGGCGGCGACGGTGGAGATGGGGAGGAGCCGGGGAGAGCAGGGCGTCCTTATAGGATTTCGGTGGAGTGGGAGCGCCGTCTGCAACAGTGGCATCCGGGCAAACCGGGGGTGGGCGAGCGGCGCTGCAGGCCGCATCGCAAAGCAGCCGGAAACGCGGTGAAGAAGGCGGAGAGGAGGAGGGAATCGCGGGTGTCAACGGCGGGAGTTGGGAAAGGATAGGACGAGGGGGAGGCAGGACGGGGTAGGAGAAGACAGAACAGAAGGGGGAGGGATGGGGGCGCCGCGCGGGTCAAGTCGAGGGGCCAGAAGCTCATGGGCCCGCAGAGTGGAGGGGGAAGATTCATGCATGCGTCCGGGCAAAGAGGCGGATTCTAGGGCACGCGTACAGGGCGCGGGCTCCACCAGATCACCAGCATGCATGCGCGAGGGATCCACAGCGGCAAACGGGGCATGCACGGGATCAATCTCCAACGCCTGATCCGGTGGGCCCGCGGGCCCCCCGCGCGCGCCCAACGGCTGCCATGGCGTCCACCATGCGGCGGTGAAGAGCAAGCTTGGTTCGGCCAAGGCGCAAGGATGCAGTCGCAACAATGAAGCTCGCCACGTCCGGCGAGGCGGCAAGAGCGCGGAAGATGTCAGGGGCGGCGAGCACGATTGAAAACGCGTCAGGGGCATCCGTAAGGAGGAAGTTCAGCGCATTTTTGACAAAGAAAACGTTGATCCGGGCGGAGGGCACTACTAGAGTAATCCAGAAACAGCAAGCAGCAGTCGCATGCAGACGGACAAGAGGAGATGCTACCATGGAGTGAAAGTTAAGCAAGACGGAATCGAGGAACGCAGCACCTGACTTTCGGAAGACGACGCGGCCGGGTTTCCCCAGCCAAAGACCCCGCAACAAGGGGTCGCTGTTGTCGCTGCCTGGGACAGCCGCGGAGGTGAGGCAGGTGGAGGTCGGGGCTTCAGCGGTGACCGGCGGGGAGGCGGCCGGCACGGCGGACACGCGCTACGGAAGGGACAGCGGGCAAGGCTCCTGCTCCGGCAGCAACGAGGAGAGGCTGCCGAGGCACACCGGAGGGGAGGAAGCGAGGCCGGCAGGGGCAGCGGTGGGGGCACGCCGGGCTGCGACGAGAGGTCGCCAGCGCCCGAGCCCTCCGCCATCCGCAAGTTCCCCCTGTTCTGTTCCACTTCCTCAACGCCATGTCCACTATTGCTCGGCCATAACTGCATAAGAAACTGAAGATGGAATTTGTAGCAGTCCACAATCGTGACTCCTATTCATATAAAGACATGCCTCCACTTTGCTTTCTTCCCACACTTGCGCACTCCTGACCAAATCCCTATCTCAGATTCATCTTGGCCTCTAGCCTTGCCGCTGCTACAAGTTCGGCTGCTTGGTCTGCCATCAAAAGGCTCCTTTGGTCTCGCCTCTCGCGTCCACAGACCATGCTGAAGGCAGCAGGAAACCACCAGTTAGGCGCGTGCTGCCATCTATTACTCTTATACTTTTTTCTGCAGACGAAGTTCGTCTTCGTCTTTTTGGGTGTATCTAAATGTGTGGAGTATATAAGATTTTGTAGGTGACCAGTTCAGTACATTTACGCATCAGCTCTGAAAACTGGGAATGAAATTTTTTGGGATGGTCCCGTATATGCTGCTACTGAGCCTCTCATACGGGCCATCGGTTTGTCATTGTTCCAAAGTTCCTGCCCTTCACGTGTTTTATTTTGCTTTCCACTGATACTTGAACCAGAGCTGCTAGCTTCCCATTATGTGTCTTTTGTGAAGCAACTACACGGGTAGGCAGTAGAGCAAGAACAGTTAGCTTCCCACTTCATCTTTTCTGAAGCTCCTATACGGGTTGGCAATAGAAAAAAAATCATTAAATTTTTATGCAAATATTAACTAACAATTTTGCATTTTTGTTTCATGCAGCTGCACTGAAGAGATTTCGTATGAAGTCTATTGCCCTTAAATAAATTAGCAAACTTACTACTTCTGTTAACAAGTACTTATAATATGTAAACTACATGTTTTTATCGTGATTATGTGATTATACAGAACCGTTTTTCCGGCTTTGATAGTACCGTTTTTTGGACAAGTTTTTTATCATGATTATGTAGATTATACAGTACCGTTTTGCCAGCCTTCATAGTCGTTTGTCCCGCTACCTTTTTTTGGACAAGTTTTTATCGTGATTATGTAGATTATACAGTACCGTTTTGCCGGCTTTCATAGTCGTTTGTCCTGCTACCTTTTTTTTTAATATGAAGTTCCATATACTAAAGAAGGGGCTAACATCATTTTGTTTATGTAAACATGTTCTAAGGTCAAATTAACCTACATCAAACGATGTGCCATACCTATAGTGACATGGCCTTTCCCTCCCTCCTACAGTCAGTGAAAATGAACAAATTTAATGATTGTTGGTACTTGGTAAAATATTTATACCCAGAAACCCCAACAACACATAATTGGCCTTAAGTTTGCATTTACATTGTTTGGTTTTTATACTTAGAAGTTGAAGTAATTACCAAATCTTTTTAGGGTCTAAATTTTTTAATTAGCGAGAGAGTTTCGGATCTATTTGAGCATTCATCTACCCCAACCATATTATTGATCCAAGTATCATGTCTCCTTCATTTTAGATACAAGTATCATGTCTCGATACATATTGAATTAATGTCACTCATGTATATCTAACCATCTCCCGCAACAACGCGCGGGGTATTGTCTAGTTATACTAACGGATCTTACCGAGTTTTCTGTTGAAGTTTTGTGTGGATGAAGTGTCTAATTGAGGATGTCTTGATATGAGGAAAAGGAAGAGAGGCAAGAGCTCAAGCTTGGGGATGCCCAAGTCACCCCAAGTAAATATTCAAGGAGACTCAAGCGTCTAAGCTTGGGGATGCCCCGGAAGGCATCCCCTCTTTCTTCAACAAGTATCGGTATGCTTTTAGATTCGTTTCTTTTATGCATTATGTGCAAGTCTTGGAGCGTCTTTTGCATTTAGTTTTCATTTTTCTTTTATGCAGCATGCTGGTATGAGATAGTCCTTGGTTGATTTATAGAATTCTCATTGCACCTCACTTAAATCTTTTGAGTATGGCTTTATAGAATGCTTCATGTGCTTCACTTATATCATTTGAAGTTTGGATTTCCTGTTTCTCTTCACATTGAAACCGCCATTTGTAGAATGCTCTTTTGCTTTACTTATATTTGTTAGAGCATGGGCATATCTTTTGTAGAAAGAATTAAACTCTCTTTCTTCACTTATATCAATTTTAGAGAGATGACAGGAATTGGTCATTCACATGGTTAGTCATAAAATCCTACATAAACTTGTATATCGCTGAATATGATATGTTTGATTCCTTGCAATAGTTTTGCGATATAAAGATGGTGATATTAGAGTCATGCTAGTGGGTGGTTGTGGATTGTAAAGACACTTGTGTTGAGGTTTGCAAGTCCCGTAGCATGCACGTATGGTAACCGTTGTGTGACAAATTTGAAGCATGGGGTGTTTCTTTGACTGTCTTCCTTATGAGTGGCAGTCGGGGACGAGCGATGATCTTTTCCTACCAATCTATCCCCATAGGGGCATGCGTAGTAGTACTTTGCTTCGAGGGCTAATAAACTTTTGCAATAAGTATATGAGTTCTTTATGACTAACGTGAGTCCATGGATTATACGCACTTTTACCTTTCCATCATGCTAGTCTCTTCGGTACCGTGCATTGCCCTTTCTCACCTCGAGAGTCGGTGCAGACTTCGCCGGTGCATCCAAACCCCGTGATATGATACGCTCTATCACACATAAGCCTCATTATATATTCCTCAAAACAGCCATCATACCTACCTATCATGGCATTTCCATAGCCATTCCGAGATATATTGCCATGCAACTTTCATCATCATCATATACATGACTTGAGCATTTATTCTCATATCGCTTTCCTTGATCGTAAGATAGCTAGCATGATGTTTTCATGGCTTGTCTGTTTTTTGATGTCATTGCTACGCTAGATCATTGCACACCCCGGTACACCGCCGGGAGCATTCATATAGAGTCATATATTTGTTCTAGTATCGAGTTGTAATATTGAGTTGTAAGTAAATAAAAGTGTGATGATCATCATTATAGAGCATTGCCCCATAAAAAAAGAAAAAAAGAAAAAAATGGAAAGGAAAAAGAAGCCTAAATAAAAAAGGGGGCCAATGAAGCCCACCGAAAAAAAAGAAAAAAGAAAAAAAAGTGAAGAAAAGAAAAGGGGCAATGTTACTATCCTTTTTCCACACTTGTGCTTCAAAGTAGCACCATGTTCTTCATATAGATTGTCTCCTATGTTGTCACTTTCATATACAAGTGGGAATTTTCATTATTGAACTTGGCTTGTATATTCCAACAATGGGCTTCCTCAAATGCCCTAGGTCTTCATGAGAAAGCAAGTTGGATGCACACCGACTTAGTTTATTTTGTTGAGCTTTCATACACTTATAGCTCTTAGTGCATTCGTTGCATGGCAATCCCTACTCCTCGCATTGATATCAATTGATGGGCATCTCCATAGCCCGTTGATTAGCCGCGTCGATGTGAGACTTTCTCCCTTTTTTTGTCTTCTCCACATAACCTCCATGATTGCATTTTATTCCACCTATAGTGCTATATCCATGGCTTGCGCTCATGTATTGCGTGAGGGTTGAAAAAGCTGAAGCGCGTTAAAAAGTATGAACCAATTGCTCGCCTCGTCATCGGGGTTGTGCATGATGGGAGCATTTTGTCTGACGAAAATGAAGCATGGCCAAACTATATGATTTTGCAGGGATAAGCTTGCTTTGGCCTTGTTGTTTTGAAAAGACATGATTGCTTTATTAGTACGCTCGAAATATTATTGTTTTTTATATCAAATGAGAGACTATTGCTTTGAATCACTCGTGTCTTAATATTCATGCCATGATTAGACATATCATCAACATTACGCTAGGTAGCATTCCACATGAAAAATTATCTTTTTTATCATTTACCTACTCGAGGACGAGCAGGAATTAAGCTTGGGGATGCTGATACGTCTCCGTCGTATCTATAATTTTTTATTGTTCCATGCCAATATTCTTCAACTTTCATAGACTTTTGGCAACTTTTTATATTATTTTTGGGACTAACATATTGATCCAGTGCCCAGTGCCAGTTCCTGTCTGTTGCATGTTTTATGTTTCGCAGGAAACCCATATCAAACGGAACCCAAACGGGATAAAAACGGACGGAAAATTATTTTGGAATATTTGGGATTCTTCGGAGGAAGAATCAACGTGAAACAGTGTCCGAGGTGGCCACGAGACAGGGGGGTGCCCCCCTGGGTACGCCCTGGACTCTCGTGGGCCACCCTTAAGGCGGTCGATGCCCTTCTTTTGCCGCAAGAAAGCTAATTTTACGAGAAAATTCTGGGCGAAAGATTCACCCCAATCGGAGTTACGAATCTCTAGATATAAAGGAAACAGTGAAGGGGCAGAAACACAAAACGCAGAAACAGAGAGATAGATCTAATCTCGGAGGGGCTCTCGCCCCTCCCAAGCCATGGGAGCCAAGGACCAGAGGGGAAACCCTTCTCCCATCTAGGGAGGAGGTCAAGGAAGAAGAAGAAGAAGAAGAAGAAGAAGAAGAAGGGGGCCTCTCTCTCCCCCTTGCTACCGGTGGCACCGGAGCGCTGCCGGGGGCCATCATCATCACCGCGATCTTCACCAACACCACCGTCATCTTCACCAACATCTCCATCACCTTCCCCCTTCTATATTCAGCGGTCCACTCTCCCGCATCCCGTTGTACCCTCTACTTGAACATGGCGCTTTATGCTTCATATTATTTTCCAATGATGTGTTGCCATCCTATGATGTCTGAGTAGATTTTCGTTGTCCTATCGGTGATTGATGAATTGCTATGATTGGTCTGAGTTGCATGTTTTAATATTGGTGCTGTCCTATGGTGCTCCCCGTGTCGCGCAAGCATGAGGGAATCCCGCTGTAGGGTGTTGCAATGCGTTCATGATTCGCTTATAGTGGGTTGCGTGAGTGACTGAAACACAAACCCGAGTAAGGGGATTGTTGCGTATGGGATAAAGGGGACTTGATGCTTTAATGCTATGGTTGGGTTTTACCTTAATGAATCTTTAGTAGTTGCGTATGCTTGCTAGAGTTCCAATCAGAAGTGCATATGATCCAAGAAGAGAAAGTATGTTAGCTTATGCCTCTCCCTCAAATAGAATTGAAATAGTGATTACCGGTCTAGTAACGTAGTCAATTGCTTAGGGGCAATTTCAAAACTCCTACCACCACTTTTCCACACTCGCTATATTTACTTTATTGCTTCTTTATCTAAACAGCCCCTAGTTTATATTTACGTGCTCTTTATTATCTTGCAAACCTATCCTATCACACCTACAAAGTACTTCTAGTTTCATACTTGTTCTAGGTAAAGCGAACGTCAAGCATGCGTAGAGTTGTATCTGTGGTCGATAGAACTTGAGGGAATATTTCTAACTTTAGCTCCTCGTTGGGTTCAACACTCTTACTTATCGAAAACTGTTGCGATCGCCTACACTTGTGGGTTATCACACACCAACCCGCACCCCCTCGCTGAAGAGGCAGGGAGACTGCAGCCGCGGGATATACATATGACCTGCAACGTGACCCAGCCTACAAAGCTGGTCAGACCAGATCAAGGGGGCATGCCCCGGCGCGTGATAATGGCTATGAAGCCCGGCGTGACGACTGCTACTACGTTTGAGATCAGTACCGAACCCAGATGCCAGCCGATCTCCTCCACGACATCGCTAGTTACAGAGGAGCCGCACACCCCCTATGCTTCACTGATGAGGTTATGGAACATCAGTTTCTAGAAGGGTTTAAACTCGTAAACATCAAACCATACGATGGAACGACAGATACAACCATCTGGATTGAAGACTTCCTTCTCCACATTCATATGGCTCGAGGAGATGATCTCCACGCCATTAAATATCTTCCCCTAAAGCTGAAGGGGCCAGCACGACACTGGCTAAACAGCCTCCCAGAAAACTCCATTGGAACCTGGGAAGACTTGGAAGATGCGTTCAGGGCTAATTTCCAGGGCACTTATGTCCGGCCACCGTATGCTGACGACTTGAGTCACATAATTCAGCAGCCAGGTGAATCAGCCCGCAAGCTTTGGAATCAGTTCTTAACTAAAAAGAACCAGATCGTAGACTGTCCAGACGTTGAAGCCTTAGCGGCCTTTAAGCACAGCATCCGTGACGAATGGATCGCCCGACACCTTGGGCAGGAAAAGCCAAAGACCATGGCAGCATTACTCATGACTTGCTTCTGTGCAGGTGAAGACACAGCTGGCTAGCTCATAGAAGCAACAACTCAGGTGATCCCGGCACCTCTAAGGTATAGGACGGCAATGGCGAACCTTGCCGCAATAAAGAAAACATGGAACAATAACACGGACAACGCAGACGATACGACAGTCAATGCCGGATTCCGCGGTCCTAAGTCCGGTCAGCGGAAGAAACCTTTCAAAGGTAGCAAAGATGGGCCATCCAGCTTAGAAAAAATCCTCAAGAGGCCCTGCCAGGTTCATGGCACACCCGAGAAACCTGCAAACCATACAAACAGGGACTGTTGGGTCTTCAAGCAGGTCGGTAAGTTAAATACCGAAAACAAGGGAAAAGGGCCTCCAAGCGAAGACGAGGATGAGCCCCGTCAGCCGAACAGCGGGGGTCAAAAGCAATTTCCATCGATGTGAGGACAGTGAATATGATATATGTCACCCACATCCCTAAAAGGGAGCGCAAAGGCGCATTAACGTACGTCTATGCCGTAGAGCCTGTCGCTCCCAAGTTCAACCCATGGTCAGCATGTCCGATCACCTTCGATCGCAGGGACCACCCAACTAGTATCCATCATGGGGGTTCGGCCGCCCTGGTCCTTGATCCAATCATCGACAGGTACCACCTCACTAGAGTCCTTATGGATGGAGGAATCAGTCTCAACTTGATCTATCAAGATACTGTCCGAAAGATGGGGATTGACCCATCACGAATCAAGCCTAGTACCACTACCTTGAAAGGTGTGATACCAGGACTGGAGGCCTGCTGCACGGGTTCAATCACTCTGGAGGTAGTATTCAGCTCCCTAGACAACTTTCACAGCGAGGAGTTAATCTTCGACACCGTCCCTTTCCGCAGTGGCTACTATGCACTGCTCGGACGAACTGCCTTCGCCCGCTTTAACGCGGTTCTGCACTATGCTTACTTGAAGCTCAAAATGCCGGGACCTCGGGGCGTTATTACAATCAACTGTAATATGGAGCGCTCACTCTGCACCGAAGAGAACACTGCAGCCCTCGCAGCCGAAGTGTACATCAGCCTTTCCAAACCAAACAACTCGCTGACCAACAAAGCCAATGACGCACCCAAACGAGTGTGGTCCATGCATAACCGCGATAAATCAACGGATACGGACATTGATTAGCAGTTCGGCCTCCACCGACCGCCCCATCATGCCGCAGCTTACGTACCGCGCGTACATAACTACGCACTAAAAATACCTTAGGCGACGCTGAAGGCACACTACAGAATAGGTCCACTACAGAATTGGACCACATATACCTTTTTCCTTTTAACACAGGTTCATCAAGAGCCCTACTTACACGATGGTTGCCACAGGAGACCCCTTTTAAGGCCAGCATATGCCAAGCATCCAACGATCCTCTCAAAGGACTCACTACTAAGGAGGAAAGGCGCAGATGTGCGGCAGGGCATCATAGGAGTTTCTTTCCCGAACTATGTTTTTAGGCCCTGTGATGGACTTTCCCTTATGTAAAATCTTTTCCTTTTTTTCCCGGGCATGTAACATGACCCTCATATTGAACGACATTGCATGTAGTCGACATATCAATAAAGATACGAAGGGCACAGATGCGTATCACCTCCTTGGGTGGTTTCTTTGGATTTTCTCCGTGTTACATGCGCTCCCCCTTACGGTCGACGGACATACGTGTCTTGACACAGTTACCATACAAGGGGTTGTTTCCGACCATAATTATTAAAGTCCGAACTCCCACAGAGAACTCTTCGGCGTCCCGGATATTGCATTATATGCATCTGCTCCGAATCATGTCTTTGGTCTATAGTTGGATTGCCTGGCTCCTATGCTTGCCACCTTACGTTCGACAAGTTCGGCTAAGGTAGTGAAGGGAGAACTTCTGCGATTGTACTTCCGGTTCGATCGGTCAAGTGCCTCGGTAGAGAAAGCCGAAAACTGACTGTCATGATAAGCGAGAGCGGATCAGCTATCGGGTGACTTAGTGTTATACTACGAATAGTTCGTGGTTTATGCCGTGTTATACGTCGGGCTGGGTTTTTCTTGACCAGCCGCGTTACAAAGGCGCTGATCATGCAACGAGGGGCTAGTACTTAGCGCCACCAATGGACTCTTATGGCTAAGTGAAAGTACTTAAACCGCATAGTCTGATTGCCTAGTTCACTCTACAAGATGCCTCCTACATCGGACCAAGACGTTGGACTAAGTGCTGTCATGCGTTCCTGAACACCCCTGTAATATTTACGTGGGGGCTGAAGCCGACGACTGGTAAACTTTCAGACATATAAACGACCAAAATAGGAGGATAAACTAATCATAAAAAGCATATACATTTTTTACATCATGAGTTCATTACATGACTCGTACAAACCGGACACAACTACTCAAATATGATGTCCTTGGAACATTGGCCTTCTACAATACGAGCTCCCTCGAGGACCTCGTCAAAGTACCTCTCTGGCTGCCGGTGCTCCTTGCCCTCAGGTGGCTCTGCCGTGGCAATCTCGATGGCCTTCATCTTCACCCACTACACCTTGACGCTGGCGAAGGCCATCCGAGCACCTTCAATACAGGATGACCACTTAAGGGCATCAACCCGAGGGTGCGCCTCCACCAGCTTCTTCATGAGCCCAAAGTGGCTGCTGGGTATCGCTTCAGCCGGCCACAGACGGGCTACCACGTCCTTCATGGCCAGGCCAGCTACCCTATGCAGCTCGGATAACTGCTTCATCTGGTCGCTCAGGGCTACTGGAAGCTCCAGCGCTAGGTACTGTGACCAGAACGGTTTTTCCGTTCAGCTACCCTCTTCGGCTGGGAAGAATGCGGCGACGTCTGCAATGATCCTTGGCAGGTCGACAAAGGTGCCTGGAGAACTCCGAACTCGGGTTAGTAAAATATATCTTCTACTGGCATACCTACTTTGCATAATAAAGGCCTTACCAGCCGCAATACGCCTCACCTCCTGGATCTCTTGGCGAGCGTTCTAGGCATTATCCCGGGCTTCTTTTAGGCTCTCAGGGCTTTGACGAGCTCGGAGGCCTGTTCCTTGCTCGTCTGATCCAAGGACTCACATCTAGCAATGGCGTCCTTGAGCTCTTCTGCAACATCACCCACCCGTGCCTCATGTCGTTGGCGGGTGGTCTTCTCCTCTTCTAAGCTTCTAGTCGCCTTGTCGGCGGCCGCCTTGCTCGTCTCTGCCTCCTTCTTGGCTTTGGCAAGGGTGCGTTTGAGGGACTCAACCTCATCGGCGCCACTACGAGCACAGTCAAAACGTTTCTTAGTCTGTCATCAAACGATCAACATATTGACGCTTGGGAGTCATACTAAATTCACACATACCTTGCGTCTCCTCAAACCGCTTATTGATGCGGACAACTTCTTCATCGGCCAGCCGCAGCTTCCGAGTGAGTTTGGAAACTTTGGCGGACTAGGCGCTCGCCGCCAGCAGGGAAGCCTGTTGTACAATAGAATGTTAC
Organism: Aegilops longissima; assembly: GCA_021605205.1. Classification (NCBI taxonomy): domain Eukaryota; kingdom Viridiplantae; phylum Streptophyta; class Magnoliopsida; order Poales; family Poaceae; genus Aegilops; species Aegilops longissima. The sequence goes on from CM038680.1 coordinate 18,617,590, forward strand.
CTCTACAGAAAATTATGCGATCCTTTGACCGACTCCTTTGAAACCGGACAGAGTCTCAGGGGCTACTATCTACACACATGTATATCTCTTTATTGAAATCAGTTAGAAGATCACGTTGCATACCTCAAAGCCCGTTAACAGGCTGGTAAAGGCTTCGTTCAGCCCGCTTTTGGCGGACTGAATCTTCTCAGCCACCACACCTATAAGGGTGCGGTGCACCTCCACGATGGAAGCACGACGAAGCACTTCCATCAAATTCTCTGGCGCTTCCGGATTCAGGGGGGTCGCCGGTGGAGTCGACGCTCCCCCCTCCTTCAAAGGGGGTTGCTCACTGGATTCTGGATCCGTATGGGTTTCCGGAACAGTGTGCGGCTGGGGGCCGGACTGGTCATGGCCCCAGTCCTCAATTTCCATGCGGGTTGCCCCGCTATGTCTTCGGCAGCCGAGGCATTACCCTCTGGCGCCATCCTGATGGCTTCCCGCACCTCTTCGTGGCCTGGAGAGGCTCTTCGGGACACAACTTCGATGTCGTCCGGAGCGATAGGCGGGGAAGCCCGCGAAGGTGCCTCTCTCTCCATCGCCCCTGGCTCCAACAAATTTCCCGGAGACGATGTTTGAGGGAGATCGCGGGCCGGGCTGAAACACAGAATGCAGTATGTTAAAAACGATAATTGTAAAAGCCAATGCAGTCTGGAGATACTCACGGTTCGGCTAGGGGCTTCGGCCTGGAGCGGTGCTCGGGGATGACTTCGGCATCCGAATCCGAGTCATTCGAGAGAGATACTCTCCCCCTTTTGGACGCCTCCACTGCTGGGTCTGCAGAAGCCGCCCTTTTCTTCCTCCTCCCCTTAGGGGGAGAGTTGTTCTCTTCCTGCTCCTTCTCCTTTTTGTCTTCGTCTCGCTCATGGGAGGAGAGGGCTTCGGCCTCCCCGGACATAGAGTTCGAGGGACCTTTTCGGCGGGGGCCCGTCTTTGGCCTCCTTGCCCTTCTTCTTGGCCTTCTTTTTCGGCGCCTGGTACGGCACCAGAACCAGCATCCTCATCAGCAGAGGATCAGTGGGACTTTCGGGCAGCAGAGCTGGGCATTTAATCCGCTCCGCCTTCTTCGTCTAGCCCTATTTCAAGTATGCGAGTCTCAATACACCCCTGTGATGTCCGGATTGAGTTATGTTCGGAAACTAAAAACTTACCGGAGTGGCTGGGTGAGCGCAGTCAAGGCCGATGTCGTCGGTCGTCTCCGGCCATGACTTCTTCTTCTGGGCCTTGAAAAGCAGCCTCTAGATATCTTCGTGTGTTGTGCCGAAGAATCGCTGCAGGGTCCGTGACCCTTCCAAATTAAACTCCCACATGTGGAGAGGCCGGTGCTGGCAGGGAAGGATCCGGCGGAATAGCATCACCTGAACCACGTTGGGGAGGTCGATGTCCCTCTTTATGACGTCTTTGATGTGCTTTTGAAATTGCAGCACCGTCACCTCATCTGCTAACCCCCAGTCCAAGCCCTTTTTGATCCACGACGCTAGCCGCATTGCGGGGACAGATCTAAATTCAGGAGTGGCCGCCCATTCGGCGCTGCGGGGATCGGTGATGTAGAACCACTCCTGCTGCCATATTTGCATAGTCTCCACAAAAGCCCCTTTGGGCCAGGTGACGTTGGGAAGCTTGCTCACCATCGCGCCTTCACAGTCCGCATGTTCCCCGTCCACCACCTTTGGCCTCACGTTGAAGACTTTGAGCCAGAGGCCGAAGTTGGGGGGGGGGAATGCGGAGGAGCGCCTCGCGCACGACGATAAATGCCGAGATGTGGAGGATTGAGTTTGGGGCTAGATCATGGAAATCTAGCCCATAATAGAACATACGGTTGCGGACAAAAGGGTGAAGCGGAAACCCTAGTCCGCGGAGGAAGTGGGGGATAAAAACCACCCTTTCGCTGAGTTCCGGGGTGGGGATGACTTGCTTCTTGGCAGGGATCCCATGCGCGATGTCCGTGCTCAGGTACCCAACATCCTGGAGCTCCTTGATGTCCTTCTCCCTCATGGAGGATGCCGCCCACTTGCCTTGAAGGCCGGATACGGACATGACTGGGGAGGCTGTTGGCAGCAGAAGGTTTCGAGGCTCAGGCGCTGGAGCTCGGAGATAGGGAGGCGGAGAAAGGAAGAAGGCGTGGGATGGAAAAGATGAATCTTACCCCGTTTATATAAGCCGTGAATACCAAGTGCCCGCCTCCCTAGCCTTAAAACCTCGTCTGTTCCCAATGTGGGTATGCGCCGCAGTCGGTTGGATTACCCAGATATCATTGATATGCAATCCCGTATTAAGTGGGCGCGATCTCTGTTTTTGACGAGACGTGCCAATGAGGTGTGGCTTCGAAGCACGGAACGCTGGGTGTGAAAACGGTTCGAAATGTCGAGAGGTCAAGTCTGACGCTTCGTTCGAAAAGTTGTCAATAAAAGACATTGTTCTTCTTTTTATTTTGTATATATCCTACCTTCGTGGCTAAGGGTCGTGTTTGTTGGGAAGGGCCGGATACACATCTTTTTGCAGAGGAAGGCCGATATGTATTCTTGGAGGAACCCGCCTTGCAATACCGAAGACAATCTGAGCGCCGAACATATCAACAATGAAGACTGGTTCAGGGGCTACTGTGGGAGTCCTAGATTAGGGGGTCCTCGGGCGTCCGGTCTACTGATGTGGGCCGGGCTGATGGGCCGTCAAGATACAAGACCGAAGATCCTCTCCCGTGTCCGGTGGGGACTCTCGCATGCGTGGATGGCAAGTATACGTGTCCGGATATGTTATTCCTTTCTGTAAAACCGACTTTGTACAAACCCTAAGCCCCTTCGGTGTCTATATAAATCGGAGGGTAGATCGGAGGTAGGATCATAACATTGCTAGGCTAGCTATGTAGGGTTAGCCCAACCGATCTCGTGGTAGATCAACTCTTGTAACCCCTATACCCTCGAATGTAATCAAGCAGGAGTAGGGTGTTACCTCCATTAAGAGGGCCCGAACCTGGGTAAACATTGTGTCCCTTCTCCATTGTTACTATTGACCCTCAGACGCACTGCTTGGGCCCCCCTATCCGAGATCTTCCGGTTTTTACACCGACAACCGCTGCGGTGGCGGCCCTGACAGCCGGCCTTTCTTTCCCTCCTCTTCCTAGTGACTAACGTCCATGTCTCCGGAATGAAATCTGACAATGTAATGGGTGCGCGAGATACCTTAGGGATCGGCCCGATCCATGGTTTCACGATCTTCTTCGAGCTCTGAACCTTGGACCGACGATCAAGTGTAGGTTTAAACTCCGGCGGCCTCTCCGGCCCCCGTATCCTTCGACACCGTGAGAACATCCCTCGGGGCATGCTCGATCTCGACCTCCTCTTGTCCCACATACCTCGCGGCGACTCTGTTGTCTTGAGTAAAGAGGACAAGGTAGCCAAGGCAGGAGTTAACAATACATGTTCATGAGTGCAGCCATTCGGTGACAAGGTGCATTTGCACGTGGGCGTTAACAATAAATTCAAATAAAATGGCAAAACATAAAAAATCATTAAAAAGTTGGCGTCAAAGCTACAAATATATGTTACATGTGTGCAAAAATTTGTGCTGAAATGACATTCAAGGAGGTCTCGAAAAATAAAAATCTCAAGTCTCGAAGAAACTTTAAAAAACAACACTATTTGGAGCCGATTTTTTTGGTTGAGGGCTCCTCGAATGTGAATTTACCCCGGAAATTGGCACGCTCCTAGCGCACCAGACCATCTTCCATGCCAGAACAATTCAGTTTTTTTTCTTTTTAAATTTACTGTTCATCAGGTGCAAATAAGCCTGAGCTTAGAAGCGAATTGCCGCATGTTCTGTAACGAATTATTGAGATCGCTTTGGTCAAAATGGGTCGCACGCACGCCTAACTTAAGATGAAGCACACTATACAATAGTGCGAGCTAGCAATATATAGTATATTGGGCATGCGATAAATCGCGAGTGGACATGCCACCAGGCGAATCCGAAATCTACACTGGGCGAAGTGTGCAGCTTTAATATCCTCCGGCCGTATAAGGAATTCGCCTCATTGTATAATATTCCATATATAGCGTGTGTATTTGCACCTGACACATGCAGTGCATGGCTCACGAGGCAGCGCATGCATTAATCCCACACCCATCAGCCCAACGGCAATAAGACCCTGTTTGGTAACCACCCGCTTCCGGAATCTGCGGAGCGGGGAAACTGCAACTCCGCCATTTTGAATTGCAGCTCCGCCAACTCCGCTCCCGGAGTTGTGGAGCGGAGCGATACCGAACAACCCCTAATTCAACGATCTCGCAGCCCACATGCGGGCAACATATCTGGTGATACAGCAACTCAAGTGATACAATGCTCCGATGGATCATGGGCCTTTCGATTCTGTTGGAAGGGACACGATGAAGGCACACGTGATGAGCAGCCTCTCCACCGCAAAATATACAAAAACACTCTGATTCATGTTATTAATTAAGCATCAGGCCCTTTTCCAACTAGTACTACTAGTTTATGAGCCTCGGTTTCACTTATGGGCACAAAAAAGGCTTAGTTTCATTGCCCAGAGACACAGAAACTTAAACCCGGTTTTCACTCATGTCTTGCTATTGTGCAATCTCCATATGAAATTATGCCATCTCCATATTTTGCTTTTATACTGCTAAAAGTTCAACAAAATAAATCTAGTAATTTTTTGGTTACTTTGTCCGTGAAACACGAATAGAGTAATAGTAGTCTGGTATGTCTAGTCCGTAAATTTGCATATAATGTCAATTATGATAAATCCACAAAGAGTACTATTATAAACGAACATTTTCAGCTGTTGGTCTTCACATATTCCATGTGCCGTTCTAGCTTGTACAATCAGAAATCAGTTGGACAACTGACCTAGTACATGCTATGTTTGCTTTCCCGGAAGCTAACTGAGTTTTTAGTAGAGAATGTACAAGCAAGCATTTCCAGCTATCTTGAAGGGGAACTGAATCTAATTGAGTGAATGTTGTGGTTAACACCTGCAGTTTTAGAATGTGTATATGGTTTTTACCAGTAGAAGCGTGTCGTACTTTTTTTTCTTGTGATAACAAGGTTACATGCATCATTTCACGCATGCTCCTGCTAAATAAACAATGGGCAAAATTGAGGAAATCCAGAAATCCTCATCTTCCCATTCCCTTGGGCTTAATTCAGTATAGACTCCAGGGTGCTTCTGGTATATTCTGCGGTGAAGGAGCTGGTCATCACCCTTGCATTCATCATGTCCCTTTGAATATGATCTAACGGTCCAGGATTCATTCCAGCATTGTAGCACCTGAGATCCCATATCACTAGATATGTCCTCTCCACATGCGATGCACATACTTAAAGACACAACAAAGGAGTGAATACACTCAGCTGCCCCCGCAAAACGTAAATGCACCCAACAATCCATTGATGATCCATCAACGCAACGGCCTCCTAGCTGCGTGTCTTCCACAACAAAGAAATTCTGAGAGATGCTTACGGGCTTGCCGCAGCTAGAAGAGGACGACGACAGTGCTGGATTTTTCCTACTTGCTAAACGCGAGAGAAGCATGCAGTGGGTGTGTTGTGCAACTGATGCCGCTCTAACTCTGTGCAGAACCCATCTCCGCACCTTGCTCTGTTTGTCCACGGTCGACGGAAAGACGAGATGCGCACTGCCAGAACCGAAATTGGGCAACAACTCAGTTATGTCCACCCAGCGTCCAAAGCAATTATTCGATCGGTAGGGCGTCGCCTGGCCCGTGTATTATTCATATGACATTCAATACAGCCCTGGCCCACACCACGGCCGTATAAAGTGAGGTATTTGGAAAGCTGCTAATTAAGCTGCCAGGTATTCCCGGATGGCCTATTAAAAGTATTCATCGCGACGCACAGGCGGACGTCCTGGATATGGACTGCGTGTGGCCGCATGTCCCAAAAATCCGCGTCGATTGGGCATGGCGTTAGCCTTAGAAGTGTTAGAATAAGCAATTGGTGCGGCAATTACTTAGAGACTAAGAATTGAAGTGCGAGCTAGATTTTCTTCAACACATATATTGGACCTTGTCACACGCAGAGATGCATACTGTATAGTAGAGCCAAGGATTATGGATGAGACATGCATGGAGCTAGACTTTTGGTCTCTAGATAGCTCGCTGCTCGTGCCTGGTAAGGACGTCCATCGAGGTTTTTTTCTCTTTTTCTTTGCGAGAAAGGACATCCATCGAGGTTGCTCTGGTATCCAAATGGACATAATTGATCGTCTAGCATAAAACGACAACTAAACAGGCCACTAGTATGTACCGCTACTAATTTTTTAAATACAAATAACCAAACTAAAATCAAACAAAAAGTTTTATTCATCCGGAAACCAAAAGTCTCTTAGTACCTATAGTTGCAAACTTCCTAGATCAGCGCCTGCATATGCACGAAACAATAAGTCAGTTCGGTCCATTTTATTTGTTCCTCTTAGAGTATAAAGTCTATTCGTATAGTAATCTATCTCTATTAGTCTAGTCTTGGAGCCCAAGCTTTGTAATCTATATAAACAGCCCTTGAGGCCCCAACCAATACAACAATTACTTCTCCAATATCTCAATTTATCATGATATCTGACGCCTAGGTTTTCCGCACCTGGTATGGCTCCGCCACCCGCGCCGCCGTCCCGGCCGATTCGGCCCCTCTTCTCCATGGCCGAATTCCGCGCCGCCGGCGCCCCATCCCCTACCTCTTCCTCTACAACTACAACGACAACAGCTCTCATGCATTATTTATATGTGTACATGTACCAGTAGCTAGTAAAAGCACTCAACTATCTGACGATGTGCAATACTGAACTGATTTGCAAACTAGTGCGCCCATGGTTAGTGCCTTAGTGTTTTTCTGCGTCATGTACATGTAGTAGTATATACTCCAACAAAGATGCATGGATGGTGTGCATCTTATTTATGCACTACAAATTAAGTGCACACCTTGAAGTACTCCTGCTGTTGCGTATACCTGATGGTGATGTAGTTCCATGTATGATCCGGTTGCCATATATTTAGACAACTTTTCCTTTGTGCATCATCATGGTAGCGACGCCCAACCAATTATTCAACCCTGCACTTTATTTTCTGACATACTCCCTCCGTCCCATAATGTAAGATGTTTTTTAACACTAGTATAGTATCAAAAAACGTCTTACATTATGGGACCGAGGGAGTAATTTGGAGAAGTCTATAGGTCTGATGAATCATGCATAAAATCAATGGCAAATGACCTCACACAACCTTTCTAAATGGAGTGATATATATATATATATATATATATATATATATATATATATATATATATATATATATATATATATATATATATATATATATACTTTCCTTTGCTATTTGCTAGTTTCCAGAGTTAGGTGTTCAAAACGATGGATCCATGGAATTCCTACTAGGAGAGTGTTTTTTCACACCCTCAATGCACAGTAAATTAAAAAAAAAATCATAAACTCTGAAACTTTGCGACATCAAATATGCTCAAACTTTGTAAGTGCTTGCCATTTCATGCATACAAAACATTCGAGGAGCTCTATACAAGAAAAAGATTTCAGTGCTCAAAGTTTTGAGCATTGATTTTTGTTTCTCATGTGTAAACTTTTCTCTACATGATATTTCTGATGAAAATTTGCAGGCACCTAAAACATTTAACCATATTTTGTGTAGCAATGTTTCAGTTTTTTATGATTTTATTTTCTATTATTTGAATTTACTGTTCATGTGTATGTAGGGGTACCCGGGAGCTACCACACCATTCTCTTCCAACTAGACAATGTTACATGTAGTTTAAACCCTGCAGTTCTACATTTAATTCTTGTGTGCTAGATAACGACACCATCATAGATATTTCCCAAAATTTACATCACATATGCATTTTTTCTGGAATCGTCCTAAAGAGGTGATCGCATCTGATTTTTATTAAAATATATATGCCCTATATCCAAGGTGGTTCTTAAACAAAAATCGTGTTATTACCCCAATTGATCTTCGCTTATTTCTCGGCACTGTCTCCCTCTCCCCCCAAATTCCATCAGGATCTTCCCCTCCTCCACTCATTTCTCCGTTTCCCTTCCACCTCTTCCACCATGTCTACTAGGGTTGCCTCAGCATGTGCGACGAGGACCACCAATTCCCTACACATGTGGGTACTGTGTATATGCGTTGCCAGGAGGAGCGTATTGAGAGGTGGAGCAGCCCTTGATCTACTACTGCCAATGTGACAAGAGGAACGGTTGTCTAGGCTGAAGCTAGGAAGAGGTGGCAGCTTCTTCAGCAATACTGGCGGCCTGACCTTTGCAATACTGGCGGCTTGATAAAGGTGTGATATTCTTATAGTGAGAGACGACACTCCTGCACCGAGGTTCTTGTGTGCACTCGGTGTTTTTTTATCTAATATTTTGTGTGCACGGGTGAGCGTAGGTACCTATAGCTTGTCTTGAAAATTTCCAGCCATAAATGATGACGACGACAAAATGGAACATGGATGCATCAATCGGGCTAGGATGGGGACGACTATGATGATATAGTATCTTCCAAGCAAAAGGGAATCTCCATGGATCTATAACTCAGGCCAGCTTTTACTAACAAAAACTCCCCGTATAGCGCTAGTGCATGTTGGTAGAGGAACATGCTCTGATCAAGCCTAAGATAGGTATACACTATAGCTTAGTTCTATGTACGTGCAGGGTATTGAATTCATGCTCCAGCCAACTCATTCAAAAGTCCGAATTGATGAAGGAAGGTGGGCAATATATTTCAACATAGGGAAGAGCTAAATGGAGGATGAGCTCCATGGGGCTCATTTTTGTGAATAATTCGAAAAATCACATTTTGAAGATTCAAAAAATTCTGCAAGAAAATCATGCATGTTCATATGGATGTATACTACATGTGTGTCAAATATAAAGATGATAAGCGAAAATGCCGTTTGGTGGCCGAGCTGCCTGGCGCTCGCTATCCTGCGCGTTAGGCTAGCTAGCGATCAGCGGCAGACGCGTAGTATTCGCTTGTATTTCACCCAGTAGTCATTTAACAGCCACCGTATTATTCTTTGATCAACAGTGATATCCCATCTCAATCGATACGTCATATCAGCGCAGGCACACGTACCTTCACGAACATGGGCGGGATTTATGTGTCTCTCTACTACGTGACGTGAGAGAGGCTAGAACATCAACAAACTTTCTAGCCGTTTACCTACTGTTGGGATTTATGCGCAGAACTATTTGACACAACGAATTAAGTTATTTGTTACTGCCGGACGAACCTTAGGATTTACACCCAGAATTACTTGAATATGAACCAACCAGGGTTTTAGTTACCGCTCGAAATTTCGAGATTTACAATGGTTATCGCATATTTCGGTCCCCCTCGGCAAATGGGCATTTCGAGCAAAAAAATTCAATTTTTTTTAATTTTTGAAATTCAAACGCTCAATTTATAGTAAAGTATGGCAGCACTTTGCAACACGTGTTGTAGACAACGTTCCACTAACTAGTAGCTCTTTCATGATAAGTATGAGTTCAAGTGCTATTTATATCTATTTTGAAAGAAATTGAATTTAAAATTCAATTATAAATTTCATTCAAAATTTGTTCAAAAATTCACGGTAACCATGGTAACCACGTTTACCAGTCACCCTGGGTAAAAATGCATCATTCGGCAACCAAAACCTTGGAACCAACTAGTATTCTCAAAGCAGTTATGCTATTTATTCAACTCTTTTTTCTTGCGAAAAAACTTATAATCTATTCATCTTCTATCATGGACAATGAAAACTATAAATAATTAAAATTACATCCAGATCCATAGACCACTTAGTGACGACTACCAGCACTGAAGCGAGCCGAAGGCGTGCCGCTATCATCGCCCCTCCCTTGCCGAAGTCGGACAAACCTTATTGCAGTAGACAGTCAGTAAGACATCGTGCTACATCCCCATAGGACCAGCGCACCAGAACAACAACCGCCGTCGATGAAGAGTAGCTTAGATCAGAAGCATCCAACCGGAAGACGCACGAATGTAAACGAACAACGACCAAATCCGAGCAGATCCACCAAAGATAGATCCACAACAGACGTATATCCACACGCCCACAGACGATGCCAGACGCACCACTGGGATATGGGCTAGGAGAGGAGAACCTTATTCCATCTTCAGGGAGCCGTCATCATCTCGCCTTCATGAGTAGGATTCAAACCCTAAAAATACTTAAAGAAACGTCAAAAAACGGAGCCCTCCCACTGGTAAAGGCCGGGATCCACCACGCCCCTATGCCCCTAAGGCCACCGGAATTTATTCAACTATTTTTCTCGTTGTCCAAAAAGGAAAGTCCATATGTTGCAAAGATAATTTGTTCATGTGCTTAATAAGACCTACTTGTATTTTTTTTCCAAAATGTTCTTCGTGAAAACCAGATCGTGTGATGTAACAAAAATGTTCGCTCATATTGTACTAATAAATGTTCAGGCGTTACAGCAATATGTTCATTTTTATTAACTTTTTCCATTTTGTTTCTTTTTTGTTTACGGTTCTTTCAGCTCTTTTTGTACATATGTTAAAAATCTTCATGGTGTTTTTCGAAAATGAATGACATGTATTTTAAAAATGTTCGCCATGTACTTTTACAAAAATGTTCATTTTGCTGTTAAAATTGTTAGTTTTGTTGTTAAAATGTTCATTGCATTTTTAAAAATTGTTCAACGTGTATTTTAAAAATGGTTAATCATGTATTTTTTAAGAATTAAATCAACATTTTGAAAAATTAGTCCTGTATTTTAGTATTATACATCACATACTTTTTACGAACTGTTCAATGTGTATTTTCAAAATGTTCATTGTGTAGTTTCAAAACTGTTCATCGTATTCTAAATAATTGTTAACTGTGTATTGAGAAGAATGTACAGGAATCTGTTTAACATTTTCTAAATTCATGTTGAACAGGTGCATAAGTAACAAAGTCAACCAATTTTGAAAAATGCAAGAAAAACTTTATGTATACTCGAACACTTTTATTGATTTTTTTTGCGGGTGCGAACACTTTTATTGTTGCAATATGTGACCGTCTTTTCACTTATATATAAAAATAGTGAAATGTTTTTTCTTCAAAATCTATATGTTCGAAAGAAGTTTATTCATGCACATTGTTTCCCTCTTTGACTCATGCACACATACAGGTGTGGTGTGAATTGTGATACCAGAAATAGAAACAACCAGAACTAAAGAAAAACAGAAACAACATATGATGTGCTAGCTTTTGTTTACGAGCGTATGGTGTGCTAGTAGTAGTTAGGAGCTGACTAATGCAAGGCTGGGCAACAAGTGGGTCAACGAAGCAGATGTGCAGCATGGCTAATAACAAATGAGCGGGGTGTTCCGGTGCCAGCTCAAATGCGCGCACAAGGCACATCATGTTCATGCAAGCATCAGCCTAAAAGGAGGCCCACGTACAAATGGAGAACACTAAAGAATGGCACAGGTCCTCTTAAATAGCCCTGGTATATCACTTGAAAAGTCAGAAGGCACAGAACCCAATATGACAATGTTCGGTTGAGATAACGGCCACCATGCAGCTCGGCCTCCAAATCGCTCCTCTCGATGATAAGTTCATTGTTTACTAAAAAAGATGCACGAATTTGTGTTTTTTCTGTGGCTCTCATCATAATGTATTTCATCGTCAGAGTTTATGCACATGTATAATAATACACATGTAAAATTTGAATGTCATGAGAAAAATCAGACGTTTCTACGACTTTTAGTCAATGTTGTTGAGCATGGTTGCACCACGAGCTTAGGTGCAGCCCGTACGTGCTCTTGAACTATAGAACTATGATACCCATAACTACACACATAAATTCATACATGCTACATTTTGGCATGTGTGTATGGTATGTACTCCCTCCGTTCCTAAATATAAGTCTTTTTAGTGTTGGAAACGATTGTTTTGGCAATGCTTCACGATGTATTGATCGGTGCAAAGCGCACATATATATGAAGTACAAAGTGGGCCACAACCTCAACTATACAAAGACTAGGAGGTGGGCCAGACTATACAATAGACATGTACAAACCATATATTCAACACCCCCCGCAGTTCGAGCGTCGCCGGAGACGCAAAGACTGGACCTGAACTCCTCGAAAACAGAAGTAGGCAGTCCCTTCGTCATGACGTCGGCGAACTGCTGCGCCGTTGGGACGTGGAGGACCCCGATGCGCCCGAGAACCACCTACTCACGAACGAAGTGTATATCGAGCTCAATATGCTTCGTTCGACGATGATGGACCGGGTTGGCGGAGAGGTAAACGGCGGAGACGTTATCGCAGTAGACGAGCGTAGCCTTGTGAACATCACAAAGCAACTCATGAAGCAGCTAACGGAGCCAAGAGCATTCAGCAACGGCGTTAGACACTGCTCGATACTCAGCCTCGGCACTCGACCGGGAGACGGTGGGCTGTCGCTTGGAAGACCAAGAGATCAGGGACGGCCCAAAGTAGACACAGTATCCCGAGGTGGAGCACCGTGTGTCCGGGCAGCCAGCCCAGTCCACATCAGAGTAGGCGACGAGGTCGGTGGAGGTGGAGGCCGTCAGCGTAAGTCCCAAGGACTGGGTGCCGCGTATATATCGGAGGATACGCTTCACCAGAGTCCGGTGAGAGTCGCGCGGAGCGTGCATGTGAAGACAGACCTGCTGAACGGCATACTGCAAGTCGGGGCGCGTCAGGGTCAGGTACTGCAGGGCGCCCACAATGGAGCGGTAGAAGGCCACATCAGATGCAGGCGAACCCTCCAAAGCGGAGACCTTGGCCTTGGTGTCGACTGGCGTGGGAGCGGGCTTGCAGTTAAGCATGCCAGCTCGGTCAAGAAGCTCATGGGCATAGCGCTGCTGATGCAGGAAGAACCCATCTGGCCGTCGAACCACCTCAATGCTAAGAAAATAATGCAGAGGACCCAAATCCTTCAGGGCAAACTCATCACGAAGACGAGCAGTGAGCCGCTGGAGGAGCGTGATAGTGGATGCCGTCAGAATGATGTCGTCGACGTATAGCAGCAAGTAGGCCGTGTCAGCTCCGTGATGATACACGAAGAGGGACGCATCGGAGCGAGTCGATGTAAATTCGAGCGTCTGCAGGAAGGCGGCGATGCGCTGGTACCAGGCTCGAGGCGCCTGCTTCAACCCGTAGAGCGAACGGGAGAGCAAGCACACATGATCTGGATGCGTGGCGTCGACGAAGCCGGTGGGCTGCTCACAGAACACCTGCTCAGCCGGGTGGCCGTGCAAGAAGGCGTTGGACATGTCCAACTGATGCACAGGCCATGCTCGGGACACAGCTAGCTGGAGCACGGCGCAGATTGTGCCCGGTTTAACAACCGGGGCAAATGTGTCGGTGAAGTCCACGCCCGCGCGTTGCCGAAAACCCCGAACCACCCAGCAAGCTTTATAGCGCTCGAGAGTGCCATCCGGACGAGTCTTGTGCCGAAAGACCCACTTGCCCATGATGATGTTGGCACGGGGTGGCCGAGGGACGAGCTGCTAGGTACGGTTCCGCTGGAGCGCATCGAACTCTTCCTGCATCGCAGCGAGCCAATGAGGATCCCGAAGGGCGGCTCGAGCTGACGATGGGAGAGGAGACGGCTTGGAGGTGGAAGCAGCGAGAAGATACTCATCGTTGGGGAACCGCGTGCTCGGGCGAAGGGTGCCAGCCCGAGAGCGAGTCATCGGGCGGGGCAGCGGGTCCGGAGGGGAGGCGAGCGAGGACGAAGGCGAGCCCGCCTCTGATGTGACCACCGCGGGCGAGGCCTCCGCGGACGAGGCCGCCGACATGGCGGAGGACGAGGCCGCCAGCAGGGTCGAGGCCGGGGACGCCGGGGGCGTCGCGGACGTCGAAGGAGGTGCAGCCCCTAGGGCAGCCATGAAGGAAATATGCCCTAGAGGCAATAATAAAGTTATTATTTATTTCCTTATATCATGATAAATGTTTATTATTCATGCTAGAATTGTATTAACCGGAAACATAATACATGTGTGAATATATAGACAAACAGAGTGTCACTAGTATGCCTCTACTTGACTAGCTCGTTAATCAAAGATGGTTATGTTTCCTAACCATGAACAAGGAGTTGTTATTTGATTAACGGGATCACATCATTGGTTGAATGATCTGATTGACATGACCCATTCCATTAGCATAGCACCTGATCGTATAGTTTGTTGCTAGTGCTTTTCTTCATGACTTATACATGTTCCTATGACTATGAGATTATGCAACTCCGTTTACGGAGGAACACTTTGGTACTACCAAACGTCACAACGAATCGGGTGATTATAAAGGAGTACTACAGGTGTCTCCAAAGGCAGATGTTGGGTTGGCGTATTTGAGATTAGGATTTGTCACTCCGAATGTCGGAGAGGTATCTCTGGGCCCTCTCGGTAATGCACATCACATAAGCCTTGCAAGCATTGCAACTAATGTGTTAGTTGTGAGATGATGTATTACGGAACGAGTAAAGAGACTTGCGGTAACGAGATTGAACTAGGTATTGGATACCGACGATCGAATCTCGGGCAAGTAACATACCGATGACAAAGGAACAACGTATGTTGTTATGCGGTCTGACCGATAAAGATCTTCGTAGAATATGTAGGAGCCAATATGGGCATCCAGGTCCCGCTATTGGTTATTGACCGAGAGGTGTCTCGGTCATGTCTACATAGTTCTCGAACCCGTAGGGTCCGCACGCTTAACGTTTGATGGCGCTTATTATGAGTTTATAAGTATTGATGCACCAAGGTTGTTCGAGTCCCGGATGTGATCACGGATATGACGAGGAGTCTCGAAATGGTCGAGACATAAAGATTGATATATTGAAGCCTACATTTGGACATCGGAAAGGTTCCGAGTGAAATCGAAATTTATCGAGTACCGGAGGTTACGGAACCCCCAGAACTACATGGGCCCATAGTGGGCCTTGGAGGAAAGGAGAAGGGCCAGCCCTAGGTGGCGCGCCCCCTTCCCTAGTCCTATTAGGACTAGGAAAGGTGGGCCGCCCCTCTCTCTCTCTCTCCTCCGGAATCCTATTCCAACTAGGATTGGGGGAGTCCTACTCCGGAGGAGTAGGACTCCTTAGTCGCCTCCTCCTCTTGGCCGGCCACCTCCCCCTTGGTTCCTTTATATACGGGGGCAGGGAGCACCCCAAAACACACAAGTTGATTTCCTTAGCCGTGTGCGGTGCCCCCTTCCACCATATTCCACTTCGGTCATATCGTTGCGGAGCTTAGGCGAAGCCCTGCGCGGGAGAAGTCATATCGTCGCGGAGCTTAGGCGAAGCCCTGCGTCGGTGGAGCATCATCATCGTCACCACGCCGTCGTGCTGACGGAACTCATCCCCAACACTTTGCTGGATCGGAGTCCGGGGATCGTCATCGGGCTGAACGTGTGCAGAACTCGGAGGTGCCGTATGTTCGGTGCTTGGATCGGTCGGATCGTGAAGACGTACGACTACATCAACCGCGTTGTTATAACGCTTCGCTTTCGGTCTCACGAGGGTGCGTGGGCGGACACTCTTCCCTCGTTGCTATGCCATCACCATGGTCTTGCGTGATCGTAGGAAAATTTTTGAAATTACTCGTTCCCCAACAAGTGGCATCGAGCCAGGTTTTATGCGTTGATGTCATGTGCACGAGTAGAACACAAGTGAGTTGTGGACGATACAAGTCATACTGCCTACCAGCATGTCATACTTTGGTTCAGCGGTATTGTGAGATGAAGCGGCCCGGACCGACATTACGCGTCGCTTCGCGAGACTGGTTTCACCGCTGTGAGCACTCGTTGCTTAAAGGTGATGGCGGGTGTCTGTCTCTCTCACTTTAGTTGAATCGAGTGTGGCTCGCCCGGTCCTTGAGAAGGTTAAACGGAGTCTATTTGACGAAATATCGTTGTGGTTTTGATGCGTAGGTAAGAACGGTTCTTGCTCAGCCCGTAGCAGCCACGTAAAACTTGCAACAACAAAGTAGAGGACGTCTAACTTGTTTTTGCAGGGCATGTTGTGATGTGATATGGTCAAGGCGTGATGCTATATCTTATTGTATGAGATGATCATGTTTTGTAACCGAGTTATCGACAATCTGGCAGGAGCCATATGGTTGTCGCTTTATTGTATGAAATGCAAGCGCCATGTAATTGCTTTACTTTATCACTAAGCAGTAGCGATAGTCGTAGAAGCAATAGTTGGCGAGACGACAACGATGCTACGATGGAGATCAAGGTGTCGCGCGGTGACGATGGTGATCATGGCGGTGCTTGGCGATGGAATCACAAGCACAAGATGATGATGACCATATCATATCACTTATATTGATTGCATGTGATGTTAATCCTTTATGCATCTTATTTTGCTTTGATTGACGGTAGCATTATAAGATGATCCCTTACTAAATTATCAAGAAGTGTTCTCCCGAGTATGCACCGTTATGAAAGTTCTTCGTCTTTGAGACACCACGTGATGATCGGGTGTGATAGGCTCTACGTTCAAATACAACGGGTGCAAAACAGTTGCACACGCGAATACTCAGGTTATACTTGACGAGCTATGCATATAAGATATGACCTCGGAACACGGAGACCGAAAGGTCGGCGTGAATCATATAGTAGATATGATCAACATATTGATGTTCACCATTGAAACTACTCCATCACACGTGATGATCGGTCATGGTGTAATTGAAATGGATCACGCAATCACTTAGAGAATTGGAGGGATATTTTTCTAAGTGGGAGTTCTTAAGTAATATGATTAATTGAACTTTAATTTATCATGAACTTAGTCCTGGTAGTATTTTGCAAATTATGTTGTAGATCAATAGCTCGCGTTGTTGCTTCCCTATGTTTTCATATGTGTTCCTAGAGAAAATTGTATTGAAAGATGTTAGTAGCAATGATGCGGATTGGATCCGTGATCTGAGGTTTATCCTCATTGCTGCGCAGAAGTATTATGTCCTTAATGCACCGCTAGGTGACAGACCTATTGCAGGAGCAGATGCAGACGTTATGAACGTTTGGCTGGCTCAATATGATGACTACTTGATAGTTTAGTGCACCATGCTTAACGGCTTAGAATCGGGACTTCAAAGACGTTTTGAACGTCATGGACCATATGAGATGTTCCAGGAATTGAAGTTAATATTTCAAGCAAATACCCGAGTTGAGAGATATGAAGTCTCCAACAAGTTCTATAGCTAAAAGATGGAGGAGAATCGCTCAACTAGTGAGCATGTGCTCAGATTGTCCGAGTACTTCAATCGCTTGAATCAAGTGGGAGTTAATCTTCCGGATAAGATAGTGATTGACAGAATTCTCTAGTCACCATCACTAAGTTAGTAGAACTTCGTGATGAACTATAGTATGCAAGGGATGACGAAAAGATTCTCGAGCTCTTGGCGATGCTAAAATCGGCGAAGGTAGAAATCAAGAAAAACATCAAGTGTTGATGGTTGACAAGACCACTAGTCTCAAGGAAAATGGCAAAGGGAAGAAGGGAACTTCAAAAGGAACGGCAAGCAAGTTGCTGCTCGAGTGAAGAAGCCCAAGTCTAGACCTAAGCACGAGACTGAGTACTTTTGCTGCAATGGAACTGGTCACCGAAGCGGAACTACCCTGAATATTTGGTGAATAAGAAGGATGGCAAAGTGAACAAGGTTATATTTGATATACAGGTTATTGATGTGTACCTTACTAGTGTTTATAGTAACCCCGAGTATTTGATACTGTTCAGGTTGCTAAGATTAGTAACTCAAACAGGAGTTCTGAATAAGCAGAGACTAGTTGAAGGGAAGTGACGATGAGTGTTGGAAGTAGTTCCAAGATTGATATGATCATCATCGCACACTCCCTATACTTTCGGGATTAGTGTGGAACCTAAATAAGTGTTATTTGGTGTTGAGCATAAATATGATTTGATCATGTTTATTGCAATCTGATTATTCATTTAAGTAAGAGAATAAATTGTTGTTCTGTTTACATGAATAAAACCTTATATGGTTACACACCCAATGAAAATGGTTCATTGGATCTCGATCATAGTGATACACATATTCATAACATTGAAACCAAAAGATGCAAAGTTAATAATGATAGTGCAACTTATTTGTGGCACTGCCGTTTAGGTCATATTGGTGTAAAGCGCATGAAGAAAACTCCATGCTGATGGACTTTTGGAATCACTTGATTATGAATCATTTGATGCTTGCGAACCGTGCCTTTTGGGCAAGATGACTAAAACTCCGTTGTTCGGAACAATGGAACAAGCTACTGACTTATTGGAAATAATACATACCGATGTATGCGATCCAATGAATGTTGATGCTCGTGGCAAGTATCGTTATTTTCTGACCTTCACAAGATGATTTGAGTAGATATGGGTATATCTACTTGATGAAACATAAGTCTGAAATAGTTGAAAGGTTCAAAGAATTTCAGAGTGAAGTGGAAAATCATCGCAACAAGAAAATAAAGTTTCTGCGATCTGATCGTGGAGATGAATATTTGAGTTCTGAGTTTGGTCTTCAATGAAAACAATGTGGAATAGTTTCACAGCTCACGCCACATGGAACACCACAACATTATGGTGTGTCCGAACGTCAGAATCGTATTTTATTTTGATATGGTGCGATCTATGATGTATCTTACCGATTTACCACTATCGTTTTGGGGTTATGCATTAAAGACAGCTGCATTCACGTTTAATAGGGCACCATCTAAATCCGTTGAGATGACACCGTATGAACTATGGTTTAGCGATAAACCTAAGCTGTCGTTTCTTAAAGTTTGGAGTTGTGATACTTATGTGAAAAAGTTTTCACCGATAAGCTCGAACCCAAATCGAAATGCGTCTTCATAGAATACCCAAAGGTAACTATTGGGTACACCTTCTATCACAGATCCGAAAGCAAGATATTTGTTGCTAAGATGGATCCTTTCTAGAGAAGAAGTTTCTCTCGAAAGAAGTGAGTGGGAGGAAAGTAGAACTTGATGAGGTAATTGTACCTTCTCCCTTATTGGAAAGTAGTTCATCACAGGAATCAGTTCGGTGATTCCTACACCAATTAGTGAGGAAGTTAATGATGATGATCATGAAACTTCAGATCAAGTTGCTACCAAACCTCGTGGGTCTTCCAGAGTAAGATCCGCACTGAGTGGTACGGTTATCCTATTCTAGAAGTCATGTTACTAGACCATGATGAACCTCGAACTATGAGGAAGCGATGATGAGCCCAGATTCATGAAATGGCTTGAGGCCATGAAATCTGAGATAGGATCCATGTATGAGAACAAAGTATGGACTTTGATTGACTTGCTCGATGATCAGCAAGCCATGTTAAATAAATGGATCTTCAAGAGGAAGACGGACACTGATAGTAGTGTTACTATCTACAAAGCTTGACTTGTTGCAAAAGGTTTTCGACAAGATCAATGTGTTGAATACGATGAGATTTTCTCACTCGTAACGATGCTTATGTCTGTCCGAATCATGTTAGCAATCGCCACATTTTATGAAATCTGGCAAATGGATGTCAAAACTACATTCTTTAATGGATTTATTAAAGAAGAGTTGTATATGATGCAACCAGAAGGTTTTGTCAATCCTAAAGGAGCTAACAAAATGTGCAAGCTCCAGCGATCCATCTATGGACTGGTGCAAGCATCTCGGAGTTGGAATAAACGCTTTGATAGTGTGATCAAAGCATATGGTTTTATATGAGACTTTTGGAGAAGCCTGTATTTACAAGAAAGTGAGTGGGAGCACTACAGCATTTCTGATAAGTATATGTGAATGACATATTGTTGATCGGAAATAATGTAGAATTATTCTGCAAAGCATAAAGGAGTATTTGAAAGGAGTTTTTCAAAAAAAGGACCTCGGTGAAGCTGCTTACATATTGAGCATCAAGATCTATAGAGATAGATCAAAGACGCTTGATAAGTTTTTCAATGAATACATACCTTGACAAGTTTTTGAAGTAGTTCAAAATGGAACAGTCAAAGAAAGAGTTCTTGCCTGTGTTACAAGGTGTGAGATTGAGTAAGACTCAAAACCCGACCACAGCAGAAGATAGAAATAGAATGAAAGTCATTCCCTATGCATCAGCCATAGGTTCTATAAAGTATGTCATGCTGTGTACCAGATCTATTGCATACCCTACCACTAAAGTTGGCAAGGAGTGCAATAGAGATCTAGGAGTAGATCAATGGACAGCGGTCAAAATTATCCTTAGTAGAATAAGGATATGTTTCTCGATTATGGAAGTGGAAAAGGTTAAATCGTAAAAGGTTACGTCGATGCAAGTTTTAACACTAATCTAGATGACTCGAGTCTCAATCTAGATACATAATGAAAGTGGGAGCAATTAGCTAGAGTAGCTCCGTGCGAGCATTGTAGACATAGAAATTTGCAAAATACTTACGGCTCTGAATGTATGAGACCCATTGACTAAAATTATCTCACAAGCAAAACATGATCACACCATAGTACTCTTTGGGTGTTAATCACATAGCGATGTGAACTAGATTACTGAATCTAGTAAACCCTTTGGGTCTTGGTCACATGGCGATGTGAATTATGGGTGTTAATCACATGATGATGTGAACTATCGATGTTAAATCACATGGCGATGTGAACTAGATTATTGACTCTAGTGCAAGTGGGAGACTGAAGGAAATATGCCCTAGAGGCAATAATAAAGTTATTATTTATTTCCTTATATCATGATAAATGTTTATTATTCATGCTAGAATTGTATTAACCGGAAACATAATACATGTGTGAATATATAGACAAACAGAGTGTCACTAGTATGCCTCTACTTGACTAGCTCGTTAATCAAAGATGGTTATGTTTCCTAACCATGAACAAGGAGTTGTTATTTGATTAACGGGATCACATCATTGGTTGAATGATCTGATTGACATGACCCATTCCATTAGCATAGCACCGATCGTATAGTTTGTTGCTAGTGCTTTTCTTCATGACTTATACATGTTCCTATGACTATGAGATTATGCAACTCCGTTTACGGAGGAACACTTTGGGTACTACCAAACGTCACAACGTAATCGGGTGATTATAAAGGAGTACTACAGGTGTCTCCAAAGGCAGATGTTGGGTTGGCGTATTCGAGATTAGGATTTGTCACTCCGAATGTCGGAGAGGTATCTCTGGCCCTCTCGGTAATGCACATCACATAAGCCTTGCAAGCATTGCAACTAATGTGTTAGTTGTGAGATGATGTATTACGGAACGAGTAAAGAGACTTGCGATAACGAGATTGAACTAGGTATTGGATACCGACGATCGAATCTCGGGCAAGTAACATACCGATGACAAAGGGAACAACGATGTTGTTATGCGGTCCGACCGATAAAGATCTTCGTAGAATATGTAGGAGCCAATATGGGCATCCAGGTCCCGCTATTGGTTATTGACCGAGAGGTGTCTCGGTCATGTCTACATAGTTCTCGAACCCGTAGGGTCCGCACGCTTAACGTTCGATGGCGATGTTATTATGAGTTTATAAGTATTGATGCACGAAGGTTGTTCGAGTCCGGATGTGATCACGGATATGACGAGGAGTCTCGAAATGGTCGAGACATAAAGATTGATATATTGGAAGCCTACATTTGGACATCGGAAAGGTTCCGAGTGAAATCGAAATTTATCGAGTACCGGAGGTTACGGAACCCCCAGAACTACATGGGCCCATAGTGGGCCTTGGAGGAAAGGAGAAGGGCCAGCCCTAGGTGGTCGCGCCCCCTTCCCCTAGTCCTATTAGGACTAGGAAAGGTGGGCCGCCCCCTCTCTCTCTCTCCTCAGGAATCCTATTCCAACTAGGATTGGGGGAGTCCTACTCCCGGAGGAGTAGGACTCCTTGCGCGCCTCCTCCTCTTGGCCGCCACCTCCCCTTGGTTCCTTTATATACGGGGCAGGGGCACCCCAAAACACACAAGTTGATTTCCTTAGCCGTGTGCGGTGCCCCTTCCACCATATTCCACTTCGGTCATATCGTTGCGGAGCTTAGGCGAAGCCTGCGCTGGAGAAGTCATATCGTCGCGGAGCTTAGGCGAAGCCCTGCGTCGGTGGAGCATCATCATCGTCCCACGCCGTCGTCTTGTGGAACTCATCCCCAACACTTTGCTGGATCGAGTCCGGGATCGTCATCGGGCTGAGCGTGTGCAGAACTCGGAGGTGCCGTATGTTCGGTGCTTGGATCGGTCGGATCGTGAAGACGTACGACTACATCAACCGCGTTGTTATAACGCTTCCGCTTTCGGTCTACGAGGGTACGTGGACGGACACTCTTCCCGCTCGTTGCTATGCCATCACCATGGTCTTGCGTGATCGTAGGAAAATTTTTGAAATTACTACGTTCCCCAACAAGCCAAACGGGGAGAGACTCGACCCGTGGCGCGGGGGGCACCCTCAAAGCCGGGAGGCGGCCCAAGAGAGGCACGGGGGCGGTCATCACCAGAAGCGGGCAAGGCCGCATCATCCAAAGGTACCTGCTAGAACGGAAAAACCATCTCATCAAAGTAAACGTGTCGTGAAGTGATCACCCGATGAGAGATAGGATCATAGCAGCGGTAGCCTTTGGTGTTAGGAGGATAGCCGAGAAAGATGCAGGCCACAGACCTAGGTGCGAGCTTATGAGGAGCGGTGGAAGCGATGCTGGGGTAGCACAGGCAACCGAAGATGCGGAGCTCAACATAGGAGGGTGGCGTGCCAAACAAGAGGTGATGAGGTGCGAAATTCCCGCGAGTGTGATAGGGACGAATGTTAATGAGTAGTGATGCGGTGGCAAGCGCGTCGGGCCAAAAACGTGGTGGCACGTTGGCGTGAAAGAGGAGGGTGCGAACGCAGTCATTGAGAGTGCGTTGCACGCGCTCAGCGCGGACGTTTTGCTGCGAAGTGTACGGGCAAGTGAGACGAAAGATCGTGCCGTGTGTGCCGAGAAGGTTGCGGATCGCAAGGTTATCGAACTCCTTCCCGTTGTCTGTTTGCAACGCATGAATGGGACGTCCAAACTGCGTGGAGACATAGGAGTAGAAGGCGGTGAGAGTGGCAACAGAGTCCGACTTTCGCCGCAACGGGAAGGTCCACACATAGTGCGAAAAATCATCAAGTAGGACAAGATAATAAAGATAGCCCGTGTTACTTGCAACAGGAGAGGTCCAGACATCACTATGAATTAACTCAAATGGTTATGATGCGACATGCAAGGAATTGCTAAAAGGAAGACGAACATGTTTGCCGAGGCGACAAGCATGACAAGTGTGATCGTCGATCTTATTACACGTGAATGAAAAACTCCGAAGAATATGACGAAGGGTGGCGATGTTGGGATGACCGAGACGAGCGTGCCAAAGGTCCACTCCGGCGGAAAGCGCCATGGGTGCAGCAACGGATGAGGTAGGTGAGTGGACCGGGTAGAGCTCGTCGGGGCTGTCACATCGGTGGAGCACCATCCGGATACGGACATCCTTGACAGAAAAGCCAAACATGTCAAATTCAACGGTAACAGGATTTTCACGTGTAAGAGAACGAACGGAAACAAGATTTTTAATGATGTCAGGAGAAACAAGCACATTAGAAAGATATAATGGCATGGAGTTAGAAGGAAAAACAGCATGGCCGACATGAGTAATGGGCATGGAAGAACCGTCACCCACGGTAATGCGAGCAGCGGTGTGAACGGGGTGAGCGGCAAGAAGGTTACCGGGGTTGGCGGCCATGTGAGCCGAGGCTCCGGTGTCCATATACCAGTCGCCACCGCCAGTGTACTGCTGCGACGTGGGGGCGGTGTCGAGAGCCGCTAGGAGCGCGGGATCCCAAGGCGCCGGCGGGAGGGTCGGGGAAGACGGCGCCGGCTGAGGCGGGGGCGCCACATACCCATAGCCCGAAGGGCCGTAGAGCGGCGCGGGCTGGTACGCCTGAGGGGCCGCGTACAGGGCCTGATGAGGGGCCGGGCGGGCGCTAAAGGAGCCGGGGACGATGGCACGCGGTATAGGCATGGAGTACGCGTGCACAACCCCGTCCAGGGTTCTGCCGCCTGCCGGCGCCGGCGGCAGCGGTGCTGCGGCGGCGGGCGCCCGCCGTGGGCAGCCGATCGCTGCTGCTTGCAGCCTCCTCCATGGCATGACGCCGCCAAGGCCTGCGGCTGTTGGGGAACGTGCAGAAATTCAAAATTTTCCTCGTGTCACCAAGATCTATCTATGGAGAAACTAGCAACGAGGGAAGGAGAGTGCATCTACATACCCTTGTAGATCGCTAAGCGGAAGCGTTCATGAGAACGGGGTTGAAGGAGTCGTGCTCGTCGTGATCCAAATCACGGAGATCCTAGTGCCGAACAGACGGCACCTCCGCGTTCAACACACGACAGCCGGTGGCGTCTCCCACGCCTTGATCCAGCAAGGAGAGAGGAGAGGTTGAGGAAGACTCCATCCAGCAGCAGCACAACGGCGGCGTGGTGGTGGTGGAGGCGTGGCAATCCCGCAGGCTTCGCCAAGCACCAAGGGAGAGGAGGAGGAGGAGGCAGGCTGCACCAAGAGGAGAAGTTCTCGTGTGTGTTGGGCAGCCCAAAAACTCAAGTATATATAGGGGAAAGGGGCTGCACCCCTTTAGGGTTTCCACCCCAGCGGTGCGGCCAGCCCTAGATGGGACTTGGGGGCGGCCAAGAGGGGGAGGAGTGCCTCCCAAGTCAAGTGGAGGCCCTCCCCCTTAGGGTTTCCCCCTTCCCATGCGCATGGGCCTTGGGGGGGCTGGTGCCCCTGGCCCATTAAGGCTAGGGCGCCCCCTTACAGCCCATGCTACTGTATTGTACGTGGTGGAACTATTTCCGGACCTCCGGACCCCTCCGGAATCCTCCGGAACCTTCTGGAAGCTTCCCGGTACAATACCGAAAAAACCCGAACTTTTTCCGGAACCCGAACAACAACTTTCCATATATAAATCTTTACCTCCGGACCATTCCGGAACTCCTCGTGGCGTCCGAGGTCTCATCCGGGACTCAACAACATTCGTAACCACATACAAACTTCCTTTATAACCCTAGCGTCATCGAACCTTAAGTGTGTAGACCCTACGGGTTCGGGAATCATGCGATATGACCGAGGCGTTCTCCGGTCAATAACCAACAGCGGATCTGGATACCCATGTTGGCTCCCACATGTTCCACGATGATCTCATCGGATGAACCACGATGTCAAGGACTCAATCGATCCCGTATACAATTCCCTTTGTCTAGCGGTATTGTACTTGCCCGAGATTCGATCGTCGGTATCCGATACCTTGTTCAATCTCGTTACGGCAAGTCTCTTTACTCGTTCCGTAACACATCATCCCTTGATCAACTCCTTGATCACATTGTGCACATTATGATGATGTCCTACCGAGTGGGCCCAGAGATACCTCTCACCACACGGAGTGACAAATCCCATCTCGATTCGTGCCAACCCAGACACTTTCGGAGATACCTGTAGTGCACCTTTATAGTCACCCAGATTCGTTGTGACGTTTGGTACACCCAAAGCATTCCTACGGTATCCGGGAGTTGCACAATCTCATGGTCTAAGGAAATGATACTTGACATTAGAAAAGCTTTAGCATACGAACTACAATCTTTGTGCTAGGCTTAGGATTGGGTCTTGTCCATCACATCATTCTCCTAATGATGTGATCCCGTTATCAACGACATCCAATGTCCATGGTCAGGAAACCGTAACCATCTATTGATCAACGAGCTAGTCAACTAGAGGCTTACTAGGGACATGGTGTTGTCTATGTACCCACACATGTATCTGAGTTTCTGTCAATACAATTATAGCATGGATAATAAACGATTATCATGAACAAGGAAATATAATAATAACTAATTTATTATTGCCTCTAGGGCATATTTCCAACAGCGGCTGCTCGGCGGGGGCGGAGGGGCCTGCAGCGGCGCCGGTAGGGAAACTCAAGCGCGGCGCGCTGGAAGGGCCGGGCGGGCAGCGCAGTGGGGCCGGGTGGTGGGCGGCGCACCGCCACGGGTACCGCGGTGAGGGCCGTGGGTGGCCCGGTGCGTGACATCCGCATCCGCCGCTCCTCCAGCTTCAGATACGCGACGATCTTGGGGAAGGTCGGGTTGGTGATGAGGGGGATGTTGGAGGCGGCGTTCCCGAAGTCATCGTTCAGGCCGGCGATGAGGGTGCTGAGGAGAAGCTCATCGGAGACCTTCTCGCCGAGGTCACGGAGCTCGTCAACAAACTTCTTGAGGCGCATGCAATAATCGTCAACAGATGACTCAAGCTGCTGGCACCCAAAAAACTCGCCGTGCAAGAAGACCTTGTGTTGGAGCGCGTTGTCGGTGAAGAGGCCGTTGAGCTTGGTCCAAACGGCGTGAGCGTCATCGTCGGCGGAGACCACCGTGTGGAAGAGGTCCTTCGAGATGGTGGTGTAGAACCAACGGATGAGAGTGGCATCGATGGCCGTCCACTCCTCATCGTCCTCCATGAAGCGGGAGTCCACGGAGCCATCGATGTGATCCCGGAGATTGTACTCACGGAACACGAGGGAGAAGTACGTCTTCCAGGCATAGTACATGGAGGTGAGGTGGTCGAGGACGACGGGAACCCGGGCGAGGATGTTGAGGTCGCGGATGACGACGGGATCGGGACCTTCGAACGGGTTGGTGCGGCGGCTACGGGAGGTACCGGTGGAACCGGGGGAGGCCATGGCCGAAAGGGGTGGTGCGGCGGTGCCGAGCGGCGCGGCGCGACAGGAAGAGAAGGCGGCGCGGCTTGAGGCGGCGCGGGCGGTGGCTGGCGGAAGCGCTTGGCGGCCGCATGACAAACAAGGGCGGCGGCGGGTGGCGGCGGCGGCGGCGGCGGCGGCGATGGCGACGACACGGGTTAGGGTTAGGATCGTAGGTATTTTGCTATGTTGGAAACGATTGTTTTGGCAATGCTTCACGATGTATTGATCGGTGCAAAGCGCACGTATATATAGAGTACAAAGTGGGCCACAACCTCAACTATACAAAGACTAGGAGGTGGGCCAGACTATACAATAGACATGTACAAACCATATATTCAACATTTAGAGATTCAACTACTACTATATACGGATGTATATAGACATATTTTAAAGTGTAGGTTCAGTTATTTTGCTCCTTATGTAGTCTATAGTGAAATCTCTAAAAAAGACTTATATGTAGAAATGGAGGGAGTATAAAAGATGCAAGTACAAAGAAATTTAACCATGTGCCTGTGAATCAAATAGACCCTAAAGTGAGGGTGGAAAGGAAACAAAAGCTGTGGCTAGGCGCCGTTGCTCACCTGCTGCTAGCTGTGATCGATCCATCGATCGGTTGATGGGTGTGCTTTATCGTCAGGTAGATGGCGATAAGATCCTGCAGGTACAAGCCTAAGATTGACATGTCGGATGGAGCACCGGCCATTCGTTTCTTCCGTGGACTACTCGTACATGGTGCTACTCTCTCTCTCTCTCTCTCTCTCTCTCTCTCTCTCTCTCTCTCTCTCTCTCTCTCTCTCTCTCTCTCTCAAAATGTAGCTCTGATTTAGTTGGAAGATCGACACGTCCGTCCTGGAGGATGCATGATTTTCCTTGTATCTCGGGATCCGTACGTACTAGTACAGTCATAGGTAGGCCGGTCTCGGACTCTGTGCTGCATGCGATGAAACGGTTTGGTGTGAGCGTTGGTCCAAAAGAAGAAGATATCATCACTGTCAGCATGGTGCATGGATATCATCACTGTCACTGCATGCCTAGCTTCAGATCTCGCAAAGATCCGCACACATGCGAGCCTCCGCAACAAACATATCCCGAAAACTTTGCGTATCATAGATATTACTCACTCTGTTCCAAAATATAAGAACGTTTTTAACACTACACTAGTGTTAAAAACGTTTTTATATTATTAAACGGAAGGAGTACATCTTTGCACAATAGAGGTTAGTTTTGGGCCATCCGTTCTGATTCATCTCCACAACGAAGAGCAAGAACTAATTGTCACATTCTTAGAGCAACTCCAACGCGCCGATCCAAACAGACATCACTTTTGTCCTTTTTTTATCTTTTTGGGTCGGCCGCCTGTTTGGTGTCCGCCCTTATTTTGATTTAGGTCGGCAGTGCGTCCAATGGCTGCGACCCATTTTATGTCCGCACACAAATTTGAAAAAAACCCACGGCTATAGATCATGCAAACAGCCATGCCGTCGCCTGAAGTTCATGCCGGCACCATGCCAGCGGCCGGCATACAATGCCAGCTTCAAAAAAACACCACACAGTTCATGCTGGCACACTTGCCAGCGGCCGACACACATGCCAGCACACAAAAGGGGCGGGAGTTTGACCACACCATCGGGGTCGTGGTCATGCCAGCACACTTACCGGCATACAAAAAGGATGGCGCTCGCCACCATAGATCACTCGTCATCGAACTTGAGCATGTCGGAATGACACAAATAAAGGAGTGCTGGCATGCATACCATGTCTTGCATGCCGATGCCACTCACGGGGCGTGCCTTGATGCTCTCAAGAGTGGCAAAAAACTTATTGCACTCTTGTTGGATGATCTTCCATCGATTCGAAATGGACACCTACCCTCGTGTGCTTTGGATTTGGTACGGTGGAAACTTCTTGCGTTCATGAAACTCACAATGAACACGAGTCCAAAAGGTTGATGTCTTTTGTTCGGCACCGGTCTTGGGGTCTTGCCCAATTCCCCTCCAACACTCACAAACGAGCTTGTCATCGGCCGTCGTGTATGCCTTCGTTTGCTTGCTTTTGCGCTTCGGCTTCGCCCCTGCGGCTTGGTTGGCGACCTCATCCTCGAACAAAGGCTCCCTGTCGATGTCCAACTCATCCTATTCCTCGAGTGTAGTCGAGCGGGAACTCGTGGTCGAGCGGGAAGCCGTCCAGGTCCAGGCCGACCTGATCTTGATCAAAGGTCGATGGTGTGAATGCTCCTCAGCTGTCCTGGCTTTGTGTCTCATCAAGACCGTAGCCAGTGTTGGGGAACGTAGCATGCAATTTCAAAAAAATTCCTACGTTCACGCAAGATCTATCTAGTAGATGCAAAGCAACGGGAGGGGGAGAGTGTGTCTACATACCCTCGTAGACCGAAAGTGGAAGTGTTTGACAACGCGGTTGATGTAGTCAAACTTCTTATCATTCTGACCTATTAAGCACCGAACGTACGACACCTCCGAGTTTTGCACACGTTTGGCTCGAGGACGTCCCTCAAACTCTTGATCTAGCAAAGTGTCGAGGAAGTAGATGAGTTACGTCAACACGACCGCGTGGTGACGGTGATGGTGAAGTTACCCATGCAGGGCTTAGCCTAAGCACCACAAGAATACGACCGAGGGTGTAATCTATGGAGGGGGGCCCGCACATGGCTAACAGATGTTGTTGTGTGTTCTAGGCGCCCCCTCCCCATGTATATATAGGTGGGAGAGGGAGGGGAGCAGCAAGGGGCGCCCCAAGTAGGAGGAATCTTACTTGGGCGCCTCCCGTAATTCGGCCTCCCCCCTTACTTATTCACTGGAGGGGAAAGGAAGGAGGAGGGAGGAAGGAAGGAAGGGGGAGGCCGAATCCCTCCCATTCCTTTCTCTCTTCCCCTGTTTCCTTCCCTCAGAGTGCGCCCATATGGGGGCAACAGCCCTGCTGGCTGTTGTGTTTCCCATCTTGGCCCATTAGGCCCATATCTTTGTCAGGGGGTGCCCGGAACCCCTTCTGGTGACCCGATATGTACCCGGTATCCCCCGTACCACTTCCGGTGCCCGAATACCATCGTCCTATATATCAATCTTTACCTCTCGACCATTTCAAGACTCCTCATCATGTCCATGATGTCATTCGGGACTCGAAACAACATTCGGTCAGCAAAACACATAACTCATATAATACAAAATTGTCATCAAGCGTTAAGCGTGCAGACCCTATCGGTTCGAGAACTATGTAGACATGACCGAGATACCTCTCTGGTCAATAACCAATAGCGGAACCTGGATGCTCATATTGGCTCCCACACATTCTACGAAGATCTTTATCGGTCGAACCGTTATGACATCATACGTTATTCCCTTTGTCATCGTTATGTTACTTTCCCGAGATTCGATCGTCGGTATCTTCATACCTAGTTCAATCTCGTTACTGGCAAGTCTCTTTACTCGTTCCGTAATGCATCATCCTGCAACTAACTCATTAGCCAGTTTTCCTGCAAGGCTTCTTATGATGTGCATTACCGAGAGGGCCCAGAGATACCTCTCCGATAATCGGAGTGACAAATCCTAATCTCGAAAAAACACCTTTAGAAATACCTGTAGAGCATCTTTATAATCACCCAGTTACGTATTGACGTTTGATAGCACACAAGGCATTCCTCCGATATTCGGGAGTTGCATAATGTCATAGTCGAAGGAATATGTAGTTGACATGAAAAAATCAATAGCAATAAAACTGAACGATCATAATTCTAAGCTAACGAATGGGTCTTCTCCATCACATCATTCTCCTAATGATGTGATCCCATTAATCAAATGACAACACATGTCTATGGATTAGGAAACTTAACCATCTTTGATCAACGAGCTAGTCTAGTAGAGGCTTACTAGGGACACGGTATTTTGTCTATGCATCCACACATGTATCAAGTTTCCAGTTAATACAATTCTAGCATGAGTAATAAACATTTATCATGTAATAAGGAAATATAAAATAACAACTTTATTATTGCCTCTAGGGCATATTTCCTTCAGCCAACCACGGAGGCACCGCCAGCGGCGGCCGTACCACCCTCGAAGATGATGTTCCGCTGAAATCATAGCCGTCGCTGGCCGCCGGCATTGTGTCGAAAAGGTTGCGGGCGCCGGGGAACATGTCTACTGGCATCTCACGTGTGCATTTCCTCGACCCATCAGATGATGAGCCACCGGCTACTGGAGTAGCGTCGAGGTCGATGGGTGCGGGCACGGGCGTGGAAGGCGCCACCACGCTCACCTCCGGTGAACATTCCGTGGAGGGTCGGGAGGCTTGCTGGTAGACGTGGAAGCCAGGAATCGGGTGAGTCGCCGACGGGCGGGGCAACTCTAGAAGTACCATCCGAGGAAACACAGAAGAGCCGGTGCTGGCCGCGGCCACGGTGGCGTTGACGAGCCTGTGCTGGCTAGGGTTTAATCCTATGTACAGGAGCGCCGCGGGGTGTTCGTGTCCTCCTGTTGCGCGGCGGCGGCGATGGCGGCCATGTTCGCTGCTTCATCCTTTACGTCCGCCACGTGCCTCTGGCCCTTTCTCTTCGCCGACTCCCTAGCCCGCTCCTCGAGCGTCAGCTTCTTCGGCTTGGGCGCGGTGGCATTCTTGCGGGGGGGCGAGGCTTGCCATTGCCGGAGGGGCGATCATGATACCGGATGAGGCGAGGGAGGCGAGGCCGGCGGCGGTATCGAGGTCGTCGTCCATGGTGTGACGCCCCCGATTCGATCGTACACTAATCATACACGCAAATGTGTACGATCAAGATCAGGGACTCACGGGAAGATATCACAACACAACTCTAAAAATAAAATAAGTCATACAAGCATCATAATACAAGCCAGGGGCCTCGAGGGCTCGAATACAAGTGCTCGATCATAGACGAGTTAGCGGAAGCAACAATATCTGAGCACAGACATAAGTTAAACAAGTTTTCCTTAAGAAGGCTAGCACAAACTGGGATACAGATCGAAAGAGGCGCAGGCCTCCTGCCTGGGATCCTCCTAACTACTCCTGGTCGTCGTCAGCAGCCTGCACGTAGTAGTAGGCACCTCCAGTGTAGTAGACATCATCGACGGTGGCGTCTGGTTCCTGGGCTCCAACGTCTGGTTGCCGCATCCGAGAAGAAGAGGAAAACGGGGGAAAAGAGGGAGCAAAGCAACCGTGAGTACTCATCCAAAATACTCGCAAGCAAGGATCTACACTACATATGCATGGGTATATGTGTAAAGAGGCAATATCGATGGACTAAACTGCAGAATGCTAGAATAAAAGGGGGATAGCTAGTCCTATCAAATACTAAGCTTCTGGCAGCCTCCATCTTGCAGCATGTAGAAGAGAGTAGATTGAAGTCAACCAAGTAGCATCGCATAGCATAATCCTACCCGGCGATCCTCCCCTCGTCGCCCTGTGGAAAAGCGATCACCGGGTTGTGCATGGAACTTGTGCAGGTGTGTTTTATTAAGTATCCGGTTCTAGTTGTCATAAGGTCAAGGTACAACTCCGGGTCGTCCTTTTACCGAGGGACACGGCTATTCGAATAGATAAACTTCTCTGCAGGGGTGCACCACATTTCCCAACACGCTCGATCCCATTTGGCCGGACACACTTTCCTGGGTCATGCCCGGCCTCGGAAGTTCAACATGTCGCAGCCCTACCTAGGCACAACAGAGAGGTCAACACGTCGGTCTGAATCCTATGGCGCAGGGGTCTGGGCCCATCGCCCATTGCACACCTGCACGTTGCGAGGGCGGCCGGAAGCAGAACTAGCCCCCTTAATACAAGAGCAGGCTTACGTTCCAATCCGGTGCGCGCCGCTCAATCGCTGACGTCATGAAGGCTTCGGCTGATACCACGACGTCGAGTGCCCATATATTTTCCGCGTAGTTGGTTAGTGCGTATAGGCCAATGGCCAGACTCAGATCAAATACCAAGATCTTGTTAAGCGTGTTATTGTGAAGCAACCGCGAACGCCGACCAGGGCCAGGCCCACCTCTCGGCTAGGTGGTCTCAACCTGCCCTGTCGCTCCGCCTCAAAGTAACAGTCGGGGGCCGTCGGGAACCCAGGCCAACCTCTACCAGGATGGAGCCACCTGTCCTTCCAGCCCCCACATCGGAATCACTTGCGGGTACTCAACGAGCCAACCCGGCTTTGGTCACCATCTGTAAAGTATGTATATATGTATATAATATACCCGTGATCACCTCCCGAGTGATCACGGCCCGTTAGTATAGCAAGGCAGACTGACAAGAATTTAGGGCCAATGATGATAAACTAGCATCCTATACTAAGCATTTAGGATTGCGGGTAAGGTATCAACAGTTGTAGCAACAATTACAGGCTATGCAAGAAAATAGGATTAATCGAAACAGTAACATGCTACACTACTCTAATGCAAGCAGTAGAGGGTAGAATAGGCGATCTGTGGTGATCAAAGGGGGGGGCTTGCCTGGTTGCTCTGGCAAGGAGGGGTCGTCAACTCCGTAGTCAAACTGGGGTCGCCGGCAGTCTCGGGGTCTATTGGAAAGAAGTAACGGAGGGGCAACACAATAAATAGCAAAGCAATCAAAGCATCACAAAGCGTAAGATGGCAATACACGGTGCTAGGTGTGCCCTAACGTGGTAGTAGGTGATACCGACGAAGGGGGGAAACATCCGGGAAAGTATTCCCGGTGTTTTGTGTTTTCGGACAGATGAACCGGAGGGGGAAAGTTGCGTGTTTGCTATTCTAGGGTTGTGTGGAGGACGAACGGGCTGCATATCCAAATTCGTCTCGTTGTTCTGAGTAACTTTCATGTAGAAAGTATTTTCATCTGAGCTACGGTTTATCTTATATGAATTTCTAAAGTTTTAAATCATTTTTAGAATTCATTTAATGAATTTAATTCAACATTATCCAGAATAGTGCATGCTAACGTCATCATGACGTCAGCAGTCAACAGAGGTGTTGACTGGTCAAACTGACATGTGGGTCCAGTGGGACCCACCTATCATACTCTGTTAGGTTAATTAGGGTTTAGATTAAACTAATTACTGTTTATTTAAACTAACAGGTTAATTAGATTAATTAAATAGGATTAATTGACTTAGTTTATTTAGTTAATTAATTAATTATTTTTATTTTTATTAATATTAATTTTTTCTTTAAAAAACCTTTCTAGGGGTGGGCCCGTGTGTCATTGTGCCGAGGGCCATAGTGGGTTCGGTCTTTGCGGCGCCACCCGACAAAGCGTCATGATTCTTGGGCGCTGGTGCAGCCCGAAGGGCGCATGGCCAGGGCGCGAGGGGGTCAGCGGACTGGCAGGTCGCCAGGGCAGGCGAGGCGAGGCCAGCACGGGCCGACCGGTGAGTGAGCGGTGGCTGGCAAGGCCCCGCGTGCATGGGCGTGCAGCAATGATGCAGCAAGGGGACGCACGAGGTGCGGTGCAGGAGGGCGCAAGACGCGGCGCAGATGGGGGTGTGGTGCGGCGCGGCCGTGGCACGAACGGGGCGCCGAATCAGGCACGACGCGGGGAGGAGGACCACGGGACAGGGGCGACCAGGGCGCTGTCGGCGCGCGATCGAAGCGCAACAACGGCTGCACACAACGGGCGGCAGCGCAGAGCGAATGGGCGTGGTCGGGCGGCAGCGAAGCAGCTACAACGACGGGAGGTTGGCGGGCAGGTCGGTAGCACCACACGCGGGCGCGCGGTCGGGCGTGTAGGTGCGCGGACAGAGCACGAGGAAGAGAAAAAGGAGGGGGTCCTCACGGGGGGTTGTAGGGGACTGGGCAGCGGGGCGTGGGGAGGACGACGGGGACGACCGGGCGACGGGGGAAGCAGTCTGGCGAAGGCGTCCAGCGATGGCGGGTCGGTCCTCGGGCGGCAGCGACGAACGGTTCCCCTCCTCGATTCGGATCCAATCGAGGGAAGAGGGGGGAGTATTTTTGCGGGGTGGGGGTGTCGATGGGTGAGTGGGGGAGTGGGGGGTGGTTATGGGGTGCGGGGTGGGCCGGCCAGGTGGTTTGGCCCAATGGTCTGGTGGGCCAGAGACCGGGTGGGTTTTCTTTCCTCTTTTTTTGTTTGTTTTCTCTTTTGTATTTTCTTTATTTTATTTATTTTCTTTTCTGTTTTATTTCAATTTAAATTATTTAGGCATTTATAAAAATGTGTTTATTATACCATATTTACATATGCCATATTTAGTACAAACCGAACATTTTTATTTTAATGTTTGAAAAGTTTTATTATTTACCAAACTTTGAATTTGAATTTTGGACCGGTTTTGATCAAACGATAGATTAGCAACAGTAACCATGGTGATGTGGCACCATTAGCGTGAGATTACGGTAGCTTGATTATCCGGGCGTCACAATTCTCCTCCACTACAAGAAATCTCGTCCCGAGATTTAATCGGTGGAGTAAGGGGGGGGGGGGAGGTGCTGGTTGCGAAAAACCTAACGAGTCTTCTCGGTCTTGGATGCCCTTTCGAAGAGGTTGATCCCTTTCGTTCATGTCTTCATTTCTCTGCTTCGAGTCACCATGATCAAGTCGTCATCCTTTCTTCGGGATCTCCATCGTCCTACGAACGCGACCAAGGGGAAAAACGCAGGAAGAACGCATCTCCACAAAGCTGGGCATCTGACGGTGAACTCAATGGGAAATACAAAAGGTACCCCACGAGTTGTATTTCAGTGAATTCGTTGAGTGCAATATACGATGGTACCAAAGTTTCAAACGGGTAGGCAATCATTTGATGACTAGACAGAAGCTGGAATGGGGGTTTGAACAACGAGACTAACATGGTATTTGATTCCAGGATGAATAATGGTATAGCATTTAGCTCGTGAATCACATACGAAGCCAGGTGCAAAGGATACATCAGAATCCGGGTTATAAAGAAGAGTCAGGTTTCGATCCAGTGGACCTGTGGGTTATGGGCCCACCATGTGGGTTGAAAGTAGGAAGGGTGGTGACATCTTGCACAGCCGCGACAGGGAGGCATGTCAGTGAATAGCTTGTCAGCTATGCCAGCAACAATGTCAGTACCAAGGACGGGGAATGAAGAGAGCAATTTTCCTTCTCGTTGAACGAGGCGAACCAATTGGCAAAGTTATCACCCATCGGTGGTTACCGGAATGTAATCAACAATAGTAACAGGGTCTTATAGATAGGGTGGTACAACAAGGTGCATACCTAAGCAGGGAATTATCTCTGCTCAGTTAAGTCAGAATCAGGAAAGGTTAAACAAAAGAATGGAAAGGAAAACGCGATTATCAGAGTAAAAAGAACAATGGAAAGGAAAATTGTGTTTACACACAATTATTAGGAGTATATCCTTCCCATGTACAAGTAGAACATGACATACAGGGTAGGAGAGCAAGTATCCAACCATTCAGATAAGAGGCAAGGATTAATCAAGATGTTACTCATACAACGGTGTTTGGATAACTGACCAAGAAACATTTAGCATCGCGCCTCCAATGTTCTTGTTGATGAGCGTGGTATCATAGTCATGCTTCAAGGTAGCAATGATATGGTGTTCCAATAAAGGCCAGACTTTGGATACACAAATGATCCATCAGGAGCAACTTATAAATTAAGTCATATAGTTTCCTCCAGGAAGAATGGTTATCCTTGCAAAAGAAATTATAATGATAGGTCCTCCAGCCAGGGGTACTAGGCATGACATCATATTACCGGGTCATCAACGGGCCAACATCATAACTCCTGGAGAGTTGTCCCAACCATCATATCCGACCGAGATTCAAATCCGATTGGTGTCATGATACCTCAGACTCAGGATGTCCGAGAAGAAAAGGTGCAACACAAATCGATGAAATGACATTGCAAGATTCTCGGGAAAATGAACTATGGGAGCGGGTTCCTGAAACAATAGTTCATCATTAAACCAAGGAGAGGATGAGGAGGTGGCTGATGGGCTCAGTGACAATTCATCGAGAATTCCAAACAGATGGATTTCCACAATAATGTGAACAAGAAGATGACACTTGTCAATTCAAATGATATAATGTGGTATGCTTTAGGAAAACATACACCGTCAATCATTCGTTGAAAGGTGTGCCCGAAATATGACCTTAGGCAGCAAGATCAATGTTAGGGTGATGATTCAATAACCAACAGTCTAAGAACGAACTGTCGATCGTCAACTTCAAATCAATAGGGTTGCTAGAAGTACAGAACTCAAACAACATCGTTAGCATATTGATATCCTGGTTAAAAACAACACGGGAACCAAGGAAGAAAGGTGATGGTGAGAAGTATCATCATACCGAGAATTTCTAAGAGGTGGAGCAATCCCCACAACATTCTCGACAGAAAAGACAGTAATACTTCAAGGCAGAACAGAACACTAGCTGGAGAGCAAGTTGCATTCATAATGTGGACAAGTTCGCGATGAAAGGAAGCCAAGGGTGTTGTCGATGATAATAAAAATCATCGAGTATTTCTCATCACGAACACAGTTGACATCTCGGAAGAAGTCAAAGTGTTAAAGGTGATCCGACACATTTGCCGGGAGGTTTCAAGAGGATGCAATCAAACAACAACGGCAACAAGCAAGGGAATGATGAAGTGGCAAGTTACAGGATCAATATATAAGATGCAAGCTCGGAACCAAGGTTGCCTTTCAAGACAAGCAACATGATGTTGAAAGCTCGTCGTAAGTCGTGCTCACACACCGAAGAATTCGTGTACCAGAGAAGGACGAGGTAGCACAGTTAAAGATTTCAAGACCAGGATGCAGCCGATAGTCTAGGAATGACCAGGATGGGTTCAGAATTTCCCAGTAAAAATACTAGGGGTATTTGATTTGTAGTGCGGAATAATTTCACTAGTCGGTGTCCTTGGTTGATAACAACCCAGAACCCGTAGAGTGATTACGACAAGGAAAGACATTACTTCAACAAAGCTAGTAAGATGTGGTGCAATGGCAAGACATCTCCGAGATACCAGGGGGTAATACTCGAAGGTAGAACATCATAAAAGTAGAACCGGGTCATTGACCTATGACAGTAGATACTTCAACCTTGCCAAAAATAGACGAGGCACTGGATTGAATTCCCATAGGATATATTAGATCAAAACAGCATGGTCGGAACCATAACTGTAAGGAATCAATTTCAAGAATACCGAAAGAATCATATAGCTGGATAATCATTTTGCAAGAAGTTTCTGAGACGGTCTACATCAGTTTCATGGGCATGAACACAAAGTTCAAGGTCGACTCCCACTTTGTTAATGCATATCATTTCATTCATCTCTCGCTTTGATAAAACTGTAGTGTTGGAATTTTATCTGGTAGAACACCGGAAGAGTATGACTTGTGAAAACTTCCAGGTTCTCACGGATTAGGGAAGGCATAGGTTCAACCCATTGGGTATCTTAGTAACATATACCACAAGTTTCAAAAGTAAATACACAAGCTCAAAAGCAGAGCATGGTTGGCCAAGCAGAGGATAAAATTGACCAAAGGCATTATGTATCAGGGGAAGAACTCACAAGGTGATTGAATAAGAAGGACACTGTCGGATAAAAATCCAACAATGGATCGGGCAATACGCAACGGAGCTGATGTGAGTATCGGTACTCACTCGGAGGAAGAAAGAATGCAGAGGCATCAGATTCAAGAATCACCTGATTAGTTTGATTCTTAAATAGAAAGAAATTATGGTTTCCAAAACGAAGGACCAGAAGCAGACGCTCTGATCAAGGATGGATAAGTTGAAAACACTTAGTTGGACCATCAATAAAGGTTTGAATTGCCGAGAACCAACTCATGTTCGAAATGATGTCTGTGTCAGAAAGATAATTTTAAAAAGGATAACTGCTATGTCTTGAGCTTGCGTTGGTTTTCCCCGAAGAGGAGAGGATGATGCAGCACAGTGGCGTAAGTATTTCCCTCAGTTGTTGAGAACCAAGGTATCAATCCAGTAGGAGGCCACGCGCAAGTCCCTAGTACCTGCACAAAATGATAGCTACTCACAACCAACGCGATTAGGGGTTGTCAATCCCTTCACGGTCACTTACGAGAGTGAGATCTGATAGAGATAATATTTTTGGTATTTTTGGTATAAAGATGCAAAGTGAAAAGTAAAAGGCAAAGTAAAACAAAGCAAGTATAAAATTGATGGAGATTGATATGATGAGAATAGACCCGGGGGCATAGGTTTCACTAGTGGCTTCTCTCAAGAGCATAAGTATTCTACGGTGGGTGAAGAAATTACTGTTGAGCAATTGACAGAATTGAGCATAGTTATGAGGTTATCTAGGTATGATCATGTATATAGGCATCACGTCCGTGACAAGTACATCGAAACGATTCTGCATCTACTACTATTACTCCACTCATCGACCGCTATCCAGCATGCATCTAGAGTATTAAGTTAAAAACAGAGTAATGCCTAAAGCAAGATGACATGATGTGGAGGAATAAATTCATGCAATATGATAAATACCCCATCTTGTTATCCTCGATGGCAACAATACAATCGTGCCTTGCAACCCTTTCTATCACTGGGTAAGGACACATAAGATTGAACCCAAAGCCAAGCACTTCTCCCATTGCAAGAACTACCAATCTAGTTGGCCAAACCAAACGGATAATTCGAAGAGACTTGCAAAGATAACTCAATCATACATAAAAGAATTCAGAGAAGATTCAAATATTATTGATAGATAAGCTAGATCATAAACCCACAATTCATCGGTCTCAACAAACACACCGCAAAAAGAAGATTACATCGAATAGATCTCCACGAGAGAGGGGGAGAACATTGTATTGAGATCCAAAAAGAGAGAAGAAGCCATCTAGGTACTAGCTATGGACCCGAAGGTCTGAAGCAAACTACTCACACTTCATCGGAGAGGCTTTGATGATGATGTAGAAGCCCTCCGTGGTGGATGCCCCCTCCGGCGGAGCTCCGGAACAGGCCCCAAGATGGGATCTCGTGGATACAGGAAGTTGCGGCGGTGGAATTAGGTTTTTGGCTCCTGTTCTGATTGTTTGGAGGTACATAGGTATATATAGGAGGAAGGAGTACGTCGGTGGAGCTTTGAGGGTCCCACGAGGCAGGGGGCGCGCCCTAGGGGGGCGCCCTCCACCCTCGTGACCGCCTCGTGGCTTTCTTGACGGAGGGTCCAAGTCTCCTGGGTCTTATCTGATGAGAAAATCACGTTTCCGAAGATTTCATTCCGTTTGGACTCCGTTTGATATTCGGTTTCTTCGAAATACTTAAAAATGCAAAAAACAGCAATTCTGGGCTGGGCCTCCGGTTAATAGGTTAGTCCCAAAAATAATATAAAAGTGGAAAATAAAGCCCATTATAGTCCAAAACAATAGATAAAGTAGCATGGAGCAATCAAAAATTATAGATACGTTGGAGACGTATCAGGCATCCCCAAGCTTAATTCCTGCTCATCCTCGAGGAGGTAAATGATAAAAAGAGAATTTTTGATGCGGAGTGATACTTTGGCATAATTTCAATGTAAATCTTCTTAATCATGGTATGAATATTCAGATCCGAAAGATTCAAGACAAAAGTTCATATTGACATAAAAATAATAATACTTCAAGCATACTAATCAAAGTAATTATGTCTTCTCAAAATAGCATGGCAAAAGAAAGTTCATCCCTACTAAATCATATAGTTAGGCTATGCTTCATTTTCGTCACACAAAGATGTTCCCAACTTCTATACCCCCGATGACAAGCCAAGCAATTGTTTCATACTTAAATAATATCAAACTTTTTCAACCTTCACGCAATACATGAGCGTGAGCCATGGATATAGCACTATGGTTGGAATAGAATATGATGATGGGGATTGTGTGGAGAAGACAAAAAGGAAGAAAGTCTCACATTGACGAGGATAATCAACGGGCTATGGAGATGCCCATCAATTGATGTCAACATGAGGAGTAGGGATTGCCATGCAACAGATGCAGTAGAGCTATGAATTCTCAACAAAAGAAAACTAGTGGGTGTGCATCCAACTTGCTTGCTCATGAAGACCTAGGGCATTCTGAGGAAGCCCATCGTAGGAATATACAAGCCAAGTTCTATAATGAAAAATTCCCACTAGTATGAAAAAGACAACTTATGAGACTCACTATATGAAAAACATGGTGCTACTTTGAAGCACAATATATGAGACTCACTACATGAAGAATAAGGTGCTACTTTGAAGCACAATATATGAGACTCACTACATGAAGAATAAGGTGCTACTTTGAAGCACAAGTGTGGAAAAATAGATAGTAGCATTGCCCTTTTTATTTATTTTCTTTTTTTTGGGCCTTTCTTTTTTTTCTTTTTGGCCTTTCTCTTTTTTTGGGCAATGCTCTAATAATGATGATCATCACACTTCTATTGATTACAACATAAGGATTACAACTCGAAACTAGAACAAGGTATGACTCTATATGAATGCCT
Organism: Aegilops longissima; assembly: GCA_021605205.1. Classification (NCBI taxonomy): domain Eukaryota; kingdom Viridiplantae; phylum Streptophyta; class Magnoliopsida; order Poales; family Poaceae; genus Aegilops; species Aegilops longissima. The sequence goes on from CM038680.1 coordinate 18,658,880, forward strand.
CCGGCGGTGTACCGGGATGGTGCGATGAATCAAGAGTGACATGTATGAAAAATAATGCATGGTGGCTTTGCCACAAATACGATGTCAACTACATGATCATGCAATGGCAATATGACAAAAGTAATGTATGTCATGATGATGATGAACGGAACGGTGGAAAGTTGCATGGCAATATATCTCGGAATGGCTATGGAAATGCCATAATAGGTAGGTATGGTGGTTGTTTTGAGGAAGATATAAGGAGGTTTATGTGTGAAAGAGCATATCATATCACGGGGTTTGGATGCACCGACGAAGTTTGAACCAACTCTCAAGGTGAGAAAGGGCAATGCACGGTACCGAAGAGGCTAGCAAAGGCGGAAAGGTAAAAGTGCGTATAATCCATGGACTCAACATTAGTCAAAAGAACTCATATACTTATTGCAAAAATTTAGAAGTCATCAAAAATCAAGTACTACGCGCATGCTCCTAGGGGGATAGATTGGTAGGAAAAGACCATCGCTCGTCCCCGACCGCCACTCATAAGGATGCACAAGCCAGGTACACTTCATGTTTCAAATTTGTTACACAACTTTAACCATACGTGCATGTTACGGGATTTGCTAACTTCAACACGAGCATTTCTCAAATTCACAACTACTCAACTAGCACGACTTTGATATTATCACCTCCATATCTCAAAACAATTATCAAGCATCAAACTTATCTTAGTATTCAACGCACTCAAAAGAAAGTTCCACATATCTTGAATACCAAGTATATTAACTTTAAGCAAATTACCATGCTATTAAGGACTCTCAAAATAATCAAAGTGAAGCATGAGAGATCAATAGTTTCTTTAAAACAAATCCACCACCGTGCTCTAAAAGATCTAAGTGAAGCACTAGAGCAAAAATTATCACGCTCAAAAGATATAAGTGAAGCACTATGAGCATAACTATCAAACTCAAAAAATATAAGTGAAGCACTATGAGCATTATATCAAATTCCAATTCATGTATGGCTCTCTCAAAAGGTGTGTACAGCAAGGATGATTGTGGTAAACTAACAAGAAAAGACGCAAATAATACAAGACGCTCCAAGCAAAACACTTATCATGTGGTGAATAAAATATAGCTCCAAGTAAATTACCGATGGAAGTGGATTTAAAGAGGGATGCCTTCCGGGCATCCCCAAGCTTTACTTTTTGTGTCCTTGATTATCTTGGGGTGCCATGGGCATCCCCAATCTTAGGCTCTTGCCACTCCTTGTTCCATAATCCATCAAAAGAATTCACCCAAAACTTGAAAACTTCACAACACAAAACTCAATAGAAATCTCGTGAGCTCCGTTAGAGAAAGAAAAAAAAGACTACTTTAAGGTACTGTAATGAACTCATTCTTTATTTATATTGGTGTTAAACCTACTGTATTCCAACTTCTCTATGGATTATAAACTATTTTACTAGCCATAGATTCATCAAAATAAGCAAACAACACAGGCAAAACAGAATCTGTCAAAAACAGAACAGTCTCTAGTAATCTGCAACTAACGCAAACTTATGGAACTAAAACAATTCTACCAAAATTAGACGACCTGGAATTTTTTTTTATGGATCAGCAGCAATTGGAATCAGTATTTTATCACGTTCTGCTGATTTTTAACAATTCGGGCACTGAGCGCAAAGTTTCTGGAAATTACAGCAAAATCAAATAACTATCATCCAAGAAGATCCAATAGGTCTAGCTTGGCACAAACACTAATTAAAAGAAAAAACCACATCTAAACAGAGGCTAGATGGATTATTTATTCCTAAACAGAAGAAAAAAAATTGGGTTGCCTCCCAACAAGCGCTATCGTTTAACGCCCCTAGCTAGGCATAATTTCAATGATGCTCACATGAAAGACAAGAATGGAAGCACAAAGAGAGCATCATATAGCACGTGAAAAACACATCTAAGTCTAACATACTTCCTATGCATAGGCATCTTATAAGCAAACAAATTATCATAGCAAGCAAAAACTAGCAAATGTAAGGAAGCGGAAAGAAACAATAGCAATCTCAACATAAAGAGAGGTAATTTGTTAACATGAAAATTTCTACAACCATATTTTCCTCTCTCATAATAATTACATGTAGGATCATAAGCAAATTCAACAATATAGATATCACAAAACATATTCTCAACATGATCCACATGCATGCAAAGTTGACACTCTTCCGAAATAGTGGGATTAACATTAACTAAAGTCATGACCTCTCCAAACCCACTTTTATCAAAAATTTCATAAGATTGAATATTCTCCAAATATGTGGGATCTAAAGTTGACACTCTTCCGAACCCACTTTCAATATTATTGCAAACAATATTATCAATCTCATATTCATCATGGGGATTAAATAAATTTTCAAGGTCATAAGAAGAATCACCCCAATCATGATCATTGCAACAAGTAGTAGACATAGCAAAAATAGCATCCCCAAGCTTAGGGTTTTGCATATTATTAGCACAATTGACATCAAGAGAATTTATAGTAAAATCATTGAAATCATGATTTTCATCGAGGGAACTATCAAGCACGGGTGCAATAGCAACAATCTCATTTTTGACATAAGGAACTATAGCAAATTCTTCTTCATAAATATTAGCATCATGGCCACAAGAATAGCAAGCATCATGTTCATCAAGGGATATTTCAACCAAATCATCGGAATCATCATTACCTATAGATTCATGCATATCATTATTTTCTTCCAAAGCAACGGTCATTCTTTCAATAAATTCTTTGACATAGACATTATGAGCATAGTTTTCATAGCAATATTTAAGTATGTCAAAATTTTCAGATTCGTAGAGAGTAATATCATACTTTTCAATCAAAGAAGCAACTTCATAAGCACCTTAAAAGCAACAAATTCTTCAATTTGTTCGATATCATAGTAACTATAAACACCCTTTGCATAAGAAGATAAGATTTCATTTTCATTAAACTCACATAGGTAAGGAAGGTGTTTTTTAGGGTTCTTAGAGCAACAAGTAAAATCATAAATTTCACAAAGATTCCAAGCATAACATAGCAATCTATTTATTTGACTCCATAAGAGTCTCCCTTTTTCAGACAAACAGTGACGCACATAATGAGCATGCTCATCTAAGGATTTCCCATCAACTAGGCTAGTTGGGGTTTCAGCACGAGCGCATAAGGATCGAAGATGATCCAAGTAGAACACTTTAAGTGGATCCATATCAATAGATTTCCAGCGAGCAAAGATGCAAGCATATAGAAGGCACAAGGAAACACAAACAAAGATACATACGGGAAGAAGGCGAACGAAAAAGAGAGGGCGAATAAAACGGCAAGGGTGAAGTGGGGGAGAGGAAAATGAGAGGTAAATGGCAAATAATGTAATGCGAGAGACAGGGATTGTGATGGGTACTTTGTATGGTTGACTTGTTCTTGCGTGAGCCTCCCCGGCAACGGCGCCAGAAATCCTTCTTGCTACGTCTTAAGCTTGCGTTGGTTTTCCCCGAAGAGGAGAGGATGATGCAGCACAGTAGCGTAAGTATTTCCCTCAGTTTTTGAGAACCAAGGTATCAGTCCAGTAGGAGGCCACGCGCAAGTCCCTTGTACCTGCACAAAACGATAGCTACTCGCAACCAACACGATTAGGGGTTGTCAATCCCTTCACGGTCACTTACGAGAGTGAGATCTGATAGAGATAATATTTTTGGTATTTTTGGTATAAAGATGCAAAGTGAAAAGTAAAAGGCAAAGTAAAACAAAGCAAGTATAAAAGTGATGGAGATTGATATGATGAGAATAGACCTGGGGGCCATAGGTTTCACTAGTGGCTTCTCTCAAGAGCATAAGTATTCTACGGTGGGTGAACAAATTACTGTTGAGCAATTGACAGAATTGAGCATAGTTATGAGGTTATCTAGGTATGATCATGTATATAGGCATCAGGTCCGTGACAAGTAGATCGAAACGATTTTGCATCTACTACTATTACACCACTCATCGACCGCTATCCAGCATGCATCTAGAGTATTAAGTTAAAAACAGAGTAACGCCTTAAGCAAGATGACATGATGTAGAGGAATAAATTCATGCAATATGATAAATAACCCATCTTGTTATCCTCGATGGCAACAATACAATATGTGCCTTGCAACCCTTTACATCATCTTTGGTAAGGACACCGCAAGATTGAACCCAAAGCCAAGCACTTCTCCCATTGGAAGAACTACCAATCTAGTTGGCCAAACCAAACGGATAATTCGAAGAGACTTGCAAAGATAACTCAATCATACATAAAAGAATTCAGAGAAGATTCAAATATTATTCATAGATAAGCTGGATCATAAACCCACAATTCATCAGTCTCAACAAACACACCACAAAAAGAAGATTACATCGAATAGATCTCCACGAGAGAGGGGGAGAACATTGTATTGAGATCCAAAAAGAGAGAAGAAGCCATCTAGCTACTAGCTATGGACACGAAGGTCTGAAGTAAACTACTCACACTTCATCGGAGAGGCTTTGATGATGATGTAGAAGCCCTCCGTGGTGGATGCCCCCTCCGGTGGAGCTCCGGAACAGGCCCCAAGATGGGATCTCGTGGATACAGGAAGTTGCGGCGGTGGAATTAGGTTTTTGGCTCCTGTTCTGATCGTTTGGAGGTACATAGGTATATATAGGAGGAAGGAGTACGTCGGTGGAGCTTTGAGGGGCCCACGAGGCAGGGGGCGCGCCCTAGGGGGGCGCCCTCCACCCTCGTGACCGCCTTGTGGCTTTCTTGACGGAGGGTCCAAGTCTCCTGGGTCTTATCTGATGAGAAAATCACGTTTCCGAAGATTTCATTCCGTTTGGACTCCGTTTGATATTCGGTTTCTTCAAAATACTTAAAAATGCAAAAAACAGCAATTCTGGGCTGGGCCTCCGGTTAATAGGTTAGTCCCAAAAATAATATAAAAGTGGAAAATAAAGCCCATTATAGTCCAAAACAATAGATAAAGTAGCATGGAGCAATCAAAAATTATAGATACGTTGGAGACGTATCAATAACCTGATGACTGCATGCGTACGCACATATTGAATCATTAGACTCAAAATGACTAAGACAAGGGATGTTATCAAGGACTACTAGTCATATAGAATTAACCATAATGCAAGCAGGCAGGAATTTCAAGAATAACAGGCTGCAGAGGATTTTAAAAGATCGAAAAGTATTCCGAAGCATTTTGTGAGACAGATGAACCATTGAGAAGAACGGATCCTCGATAAATGTGAGGAAAAAACATAAGGGTTTTCATGTGAAATAAAACCGCAAGACAGTAAACTCAAAGGATTCTCGGGACAACACAGAATAGTTCGAGGCATCTTGTAACAACAAGAGCGACGAGAAATGATCATGAGAATAACAAGTGCATGTAGATATCCATAGGGATATATCGGTGGTAGTGAATTACAAAGGCGATGAGCACAAGGGTCTCGGGAAAATACCGAGGGATATCCTCAGAATCTTCTGACGAAGCAAGTGATCTTCCGGAATGAGGGCTATCCAGGAGAAATAGTTACGAGAACCTAGAGTTAGAGTTAGCAAAATCATTTAACCCGAATAGAGGAGAGATCAGAGTCCCAGAGTAAAGGTGGAGGAGTAAAAGATCCTAATACCACCCAATGGCGACGTGGGCCCGTAAGGCACACAACCATGTTAGTAAAAGTTTTGTAATGACTAGACTCAACTTTGGCCAAGAGTGTGGAAGCGGGATTCCTACAGGCAGTCGGCTCTGATACCAACTTGTGACGCCCCCAATTCAATCGTACACTAATCAAGATCAGGGACTCAGGGGAAGATATCACAACACAACTCTAAAAATAAAATAAGTCATACAAGCATCATAATACAAGCCAGGGGCCTCGAGGGCTCGAATACAAGTGCTCGATCATAGACGAGTCAGCGGAAGCAACAATATCTGAGCACAGACATAAGTTAAACAAGTTTGCCTTAAGAAGGCTAGCACAAACTGGGATACAGATCGAAAGAGGCGCAGGCCTCCTGCCTGGGATCCTCCTAACTACTCCTGGTCGTCGTCAGCAGCCTCCACGTAGTAGTAGGCACCTCCAGTGTAGTAGTCATCATCGACGGTGGCTTCTGGTTCCTGGGCTCCAACGTCTGGTTGCGGCATCCGAGAAGAAGAGGAAAACGGGGGAAAAGAGGGAGCAAAGCAACCGCGAGTACTCATCCAAAGTACTCGCAAGCAAGGATCTACACTACATATGCATGGGTATATGTGTAAAGAGGCAATATCGGTGGACTGAACTGCAGAATGCCAGAATAAAAGGGGGATAGCTAGTTTTATCAAAGACTAAGCTTCTGGCAGCCTCCATCTTGCAGCATGTAGAAGTGAGTAGATTGAAGTCCTCCAAGTAGCATCGCATAGCATAATCCTACCCGGTGATCCTCCCCTCATCGCCCTGTGGAAAAACGATCACCGGGTTGTCTGTGGAACTATTCTGGGTGTGTTTTATTAAGTATCTGGTTCTAGTTGTCATAAGGTCAAGGTACAACTCCGGGTCGTCCTTTTACCGAGGGACACAGCTATTCGAATAGATAAACTTCCCTGGAGGGGTGCACCACATTTCCCAACACGCTCGATCCCTTTTGGCCGGACACACTTTCCTGGGTCGTGCCCGGCCTCGGAAGATCAACACGTCGCAGCCCTACCTAGGCACAACAGAGAGGTCAGCACGCCGGTCTAAATCCTATGGCGCAGGGGTCTGGGCCCATCGCCCATTGCACACCTGCACGTTGCGAGGGCGGCCGGAAGCAGAACTAGCCCCTTTAATACAAGAGTAGGCTTACGTTCCAATCCGGCGCGCGCCGCTCAGTCGCTGACGTCACGAAGGCTTCGGCTGATGCCACGAAGTTGAGTGCCCATATCTTTCCCGCGTAGTTGGTTAGTGCGTATAGGCCAATGGCCAGACTCAAATCAAATACCAAGAGCTTGTTAAGCGTGTTATTATGAAGCAACCGCGAACGCCGACCAGGGCCAGGCCCACCTCTCGCCTAGGTGGTCTCAACTTGCCCTGTCGCTCCGCCTCAAAGTAACAGTCGGAGGCCGTCGGGAACCCAGGCTCACCTCTACCGGGATGGAGCCACCTGTCCTTCCAGCCCCCACATCAGAATCACTTGCGGGTACTTGCTATGTCTTGAGCTAGCGTTAGTTTTTCCCGAAGAGGAGGGGGTGATGCAGCAAGTGTAGCGTAAGTATTTCCCTCAGTTTTGAGAACCAACGTATCAATCCAGTAGGAGGCTCCTCAAAAGTCCCACGCACCTACACAAACAAACTGAGAACTCGCAACCAACGCAATAAAGGTGTTGTCAATCCCTTCATGGCCACTTGCGATAGTAAGATAAGATAACTATATTTTTGGTATTTTATAATATAGATGCAAAAAGTAAAGATGCAAATAAAAGTAGATTGAAAGCAAATATGATAAGAGATAGACCCGGGGACCATAGGTTTCACTAGAGGCTTCTCTCGAGATAGCATAAGTATTACGGTGGGTGAACAAATTACTGTCGACCAATTGATAGAAAATCGCATAGTTATGAGATTATCTAGGCATGATCATGTATATAGGCATCACGTCCATAACAAGTAGACCGACTCCTGCCTGCATCTACTACTATTACTCCACACATCGACCGACTCCTGCCTGCATCTAGAGTATTAAGTTCATAAGAACAGAGTAACGCATTAATCAAGATGACATGATGTAGAGGGATAAACTCATGCAATATGATATAAACCCCGTCTTGTTATCCTCGATGGCAACAATACAATACGTGTCTTGCAACCCTTTATGTCACTGGGTAAGAACACCGCAAGATTGAACCCAAAGCTAAGCACTTCTCCCATGGCAAGAAATACCAATCTAGTAGGCCAAACCAAACTGATAATTCGAAGAGACTTGCAAAGATAACTCAATCATACATAAAATAATTCAGAGAAGATTCAAATATTATTCATAGATAAACTTGATCATAAACCCACAATTCATTGGATCTCGACAAACACACCGCAAAAAGAGATTACATCGAATAGATCTCCACAAGATAGGGGGAGAACATTGTATTGAGACCCAAAAAGAGAGAATAAGCCATCTAGCTAATAACTATGGACCCGTAGGTCTGTGGTAAACTACTCAAAACTCATCGAAGGGGCAAGGATGTTGATGTAGAAGCCCTCCGTGGTCGATTCCCCCTCCGGCAGAGTGCCGGCGAAGGCTCCAAGATGGGATATCGCGGATACAGAAGGTTATGGCGGTGGAAATTGTGTTTCGTGGTGCTCCTGGATGTTTTCGGTGTACGTAGGTATATATAGCAGGAAGAAGTACGTTGGTGGCCGCCCGAGGGGCCCACGAGACAGGGGGCGCGTCCTACAGGGGGGGGGGTGCGGCCCCCTATCTCGTGGGGTCCTCGGGAGCTTCTTGACTTGCACTCCGAGCTCTCCGGATCACGTTCGTTCCAAAAATCACGCTCCCGAAGGTTTCATTCCGTTCGGACTCCGTTTGATATTCCTTTTCTTCGAAATACTGAAATAGGCAAAAAAACAGCAATACGGGCTGGGCCTCCGGTTAGTAGGTTAGTCCCAAAAATGATATAAATGTGTAAAATAAAGCCCATAAACATCCAAAAGGGGTAATATAATAGCATGGAACAATCAAAAATTATAGATACGTTGGAGATGTATCAAGCATCCTCAAGCTTAATTCCTGCTCGTCCTCGAGTAGGTAAATGATAAAAAGAGAATTTTTGATGTGGAATGCTACCTAGCATAATCCATAACGTAATTTTCTTTATTGTGGCATGAATGTTCAGATCCAAATGAATACAAAATAAAAGTTCATAATGATAAAAGAAATAGAAATAATTCAAGCATACTAATCAAAGTAATCATGTCTTCTCAAATTAACATGGCTAAAGAAAGTTATCCCTAGAAAATCATATAGTCTGGTTGTTGCTCTATCTTCATCACACAAAGTATTTAATCATGCACAACCCCGATGACAAGCCAAGCCATTGTTTCATACTTTAATAATCTCAAACTCTTTCAACTTTCACGCAATACATGACCGTGAGCCATGGACATAGCACTATATGTGGAATAGAATGGTGGTTGTGGAGAAGACTAAAAGGAGAAGATAGTCTCACATCAACTAGGCGTATCAACGGGCTATGGAGATGCCCATTAATAGATATCAATGTGAGTGAGTAGGGATTGCCATACAACAGATGCACTAGAGCTATAAATATATGAAAGCTCAACAAAAGAAACTAAGTGGGTGTGCATCCAACTCGCTTGCTCACGAAGACCTAGGGCACTTTTGAGGAAGCCCATCATTGGAATATACAAGCCAAGTTCTATAATGAAAAATTCCCACTAGTATATGAAAGTGACAACATATGAGACTCTCTATCATGAAAATCATGGTGCTATTTTGAAGCACAAGTGTTGAAAAAGAGATAGTAGCATTGTCCCTTCTCTCTTTTTCTCTCATTATATTTTTTTCCTTTTTCTTTTTCTCTTTTTTTTTCTTTGGCCTTCTTTTTTTTGGCCTTTTTTTTTGTAAAGTCCGAAATCTCATCCCGACTTGTGGGGGAATCATAGCCTTCATCATCCTTTCCTCACGAGGACAATGCTCTAATAATGAAGATCATCACACTTTTATGGATTTACAACTCAAAGCTAGAACAAGATATGACTTTATATGAATGCCTCCGGCGGCATACCGGGATATGCAATGAATCAAGAGCGACATGTATGAAAATTATGAAGGTGGCCTTGCCACAAATACGATGTCAACTACATGATCATGCAAAGAGTAATATGAAAAAAGTAATGCGTGTCATATGAACGGAACGGTGGAAAGTTGCATGGCAATATATCTCGGAATGGCTATGGAAATGCCATAATAGGTAGGTATGGTGGCTGTTTTGAGGAAGGAGTATGGTGGGTGTATGGTACCGGCAAAGGTTGCGCGGCACAAGAGAGGCTAGCAATGGTGGAAGGGTGAAAGGGTGCGTATAATCCATGGACTCAACATTAATCAAGAGAACTCATGTACTTATTGCAAAAATTTAGAAGTCATCAAAAACCAAAGCACTACGTGCATGCTCCTAGGGGGATAGATTGGTAGGAAAAGGCCATCGCTCGTCCCCGACCGCCACTCATAACGAAGACAATCAATAAATAAAATTGTGCTCCAACTTCATCACAAAGCGGTTCACCATACGTGCATGCTACGGGAATCACAAACTTCAACACAAGCATTCTTTAAATTCATAATCACCCAACTAGCATAACTTTAATATTACTACCTCCATATCTCAAAACCAATTATCAAGCATCAAGTTGATCATAGCATCCAATTCACTTTCTATGATAGTTTTTATTATACCCAACTTGGATGCTCATCATTCTAGGACCAACTTTAAGATCATAGCAAAACCATGCTGTTCTAAAAGACTCTCAAAATAATATAAGTGAAGCATGAGAGAATATCAATTTCTTCAAAATTAAGATACCACCGTGCTCTTAAAAGATATAAGTGAAGCACTAGAGCAAAAACTATCAAGCTCAAAAGATATAAGTGAAACAGATAGAGTATTCTAGCAAATTCTAATCAAATAGGCTTCTCCCAAAAGGTGTCTACAGAAAGGATGATTGTGGCAAACTAAAAAACAAAGACTAATATAATACACGACACTCCAAGCTAAACACGTATCATGTGGCGAATGTAAATATAGCTCCAAGTAAAGTTACCAATGAACGAAGACGAAAGAGGGGATGCCTTCCCGGGGCATCCCCAAGCTTAGGCTCTTGCCACCTGAGGGAGTCCTGGATTAGGGGGTGTCCGGATAGCCGGACTACCATCATCAGCCGAACTATCATTGGCCGGACTATCATCATCGACCGGACTCCAAGACTATGAAGATACAAGATTGAAGACTTCTCCCCGTGTCCGGATGGGACTTTCCTTGGCGTGGAAGGCAAGCTTGGCGATACGGATATGTAGATCTCCTACCATTGTAACCGACTCTATGTAACCCTAGCCCTCTCCGGTGTCTATACAAACCGGAAGGCTTTAGTCCGTAGGACAACATCATCAACAACCCTTACAATCATACCATAGGCTAGCTTCTAGGGTTTAGCCTCTTTTGATCTCGTGGTAGATCCACTCTTGTAAACATCCACAATATCAATATCAATCGAGCAGGACGTGGGGTTTTACCTCCATCAAGAGGGCCCGAACACAGGTAAAACATCGTGTCCCTTGTCTCCTGTTACCATCCGCCTAGACGCACAGTTCGGGACCCCCTACCCGAGATCCGCCGGTTTTGACACCGACATTGGTGCTTTCATTGAGAGTTCCTCTGTGTCGTCACCGATAGGCTTGATGGCCTCTTCAATCAACAACGACGCAGTCCTGGGTGAGACTTTTCTCCCGGACAAATCTTCAGATTCAGCGGCTTGAATCGCGGGCCAACTCGCTGGCCATCCGGAGCAGATCGAAGCTACGCCCTGGCCGCCGTGTCAGGTTTGGAAGCCTAAACTTCACGGCCGATATCCGCGGGGACTTGATCTTCGATGGATCTGAGCCACAGCCGAGCGTGCCGTGCTGTCACGATGGGCATGACCTAACTCTGCCGCCGGACAGCACCTTGGAGGCCGCACACAAATCCGCTCCGACCCATAGTCCGGAGCCGATCGCTCGGATCGAGGACGGATGGCTGGACACCGCCTCGGGAGCTGCAACTTCTACGGCGATGGAGCCGAACACTTACCTTGTCCCGCATAAAGCCCATGACTCCGAGATGCCGGACTCTCTGCCGGACTCCGAACCTCCTGCGCCCCTGCCAGTCGAATCCGATTGGGCGCCGATCATGGAATTCACCGCTGCGGACATCTTTCAGCACTCGCCCTTCGGCGATATCATAAATTCACTGAAGCATCTCTCGCTATCCGGAGAGCCCTGGCCGAACTACGGCCAGGATGGTTGGGATGCGGACGACGAAGAAATTCAGACCCCACCCACCACCCACTTCGTAGCCACCGTCGACGACTTAACCGACGTACTTGACTACGACTCCGAAGACATCGACGGTATGGACGACGATGCCGGAGACTATCAAGAACCAGTGCCTACAGGACACTGGAAGACCACCTCGTCATACGACATATACATGGTGGACACCCCAAAGGGAAGCGATAACGAGGAACAACGGGACGCGACAGAGGATAATCTCGCCGATAAAGAACCAAAACGGCGACGTAGACGCCGCCCTAAGTCCCGCCTCGATCAAAGAAGCCTTCCTAACGACCCAGCGATAGAGCAGGGCAAACCAGCGGACGACGAACAGGACGAGCCGGATAATCAACCCCTTCATGGAGCAATCAACAGTCCGGACACAACACCGAAGCATAAGAACATACACAAAAAACTCGTCGCCACTGCAAGAAGTTTGAAGAAGGCGAAACGGAAGCTCAAAACAGCGTAAGACACGCCGTAATGAAGTGGAGCAAAGTATTCAAGACTGCAGACAAATATGGCAATGGCCATCAAACTAAGAGCTACCCAAGCGCAAGTTGCTGCCAGAATTTGACGAGAAGCCATAGAGCCTTCACGGTCAAAAATAAAGAGGCCGCTGGCGGATAGACGGCCGATGACAGGCCCAAAGCGACAAGCGGGCTGCACACAAGCAAATTATAATCCTGGAAAACGGACGGCCCAACTAGGTCCATCTACGGGCCAAAAAGAGGACCCCAGAAGTAACACACCACGACAAGTGTTCGAAGACAGCGGCACACCCAAATACAGGGGCGCCGCACACCCGCTATGTTTTACCAATGAGGTGCTGGATCATGAATTTCCAGCAGGGTTCAAACCCATAAACATAGAGGCATACGACGGCACAATAGACCCCGGAGTCTGGATAGAAGATTACATACTACACATACACATGGCTAGAGGAGATGATCTCCACGCCATAAAATACCTACCCCTCAAGCTCAAAGGGCCAGCTCGGCATTGGCTCAAAAGCCTCCCAGAAAATACTGTTGGAAGTTGGGAAGAGCTTGAGGACGCGTTTAGAGCAAATTTTCAAGGGACTTATGTCCGCCCTCCGGATGCAGACGATCTGAGTCATATAACCCAACAGCCCGGAGAGTCAGCGCGCAAATTCTGGAACAGGTTCCTTACCAAAAAGAACCAAATAGTCGACTGTCCGGACGCAGAAGCCCTAGCAGCTTTTAAACACAACGTCCGAGACGAATGGCTCGCCAGACACCTCGGCCAAGAGAAGCCAAGAACAATGGCCACGCTAACAAGCCTCATGACGCGCTTTTGCGCAGGAGAAGACAGCTGGCTAGCAAGATGCAGCACCAGCGACCCGAGTACATCCGAGATCAGAGATGGAAACGGACAGTCACGGCGCAGGAAAGGCCAGCGCCGGAATAAAGAAAAAATCCCAAAGGGCACGGCGGTCAACGCCGGATTCAAAAGCTCGCGGCCAAACAATACAACACGGCCTCTTAAGGAGAACAGAGACGAGCTATCAAATTTAAACAAAATTTTAGATCGGATATGTCAAATCCACAGTACCTCCGGAAGGCCTGCAAACCGTACCAACCGAAATTGTTGGGTTTTTAAACAGTCCGGCAGACTCAACGCTGGACACAAGGGGCTCGATGCGCCAAGCGAGGACGATGATGAACCCCACCAGCAGAGCACCGGAAGTCAAAAGACTTTCCCACAAGAAGTCAAAACGGTAAACTCGCTTCACGTGATAGTACGGAAAGCCAACACGGCACTCGCTAAGACAAGTGTCGCACGATCCACCCCAGTGGACCGAGATTGACGTCAAAACCAATCACTTTCGACCATCCGGATTAGTCCGTATATCGAGCGCAGGATAGACTGCCCTGATAGTGGATCCCATAATAGACGGACTGCAATTAACGCAGGTTTTGATGGACGGCGGCAGTGACTTGAACCTGCTATTTCCGGACACAATCCGCAAGTTGGGATAGACCCTACTACAATTCGGCATAGCCGCACTTCCTTCGAAGGAGTGGCGCTGCCCTTACGCCAGGCGCACAGTTTCATTATTACTAGAAGTTGTGTCAGGGTCACCTGACAACTTCCGACGAGAAAAGCTAACCTTTCATGTCGCCCCATTTAAAAGTAGCTATCAAGCATCACTGGGACGGGAAGCTTTCGTCCGCTTCAATGCAATACCACATTACGCGTTTCTTACGCTTAAAATGCCCGTCCACGTGGCATCATTTCATTAAAAGGTCGCTTGAGACCCGGACACGGCTGGACGAGTCCGAATAAATAAGCTAGGGCTAGCTAGCCGCACATCCCTTCACAAGGGTTTGCACATATAAGCCATAATGAGCTAGCATAGGCTCAGCTTTCTTAATCTATATTTCAATTTTTATGCACTTTCTCGCATCGATTTCTTTTCCAACCAAGTTCTCTCTTTTTACAAATGAACAGCATGCACACCGCGCCAGATACGGCACAACGGAGACACAGCGCAGACTTGCGAGAGGGACCCGCTGCAAGGACTCTTTTCGACTAAGACCCTCGTAAACCTTTCTTCTGTCTCTTGTTGCTATAATCCCTGGTTTATCATTATAACCAGAGTGGAGATCGGCGTTTTGGCATCGGCCGCCGCCAAAGAATCTGCCCGCACTGACACAAGGGGCTTAGGGCTTTGTTTTGCCCGCTATTATAAAGACCGAACACCTTCGGGAGTGTTCGGCGTCTCGAGTTAGGCCTTATATGCACCAGCTCCGAATCATGTCTTTGGTCAAATGTTGGGTTTGCCCGGCTCCTGTGTTTTGCTGCCTTACGCTCAGTATCATCGGCTAACGCGGCTCCGGAGAACTATCGCGATTGTGCCCCAGTTCGGCCGGGCGAGCACCTCGAGAGAAAGCGAAAACTGACCGTCATGATACAACGACAGACTGGTCAACCACTCGATCGACCATGGGAATGTTTAGGATTCCTCCGCTTTGAACGGCCGCTTCCGGCCAGCACATACGCGCCCGAATTCGGAGAGCGGTGCCCCCGTGGGCTATGTCGTAGCCCCACCCTCGAACTCCATGGCTAAGTGAAAGTGATAAAGCATTATAGTCCGGTTGCCTCGCTTGCTACGCTACCACCTCCTTTACAGGACCGAGACGCCGGATTAAGTGTGAAAACGCGCTATTTTTTATGAATACCCCGCACCTTGTGCGTGGGGGCTGAAGCCGACGACGCCATCTTTCAGGTTATACACACGATACATGAACGGCCGCATAGGAGATATTCTATTACTTGAACGCACAAGTATAAAAGGCGCTTACATCATAAATATCGTTTTACATCATATAAACGTTCATTCAACGTAACATTTTTCGAAGGCACTGTGACTCTATTACACGAGCACCACGCAGACTTCGCCAAAATAGTGCTCGACGGGTAACCGGTTATCATCCGAACCCGGGGTCGCAACAGCGGTGGCATCCATCTCTGTCCAATGTGTCTTCACACGGGCGAGCGCCATCCGCGCACCCTCTATGCAGGCCGACCGCTTCATCGCCTTGATATGCGGCACCGCCCCAAGAAATTGCTGCAATAAGCCAAAATAACTCTTCGGCTGGGGCCTATCCGGCCGGATATGAGTCACTATATCCGTCATAGCAAGCCCGGACAACCTATTTAGCTCAGCCCACTCAGCCAAACGGTCGGTCAGCGGAAGTGAACGCTCCGGACTATGGAATTGAGACCAAAACAGCTCTTCCGTCTTGTGATCCTTCTGACTTCGAAAATGCACAACGGCATCCGATGCACTCGCTGCTAAGTCCATATAAGGGTCCTCTGAACCCCACGGTTGGCCCAGCTGAGCATATTTTGGATCCGTAAACCTTCGGCGCAGCAGAAAAGGCTTGCCAGCTACAATATCTCCGGCCTGGCGCAGCTCTTCCTTCACAGCCCCCATTGCAGAACGGGCATCCTTGGCTTCGGCGGTGGCCTTCCGCAGGTCTTCTTGCCCCGCTAGGCGCTCTTTCCCAAGAGCCTCATTGCGGTCGGTAGAATCTTTTAACTTCACGGCCATTTTGGCTATCTCTTCCCTGCTCTGGCAATGTGCGACCCTTTCGGCCGCCAACTCCTCGGCCGCCCTCGAGGCCGCCAGATTACTCCTTCCGCCTGCTCCTTGGCTTGAGCAAGTTCGCCCAAGGCTCTCCACAACAGCGGCACTATCTGCATTTCACGCACATGTTGTAAGGAGATGGCTTCGCCCCTTACCAAGTGACCGCGCGAGTAACGCTACCTTGCGACTCATCAAGTCGCTGTTGATCAGCGTGATGTCCGCATCCGCAGCATCGAGCTGCCGCTTTAGTTCGGCAACTCCATCAGCCCGGCTGGCCTCCGGACGACCCGCCACCTGCATCGGCATGACGGGAATTTAAACCTGTGATTTGATCCTCGCACGCTGTCGATTTCGACAACCTACCGAGTCTCGGGGGCTACTATCTATACAGGCGCATTCTATATGCAAAACTGTTAAAAGGTGTGTCATTTTACGTACCTCAAACCCCGCCAAAAACTCGACGGCGTCGTGCAACGCGCCTTGGGACGACGAAATCCTTTCAATCACCATGCTCATCAATGCGTGCTGATCTTCCGAGATAGACGCCTTCTCAAGCAGATCCTTCACCAGACACCGCTTGGCGCGAACTATCCGGCTTTGCCAAACCCGGGCTCCCTCCGTGATTTACACTTCAGGCTCGTCCGCCTATCCGACGGCGCCCCGGACGGAGGCGTCTCGCTCTCTATCATCTCCGGACGAAGGTCCCCCAAAGACGAGCTCATTTGCGAAGGACGGAGATCCGAACTACAAGGTAAAAACTTTAGTTATCCTCAGAAGCACAAATAGGGATGTCCCTTATTATAAAACTCCTTTCTTTCTACTTACGGCTCGTTGGAGGGCTGACTCATTAAGGGAGATTGTGCGGCGGGGCCTCCCGGACGCAGGACCTCTGGCGAAGATTTCTTCCCCGCTTAGGGCTTTGCCCCTGGGTCCTCGTGAGGCAGTCCTCTTCTCCCCTTGGGGAGGGATTCTCGATCCCCTCTTTCAAGAGCCTCCTTAGGCGAGGCAGTAGCTTCCTTGTTTTCCCCTTCGCCTTCCTCTCAAGGCGCAACCTCAACATCCGGACCAGCACGGATCCGCGCGGTCTTGGGAGGGGGGCTGGACATCAGATCAATTTTGCTTCCGCTATCCACTCCTATGTAGAAGGAAATTGGTCATAAGGCTAATCATCGAAAGGCAAACAAACGGTATGTCCGGACTCGAACTACTTACTTGAGTATCCGGCGATTGCAGCTTAGTCCAGCATCCTCGGTCGATTCGGACACGCCTCTTGCGATCCAAGAATAAGTTTTACATCTCCAGGTGTCAAGCCCATGAAGTGTTGAAGAATCCGTGGACCCTCCGGATTGAACTCCCACAGCCGGAGAGGGCGGCGTTTGCAGGGCAGGAGATGCCTAATCAGCATAACCTGCATCACCACCACCATATCGATCTCCCTCGTTTGGAGATCTCGAATCCGGCCCTGCAGTAGGGGCACGTCCTTTGACGGCCCCAGTTGAGCCCTGGTTGACCCACGACATCAACCGTCGTGGAGGTCCCGGCGGAATAAGGGCGGCGGCTTTTGTCTGCGCCCCTCGAACGGTAATATAGAACCACTCTTGCTGCCACAGGCCGAGCTCCTCTTGGAAGGAGCCAGCGGGCCACGGGGCATCGGCCCTCTTACTTATGGCCGCCCCGCCACACTCCGCTTGACGCCCCCCGATCATCTTCGGCGCCACATTAAAGGACTTCAGCCACAGGCCGAAGTGAGCCGTGATGCGGAGGAAGGCTTCGCAGACGACGATAAATGCGGAAATATGGAGGATGGACTCCGGAGCCAAATCGTAGAATTCCAACCCATAATAAAACATGAGCCCTCTCACAAAAGGATCCATCGGGAAGCCTAAACCCCGACGGAGGTGGGATACAAAAACGACATACTCGCCGGGCTCGGGGGTGGGGATGGCCTGCCCTTCGGCAGGCAACCTGTGCGAAATCTCGTAAGACAGTTACTTGGCCTCCCGCAACTTTAGCACGTCCTCCTCCGTGACGGAGGAGGGCATCCACCGGCCCTGGAGGTCGGAACCGGACATTGTTGGAAGTCCGCAGCGCTCGAATCTGGAGCTCTAGGTGCTAGAACTTGGAGCGGGGAGGGGATTCGATGAAGGATTGAAGAAAAAAGAAACGAGCCTTGGTCCCGTTATAAAGAGGGAGAATACCAAGAGCTGTCTCCTTGACCGTTTGGGACTCGCCTTCGATAGAGGGGGCGTGGAGAACGGGCGCGGTTGGGTTACCCACGTCCGTATTGATGAGAATCCCGGATTAAGGGGAAACACGATCTCTGCTTCGACAAGACGTGCCAAGGAAACCGCCTCGCTAAATGCGCTGAGGTGGTAAAGTAAAAAACAATTCAAGTAATGGCTTGGTAGTGGTGTGACGTCATGCCACAAAAAACGTCAGCAGATTGAACTTGTGTATATATTATTATTCTCTCTACGGTGGAATGTGGAATTTATTTTGTAGAGCCGGACACTATCCTGGTGTTCACAATCTTCTATCATTCGGAGGAGGAACCCGCCTTGCAATGCCAAGCAATATACGCGCCGGACTTATCGTCATTGAAGCCTGGTTCAGGGGCTACTGAGGGAGTCCTGGATTAGGGGGTGTCCGGATAGCCGGACTACCATCATCAGCCGAACTATCATTGGCCGTACTATCATCATCGACCGGACTCCAAGACTATGAAGATACAAGATTGAAGACTTCTCCCCGTGTCCGGATGGGACTTTCCTTGGCGTGGAAGGCAAGCTTGGCGATACGGATATGTAGATCTCCTACCATTGTAACCGACTCTATGTAACCCTAGCCCTCTCCGGTGTCTATATAAACCGGATGGCTTTAGTCCGTAGGACAACATCATCAACAACCCTTACAATCATACCATAGGCTAGCTTCTAGGGTTTAGCCTCTTTTGATCTCGTGGTACCTCCATCAAGAGGGCCCGAACCTGGGTAAAACATCGTGTCCCTTGTCTCCTGTTACCATCTGCCTAGACGCACAGTTCGGGACCCCCTACCCGAGATCCGCCGGTTTTGACACCGACACCACCCTCTATTCCATAGTACATAAAAGCTTTACCCAAAACTTGAAAACTTCACAACACAAAACTCAACAGGAAATCTTATAAGCTCCGTTAGTGAAAGAAAACAAAACCACCACATAAGTTACTGCAATGAACTCATTTTTTATTTATTTTGTTGTTAAACCTACTGTATTCCAACTTCCTTGTGGTTTATAAACTAATTTACTAACCATAGATGCATTGAAATAAGCAAACAACACACAAAAAACAGAATCTCTCAAAAACAGAACAGTCTATAGAAATCTGTAACTAATGCAAACTTATGGAACTCCAAAAATCCTACAAAAATAGGCCGTACTGGAAAATTTGTCTATTGATCAGCAGAAAAAAGAATCAATGCAAAAGCGCGTTTCTATGATTTATTGAATTGTTTCTCGTGAGCGAAAAGTTTCTGTTTTTCAGCAGAATCAAATCAACTATCATCATAGTTTATCCTATAGGTTTTACTTGGCACAAACACTAACTAAAAGTTAAAAACACATCTAAACAGAGAGTAGATGCAAGATTTATTCCTAAACAGGAGCAAAAACAAAAAACCTAAAGAGAATTGGGTTGCCTCCCAACTAGCGCTATCGTTTAACGCCCCTAGCTAGGCATAAAAGTGAAGATAGATCTAACGAGCGCCATCTTTGGCACTAAATTCATAAGTAGCCCACTTATAATCTTTAGGGGTTTCTCCCTTTTTAGCAATGAATAAACCTTTGGGAAAAAATTCAAGAAAATCATTTGTAGCAAAAGGTTCCTTAACGATAGAAAGACAATTGGGATGAACACTTATGGATTTGAGGTCCGCGTCTCCCTTACTAGAAGTTTCACCTTTATTTTTAGGAACATAGATAAACTTGGTGGTTTTTGTAGGGGGTTTTGGAGTGTTTTTCATGGGAGAGAACGCCGAACCTAAGTTGGTAATTATATCCTCAAGTTTACCAATTCTAGCAGAATCAAGATCTATTTTTTCATTAACTATAGGTTCTTTCTCCTTAAGATTTTTCAAAGTAACTCCAACCCTAGATTCATGTTGGGTGATAAGATTGTGAATCTTTCTATCTAAATGTTCAATCAACTCAACAGTGGCAATTTTATTTTCAATAATATCAAGCCGTTGCATAACGTGTTCTAAATTTAAAACAGTTCCATTACCCAAAAGAGGTGGTGGGCCAAACAAATCTAACATAGCGTTATAAGCACCAAACGTATGGCTACTCAAGAAATCACCTCCCGCAACAGTATCAAGAACACATCTATTCCAAGGAGTAATGCCTACATAAAAATTGCGAAGAAGAACGGAAGTAGAAAGCTTCCTAGAAGATTTATTTTGAGCATTGCAAATTCTATGCCAAGCATCTTTTAAATTTTATCCCTCCCTTTGCTTAAAATTAAGAATTTCATGTTCGAGAGTAATAAAAAGGAATGGAAAACTAGCCATAATGACGGAGCAAACGAGCAAACACACGGGCAATGAAAAAGGCAAGCGAGAAGAGAGGAGGAGATTGGGAAAGAGAGGGCGAATATAGCGGCAATGGTGAAGTGGGGGAGAGGAAAACGAGAGGCAAATGGCAAATAATGTAAATGCGAGGGAGATGGGTTTGTGATGGGTACTTGGTATGTCTTGACTTGAGCGAAGACCTCCCTGACAACGGCGCCAGAAATCCTTCTTGCTACGTCTTGAGCTAGCGTTGGTTTTCCCTGAAGAGGAGGGGGTGATGCAGCAAGTGTAGCGTAAGTATTTCCCACAGTTTTGAGACCAAGGTATCAATCCAGTAGGAGGCTCCTCAAAAGTCCCACACACCTACACAAACAAACTGAGAACTCGCAACCAACACAATAAAGGGGTTGTCAATCCCTTCATGGCCACTTGCGAAAGTGAGATCTGATAGAGATAGTAAGATAAGATAAATATATTTTTGGTATTTTATAATATAGATGCAAAAAGTAAATATGAAAATAAAAGTAGATTGAGAGCAAATATGATAAGAGATAGACCCGGGGGCCATATGTTTCACTAGAGGCTTCTCTCGAGATACCATAAGTATTACGGTGGGTGAACAAATTACTGTCGACCAATTGATAGAAAAGTGCATAGTTATGAGATTATCTAGGCATGATCATGTATATAGGCATCACGTCCATAACAAGTAGACCGACTCCTGCCTGCATCTACTACTATTACTCCACACATCGACCGACTCCTGCCTGCATCTAGAGTATTAAGTTCATAAGAATAGAGTAACGCATTAAGCAAGATGACATGATGTAGACGGATAAACTCATGCAATATGATATAAACCCCATCTTGTTATCCTCGATGGCAACAATACAATACGTGTCTTGCAACGCTTTCTGTCATTGGGTACGAACACCGCAAGATTGAACCCAAAGCTAAACACTTCTCCCATGTCAAGAAAGACCAATCTAGTAGGCCAAACCAAACTGATAATTCGAAGAGACTTGCAAAGATAACTCAATAATACATAAAAGAATTCAGAGAAGATTCAAATATTATTCATAGATAACCCAATTCATTCCTTAAAAAAAAACCACAATTCATCGGATCTCGACAAACACACCGCAAAAAGAGATTACATCGAATAGATCTCCACAAGAGAGGGGGAGAACATTGTATTGAGATCCAAAAAGAGAGAAGAAGCCATCTAGCTAATAACTATGGACCCGTATGTCTGTGGTAAACTACTCACAACTCATCGGAGGGGCAAGGATGTTGATGTAGAAGCCCTCCATGGTCGATTCCCCCTCCGGCAGAGTGCCGGCGAAGGCTCCAAGATGGGATCTCGCGGATACAGAAGGTTACGGCGGTGGAAATTGTGTTTCGTAGTGCTCCGGGATGTTTTCCGGGTACGTAGGTATATATAGGAGGAAGAAGTACGTCGGTGGCTGCCCGAGGGGCCCACAAGACAGGGGGGCGCGCCCTACAGGGGGGCCGGGGGGGCGGCCCCCTATCTCATGGGGTCCTCAGGAGCTTCTTGACTTGCACTCCAAGCTCTCCGGATCACGTTCGTTCCGAAAATCATGTTCCCGAAGGTTTCATTCCGTTTAGACTCCGTTTGATATTCCTTTACTTTGAAATACTGAAATAGGAAAACAAACAGCAATATGGGCTGGGCCTCCGGTTAGTATGTTAGCCCAAAAAATGATATAAATGTGTAAAATAAAGCCCATAAACATCCAAAAGGGGTAATATAATAGCATGGAAGAATAAAATATTATAGATACGTTGGAGACGTATCAGTACTCAACGAGCCAACCCGACTTTTGTCACCGTCTGTAAAGTATGTATATATGTATAAAATATACCCGTGATCACCTCCCGAGTGATCACAGGCGGATAGTATAGCAAGGCAGACTGACAAGAATGTAGGGCCAATGATGATAAACTAGCATCCTATACTAAGCATTTAGGATTGCGGGTAAGGTATCAGCAGTTGTAGCAACAATGACAGGGTTTGCCTGGTTGCTCTGGCAAGGAGGGGTCGTCAACTCCGTAGTCAAACTGGGGTCACCGGCAGTCTTGGGGTCTACCGGAAAGAAGTAACGGAGGGGGAACACAATAAGTAACAAAGCAATCAAAGCATCACGAAGCGTAACATGGCAATACGCGGTGCTAGGTGTGCCCTAACGCGGTAGTAGGTGATATCGACGAAGGGGGGAAACATCCGGGAAAGTATTCCCGGTGTTTCGCGTTTTCGGACAGATGAACCGGAGGGGGAAAGTTGCGTGTTCGCTATGCTAGGGGTGTGTGGCGGACGAACGGGCTGCATATCCGGATTCGTCTCATCGTTCTGAGCAACTTTCATGTAGAAAGTATTTTCATCTAAGCTACGGTTTATTTTATATGATTTTCTAAAGTTTTAAATCATTTTAGAATTTATTTAATTCAACATTATCCAGAATAGTGCATGCTGACATCATCATGATATCAACAGTTGAAAGTGCAACTATCCCTAGGTGGTTTTGGTAATTCATAACAACATATAGTTCATTGAGCTAATGCTATTTCAAGACAAATATTTTAGGAAAACTCAATGAATGGCATGGCATGGATGATGAAAGTTGATCCCTCAAAATATTAAGGACAAAGGATTGGCTCAAGCTCAAAAGCTCAAGACTCTACATTTTACATTTTAGTGATCCAAGATCACATTGAGTCTATAGGAAAAGCCAATACTATCAAGGAGGGATGAGGTGTTGCTTAATGAGCCTCTTGCTTCATGTGCTTAGTGGTATGCTCCAAAACCCTCAACTACTTTCTCACATCCACATATGACCTAAACCTAAAGTCAAACTCAGCCCCACCGATTCTTTCTATCCGGCGCCACCGAGTTTAGATGTCATAGCCATTTCCACAAACCCTAGGCAAATCGGTTTCATCGATAGGGATCTCGGTCTCACTGAGATGGGATTGTAATCTCTCTGTTTCCCTTCGTAACGTTTCGGTCTAACCAAAGTGAGCGATCGGTCCCACCGAGATTGCAATGTAAACTCTCTGTTTCCTTTTCGTAACTTTTCGGTCTCACCGAAAGATCGAATCGGTCCCACCGAGTTTACCTGACCAACTCTCTGGTTAGCTAATTACCAAAATCAGTCTCACCGAGTTTGTGTAATCGGTCTCACCGAGATTAAGTTATGCCCTAACCCTAACCATATCGGTCCTACCGAGTTGCATGTCGGTCCCACCGAAACCACTAACGGTCACTAGGTTTACTGAATCGGTCCGACCGAGTTTGTTGATTCGGTCCCACCGATTTTGGTAAATTGTGTGTAACGGTTAGATTTTGTGTGGAGGCTATATATACCCCTCCACCTCCTCTTCATTCGTGGAGAGAGCCATCAGAACAAACCTACACTTCCAACTTACCAGTTCTGAGAGAGAACCACCAACTCATGTGTTGAGACCAAGATATTCCATTCCTACCATATGAATCTTGATCTCTAGCCTTTCCCAAGTTGCTTTCCACTCAAATCTTCTTTCCACCAAATCCAAATCATGTGAGAGAGAGTTGAGTGTTGGGGAGACTATCATTTGAATCACAAGAGCAAGGAGTTCATCATGAACACACCATTTGTTACTTCTTGGAGAGTGGTGTCTCCTAGATTGGCTAGGTGTCACTTGGGAGCCTCCGACAAGATTGTGAAGTTGAACCAAGGAGTTTGTAAGGGCAAGGAGATCGCCTACTTCGTGAAGATCTACCGCTAGTGAGGCTAGTCCTTCGTGGGTGTCGGTGTCAAAACCGGCGGATCTCGGGTAGGGGGTCCCGAACTGTGCGTCTAGGCGGATGGTAACAGGAGACAAGGGACACGATGTTTTTACCCAGGTTCGGGCCCTCTCGATGGAGGTAAAACCCTACTCCTCCTTGATTAATATTGATGATATGGGTAGTACAAGAGTGGATCTACCACAAGATCAGATAGGCTAAACCCTAGAAGCTAGCCTATGGTATGATTGTTGTTCGTCCTACGGACTAAAACCCTCCGGTTTATATAGACACCGGATAGGGTTAGTGTTACACAGAGTCGGTTACAACGGTTGGAGATCTACATATCCGTATCGCCATGCTTTCCATCCACGCCAAGGAAAGTCCCATCCGGACACGGGACGAAGTCTTCAATCTTGTATATTCATAGTCCAGGAGTCCGGCCAACGGTGATAGTTCGGCTATCCGGACACCCCCTAATCCAGGACTCCCTCAGTAGCCCCTGAACCAGGCTTCAATGATGAAGAATCCGGCACGCATATTGTCTTCGGCATTGCAAGGCGGGTTCCTCCTCCGAATACTTCATAGAAGATTTTGAACACAAAGCTAGTGTCCGGCTCTGCAAAACAAGTTCCACATACCACCGTAGAGAGAATAACCTTTGCACAGATCTGTTGACATATTCCGCGGCGTGACATCACACCATGGTCAGGCCTTTTATACGAATCGTTTTTACTGTCCCACCTCAGCGCGTTTAGCGAGGCAGTTTCTTTGGCACGTCTTATCAGAGCGGAGATCGTGCCCCCCTTATTCCGGGATCCTCATCAATACGGGCGTGGGTAACGCAGTCGTGCCGGTTGGCACGCCTCCTCCATCGAAGGCGAGTCCCGAACGGTCACGGGGAGGGCTCTTGGTATTCAACCTCTTTATAACGAGACCAAGGCCCGCTCCTTTCTTTCAATCTCAATCAAATCCGCCCCTCGCCTCGAGTTCCAACACCCAAAGCTCCAGATTTAGGCGCTTCGGACCTTCAACGATGTCTGGCTCCGACCTGCACGGCCGGTGGATGTCTTCCTCCGTCACGGAAGAAGATGTTCTAAAGCTGAGAGACGCCAGGTAACTAACCGACGAAATTTCGCATAGGCTGCCCGCCCAAGGGCAGGTTATTCCCACTCCCGAGCCTGGTGAGAGCGTGGTGTTCGTGTCTCACTTCCTTCGGGGGGTAGGCTTCCCGACGGACCCCTTCGTGAGGGGGCTCATGTTCTATTATGGGCTGGAATTCCATGACTTGGATCCGGAGTCCATCCTCCACATCTCGCTGCTCATTGTCGATGTGAAGCCTTCCTCCGCATTACCCCTCACTTGGATTGTGGCTCAAGACCTTCAAAGTGGAGCCAAGATGATCAAGGGCATCGAGCAGAGTCAGAGGGGCTGTTATAAGCAAGAATGCTGACGCTCCATGGCCCGAGGGCTTTTTTCAAGAGGAGCTCAATTTATGGCAACAGGAGTGGTTTTATATCACCGCTCCCAGGGGCACCAAATGGGCGGCACCACCTGCCTTCCGCTCGGGTCCTCCACTGCGGCGGGCGTCATGGGTCAATAAAGGGCTCGACTAGGGACCGTCCAAGGACGTACCTTTGTTGCAGGGCCGTATTCGAGATCTCCTAGAGAGAGAGATCAATCAGGTCGTAGTGGCGCAGGTCATGCTGATTCGTCGCACCTTGCCCTGCAAACGTCGCCCCCTCCGCCTGTGGGAGTTTAATCCGGAGGGACCACGAGCTCTCCAACATTTTATGGGCACAACGCCCGTGGAGATGTACCAACTGTTCTTCGGATCACAAGCAATGTGTCCGGACTTAACCGAGGACGCAGGTCTGAGCTGCAATCGCCCGGATACTCAAGTAAGTAGTCCTGTACCCGGACATGCTATCCGTGATATTTATCATAAACTTTCCTTTAAAAGAGCTATCCTTTAAACAGGAGTGGATAGCAAAAGCAAACTGATCAGTGTCCGCCCCCCCCGAGACCACGCCGGATCCTGTATTAACCAAGATGTTAGAGGTTGTGCCTTTTGAAGAAGGCGAAGGGGGAACAAGGAACTACTACCTCCTTGAAGGAGGCCATCAAGAAAGGGGGGATCGAGAATCCCTCCCTCCAAGGGGAGAAGAGGACCGCTTCTGAAGATCCGGAGACCAAAGCCTCGAAGCGGGGGAAGAAATCTTCGCCAGAGGGTCCTGCGGCGGGAGATGCCCCGGCCGCACTATTTCCCCAAGGAGATCAGCCCTCCAGCGAGCCGTAAGTAAAGGGGTTTTTTAAAAGAGAGACATCCCCGTTTTATTTCTGAAGGTAACCTAAAGTTTACCTTGTAGTTCGGATCTCAGCCCTTCACAGCAGAGCTCGTCTTCAGGGGATCTTGGTCCGGAGATGATGGAGAGCGAAACGCCTCCGCCTGCCGCATCAAGTTATGAGGCGGACGACCCTGAGGTGTCGCCGCGAGGGCTTCTCCGAATCCGCGGGGCCGAAGGCAGCCTATGTCCCTCAAAGCCCTCCGTGGCCGCCTTCAAAAAGGCCACAGGACGAGTCCGGCACCAACGGGTGTACGGTCGGAGGAGCCGAAGGATCTGCTCAGGCGAGTGTCTATATCGGAAGATCACCGTACGTTAATGGGTACGGTGATTGAAAGGATTTCATCCGCTGAGAGCGGATTGCATGAAGCCATCGTAAGTTTACTGAGGGTTTTGAGGTACGCATAATGATGTACCTTCTGATAGTTTTGCATATAAAATGCGCCCTGTATAGATAGTAGCCCCTGAGACTTGGTGCGGTGTCAAAAATGACGGCGCGCCGAGGATCATAACCCAGTATAATATGTGCTCTTCCTATGTAGGTGGCGGCGTCCGGTGGCTAGCGGGCTGATGAATTTGCCGAACTGAAGCGGCAACTTGACGTGGCGGATGCGGACATCATGCTTGTTAATAAGCGGCTTGACGAGTCACAAGGTATGCATCTTCTCCGCGGACACCCGGTAAGGGAGCTTGACGCCCATGCCTTACAACATGTATGCTTAATGCAGATGGTGCCGCTGCTATGGAGAACCTTTGGGTGGAGCTCGCCCGAGCCAAGGAGCAAGCCAGAAAAAGTGATGCGGCTGCCTTAAAGGCGGTCGCAGAGCTAAAATCCGAACAGGCTGCTCACTGCCGAAGCAAGAAAGAAATGGCCGAGATGGCCGTGAAATTGAAGAATGCTACTGACCGTTGCGAGCTTCTTGAAAAAGAAGATCGAGCGGAACAAGAGGACCTGAAAAAGGCCGCCACCGAGGCCAAGGACACTCGCTCTGTGATGAGAGCTATGAAGGAGGAGCTACGTCAGGCCGGAGATTATTGCGGCTGGAAAGCCCTTTCTGCTGCAGAGGAAATTCACGGATCCTAAGTACGCTCAATTGGGCCGGCTGTGGGGTGCGGAGGATGCTTATCTAGACTTGGCGGCGAGTGCCGCAGACGCGGCCGAACACTTCCGAGGTCAAAAGGATCACGGAATGGAAGAGCTTTTTTGGTCGCAGTTCCATAGTCCGGAGCGTCCACTTTCATTAACCGATCGTTTGGCCGAATGGGCTAAGCTGAATAGGTTGTCCGGACTTGCCATGAAGGATGTCGTGACTCATTTGTGGCCGAACAGGCCCGAGCCGAAGAGTTATGTTGGCTTGGTGCAACAGTTCCTTGGTGTGGTGCCACATATCAATGCAATGAAGCGGTCAGCATGCATAGAGGGTGCACAGAAGGCTCTTGCCCGTGTCAAGACATACTGGGCGGAGATGAAGGCCACCGACGCTGCATCCCAAGATTCGGACAGAAGTTTAGTACCGCCGAGCACTATTTTGAGGAAGTCTGCGCAGGCGCTGCTTAATAGAGACGCAGTGCTCAAGGATATTATGTTTTAATGACATGTATGATTTGTGAAAACAATGTTTCAATATAATATAAGAGCTTTTTATACTTGTGCGCTCAAGTATTAAAACACCTCCCGTGCGGCCGTTGATGTATATGTGTATATAACCTGAAAGATGGCAGTCTTCGCCTTCAGCCCCCACGCACATAATGCAGGGGTGTTTGCAAAAAGGCGCATTTTCACACTTAATCCAACGTCTTGGTCCTGTAAAGGAGGTGATAGCGTAGCAAACTAGGCAACCGGACTATAATGCTTTATCACTTTCATAGCCATAGGAGTTCGATGGTGGGGCTACTATATAGCCCCTAGGGGCACCGCGCTCTCCCGAATTCGGGGCGCGTATGTGCATGACCGGGAAACGGTCCTTCGTTAATGCGGGGGAATTCTAAACATTCCGGTGGGTCATCGAGTGGTTGACCAGTCTCACGCTATATCATGACAGTCAGTTTTCGGCTTTCTCTACTGAGGTGCTCACCTGGCCGAACCGGGGCACAATCGCAGTAGTTCTCCTGGTGCTGCGTTAGCCGATAGAATGGAACGTAAGGCAGCAAAACACAGGAGCCGGGCAAAACCAACATTTGACCAAAGACATGATTCAGAGCTGATGCATATAAGGCCTAACTCGAGACGCCGAACACTCCCTAAGGTATTCGGTCTTTATGAAAACGGGCAGAATAATGCCCTAAGCCCCGTGTCCGTGCACAGCAAAATTTGGTGCGGCCGATGCCAAAACGCCAGCCTCCTCCTAGGTTATAGCAACAAACCGGGGGATGTGTATCAACAAGAGACAGTAAAAAAGGTTTATGCAGGGTCTTAATCTGAAAAGAATCCTTGCAACGGGTCCCTACTGCACGTCTGCACCTGTGTCTCCGTTGTGTCGTGTCCTGGACGGGTGTAGCACGGTGTTCATCTGTAAAAGAGAAGAACTTAGTTGAAAAGAAAAAAAGATCGTGCGAAAAATGTACTTTATATTAAATAAACAGAGTACGGTTTGAAAAGTGAATAAAATTGAGCTTTATTATCTCCTGTTGTACATGCGTGCAGCCCCTTGTACGGGGGTATGCCGCTAGTAGGCGTTTATATGTTTACGCCGGACTCGTCTAGCCATGTCCGGGGTCCGAATGACCTATTCAGGTGCTTTGATTAGCGGAGCCGGACTAGTGTGGGGCTGTCAAGGCAGTCTCACGTTCTTCCGTGCTCGAGTAACACTTGATACTCCCTTTTAATGAGATGATGCCGCGTGGACCGGGCATTTTAAGTGTAAGAGATGCATAATGTTGTATTGCGTTAAAGCGGGCGAAATCTTCACGTCCAAGTAGTGCTTGATAGCTAATTTCGAATGGGGCGATATGGAAGGTTAACTTTTCGTGGCGGAAGTTGTCGGATGAGCCGAACACAACTTCTAGCAGTAGGGAGCCCGTACAATGGGCATATAGGCCCGGCATTACCCCTTTGAAGGAGTTGTTGCTATGGCGAATTTTGGTTGGGTCTATCCCCATTTTGCGGATTGTGTCCTGATATAGCAGGTTTAGATCGCTACCTCCGTCCATTAGGACTTGTGTAAATTGGAGTCCGTCGATTATAGGATCTAATATCAAGGCAGTCCATCCTGCGTTCCGGATACTTCCGGAATAGTCCTGATGATCGAAGGTGATTGGTTTTGACAACCAACGTTGGGACTCTGCTGGGATAGACCATGCGGCGCGTGTTTCTATGGGCACCGCTCTGTTTTTCCCTTTTGTCACTTGAAGTGAGTTCACTGTTTTGACTTCTTGTGGGAAATTCTTTTGTTTTCCGGTGCTCTGCTTGTGGGGTTCGTCATCGTCCTCGCTTAGTGTGTCGAGCCCCTTGTGTTCGGCATTGAGTTTGTCGGACTACTTGAAGACCCAACAATCTCTGTGGGTATGGTTTGCAGGCTTCCCGGGAGTACTGTGGATTTGGCATATTTTGTCCAAGATTTTGTTTAGGTTGGATAGCTCGTCGCTGTTATCCTCGAGGGGCAGTTTTTTATGATTCTGTCGGGAGCTTCTGAATCCGGCATTGACTGCCGTGCTCTTCGAGCTGTTTCACTTTGTCCGGCGCTGGTCCTTGCTGCGTCGTGGTTTTCCATTTCCATCCCTGACTTCGGATGTACTAGGGTCGCTGGTTCTGCATCTTGCCAGCCAACTATCCTCTCCCGCGCAAAAGCGGGTCATGAGGCTTGTTAATGCAGCCATTGTTCTCGGCTTCTCACTACTAGGGAAAAGCCTATACACAGAATCTTAGCAGCAGCGCGGGTCAAAAAGGAGCGCTGCTGCTAATTAGTAGTAGCGAGTGTGCGGGAAACTCGCTGCTGGTAAGTTTTAGCAATGGCGCTCTGTGTAAACCGCGCTGCTACAAATATCCACCGGCGGTGTTCACCGAGCTCCATTTAGCAAGAGCGCCGTTGCTGTTCAACCGCGCCATCGCTACGGATATAGTAGCAGCGCTTTCATCGATCGCTGCTGCTACATTTCAAATTGGCAAATTTTTTGTCACTCATTAGCAGTGGCGCCGTTTCAAAGCGCTGCTGCTAATTCTTTAGCAGCAGCTGCTTGCCTCTCCAGCCACTGCTAACCCGCACCAACCCACCACCTTTCCCCACCCGTGCCTCCCTCCCCTCCTCTCTTCCCTTCCCCTACCTCCCCACATACTCCCACTCTCACTCTTCTTCTTCCTCAATACTTCTCCCCATTACTCTTTCTCTTCTATCCACCTTTCTCTCTCTTCATTACTCCTACCTAACTACACCACCTCCATTAATGCATCTCCTTTCTCTTTTTCCTTTCCCCTCCACTAGTTGAAGTTGTCTCCTCCCAAATTAGCTAGCTAGGTAGATGTAGCATTTAGTTAAGTGACCTATTTGCCCCCTAACTAGATCTATCTTTGTCAACAAGAGCTTTGTGCACTTTTGATCTCCCTACAACAACATCTTCACCGTGTGCTCGATCTCGATCGAGGTGATGAAAATTTCATGCTTTTGCAAAATGAAAATATGTTTATGTGTGTGTGATATGTTTGTGGAAATTGTGCGTGTGGCACGCCAAATTGTGCTTTTGAGTTGCCTATGTTTTGCCGAAATGTCGATTTATTTCCGTTTCGGCGAATTCCGGGCAAACTCTAGATCCATATATGTCCCATTTTTAGGGAAGGTCATGCCAAATTTTTGTATGACTTTGATGCATGCATGCATTTTTATAATCAATTTGTTTATTATTACCGTGCAGAGTTGACGATGGTCAGTGGAACGATGGTGGACAGGTGGTTGTGGTCGGCGGTGCAGGACATGAAAGAAAATAACCGGACAGAGGTTTTATGTACGTGTCGAAAATGCAAAGGAATAGTTTGGCTCGACCCCCATGACGATGGTCGTGTCGAAGCGCACCTGCTCATGACTGGTTTCATGGATGGCTATACGCGGTGGATAATTGAAGATGAGGATGACGATGTTGAGGATGCCGACGGGGCAGGCAATGATGACACGGGGCAAGACGAAGAGATGATCGATAATGGCGGCGGGGAAGAGGCCGGACATGGCGGCGGAGAAAGGGCCGGACATGGCGGAGGAGAAGGGGCCGGACATGGCGGCGGAGAGAACGACATGGACTCCACGCAGCAGAGTTCGTCGGTACTAAGTTCAATCGTGCGGGACCCTCATGTTCAAGCATTGCTTCGCAAGGAGACGAGTACTGAGAGAGCTGCTTCTAGAGAGGAGGCTAAGCTGGAGCAACTGGTGGTAGACTCGAACACTCCATTGTATGATGGTTGCAATCCTGAGGTGACCCGCTTGAGTTTCACGCTCCAACTCCTGAAGACGAAGGCTAAAAACAAATGGACCGACACTAGCCTCGATGAGCATCTCAAGTACCTAAAGGATGTTCTTCCCGCGGGTAATCTATGTCCTACTAGTGTTGATGAGGCCAAGAAGATCGTGTGCCCTCTTGATCTGCCACAAGTTAGATACCATACATGCATCAACGATTGCATAATTTATCGGAAGGAGCACACGGAAAAACAAGCTGTCCGTGTGCAATGCTTCTCGATACAAGAAGGCCGGAAGAAATGTCCCCGTAAAGTTGTATGGTACTTACCGATCACTCCCCGTCTCCAGAGGTATTTTGTAGATCCCAAGGAAGCAAAGCTAATGCGCTGGCACACGGAGAGGAAGAAGACCGACGATGGAGATGATCCGAAGCTGAGACACGTGAAGGATGGAAGCAAGTGGAGAGCGTTGAACAGCTTCTATCAGTATTTTGAATGCGATGCAAGGAACATCGTGCTCGGCGCGTGTACCGATGGCATGAATCCGTTTGGCAACCAGAACACCAACCATAGCACATGGCCCGTATTTGTATGGATGTACAACCTCCCCCCTGGTTGTGCATGAAATCGAAGTACATTCACTTGAGCATGCTTGTTCAAGGGCCGAAACAACCAGGAAATGATATTAATTTGTATCTGGGGCTACTTCAAGAGGAGTTAGACACGTTATGGAAAACACCGGCCAAGACATGGTACGCCAGCAAAGGTGAGTATTTCAACATGAGAGACGCGTTGATCACGACAGTGCAGGACTATCTCGGTTACGGATATGTGGCAGGCTAGGTGTGCCATGGATATTGCGGATGCACGCGGTGCATGGATGATACGACGTCTCAGCAGCTAACGTCAAGGAAAGATGGCGGGTCTGGGAAAATCGTGTACATGGGGCATTGAAGATGGCTTGAACAGGACGACCCGTGGAGAAACCATGGAGATCTATTCAATGGTCACGCTGAGCATCGAGGACCTCCACGTAAGCGGAGCGGTGCCAAAATCGATGAGCTGTTGAAAAACTGGAAGGAGTGCCCCGCGCCGGGAAAGACGATGAGAAAGGCGCCAGAGCCGCTGCCAAGGTATGGAAGACGAGGTCTGTGTTCGGGACTTGAGTATCGGCACAAACTTGATACACCTCATTGCCTTGATCAAATGCATATCTGTAAGAATGTCCTTGAGAGCTTGCTCGCAACACTGATGAACATGCCAGATAAGACCAAGGATGGGCCGAAGGCAAGAAAAGACTTGCAAGATTTGAAAATTAGGGAAGATCTGCACATGCCGCCTGTAAAATGTCGACGAGACAGAGACGGAGACAGAGGCACGGAGAAGAAGGGCAAGAAAATAAAGAAAGAGGATTATTGCCCCCTTCTTGCTTCACCTTAAGTCGCTAAGATCAATGCCTTCTTTAAGTGCCTTACCGAGTCAAAGTTAGTTCCGGTTACTGTGGCAAGATAAGCAGATATCTAGACACGGACAGGAAAAGGTTCAGCGGGATGAAGTCTCATGACTTTCATGTGACGATGACGCAGATACTACATGTTGCCCTTAGAGGGATAATGGTCAAGCACGTCCGTGACACGCTTATTGGTCTCTGCAACTTTTTCGACGCCATCTCTCGAAAGTCGATCAGTGTGAAGCAGCTCCAAAGGCTACAGGAAGAGATCGCAGTGATACTGAATGAGCTTGAGATGTACTTCCGCCGCGTTTTTGATGTGATGATGCATCTGTGTGTCCATATTGTGGATGACATAATAGACTGGGCCGCTATTCATGCACAACATGATGCCATTTGAGAGGATGAATGGGATCATCAAAGGATTCGTTCAGAATATGTCCCGTCCGGATGGAAGCATCGTCCCAGGCTATTTGGCACAAGAGTGCATCTCTTTTGTGAGAATTTTCTATATGGCCCAGACCAGCCGCCGGTGTTAGTGTTGGTTTGCCCGTTAACAAGCACGACGGGAGGCTCAAGGAGATGGTCACCGCAACGGTTGCAGGAACTGCACGTGGCATACTCAGATCGACGCAGCGACTTTGACAGAGCAAACTTGGTAGTGCTACAACACCTAGACGAGGTAGATCCTTTCGTGGCACTGCACAAAGAAATTATCGCAAAGAAGTATCGTGACCGGGGGGTATGCAGGACGGACGCCGGGTTACTAGAGAGCACAACTCCACTTTCCTACATTGGTTCAAAGAGCATATTATTGCTAATCCTCCGGAGGAGGGCTCTAAGGACGGATTGCTCATATACGCCTTAGCACATGGCCCCTCGCCCAACCTCGTAACCTATCAGGCATATGATATCAACGGATACACGTTCTACACGGAGGCCAAAGATATGGACAGTGATGATCGTAACTCGGGGTGACGATGGAATGCATGACCGGCAGCGACAACGGCGCAATTGAACGATTTTATGGAAGGGTCGAGGAGATCTGGGAGCTTGACTACTCTGGACTGCACAACACGACGATGTTCCGTGTCAGATGGGCTAAGAATGTCGAAAGAGAAAGCCGGATTTTCACTACCATGACTATACCCGACGCCAAGAGCGCTACCGTGAACGCTATCACAAAAAACAAGCCATGGGTACACGCTAAGCACGTGACACAATGCTTCTTCATAACTGACCCGCGCAATCCCAGCCGTGTTGTCCTGAGGAGAGGCAAAAGGAACATCATTGGAATGGATGGAGTCTCCAACGAGGAAGACTATGATCAGTACGGCAACCCAATGAGGGAAGATGACGATGATGATGAAGTATACGTCAAAAGAAGAATCAATACTACATTACTTAAGAAAAATCGTACTCCATGGAAAAGGAAAGTCACAATGAGGGGCTCAATTATTCTTCGACGAACAAGAAGGGAAAGAAGCTGACTCAAAAACGAAAACGCCAAGAGGAGGAAACTTATGTTATCGGTCAAATGATGTAATATATATATGTTCCTATTTTGTGTACACACTTAGCCATTATTATGCATGGGTCCAATGATGTGTAATATATATGTTCCTATTTTATGCATATATTTAACCGCCAAGTGATGCAATATATATCGCCTCCTTCGCTCACTGCCTCGGAAATAAAAGTGGGATAAAATAAAGGAAAAGGAAAACTGGCAGTAGCGAAGGTAGTAGCAGCGCTTTTCCTAAACCGCTACAGAATATCGAAGTTAGTAGAAGCGAATTTCGTAAAGCGCCACAGCTATCGAAGGTAGTAGCAGCGATTTTGTCCAAATGCGCCATCGCTACGCCCACTTAACCCAAAATTCTCACCCGCCTGCTTCATCCCGCCTCCCCCAAATCCCCACTCTCCCGTCAGCACCGCCGCTTGACGACCTGCCCGGGCGCCTCGACTCAAGGCCGGCGCTAGCCCCCGACCTCAGCGCCGCCTCGACCCGCCTCGTCGTCCCGACCTCGACCTCGGCGCGCTCGCCTCGACCTCGGCGCAAGGCCGCCTCGACCTGTCGGCCTCGCCTCCTCCTCCCCCCCCGGCCGTCGTCGAGCCTGCCTCCTCGCCTGCATCCTCTCAAACCCCCCCTCTCTCTCTGCTAGGGTTCTTCGTTAATTTACTTAGGTTTTAGTTAGGGCAGTATGTTAATTAGGTTATCTATTTAGTTATGAATTTAGCTAGGTTTCAAAATTTGAACTAGACATTTGATATGTGCAAATTTGAACTGACATGTGATATGTGCATATGTCATGTTTTCGACATGTCATGTTTGGAAAATGATCCGAGTGGCCTATGTTACGCCGAATGTTGATTCATTTCGCTCCGGTGAATTTCAGCGCCGATATGTCCATTTTTAGCAAAGGTCATGCCAAATTTCCGTGAATAAAGGCATGATTTTGTGCTACATAGTTGGCATATCGAGTGCTGGCACATAGATTTCTTTTTATGTCATTTATCATTTATTCATACTTTTAGAAATAAACGAGGACACTTAATCATAGGAAACATGTCGAATAACGAAGAAACTGGGCCTTCTAACCAAGATGCAGACGAGATGGATTATGAGGGTGAACAAGAGTACCTCGACTATTTGACTGCTAAGCAAGGTTTGCAGGTCGGCCTCGATGATGGTACTGACGCCGACATCGACACCGACAGCGCCGGCACCGATGGCGGCACCGAGACCGGTGGGGAAGGTACCAGCAGGGAAGGTACCGGCGGGGAAGGTATCGGCCCCGATGCCGCTACCGAAAAGAGGAAGCATAAGAAGCAGAAGATACGAAAACCTAACAAACTAGGGATTGGACGACTTGTGATCACAAAGATGGCACTTGGCAAGTTTGAGCCGTTAGAGCCAGAAGAACCTCGCAAGTGCTATGGGAACCAAGTAGGATGCATCCTACGGGAATGCGCGAGCATCAACGATCATGACTTAAGGAGTAAAGAACATTTGACTCAGTTGCTCCTAACAAAGTTGCACAAGAGATTCAAGTTCCCCGACCGGGATGATAACATAGAACAACCATGGGATGATCCGAAGATGAAAAAGATTAACAATCACGCCATGGGCATGTTCAGCAATGATTTGGCCTCCTGGAAAATGAGGGTGAAACGAGCTATTGAGGCTGATGAACCCCGTCCAAGATTCTGGAGGAAAATCCGACACTTACGGAAGAGGAGTTCAAAAGTTCAAGGACACTTGCGCTACCGAGGCAGCCAAGGCTAAGGCTGCGAAATTCAAGAGCCTTCAAAGAAAGTAACACGGAAGCATCGCCGAAGCCGTGGTTACCTCGGTAAAAGGCCCATATGGGATAAGGAGGAAGCGGAACGTGAAGCCGCTGGTCTCCTGCACTTCTTCGAAGTTCACCAACCCCTTGGAGCATGACTTCATCAGGGCCCGCTACAAGTGGGACAGGAGAAAAGGTTTTTACACGGACAAGATCACGAGGAAATTTATTAGACTATCGGAGAAGAAACACCAGCTTGCAGCCGAAAGCCCTACTTCTCGATGAGGCCCAAGTGGGATACCCTCTCAACCGGCCTTGAACGAACTTAAGGGACTCCTTTGGATCAGCGGCCGCAATATGGTCGAGTGCACGGCGCCGAGACGGTGCCACGTGGAAGGTGTTTTACAACGAGGGCTCGGAGGCCAAGAAGCTGAAAACGGTTTAGTCAGCGGACATCGACGCCAAGGTGAAGCTTATGGTCGAGAAAAAGCAGCCGAGGACGCGAAAAAAGCAGCCGAGGACAAATATGAGTTGCTACAAAGATGCAGTCAATGTAGCATGAATCGCTGCAGAAATGATTTCGCTACTAACTTGGTTCCAGCTTATCATCAATCGGGCGAAGGAAAATCCATACAAGACGGTACATGATTTCCGATGCCCAGTTTCGCCGGGAGCAACTCCATGAACAACAACACCATCGCACCATCACTTGCTCACGCAACCGGCCTCCTCTACAGCCGCCTCGCCATAGCAGCCCGCCCTCGGTCTCAGCGCTAGGTGGGCCTTCGCTTTAGCTGAGCTCGACGCCGTCACACAGTAATTACATGTCGCACCAACATATATATATATATATATATATATATATATATATATATATATATATATATATATATATTCCATTTTGTTGCCTTTCGTTGTTTTACGCCACGTACATATGTGTTTGCAAAGCGAAAGAAACCCCTGCACCATACTCTACTTGATCAAAGGCCGAAGGTGGACGTGGGAAAGGGGATGATAATGGACCCTCTCAATGCACGCTCCACAACCAGCCGATCTCACTGGGCACTTCAGGTTAGCTTGACCAGTGTGAAATCGGGCACGAGGATTTGCCTCCTCCAAGACAAAGATGTGGGAGCGGACGACGAGACCCCGCCATGGATTGAAGCTGCAAGAATTGGGTGCTGCTATGGCCGAAGAATCTTATTCGTCTGGAGCCGGCCGAGAGCACACCAATAACTACCACACATCAACAAGCATGTGCGAAGACCACCACCCCGCCTACGCAATTACCAGCTCCTGTAGTGCCGGGTGAGAGCGGCAAACGACATGATGGAGGGGGTGCAATAGTACTGGCTGATGTAATTTCTCATGTAGAACAGAGAATGGATGATGAGACGGAGGTCGACCCTATGGATTACCTCAATACAAACGTGTATGGCTGTGACATAGATATGATGAGTCAACCATATGACGAACCGGGCTATCAGCTTGCTAATGAGGATACGGATGATATGCCCGGGCAGGGTCGTACCATGGATTGCAAAAGTCTCTCTTCATGAAATCCTCACAGACACGCTCAAGATGCCGCCAACACAGGCTCAACTAGCCGGGCGCGAGGGTCGTATAATACTTAGCCCGGGAACACCGGGCAGGGGTTAAGGAAGGGTCCGGAAGGTGTGCCCAAGAAAAGGAGAGGAAGAGATCGGGAAGGTAATCGCCTCCAAACAAGCGAGCACATAGCAGCCAGACGATGCATTCTCAAGAGCGTGTACCCGTGAAAAGTGCGGTCATGTTCCATCTCACAGGCGAGCCGATGCTACCGCCAAACCGTTGGAGGCACTATCGGGGATCTCGTGAGACTGCACGACCATGTGCCGTCGACCGAGAAAAGCCTACTAGCCTCAAAGGATCCAGGATATCCGACATACGCTGCTCGTGTGCACGAGGGAAGTGCTACGTCGACACACAGCCCATGGAGGTGTTCTTCCTGCGGTTTGACCATATCTTTGAGATGTTTCTAACAAGGCGGCTTGATTTTACTATCGTCCGCCTTTTTATGCTACATATGAGCTCCGTCATGAAGAGTGAAGAAGTCTCGCAAATCTGTGTGGCGGATCCGCATTACATGCACGAAGTCTTTCTTGAGTCTCGGCGACTTTGAGCGTGAAACTACTAGGAGTACCTCCAAAACTTCATGGTACAGAATAAGGACCGGGAAATTGTCCTCGTGCCTTATCATCCAAAGTAAGTGAGTTCCGGACAACCCTTTCGTACATTTCAATCATTCCTTCTCTCTCATATGGGGAAGAATTTGAGGTGTCTTTTCCCCGCAGCAACGGGCGTGCCGTCCTTATCGTTCTTTACCTGCAAGTCTCCCACGCCTTGTATTTTGACCCTTCCAGAGACTACGAGAAAAAAGACTACACCCACATAATGAATATTCTAGATGATGCTCTCCAATGCTTCAGCTTTAGAGGTGGCCACGTGCAGATCAAGAAACAAAGGAACAAGAAGATGGGTTTTGCGCATAAAACTAACTTCTCCTGCATCCATGTCCCAAAACCAAGCAAGAAGGATGGATTCTACATCGTCCATCTCATGATTCAGTTCAACACGGATCACCAAAGCTTCAGATTAACAGCAGAATGATGATTGTATCCACAAGTGGCTAGAATCTCATGGAGAAGCGGATTATAAACTTAGAGATGACTTCTTTCGCATCCAAAGCGACATTGCGACGATCATCATGAAAGAAGTCGTCGATGAGAAGGGGATGTTCCACCATGGCCCTATATCGCGAGTTGACGTCCGAACTCGCATAGGCATGCAACGTCTAGACCTCACGCCGTTCAAGAAGCTAGGGTTCGTCCTTGATGATATGGAAGGATGGAACTTCTAGTGATTTATGATGCCGATGATGATGATATGTGTCGGTTGTACTTGTATACTTCTTGTAGCGATGAAAATTTGTGATGTCCACGGTCCATGTGTTGAACTTGCGTAACGCTACTTTGTTAGTTTGCGTACGATGACCTGCGTACCTCTAGTTAATTAATTTGCATACTGTATGTTGCATCTAGTTGCTAACCCTTTCTTTTTCGGTGTTGCTCTAGTATATTTTGTTGCATATATATGATTGTACATCCTCTTCATGAAAATGCATCTCTAACAGGTACCTAGTTTCTTGATGGCGAGATGGAATTGCTATGTCGTGTACAAAGGGAAGGTTCCGGGGGTGTACAACGAGTGGCATGAGTGTCAGGCGCAAGTGAATGGGTTCACGGGCGCCAGCCATAAAGGCTTCAAAAGCAGACAAGAAGGAGAAGCTAGTTACTTGAGGTTCACGCTAGCGCGAGAGAGGACTCAGAATCGCCACCTCATGTATCAGATAGTTCCGCTCTCACTCATAGTGATAGCACTTCTTGCGTATACCTTTGTTTAGATGGATGACGTTGTTGTAGTTGCAAGTATTCGAGACTTGCATGCATCGCTATTTTCGAGATGATGACAAGATATCACTTTCTGTTGGATGATGATTATGATGAGACTATTTGTATGTACATGCTATGATGACATTTGTGGTCTCGCAGACATTTGTATGTGTATCATGATGACATTTCTATGTGCTAAAGATTCTTCTATAAAGCCTGTTCAAATACAAAACAAATATGCCAAAAAAATAACAAAAAACCTACTTAAATTAACAGTAGCGAGTGTACAAAAGTTAGCAGCAGCGCCGCCATAGCAGTAGCGCGTCAAGGTAAAGCGCGCTAGAGATACTAGAAGTAGCGAGCTTCCGCAAACAGCGCTGCTGCTACACTTGTGTAGCAGTAGCGCCGGTGAGCACGCGCTACTTCTATATGTTAGCTGTAGCGCCTTATTAGTAGCGCCTATCCCCGCGCTACTGATACATCTAAAACCCGCGCTGCTGCTAGCCTTTTCCATAGTAGTGTCTCCTGGCCGAGGTGTCTGGCGAACCATTCGTCTTGGACGTTGTGTTTGAAAGCTGCTAAGGCTTCGGCGTCCGGACAGTCGACTATTTGGTTCTTTTTGGTGAGGAACCTGTTCCAGAATTTGCGGGCTGACTCTCCGGGTTGTTGAGTTATGTGACTTAAATCATCTGCATCCGGAGGGCGGACATAAGTCCCTTGAAAATTTGCCCGAAAAGCATCCTCGAGCTCTTCCCAACTTCCAATGGTATTTTCAGGGAGGCTTTTGAGCCAATGCCGGCTAGCCCTTTGAGCTTGAGGGT
Source organism: Aegilops longissima (assembly GCA_021605205.1). NCBI lineage: Eukaryota > Viridiplantae > Streptophyta > Magnoliopsida > Poales > Poaceae > Aegilops > Aegilops longissima. The sequence continues at coordinate 18,700,129 of CM038680.1, forward strand.
AAATATTTTATGGTGTGGAGATCATCTCCTCTAGCCATGTGTATGTGGAGGATGTAATCCTCAATCCGCACTCCAGGATCTGTTGTTCCGTCAGATGCCTCTATGTTTACGGGTTTGAATCCCGCTGGGAATTCATGATCCAAAGACCTCATCGGTGAAACACAGGGGTGTCGGCACCCCTATATTTGGGTGTGCCGTGATGTTCTAATATTTGGCGTGTTGCGTTGCTTGGAAGAGCTTGCTTTCTCGGCCCATAGATGGACCTAACTGGGCCATCCTTTTGATGAGAATCCTTATGCGGATCGCGTGCCGGCTTGTGTGCGGCGCCGCTTGCCGCTCCATGTTTGCCATGTGGTCGTCTATCCGACCGGGCGGCCTCTTTGTTCTTTGATTGCGGGGGCTCTACAGCCTCCTCATCGAATTCAGGCAGTAGTTTGCGCTTCGGGTAGCTCTTTGTTTGGCGGTCGTCGCCAGTATTTCTCTGGTGTTGAGTACTTTGCTCCATCTGATTCTGAGTGCATCTTCCGCTGTTTTGAGCTTCCGCTTGCTTTTTCAGGCTACGCAGCGGGCGACGAGCCTTTGTGGAGGTTCTTTTGCTCCAACAACTTGTCCGGCGTGAGATCGTCCGGACTGTTATCTTCGCCGGGGACGGGTTGTTTATCCAAGTTGTCCTGTTCGGACGGTTGCTCGATAGCATGTTCGTCATCCACCGGTTCGCCCTGCTCTATGGCTGGGTCTGTGTGGCTGCCGTCTTTGTCGTGGCGGGACTTGGTGCGGCGTTTACGTTGCTGTTTTGACTGCTTTTCAAGGGATTTATCCTTCATAGCGTCCCGTTGTTCCTCGTCGTCACTTCCTTTAGGTGTATCCACCATGTATACATCGTGGGATGAGGTGGATGTCCAGTATCCTATAGGTGCTGGTTCATGGTTGTCTCCTACATCGTCGTCCATACCGTCGATGTCTTCGGAGTCGAAATCGAGCACGTCGTTTAAGCTTTCGACAGTGGATACAAAGTGGGTGGTGAGTGGGCGTTGAATTTCTTCGTCCTCCGCATCCCAACCTTCCTGACCGTAGTCCGGCCAGGGCTCTCCTGATAAAGAGAGAGACTTTAGTGAATTCAGGATGTCGCCAAAGGGCGAGTGCTGAAAGATGTCCGCGCGAGGAACTCCATAACCGCGACCAATTGGATTCGATTGGCAGGGGCGGAGGGTTCGGAGTCCGGAGAGGAGTCCGCACCTTGGAGTCATGGTCTTCGCAGCGACAGGGATGGAGTTCAGCTCAATCGCCGTGAGATCGTAGCCCCGAGGCGGTGTCCAGCCACTCGCCCTCGATCGGCGGAGTCTGCTCCCGAGCTAAGGGTCGGAGCGGACGCTGGTGCGGACCTCCGTGGCACTGCTCGGCGGCAGAGCTAGATCGTGCCCATCGAGACAAGTCGGCGCGCTTGGCGTGGCTCGAATCCGTCAAGATCAAGTCTCCGCGGATGTCGGCCGTAGTTCAAACTCCCAAATCTGACCTGATGGCCAGGGCGTAGCTTCGATCTGCTCCAGATGACCAAGTGAATTGGCCCGCGGTGCAAAGCCGCCGAATACGAAGATCTGTCCCGGGAGAAAAGTCTCACCCTGGACCATGTCGTTGTTGATGATCGAAGGAGCCATCGGGCAAAAAGATGACGGCACAGAGGAACTCTCAATGAAAGCACCAATCTCGGTGTCAAAACCGGCGGGTCTCGGGTAGGGGGTCCCGAACTGTGCGTCTAGGCGGATGGTAATAGGGGACAAGGGACACGATGTTTTTACCCAGGTTCGGGCCCTCTCGATGGAGGTAAAACCCTACTCCTGCTTGATTAATATTGATGATATGGGTAGTACAAGAGTGGATCTACCACGAGATCAGAGAGGCTAAACCCTAGAAGCTAGCCTATGGTATGATTGTTGTTCGTACTATGGACTAAAACCCTCCGGTTTATATAGACACCAGATATGGTTAGGGTTACACAGAGTCGGTTACAACGGTTGGAGATCTACATATCCATATCGCCAAGCTTGCCTTCCACACCAAGGAAAGTCCCATCCGGACACGGGACGAAGTCTTCAATGTTGTATCTTCATAGTCCAGGAGTCCGGCCAACGGTGATAGTTCGGCTATCCGGACACCCCCTAATCTAGGACTCCCTCAGTGGGCGACGGCCATGGTGGGATAGACAAGGTTGCTTCTTCGTGGACCCTTCTTGGGTGGAGCCCTCCGTGGACTCACAAGAACTGCTACCCTTCGTGGGTTGAAGTCTCCATCAACGTGGATGTACGATAGCACCACCTATCGGAACCACGACAAAAATATCCGTGTCTCCAATTGCGTCTGAATCCTCCAAACCCTTCCCTTTACATTCTTGCAAGTTGCATGCTTTAATTTCCGCTTCCTATATACTCTTTTCATGCTTGCTTGAATTGTGTGAAGATTGCTTGACTTGTGCAAAAATAGCTAAAATCTGCCAAAGTCTAAAATTGGGAAAAGGTTAAGTTTTTTATTTGTCAAGTAGTCTAATCATCCCCCCCCTCTCTAGACATACTTCAAGGTCCTACAAGTGGTATCAGAGCTTTGGTCTCCATTTGCTTTGATTTCCATAGCTTTTGGTGGTCATAGCCTTGGTTTCACAACCTAGGAGAGTATGGCGTCTAGCGAGGGAAATTATCACCGTAGAGGTCCTTACTTTGATGGCACTAATTTTGCTAGTTGGAAGCATAAGATGAAAATGCATATTCTCGGACATAACCCCACCGTTTGGGCTATTGTGTGTATTGGCTTGCAAGGTGAATTCTTTGATGGGAGAGAACCGAACCGTGAAGCTAGCGCGGATGAGTTGAAGATGCTACAATACAACGCTCAAGCTTGTGATATCCTCTTCAATGGCTTGTGCCCCGAAGAATTCAACAAAATCAGCCGTCTTGAGAATGCAAAGGAAATTTGGGATACTTTGATTGATATGCATGAAGGTACCGACTCCGTCAAGGAATCCAAGTTGGATGTGCTCCAAAGTCAGCTTGACAAGTTCAAAATGAAGGATGGTGAAGGTGTCGCTGAAATGTACTCTATGCTTGCTCTTATCACAAATGAGATTGCCGGCTTAGGAAGTGAAGAGATGACCGATGATTCATCATCAAGAAGATCCTAAGAGCATTGGATGGAAAATATGATACCGTGTGCACATTGATCCAAATGATGCCAAATTACAAAGATCTCAAGCCAACGGAAGTCATTGGAAGAATTGTTGCTCATGAGATGTCACTCAAGGATAAGGAGGAACTTCACAACAAGTCAAGTGGTGCTTACAAAGCCTCATGTGAAGCCCCCACATCATCAAGTGAGAAACAAACCTTCAATGAAGAATTGAGCTTAATGGTGAAGAACTTCAACAAATTCTACAAGAGTAGAAGCAAAGAAAGAAGCTCTAAGTCAAGATCCTACAATGACAAAAGATCTTCTAGTCGAGAGCGTAATTGCTACAATTGTGGGAAACCCAGACACTACTCCAATGAGTGTACGGTACCCTACAAATGAAGAGAAGATTCTCCAAAGAGAAGAAGTAGAAGAGAAGAATCACCACCAAGAGAGAGAAGGAGTAGAGATGATCGTTTTGAACGAAGACCCTCACGGAGAAGCAAGGATTCGGAAAGGAAGGACAAGTCATCAAAGAGCTACACAAAACGAAGACATCAAGCTCATGTTGGTGAATGGGTATCCGGCTCCGACTCCAACAATCACTCCGAGAGAAGCTATCACTCCGACTCCGAATACACTCAAGATGAAGGTGTTGCCAGTCTAGCACTTGTGTCAACCAACTCCTACGACATATTTGATTCACCAAATGAAGGAATTGGAAGATGCTTCATGGCCAAAGGTCCTAAGGTAACACACCCCGAGTATGTTGATTTTAATAGTGATGAAGATGACTTGTTAGGTGATGATGATTTACTTGTTGACAACTCTAGTGATGAATAATATGATGAAACGTCAATTAATCATGCTAATCAAAATGAAACGAATGACAATGATAAGGAGAAGATTGAGCTACTAACTAAAGAACTAAACACTCTTAAGTTAGCTCATGAAACTATCTTCAAAGATCATCGAGAATTTTTAAGGGCTCATGAGAAGTTACGCTTTGAAAAGCTCAATCTTGAGCAAGAGCATGAGTTCCTAAAAGCAATCAATGATGATCTCCGTAAGAAAAGTTCTTCTTACATTGCCAAGCGTTTACTCTTATCTACTTACATGCCTCAAGTCAAGTCTAGCAACAAGAACAAGAAAGATTCTTCCTATAATAGTAACAATAACAATGCTAAATCCAATATTGTGGCTTCTAGTTGTTCTCTTGATTCCACTAATGATTCTCTTAGCCAAGTTACACTTGAGCAAGAAAACAGCTTAATGAATGGAATTATAGAGAAAGGTGTATACAAGAGCCTTGCCGGGAGTAAGCAATTCGAGGAAATTGTACGTAAGCAAGGAAGGCACCGGAAGAATCAAGGTGTTGATTTTGAACGAAAGTTCAATGCTAATGGAGTAGAGTGGGAATAAGATCAATACCCCAAGACGAAGTTTGTCCCTCAACAAGAGAAGTATGATCCTACTTCCTTCAAAGGAACACAAGCACAAGATGATCTTCCACCACAAGACCACAAGAACAAAGGCAAGGACAAGCTTCAAGAGGAGATTGATGCATTTGAAGAAGCACCTAAGGCCTTGGTCAAGTGGGTTCCCAAGACTACGTCAAGTTCTACTTCATCAAGTACAACTACTACACCAAGGATTCCCATCAAGATGATGTGGATCCCGAAGAAGAAGAACTAGAGAGTTCTTGAGGGTGACTCCGCCAACATTCTTCACTCATATCATTATGGCAAGGACAAGTGCAGTCAACTTCCATATCTTGCACTAGTTCAAGGAGTCACAAACCCTCATGTTGGTAAGGCAAGGGACAAGGTAACCTAATGTTTTCATGGACATCATTTTGTGTGTGCATCACTCTATGTCTATGGATATACTTGTTTGCTCCTTGTGGGACTAACCCATGTAGGTATTGAAAGTGCAACTCACTTCGAAGGATTGCTCCAAAAGATCTATATCAACATTGAGCATCCACATCTTCAACACCTACATGAAGTCATCATCGACAAAACCCAAGGTTAGTTCATCCCTCTAAGGGGGGATCTCACATCTAGGGGGAGCTTAACTCCAAGAAATGAGTCAAAGAAACTCTAATGATGTGAACACATAAATGCTTTATGTAAAAGTGGTAACCCCACTTGAGCTTAAACGATTAGTATGACCTATGATCAAATGTTCTCATTTGACTCCTAAGTCAATATACTCATATATAGATGACCTAGTCATCGCCAATTGCTTGATAGATGCTATAATTGGTTGTGCATGCTTTGTCACATATTTCATTTTTCATTTTATTGTGTGAGCATGTTGGTTGCATATTTTACTCATTCGAGGACATCCACTTGTTGTTTTGATTGATTGGTTTCTTTTTCTTTGGCCAAGTGGATGGACAAGAATGCCTAAGAACCTTCTCTAGCTATCTATGCTTTTCTCGTCTCAAACTCTATTCATGCTACATCACAAAATTTGATCAAGTCAGATTCGAACCACTCGTGTGAGGAGCACTCTGAGTCCCGATTAAGTCATACACTTAAACTTCCAAAACTTCTTTGTGATTTTCGGTCTGACCGATTCCTCAATTTCGGTCGTACCGAGATCACTAAGTCGATCTAGGTTTTCAATCTCGGTGCAACCGATTTGAACTTTTCGGTCACACCGAGTTGCTGTAATTGTTAACAGTTATGCATCTCGGTTCCACCGACTTGTTCCACTCGGTCACACCGACAGTGTCGGGCTATGTATTCACACGGGAAAATTTTGGAAAACTTTCTCCGAAACTCTTCGCCCGTGCATAGCTCGCTCTGCCTACTACGTCTCCGGATCGTCGACTTCGTCGCCAGCCGCCCCCTGTCGCTGGTCTCCGCCGCCGTCAACGGATTTCATCTCCGCCATTGCCGCCGTGCGAGTTCACCGCCGAACTAGGGTATGAACTCGATCACAGTGCTATCCTCCTCTAATTCTCAGCACATTGTGTTTGTTATGCTTCTTGCCACGATTGAAACACCTCTATCCAGTCAAAACAATCCTTAGAATAGGTGTGATTCGAAAACTTAGGGTTAGGTTTCCGTCGAAACCATCTCGGACCCACCGAGTTGAAAAACTCGGTCCCACCGATTTGACTAACGCCATTGCACTAGTAACTCTCGGTCTGACCGAGAATTGCTAATCGGTGTGACCGATTTTAAAACTTAGTGAAACCCTAGCAGTCTCGGTACCACCGAATTGTGACTCGGTCTGACCGAGTTCACTAGTTTAGGTTCCAAAACTGCTTCGGTATCACCAAGTTTGAAAATCGGTAGATCCTGAATGCTTTCTATGGAAAACTAAAACTAAGCTTTTGAATCATTCTTTTGCAAAAATCTCTGCATTTTGTGATGCTCATCCACTCTACCTCATCTATAACTATTCACAGGGTCAGCAGTCAGTGTGTGCAGCATGTCAGACCAAAGTGACAGCCAAAACAGGTCAAAAGAGCAGATTCACATGAGTGAGGGCACTAGTCCCTCCAGCAGCTCAGATGAGGGAAGCAGAAGCACACCCAGCAATTTGCCCAAAGCTGCCACTAGGACAAGGAAGAAGAAGACCTCAGAGTCTGCGGATGAGGATTATGTGGCAGTTGAGGATGAGGCTAGTTCAAAGAAGAGAGTGCTCAAGAAGGAGTACAGCTCAACCGCAGTAAAGCCATGAATGAAAATCAAAAGGCCTGCAGGAAGACAAACAATGTCTAAAGCCAGAGTATCCAATCAAGTATCTTTGGAATCCCAACCCAAAGAGCCTGTTGCAGAAGGAAAGAAAAGGAAGGAAAGGGTCAAGAAGACCACAGCCAGAGTGATTGAAAAGCCTTCCATGATGGAAGAAGAAGAGGTTGCTGCACCAGCACCCAAGGCACAAAAGCTGATGGGTGATGCCATAAAGTCAAGGGCTGCAACTTCAAAGCCCAAAGAAGCACCCAAAGCTGCCCCCAAGCCCAAGAGTGCACCTAAGAGGAATACCAGGAATATACCAATGCTGAAAAGAACAAGGCCCCAAAGGCTCGATGTTGTTGCTGAGGAAGATGATGAAGGACAAGTCCTGAGAAAGCTCAAACCCAAGATTCCAGACCACAATGATGCTCATCCTGTGGCTGAGAACATGAAGATCAGGAGAGATTCAGGGTTGAGGCTATGGAGAGAGTCAGATCCATATGCCACCAGGAGAAGGACTGCTCTTGATTACAGGTTCCACACAAAGGAGTAGCAGGACTTCTATGAGACAATCTTGTTGGACAAGAAACCCATAGTGTGTGATATGAGGTGGGTCAACTGGACCTACATGAAGGAGAATGAAGAACACTATCCTGGAGTGTATGACAGCTTCAGTGCATGTGGAGTTGCAGATTTTGTTGGGCAGAAGATCACAAACTGGAATGATGAGCTCATTATGCAATTCTACTCCACAACACATTTCTATCCAGATGGCAGGATAGTTTGGATGTCTGAAGGAACGAGATACCAATCAACCATTGAGGAATGGGCAAGTCTGATCAATGCCCCAAAGGAGAGTGAAGATGACTTGGAAATTTATGCCAAGAAGAAGATGGATCATAACTCTATGTCACAGATGTACAAGGAGATCCCAGATGAAGCACTTGAGACTTTCAAGTTTGGGTCAGTTCATTTTCTTCTGTCTGGGCTGCCAACGATCAACTGGATCCTAAGGCACACTCTGTTGCCCAAATCAGGTGACCACAACATGATCAGAGGGCATGCAATTAATTTGCTACACATATTTGATGTGCCCCAGAAATTCAAGGTCATGAGCCTCATAGTTGAGACTATCAAGTGGACAGCAGCAGACCAAAAGAGAAGCTCTGGATATGCCCCACAAATTCAGGAGTTGATTAACTCAAAGATGGGCACATGGAAATATCTGTTGGATAAGGAACACTTTGTTCTCTATCCTGACTTTGAGGACAATCAAGTAGTCATGAATGAGAATGAACCATCATCAGTACAAGCTCAAGTGAAGAAGGAGAAAGCAAGGAAAGAGAAGGCTGACAAGATGCCAAATCTAGCAGAGGCATCTGAGTACTTTTTGAAGAGCAAGCAGGACCAGCTTGGTTACTTGATAGCATCAACTCTGCGGATTGAGAAGGGGTTGGCCACCCTAACTCAAAACCAGGAGAGCCTGGAAAGAATCATGGAACAAAAATTCTATGATCTTGATGTCAAAGTAACTGAGATTCAGTCAGTTGTGGAGCAGCTACAGGATGACATGCAGGAGAGGAAGGGCAGGACAACAACTGATGCTTTTGCCAGAGTGCCTCGAGCTCAGAGATCAGCTGTAGAGCCAGTACCAGACACCAGAGTCACTTCATCTGCTCCAGCTACAGCTCCAGCGCAACCAGCTCCAGCACCAACTCCTTCAGCTCCTTCCACATCAACTGAAGTCTTCGTCCAAGGAGCCATCTCTACGCCACCAGCTGAAGACCAAGCCTGAGAGACAACATAGTACTATGCATTTTCTAGGAACTTTTTGGTAACTTGTTGCCAAAGGGGGAGAAAAATGTATAGATCATAGGCTTCGAGAGAGAGAGAGAGTTTGCTTTTATTCTCTCTTATCTTTTGATTGCTTGAGATACTATGCTATTACCTGTGAGACATTGATGATCATGTGTTTGATCATAAGCTACACTTATGCTTGTTAGATGATATTATCTCACTTATCCTTATATGATCATTCACTTTGCTTGGTGATGAGTGCATGTATTCAATCTTTATTATTTTAAGCGCTCCACAAAGATGTATGTGACATGGAAGAGTAACCCATGAGCCTAATTCCTTGTGCATTTGCAGTCCAAAGCAAATCTTAAAAGATGCACAAATTTAGGGGGAGCTCTTGCTTATCACATACTTCTCAAAGCGACGATGTTTTTCAATCTTATTATCGTTTGTCGAAGCTTTGATCTATATGTTTGTTGGGGAACGTAGTAATTTCAAAAAAATTCCTACGCACACGCAAGACCATGGTGATGGCATAGCAACGAGAGGGGAGAGTGTCTGTCCACGTACCCTCGTAGACCAAAAGCGGAAGCGTTATAACAACGCGGTTGATGTAGTCGTACGTCTTCACGATCCGACCGATCCAAGCACCGAACGTACGGCACCTCCGAGTTCTGCACACGTTCAGCTCGATGGCGATCCCGGACTCGATCCAGCAAAGTGTCGGGATGAGTTCCACAAGACGACGGCGTGGTGACGATGATGATGCTCCACCGACGCAGGGCTTCGCCTAAGCTCCACGACGATATGACTTCTCCGGCGCGGGGCTTCGCCTAAGCTCCGCGACGATATGACCAAGTGGAATATGGTGGAGGGGGCACCGCACGGCTAAGGAACGATCCGTAGATTAACTTGTGTGTCATGGGGTGCCCCCTGCCCCGTATATAAAGGATCAAGGGAGGAGGTGGCGGCCTGGGAGGGCGCACCAGGGGGGAGTCCTACTCCCACCGGAGTAGGACTCCTCCTTTCCTAGTAGGAGTAGGAGAGAAGGAGGGAAAGGAGAAGGAAGGAAGGAGGGGCGCAGCCCTCCCCTAGTCCAATTCGGACTAGGCCTTGGGCGCGCGGCCTGCCCTAGGCAGCCCTCTCTCTTTCCCGCAGGGCCCAATAAGGCCCAATACTTCTCCCGGCGAATTCCGTAACTCTCAGGTACTCGAAAATACCGAATCATTCGGAACCTTTCCGAACTCCGAATATAGTCGTCCAATATATTGATCTTTACGTCTCGACCATTTCGAGACTCCTCGTCATGTCCCCGATCTCATCCGGGACTCCGAACTCCTTTGGTACATCAAAACTCATAAACTCATAATATAACTGTCATCGAAACCTTAAGCGTGCGGACCCTACGGGTTCGAGAACTATGTAGACATGACCTAGAACCATTCTCGGTCAATAACCAATAGCGGAACCTGGATGCCCATATTGGTTCCTACATATTCTCTGAAGATCTTTATCGGTCAAACCGCATAACTACATCGTTGTTCCCTTTGTCATCGGTATGTTACTTACCCGAGATTCGATCGTCGGTATCCAATACCTAGTTCAATCTCGTTACGGTAAGTCTCTTTACTCGTTCCGTAATACATCATCTCACAACTAACTTATTAGTTGCAATGCTTGCAAGGCTTATGTGATGTGTATTACCGAGAAGGCCTAGAGATACCTCTCCGACAATCGGAGTGACAAAACCTAATCTCAAAATCGCCAACCCAACATGTACCTTTGGAGACACCTGTAGTACTCCTTTATAATCACCCGATTCGTTGTGATGTTTGGTAGTACCCAAAATGTTCCTCCGTAAACGGAGTTGCATAATCTCATAGTTACAGGAACATGTATAAGTCATGAAGAAAGCAATAGCAACATACTAAGCGATCAAGTGCTAGGCTAACGGAATGGGTCATGTCAATCAGATCATTCTCCTAATGATGTGATCCCGTTAATCAAATGACAACTCATGTCTATGGTTAGGAAACATAACCATCTTTGATTAACGAGCTAGTCAAGTAGAGGCATACTAGTGACACTTTGTTTGTCTATGTATTCACACATGTATTATGTTTCGGTTAATACAATTCTAGCATGAATAATAAACATTTATCATGATATAAGGAAATAAATAATAACTTTATTATTGCCTCTAGGGCATATTTCCTTCAGTCTCCCACTTGCACTAGAGTCAATAATCTAGTTCACATCGCCATGTGATTTAACATCAATAGTTCACATCTATATGTGGTTAACACCCATAGTTCACATCGACATGTGACCAACACCCAAAGGGTTTACTAGAGTCTGTAATCTAGTTCACATCGCTATGTGATTAACACCCAAAGAGTACTAAGGTGTGATCATGTTTTGCTTGTGAGATAATTTTAGTCAACGGGTCTGTCACATTCAGAGCCGTAAGTATTTTGCAAATTTCTATGTCTATAATGCTCTTGCACGGAGCTACTCTAGCTAATTGCTCCCACTTTCAATATGTATCCAGATTGAGACTCGAGTCATCTAGATTAGTGTTAAAACTTGCATCGACGTAACCCTTTACGACGAACCTTTTTCACTTCCATAATCGAGAAATATTTCCTTAGTCCTCACTAAGGATGTTCTTGACCAATGTCCATGATCTACTCCTAGATCACTATTGTACTCCTTGCCAAATTCAGCGCAAGGTATACAATAGGTCTGTACATAGCATAGCATACTTTATAGAACCTATGGTGAGGCATAGGGAATGACTTTCATTCTCTTTTCTATTTTCTGTCGTGGTCGGGTTTTGAGTCTTACTCAATCTCACACCTTGTAACACAGGCAAGAACTCTTTCTTTGACTGTTCCATTTTGAACTACTTCAAAATCTTGTCAAGGTATGTATTCATTGAAAAACTTATCAAGCGTCTTGATCTATTTCTATAGATCTTGATGCTCAATATGTAAGCAGCTTCACCGAGGTCTTTCTTTGAAAAAACTCCTTTCAAACACTCCTTTATGCTTTGCGAATAATTCTACATTATTTCCGATCAACAATATGTCATTCACATATACTTATCGAAAGGCTGTAGTGCTCCCACTCACTTTCTTGTAAATACAGGCCTTTCCAAAAGTCTCATATAAAATCATATGCTTTGATCAACACATCAAAGCGTATATTCCAACTCCGAGATGCTTGCACCAGTCCATTGATGGATCGCTGGAGCTTGCACATTTTGTTAGCACCTTTAGGATTGACAAAATCTTCTGGTTGCATCATATACAACTCTTCTTTAAGAAAACCATTAAGGAATGCAGTTTTGACATCCATTTGCCGATTTCATAAAATGTGGCAATTGCTAACATGATTCGGACAGACTTTTAAGAATCGATACAAGTGAGAAAATCTCATTGTATTCAACATCTTGAACTTTGTCTAAAACCTTTTTCGACAAGTCTAGCTTTGTAGATAGTAACACTACTATCAGTGTCCATCTTCCTCTTGAAGATCCATTTATTTAACATGGCTTGCTGATCATAGAGCAAGTCAATCAAAGTCCATACTTTGTTCTCATACATGGATCCTATCTCAGATTTCATGGCCTCAAGCCATTTCGCGAACTGGGCTCATCATCGCTTCCTCATAGTTCGTAGGTTCATCATGGTCTAGTAACATGACTTCCGAACATGATTACCGTACCACTCAGTGCGGATCTTACTCTGGAAGACCTCGAGGTTTGGTAGCAACTTGATCTGAAGTTTCATGATCATCATCATTAACTTCCTCACTAATTGGTGTAGGAATCACTTTGGAACTGATTTCTGTGATGAACTACTTTCCAATAAGGGAGAAGGTACAATTACCTCATCAAGTTCTACTTTCCTCCCACTCACTTCTTTCGAGAGAAACTTCTTCTCTAGAAAGGATCCATCTTAACAACGAAAAACTTGCCTTCGGATCTGTGATAGAAGGTGTACCCAATAGTTACCTTTGGGTATTTCTATGAAGACGCACTTTTCCGATTTGGGTTCGAGCTTATCGGTGAAAACTTTTCACATAAGCATCACAATTCAAACTTTAAGAAACGACAGCTTAGGTTTACTGCTAAACCATAGTTCATACGGTGTCGTCTCAACGTATTTAGATGGTGCCCTTTTAAACGTGAATGCAGCTGTCTCTAATGCATAACCCCAAAATGATAGTGGTAAACCGATAAGAGACATCATAGATCGCATCATATCCAATAAAGTGCGGTTACGACGTTCGGACACACCATAACATTGTGGTGTTCCAGGTGGCGTGAGCTGTGAAACTATTCCACATTATTTTAATTGAAGACCAAACTCGTAACTCAATTATTCGTCTTCGCGATCAGATCGCAGAAACTTTATTTTCTTGTTACGATGATTTTTCCACTTCACTCTGAAATTCTTTGAACCTTTCAACTATTTCAGACTTATGTTTCATCAAGTAGATATACCCATATCTGCTCAAATCATCATGTGAAGGTTAGAAAATAACGATACTTGCCACGAGCATCAACACTCATTGGATCGCATACATCGGTATGTATTATTTCCAATAAGTCAGTAGCTTGTTCCATTGTTCCGGAGAACGGAGTTTTAGTCATCTTGCCCAAACGGCACGGTTCGCAAGCATCAAATGATTCAAACCAAGTGATTTCAAAAATCCATCTTTATGGAGTTTCTTCATGCGCTTTACACCGATATGACCCCAAACGGCAAGTGCCACAAATAAATTGCACTATCATTATTAACTTTACATCTTTTGGTTTCAATATTATGAATATGTGTATCACACGATCGAGATCCAACAAACCATTTTCATTGGGTGTATGACCATAGAAGGTTTTATTCATGTAAATGAACAATAATTATTCTCTAACTTACATGAATAACCGTATTGCAATAAACATGATCAAATCATATTTATGCTCAACATAAGCGCCAAATAACATTTACTTAGGTTCAACACTAATCCCGAGAGTATAGGGAGTGTGCGATGATGATCATATCAATCTTGGAACTACTTCCAATACTCATCGTCACTTCCCTTTAACTAGTCTCTGTTTATTCAGTAACTCCTGTTTGAGTTACTAATCTTAGCAACCTAACAGTATCAAATACTCAGGGGCTACTATAAACACTAGTAAGGCACACATCAATAACCTGTATATCAAATATACTTTTGTTCACTTTGCCATCCTTATTATCCACCAAATATTCAGGGCATTTCCGCTTCGGTGACCATTTCCTTTGCGAGTGTAAGCACTCGGTTTCAGCTTTGGTCCAGCTTTGGGCTTCTTCAGGGGAGTGACAACTTACTTGTCTTTCTACTTGAAGTTCCCTTTCTTTCCTTTGCCCTTCTCTTGAAACTAGTGGTCTTGTCAATCATCAACACTTGATGCTCTTTCTTGATTTCTACCTTCGTCGATTTCAACATCACGAAGAGCTCGAATCGTTTTCGTCATCCCTTGCATACTGTAGTTCATCACGAAGTTCTAGTAACTTAGTGATGGTGACTAGAGAATTCTGTCAATCACTATCTTATCTGGAAGATTAACTCCCACTTGATTCAAGCGATTAAAGTACCTAGACAATCTGAGCACATGCTCACTAGTTGAGCGATTGTCCTCCATCTTTTAGCTATAGAACTTGTTGGAGACTTCATATCTCTCAACTCGGGTATTTGCTTGAAATATTAACTTCAATTCCTAGAACATCTCATATGGTCCATGACGTTCAAAACGTCTTTGAAGTCCCGATTCTAAGCCGTTAAGCATGGTGCACTAAACTATCAAGTAGTCATCATATTGAGCTAGCCAAACGTTCATAACGTATGCATCTGCTCCTGCAATAGGTCTGTCACCTAGCGGTGCATTAAGGACATAATTCTTCTGTGCAGCAATGAGGATAAACCTCAGATCACGGATCCAATCCGCATCATTGCTACTAACATTTTTCAATACAATTTTCTCTAGGAACACATATAAAAACATCGGGAAGCAAAAACATAGGGAAGCAACAATGTGAGCTATTGATCTACAACATATTTTGCAAAATACTACCAGGACTAAGTTCATGATAAATTAAAGTTCAATTAATCATATTACTTAAGAACTCCCACTTAGACAGACATCTCTCTAGTCATCTAAGTTATCACGTGATCCAAATCAACTAAACCATAACCGATCATCACGTGAGATGGAGTAGTTTTCAATGGTGAACATCACTATGTTGATCATATCTACTATATGATTCACGCTCGACCTTTCGGTCTCCGTGTTCGAGGCCATATCTGCATATGCTAGGCTCGTCAAGTTTAACTCGAGTATTCTGCGTGTGCAAAACTGGCTTGCACCGTTGTAGATGGACGTGAGCTTATCACACCGATCATCACGTGGTGTCCGGGCACTCTGAACTTTAGCAACGGTGCATACTCGGGAGAACACTTCTTGATAATTTTAGTGAGAGATCATCTTATAATGCTACCGTCAATCAAAGCAAGATAAGATGCATAAAGGATAAACATCACATGCAATCAATATAAGTGATATGATATGGCCATCATCATCTTGTGCTTGTGATCTCCATCTCGAAGCACCGTCATGACCACCATTGTCACCGGTAGCGACACCTTGATCTCCATCGTAGCATCGTTGTCGTCTCGCCAACTATTGCTTCTATGACTATCGCTACTGCTTAGTGATAAAGTAAAGCAATTACATGGCTTTTGCATTTCATACAATAAGCGACAACCATATGGCTCCTGCCATTGCCGATAACTTCGGTTACAAAACATGATCATCTCATACAATAAAATATAGCATCACGTCTTGACCACATCACATCACAACATGCCCTGCAAAAACAAGTTCGACGTCCTCTACTTTGTTGTTGCAAGTTTTACGTGGCTGCTACGGGCTGAGCAAGAACCGTTCTTACCTACGCATCAAAACCACAACGATAGTTTGTCAAGTTGGTGCTGTTTTAACCTTCGCAAGGACCGGTCGTAGCCACACTCGGTTCAACTAAAGTGAGAGAGACAGACACCCGCCGGTCACCTTTAAGCAACTAGTGCTCGGAGTGGTGAAACCAGTCTCGCGTAAGCGTACGCGTAATGTCGGTCCGGACCGCTTCATCTCACAATACCGCTGAACCAAAGTATGACATGCTGGTAAGCAGTATGACTTATATCGCCCACAACTCACTTGTGTTCTACTCGTGCATATGACATCAACGCATAAAACCTGGCTCGATACCATCATTGGGGAACGTAGTAATTTCAAAAAATTCCTACGCACACGCAAGACCATGGTGATGGCATAGCAGCGAGAGGGGAGATGTCGTCCACGTACCCTCGTGAGACCGAAAGCGAAGCGTTATAACAACGCGGTTGATGTAGTCGTGCGTCTTCACGATCCGACCGATCCAAGCACCGAGCGTCACGGCACCTCCGAGTTCTGCACACGTTCAGCTCGATGGCGATCCCGGACTCGATCCAGCAAAGTGTCGGGGATGAGTTCCGTCAAGACGACGGCGTGGTGGCGATGATGATGCTCCACCGGCGCAGGGCTTCGCCTAAGCTCCACGACGATATGACTTCTCCGCGCGGGGCTTCGCCTAAGCTCCGCGACGATATGGCGAAGTGGAATATGGTGGAGGGGGCACCGCACACAGCTAAGGAACGATCCGTAGATCAACTTGTGTGTCATGGGGTGCCCCCTGCCCTCGTATATAAAGGATCAAGGGAGGAGGTGGCCGCCCTGGAGGGCGCACCAAGGGGAGTCCTACTCCCACCGGGAGTAGGACTCCTCCTTTCCTAGTAGGAGTAGGAGAGAAGGAGGGAAAGGAGAAGGGAAGGAAGGAGGGGCAGCCCTCCCCTAGTCCAGTTCGGACTAGGCCTTGGGGCGCGCGCCTGCCCTAGGCAGCCCTCTCTCTTTCCCAGGGCCCAATAAGGCCAATACTTCTCCCGGCGAATTCCGTAACTCTCGGTACTCGAAAAATACCGAATCATTCGAACTTTTCGAACTACGAATATAGTCGTCCAATATATCGATCTTTACGTCTCGACCATTTCGAGACTCCTCGTCATGTCCCCGATCTCATCCGGGACTCCGAACTCCTTCGGTACATCAAAACTCATAAACTCATAATATAACTGTCATCGAAACCTTAAGCGTGCGGACCCTATGGGTTCGAGAACTATGTAGACATGACCTAGAACCATTCTCGGTCAATAACCAATAGCGGAACCTGGATGCCCATATTGGTTCCTACATATTCTCGAAGATCTTTATCGGTCAAACCGCATAACTACATCGTTGTTCCCTTTGTCATCGGTATGTTACTTACCCGAGATTCGATCGTCGGTATCCAATACCTAGTTCAATCTCGTTACGTAAGTCTCTTTACTCGTTCCGTAATACATCATCTCACAACTAACTTATTAGTTGCAATGCTTGCAAGGCTTATGTGATGTGTATTACCGAGAAGGCCTCGAGATACCTCTCCGACAATCGGAGTGACAAAACCTAATCTCGAAATCGCCAACCCAACATGTACCTTTGGAGACATCTGTAGTACTCCTTTATAATCACCCGATTACGTTTAGGCGTTTGGTAGTACCAAAGTGTTCCTCCGTAAACGGAGTTGCATAATCTCATAGTTACAGGAACATGTATAAGTCATGAAGAAAGCAATAGCAACATACTAAGCGATCAAGTGCTAGGCTAACGGAATGGGTCATGTCAATCAGATCATTCTCCTAATGATGTGATCCCGTTAATCAAATGACAACTCATGTCTATGGTTAGGAAACATAACCATCTTTGATTAACGAGCTAGTCAAGTAGAGGCATACTAGTGACACTTTGTTTGTCTATGTATTCACACATGTATTATGTTTCCGGTTAATGCAATTCTAGCATGAATAATAAACATTTATCATGATATAAGGAAATAAATAATAACTTTATTATTGCCTCTAGGGCATATTTCCTTCAATGTTGTCATCAATTACCAAAAAGGGGGAGATTGAAAGTGCAACTATCCCTAGGTGGTTTTGGTAAATCATAACAGCATATAGCTCATTGAGCTAATGCTATTCCAAGACAAATATTTCGGGAAAACTCAATGAATGGCATGGCATGGATGATGAAAGTGGATCCCTCAAAATATTAAGGACAAAGGATTGGCTCAAGCTCAAAGGCTCAAGACTCTACATTTTACATTTTAGTGATCCAAGATCACATTGAGTCTATAGGAAAAGCCAATACTATCAAGGAGGGATGAAGTGTTGCTTAATGAGCCTCTTTCTTCATGTGCTTAGTGATATGCTACAAAACCCTCAACTACTTTCTCACATCCACATATGACCTAAACCTAAAGTAAAACTCGGCCCCACCGATTCTTTCTATCCGGCGCCACCGAGTTCAGATGTCATAGCCATTGCCACAAACCCTAGGCAAATCGGTTTCACCGATAGGGATCTCGGTCTCACCGAGATGGGATTATAATCTCTGTTTCCCTTAGTAATGTTTCGGTCTAACGAAGTGAGCGTCAGTCCCACCGAGATTGCAATGTAAACTCTCTGTTTCCTTTTCGTAACTTTTCGGTCTCACCGAAAAGCGAATCAGTCCCACCGAGTTTACTGACCAATTCTCTGGTTAGCTAATTACCAAAATCGGTCTCACCGAGTTTGTATGTCAGTCTCACCGAGATTACGTTATGCCCTAACCCTAACCATATCGGTCCTACCGAGTTGCATGTCGGTCCCACGAAACCACTAAAGGTCACTAGATTTCTTGAATCGGTCCAACCGAGTTTGTTGATTCGGTCCCTTGAGTTTGGTAAATTATGCATAACAGTTAGATTTTGTGTGGAGGCTATATATACCCTCCACCTCCTCTTCATTCGTGGAGAGAGCCATCGAACAAACCTACACTTCCAACTTACCAGTTCTGAGAGAACCACCTACTCATGTGTTGGGACCAAGATATTCCATTCCTACCATATGAATCTTGATCTCTAGCCTTTCCCAAGTTGCTTTCCACTCAAATCTTCTTTCCACCAAATCCAAATCCTGTGAGAGAGAGTTGAGTGTTGGGGAGACTATCATTTGAAGCACAAGAGCAAGGAGTTCATCATCAACACACCATTTGTTACTTCTTGGAGAGTGGTGTCTCCTAGATTGACTATGTGTCACTTGGGAGCCTCCGACAAGCTTGTGGAGTTGAACCAAGGAGTTTGTAAGGGCAAGGAGATCGCCTACTTCGTGAAGATCCACCGCTAGTGAGGCAAGTCCTTAGAAGGATGGCCATGGTGGGATAGACAAGGTTGCTTCTTCGTGGACCCTTCATGGGTGGAGCCCTCCGTGGACTCGCGCAACCGTTACCCTTCGTGGGTTGAAGTCTCCATCAACGTGGGTGTACGATAGCACCACCTATCGGAACCACGACAAAAAAATCCGTGTCTCCAATTGCGTTTGAATCCTCCAAACCCTTCCCTTTACATTCTTGCAAGTTGCATGCTTTAATTTTTGCTGCCTATATACTCTTTGCATGCTTGCTTGAATTGTGTGAAGATTGCTTGACTTGTGCAAAAATAGCTAAAATCCGCCAAAGTCTAAAATTGGGAAAAGGTTAAGTTTTTATTTTGTCAAGTAGTCTAATCACCCCCCCTCCCTCTAGACATACTTCAAGGTCCTACAGCAGTCAACAGAGGTGTTGACTGGTCAAACTGACGTGTGGGTCCAATGGGACCCACCTGTCATACTCTGTTAGGTTAATTAGGGTTTAGGTTAAACTAATTACTGTTTATTTGAACTAACAGGTTAATTAGATTAATTAAATAGGATTAATTAACTTAGTTATTTTAGTTAATTAATTAAATTTATTTTTATTAATATTAATTTTTCTTTAAAAAAACTTTCTAGGGGGTGGGCCCCTGTGTCATTGGGCCGAGGGCCGTAGTGGGTTCGGTCTGCAGGCGCCCGCCGAGCAGCGCCATGTTGATTCTTGGCGCTCAGTGTAGCCAGCGGGCGCATGGCCGTGGGCGCGAGGTCAGCGGACTGGCGAGTCGCCCGAGGCAGGCGTGGCGAGGCCAAGCCGGGCCGGCGGTGAGTGGCGGTGGCTGGCACGGCCTCGCGCGTAAGCGTCTGCAAGAAGGATGCAGCAGGGGCCGCACGGGCGCGGTGCAGAGGGCGCAAGACGCAGCAGCACGACAGCGCTTGGCGCGCGCGACCGTGGCCTGAGCGGGCGCCGGATCGAGCACGATCGCGGGGAGGAGGACCGCGGGACGAAGGCGACCAGGGCCTTGCAGGTGTGGCGCGGCAGCCTTGCACAACTGTGGCGATAGGGCAGTAGCTAGTGGGGCGAGGTCGGGGCGACAGCAGAAGCAGCTGCAACGGCGGGGAGGTTGGCGGGCAAGTGCGGGCGCGGCCACACGCCGGCGCGCGGGTCTTGGCGTGTAGGTGCAATGACGGAGCGCGAGGAAGGGCAAAAGGAGGGGTCTCACGGGGTTGTGTAGGGGACTGGGCAGCGGGGCGTGGGGAGGACGACGGGACGACCAGCAACGGGAAGCTGTCCGTGGCGTCTGGCGGCAATGAGGCGGTCATCGGGCGGCGGCGACGAACGGTTCCCCTCCTCGATCCCGATCCAATCGGGGGAAGAGGGGGGATATTTTGTGGGGGGGGGGGGGAGTCGGGGTGTCGGTGGGTGAGTGGGGGAGTGGGGGGAGGTTATGGGGTGCGGGGTGGGCCGGCCAGGTGGTTTGTCCCAATGGTCTGCTGGGCCAGAGCCCGGGTGGGTTTTCTTTCCTCTTTTTTTTGTTTGTTTTCTCTTTTGTATTTTCTTTATTTTATTTATTTTCTTTTCTATTTTATTTCAATTTAAATTATTTAGGCATTTTATAAAAATGTGTTTATTACACCATATTTACATATGCAATATTTAGTACAAACCGAACATTTTTATTTTAATGTTTGAAAACTTTTATTATTTACCAAACTTTGAATTTGAATTTTGGACCGGTTTTGATCTAACGATAGATTAGCAACAGTAACCGTGGTGATGTGGCACCATTAGCGTGGGATTAATGTAGCTTGTTTATCCGGGCGTCACACATTGAAAGTGCGTTATATCGACTAGAGGGGGGGTGAATAGGCGATTTTTATGAATTTTACAAATTCTTCACTGAGGAATTTGCCGGTGAGGAAATTCCTTAGCGAAGAAATACATGCAGCGGAATAAGTACTCAAAGTAAGCATAGCAGATTACAAGCATAGTCATCATGATGAAATGAAGACAGTCCACAGAGTCTGAAAGCCTAAACACGAGGATAACACAAGATGAAGACAAACAGTGAAGAAATTGAGCTGAGGAAATTGAGAAAGTCTTGATCAAAGTCTTCAAACACAGATATGACAAACACTCAACACAATAATGAGGAAATGAAAGGGTTGAGGAAATAGAACCAGTTAGGTTGGTGAAGACAATGATTTGGTAGACCAGTTCCAACTGCTGTGTCTCGGTTATGCGTCTGGTTGGAGCGGCTGAGTATTTAAACTCGAGGACACGATCCGGACACCCGATCTCTGAGCACGCAGCTCAGGACACCAAGTCCTCACCGTATTCTCCTTGAACTAAGGCCACGCAGAGCCTCGTCCAATCACTCGTGGTAAGTCTTGAGCGACTTCCTAACCTTCACATACTTGGTCACTCGGCGATCCACAATTCCTCTTGGATGCTCTAGACCGTGGCGCCTAACCGTCTGGAAGAAGCACAGTCTTCAAAGGTAAAAGCGTCGGATCCACGCTGATCAATTTCTTGATGATGCTCAATCACTTTGGGTTTGTTTGGGGTTTGGTTTTGGGTTTTCTCTCACTTTGGGTTTTCCTCACTTGATGATTTTCGCTCAAAGTCCTCGGAGGATGGGTTGCTCTCAAATGACAAGTGTCAAGTTCTCTCGAGCAGCCAACCAACTAGTGGTTGAAGGGGCGGCTATTTATAGCCTCGGGAGCAGCCCGACATGATAAGACATAAATGCCCTTAAATGATATGACCGTTAGGTGGAGATATTTTGGGTACAGTGGCCTTGCAAGACAACAACGGTCGGAAATTGGAACATCAAATTCCTCGGGGCTATCATGTTCCTCCTTTGTGTAGGCAATTCGCATGGCGAATTCCTAACTCCTCGATCGAACAAATTCCTCGGTGACGAGAAGAACTTCGTCTCATCCTTTGAAGAAATTGATTGAACTGTATGAGATTTCAAAGGCTTCACTCGAAGGGATTGGTAGGTGAGGATTTTGAGTTGAGCATCAAATGGAAATTTATCCTTAGTATTTCCTCGACCCCTTTAACGATCACGGTGTTTCCTATGACTCAAGAAAGAAAAATGAAACTACGAAAACAAAAGTCTTCACGCTTCATATTCCTCAGCGATTACCAAGTCTTGAAATCACACCAATTTCTTCACTTTCAAAATCTTGAAAGTCTTGAATATCAAATTCTTCACTTGAAGAAATTCATTTTAGGGTTAGACTTTCACCGTAAATATCAAACTCCTCATAGACTTATAGACCTGTGTACACTCATAAGCGCATTAGTTACTTAACCTATAAGTCTTCAATACACCAAAATCACTAAGGGGCACTAGATGCACTTACAATCTCCCCTTTTGGTGATTGATGACAATACAGAGTTAAGTTTTCAACGAGGATAAATATATGAAGTGTAAATACTGATAATGAGGATTTTGATTGCAAGATATAGAAGAACTCCCCACAAGATGTGCATAGTGAGGAAATTGCTTTTGAGGCAATGCACATTTGAAGAATTGAATCATGGAGATCTCCCCTATATCTTGTAATTCATACACGCATTTAACATAAAGTGTGAGGAATTTGAAATGCATGATGAAATATGGTGCTTGATGGTATCACGAGCATGCAAAAATAGTGTCGAGGTCCCCACGAGTATGAGGAAATAGAAACTTCAAAAGTATCAAAGCACCATCGGGTTTAAGATTACAACTCGATCCAATAAAGGTTTCAGAAGAACGAGAGTTGTAACTTAATATAATATAGACAAACACGAGACACGCTTGAAGACTAACTCAAATTTCTCCCCTTTGTCATCGAATGACCAAAAGGATCGGCGAGGACTAACGCTCTTGAAGAATATCAGTTGAAGGCGGAGCGCCAAACATTGTCGGGGTGGTTCGTTGAAGTAGGACCAGCAGCGTGTCTTCCAAATCTTCATTTTCATCGATGTCGCGAGATGAAGAATAGGAGCTGGCCACCAAGGAAGGAACTTTGACCTTCTTGAATTTCTTGGAGGAGGTGCAGACCAGTCAAATTCTTCCTTGAGTCCCATTGATTGCAGTTCTTCTTCATTGTAGACATGTGAGAACAGCCAGTGCGCTTGAAGGTTTCATGTAGATAGTAGTGGTTTTCTTCACTGCATTGTGAGTTGAGGTCAGGTTGTAAAGAAGAGTACCAAACTGACGTTTGACCCACTTGTGATTGCGATCAACCTTCTGATGAAGACTGAGGAGTAACTCACGATCAGTCATCACCCTGGGAGCAGTTGCTTGAGGACCTTGCTTAACTGAGGTATTTGCTGCTGAGTCATGTGTGGCAGAGTCATCATTGGTGGAGTAAGATGCTGCTTTGCGAAACTGTCCATCCAATGGACGAATGCCTTCATCTATCACAGCAGTGGCCTTTCCCTTTTCATCAGCTGAGGCACTTGGTCTTTTGAGGACTTCAATAGGGGGCAGGTAACTGCAGTGGTTCAAAGTGTCAGCCTTGTAATTCAGTGAAGATCTTGATCTGATGAATCGCATGATCCACGGTGCATAAGGTTTCAGCTCAAAAGGTGACATGGCAATGTTAGCCAAAGTCCTCATGAAGAAATCATGGAAATTTATGGGAACGCCATGGATGATGTTGAAAACCATATTCTTCATGATGCCAACGACTTCTTCATCATTCGAGTCGTGGCCCTTGATAGGACTCATAGTCTTCGTCAAGATACGATAGACGGTTCGAGGCACATATAGCAATTCCTTCACGAGGAATTTGGTCCTTGGAGCTTGCCTTGGTTTCAATGGCTTCATCAACACTTGCATATAGTGATTTGAGAGTTCCTTTTCTTCATAGATCGGCGTGCACCGTCAAGCTGGAGGACTGAGTGGAAGGGCACGAAGCAATTCACTTCTTTGGTGCCTTGTAGTGAGTGTTTTCGGTCATCAATCTAAGACCCATGAAGTTACATCTTCAGCATCTCCGGTGATGTGCGGGGTTGCATAGAACTGAAGAATTAGCTCTTCATTCCAATCACAAATGTCGATGCAAAAGTTGAGAAGACCTGCATCGTGAAGAACACTTAGAACGGGCTCAAAGCACAGCAGCGACTCCATATCCACATGAGGAATATGAGCATGATCGAAGATTTTGTCCTTGTTGAAAAGCACCGAGGAATAGAAGTTGGCTTGGTGGCAGTCGAGCGCCTCTTCCTAATCCGAGCAGAGTCATAAGTTGTATTCGATGAAGAACACATGCTCGGCAAAGAAATCTTCAGCCTTGAACTTCTGTTTGGTCGAGAACGGATTCTTCTGTTTCGGCAGAGGGGTGTCAGTCAATTGCATCACAACCTCTGGAACCGTAAGTGCAGGTTCTTCAGCTTGAGGAATTTCTTGGTCCTCAACTTGAGCAGTCTGAGGATTTTCAGCAGCAGCAGCAACAGTTTCATCAGCATCAGGAGCTGGAATTTCTTCATGCACAGGACTCGAGGGATGATTTTCTTCAGAGTCGATTTGTACAGTCTGTGCAGGGGAGTGAGGAACTTGCTGAAGCGGGGTGAAGAGCGGAGAGTTGGGATGTTGATCTTCCCAAAAGTCATCATTGATTACTGGAGTGGTGCATCCAATATCCACATCTTCATTTTCAATTTCCTCGAGAACCAGCTTGAGGAATTTCAGGGTCTGATGAGGGAATGACTGGGGTTGAAGGGACAGCTTCCACTTCAATTTCCTCATCAATTTTCTCGGACGGAGCAGGAGATTGATGTTCTTCATCAGATCCGGTCGGCACTTCATATTCCTCTCCAAAAGGAACCACTTCCTTTGAAGGTATGGAGGAGATAGGAATAGCATCAATAGGGTTTTCAACGGAGCTGGTCATAGGCTTCAATTTCTTGTGCATCGAAGAATCGGCGCAGTGATGCTTTTCTCTTTTTCACAGCAGCTCGTTCCGCAGCCTTGGTTTTCTTCACATCCAAAGCAGATGGAAGAACTGAAACTGGGGTTGGTGCAGGAGGAGCTGAGGCATTTGGAGCAGATACTTCAGGAGCAACTGATGCAGTTCCCCTGTCTTGAACAGTTTCTTCAGGCGCACCACTAGTGGGTGCCCTGGCAGTTTCTTCAGCGGCTGGAATTGCTTCATCAGCCCTGGATTCAACATTTTCTTCAGCAGGCTGAGCTTCAGCGATGCTGGCATTTTCTTCACAAGGCTGAGCAGATGCTTCAGCCTGAGGATTTTCACGTTGCACAGGTGCAGCAACAGTGGTGATTCTCTTCGTCAGATCAACGAATCTGGACTTGACAACTTTCCACTCATCATAGAATGAATCAAAGTTCTTGCTGAGGTTCTGAATTTCAGTTTGAGCTTGAAGAAGTTCCTCAGGTGTCATTTTGACGACATTTTTCTTCAGAAACCTCTCCTTCTTGTATTGAGCCTTCTTGATTTCCTTCGCCTTCTCGAACTTCCATTTTTCCTCAGCAATGAAGTGAGTCAGCATATGACTTTGACCAGGTGTCAAAGGAAGATCAGGCAGAGGGGTATTGGGATCGTTGTGCCAGAGGTCGATGAAATCGAGGACTTTCTTCGGGTCCAAAAGCATTGGCACAGCTGTTCCCTTGGCTCTTGCAGCTCTAGCTTGAGCGGTCTCGATGATTTCTTCAAGTTCTTCATCGATGCCTCATCGTCGATGTACGTGGACGACAAGCTGTTTCTTCTTCGGGCTAGGCCGAGGACCACGTCCAGCTGTAGCTTTTGTCTTCAGCAGCGTCGGGCCAGATGAAGAATTGAAAGCAGCTGAGGAATTTGCAGAGGTGCCTGAGGCAACTGAAAATCCAGCAGTCCTTTGACAAGTGGCGAGATGCACTGGAACTGAAGGCTTGGACGGAGCAGCTGAGGACTTTGTTGGAACAGTAGCAGCGTGAGGAATTTGCTGCTGAGGAATATGCCTGGTAGGAGCTGCTGAGGAACTTGGCCGTGAGGGCACAGATGAAGAAGTACTTGGCTTATTGGCAGACTTCTTTTGCATCGATTTCTTTGGCTTGGCCGAGACCTCAGAGGCAGCAGCAGCGGCAGAATCCTCATTGAATTTCTTCACGGCTTCCTTTGCTTGCTTAGCCAACTTAGCTTGGCGTTTAGCCCATTCATCAGGAAAGTCCTCACCGCGTTTGATGCTAGTGGGATCAGCTACTTGGCCTTGTGCCAAAGGAGCTCTTGGGCATGGAGGATTTAACGCGAATTTCTTCATGTACTTGGGTGTAACATAGCGGTATTCCTTCCATTCGCGTGCCCATCTTCGTTCAATTTTCTGAAGACGCACCTTGCGCTGAGTTTTGCTTTCCTCATCTGGTGTGCAATATTCAGGATATATTTCCTCAGGGATTTCGAAAGCAGTCATGACCTCAGGTTTCTTTCCTCCCTTCTGCGGCTTCTTACCATCTGCCATTTTCTTCAGGTGAGGAAATTGAACAATTGAGTTCTCTGAAGAAGTGTGCAGTTTTTCTTGAGGAACGCTGCAAATGAGTTAAGTTGATGAGAACCTAGGGATTCAGCAGCGAGACATTTGTACCTGTGAACAGAGTATAGGTGCGAGGAATTTGAAGAGGTCATATCGTTCTCGGAGGGTTTTCAAAAGAACAAGGTTGAGGATTTTGACCAGATGAGCCTTGAAGAATTTCAATAAGCGTTCGTTATCTTAGGTTCCAGAGTTGTATAGATCGAAGATCCACACAATTGAGGAATCTTGAAGAAAATCATAGCTTAGAGAAATGGGTCAAGAGATTTGAGGTGTTCATATGTGTGAGGAATTTGAAATAAACACCTTTGAAGAATTTGAAGAAAAAATGAGAATCAAAGCGAGTAAATAAAAGTAACTTTTAATTTACCCGAAGTGAAGAACACGACGAACTGAGATGAACGTTTGGAAGTTCGTCCGTTCAGATCTTCTCCGCCCTAACTTGGCAGAGGAAATCAGCTACGGCGACGGCGGAGTGAAGAAATTCCACGGTCGGCGCGAGTACGTCGGCGAAGAGGTCAAGGCAGTGAAGCTTTTCCTCACCGGCTGACGATGGAGTAGCGGCGGCGCTAGGGTTTCGAGGAGCTCGGCGGAGAGAGATCGGCGAGGTAAAAGAGTGAGGAAGGGAGAGAGGGTATTTATAGCCACGGTGAAAAGCGGCTCGTCCAAAGAATTAGGACGAGCGTGCCTGACCGCTTCCTTCTCACGACATGTGTCACCCACGCATGCTGTGTAGTGGAGATCGTGTGCGATCGTGGGTGGATATAATAATGCATCGTGGGATGCGGAGCGGTTTAGCGGTAAAATAGAAGTTTGGATAAGATTCGTTTTAAAAGTTCCGTTCGCAATTTCTTCAGCTGTCAAGGACACAATGAAGAATTTGAGCGAGTTTCAAAGTAGAACGCACATGAAGAATTTGTGAATGGATTGGGTTGAGTATAGCATAGAGGGGGAAGGGTCCGATCACATTCACTTAGCAGAAAAAGCGACTTGAAGAAAT
Source organism: Aegilops longissima (assembly GCA_021605205.1). Lineage (NCBI taxonomy): Eukaryota > Viridiplantae > Streptophyta > Magnoliopsida > Poales > Poaceae > Aegilops > Aegilops longissima. Next base: position 18,727,643 of record CM038680.1, read on the forward strand.
AGCCATAAGTGAATGCTGTAGAGGACATAAATCCATATATATATATAGCCAATGAAGAAAGACGACGGAAACAGTGAAGAATTTGCAAAGTTGAAGAATTTGAAAAACTGAGGAATTTGAAAAACTGAAGAATTTCAAAAATTGAGAAAAAAAACTCAAATTGAAGATTTTCAACTTTTGTGGTGGCGTGACCCACCGTATAAGAATGATGATTTCAGACACCGCGTACAATTGTCGTAGGGTTCTGAGAATCGAATTCTTCATTAATTTCTTCACACTTAGAGTGTTATTCTTCATTGATTGAAGAAAAACGTTTCTTCATGTGTTGCACATCTAAGTCATCAATTTTGCATAAGTGTTAGGATGTGTGTCCTTTTCAAAGAACATTCGAAGATTCTAAGATATTTAGCTCACACCGCAACTTGCTAAATCTCTTCTCATCCAAGGGCTTAGTGAAGATATCAGCTAGCTGTTCTTCAGTCTTCACATGCTCGATGGAGATGTCGCCCTTCAACACATGATCACGAAGAAAATGATGACGAATTTGAATGTGCTTTGTCTTGAGTGCTGAACTGGGTTGTGAGCAATCTTGATGGCACTCTCATTGTCACAGTAGAGAGGCACATTCTTCACGTTGATGTCGTAGTCCTTGAGGGTTTGCTTCATCCATAGTAATTGAGCACAACACGAGCCAGCAGCAATGTATTCAGCTTCCGCGATGGACGGTGATACAGAGTTCTGTTTCTTGAGGACCAACGGACCAAAGATCGTCCGAGGAAATGACAAGTACCAGAAGTTGACTTGCGGTCCACACGATCACCAGCATAGTCAGAGTCAGAATATCCAATGAGATCAAAAGTAGAGCCCTTGGGGTACCATAATCCTAGTGTTGGTGTGTGAGCTAGATATCAAGAATATGCTTCACAGCCTTATGGTGTGATTCCTTGGTGTAGCTTGAAATCGGGCACACATGCAAACACTAAGCATTATATCTGGCCTAGATGCACATAAGTACAATAAAGAACCAATCATGGAGCGGTATACCTTGTGATCAAGTCAATACCATTTTCATCAAGACATAGATGGCCATTTGTGGGCATAGGAATTTTGACGCCTTTGCAATCTTGCATGCGAATTTCTTCAGGACATCTTTGAGGTATTTCTCCTGAGATATGAATATGCCATTGTGTTGTTGACGAATTTGAAGACCTAAGAAGAATTTCAACTCTCCCATCATAGACATTTGATATTCTTCACTCATCATATAGGCAAATTCATCACTATAACGTTGGTCAGTACAGCCAAAGATAATATCATCAACATATATTTGGCACACAAACAGTTCACCATCATAAGATTTAGTAAAGAGAGTAGGGTCGAGTGAACCGGGTGTGAAGCCATTCTTCACGAAGAATTCCTTCAATGTATCATACCACGCTCGAGGGGCTTGCTTGAGGCCATAGAGGGCCTTATTTAGTCTGAAGACTTTGTCAGGATTCTTTGGATCTTCAAAACCTGGGGGTTGAGCAACATATACTTCTTCCTCAAGCTTACCATTGAGGAATGCACTTTTCACATCCATTTGATATAAAGTGATATTGTGATGGTTAGCATAGGCGAGTAATATGCGAATAGACTCAAGTCTAGCAACAGGTGCAAAGGTTTCATCGAAATCAATTCCTTCAACCTGAGTGTAGCCTTGAGCTACTAGACGTGCCTTATTCCTCACCACAAGACCATTTTCATCTTGCTTGTTGCGATAGATCCACTTTGTGCCAATGATATTATGTTTGCGAGGATCTGGACGTTTGACCAGTTCCCAGACGTTGTTGAGCTCGAACTGATGTAATTCTTCTTGCATGGCCTGAATCCACTCCGGCTCCAGAAATGCTTCATCTACCTTAGTGGGCTCTGTGATAGAGACAAAAGCATAGTGCCCACAAAAGTTAGATAAGTGTGAAGCTTTTGAGCGAGTGAGAGGACTGGCGCTTCAATGTCATCGATGATCTTGTCAACTTGCACTTCTTTTGCAACGCGAGGATGAGCTGGTTGTCTTCGAGGAATTTGACCATTTTCCTCAAGACCATTTTCTTCAGATTTTCTTGAGTGCATCAGCTCGACGTTCTTCGTGTCTGGAATGAATTCTTCAGCAGTTTCTTGATGGGAATGATATCCTCGGTTGCCTTGAACCTGATAGAATCCTCGGTGCTGGTTCATCTAACACAGAAGGTAGGTGCTCTCTTTGCGAGCCATTAGTTTCATCGAACCGCACATCTACAAAGGTCAACAATCTTGTGAAGAGTGATGTTGAAGACTCTGTAGGTGTGCGAGTCCTTCCGTAACCAAGCATAAAACCCTCATGTGCTTTCGTGCAAATTTAGAGGTGTGGTGAGGATCTCTAATCCAGCATTTAGCAATCAAGACTTTGAAATAACTTACATTGGGTTTCTTGTCCGTGAGGAGTTCATAGGCAGTCTTCTTGAAGAATTTGTGAAGATATACTCTGTTGATGATGTGGCACGCAGTGTCAATTGCTTCAATCCGTAAACGACTGGCGTTTTGTATTCATCAAGCATAGTGCGAGCCATCTCAACAAGAGTTCTGTTCTTGCGCTCCACGACGCCATTTTGCCGAGGAGTATAGGGAGCAGATAACTCATGAGTAATACCAAGTTCATCAAGATAGTCATCAAGACCGGAATTCTTGAACTCAGTTCCATTGTCACTTCTGATGTGCTTGATCTTCACACCAAAGTTGGTTGAAGCCCTCGAGGAAAATCGTTTGAAGATTTCCTGCACTTGATTTTTGAAAGTAACAATGTGTACCCATGTGTAACGAGAGTAATCATCAACAATAACAAAGCCATATAGAGATGCATCATTAGTGACGGCTGAGTAATGATTGGGACCAAAGAGGTCCATGTGAAGCAATTCGAAGGGACGAGTAGTGGTCATGATAGTCTTCGCTGGATGCTTGGCCTTGGTCATTTTTCCGGCTTCACAAGCTCCGCATAAGTGATCCTTGAGGAATTTGACATTCTCAATGCCAATGACATGCTTCTTCTTCGCAAGCGTGTGCAAATTCCTCATGCCTGCGTGACCAAGTCGTCGATGCCATAGCCAGCCTTCTGAAGCTTTTGCAAGTAGACACATGGCTGGTTGTGGTCCTGTGGAAAAATCAACAATATACAAGTCTCCTCTCCTAAAGCCTTCGAAGACTTTGGAATTGTCAGCTTCCATAAGCACAACACAACGATACTTGCCAAAGATAACTACCATATCGAGATCACAAAGCATTGAGACTGACATGAGGTTATATCCTAAAGACTCAACAAGCATGACTTTGTCCATGTGCATGTCCTTAGAGATTGCAACCTTACCAAGTCCCAATACCTGACTTTTGCTTTTGTCAGCAAAGATGATATGCTTCAGATGAGATGGTGATAAGGGAGCATCCATCAATAGATTCTTGTCACCAGTCATGTGGTTTGTACATCCACTATCGAGAACCCACTCAGTGGCTTTGGGTTGATCATCCTGCAGATGAATTAGTACAACTTACGATCTCATATACTTCATCAGTGAAGAATATGATATCAAGTTCATCGGATGAATTTCATCAGTCAATATCAATCAGATAAGCAGTAGGAGGACGTGTGAAATGAAAGTTCATTTCATCATGAATAGCCTGCGTCCTTTCAGGCAATTTTGTCAGGTCCCCAGCAAATTCTTCAGACGTTTGAGGCACGTCTGGAGACCTGACCCTGCAGAAGAGATTAGTTCTTTTTCTTCACCACCCACATCTGAAGGGGTGGCAAAGAGTCCATCATTCTGCGAGCACCATATGAGAATGGTGGCATAGAGGCCAAACCATTTCGTTTCACATAAGAGGTGTTAGGGTAAGCATATGAATAAGCAGAGAAATTCTTCGAGGACTTATGAACATAATGGTTTGAAGAATAATGCACATATTCATAGCCCTTAGCTCTACCCTGCGAAACAGAGTTATTAGCTCGATGATAATCATATGAGGACTTTGATCCTTTTGAGGAATTTGATCCACGTGAGGAATTTGGTCCGTATGAGGACTTGGATCCATATGAAGAATTTGGTCCATATGAAGAATTTGATCTGGGGTTCCTTTTCTTCACAGGTGGTGTCATGAGGACATTCACCTGAAGACTTTCAAGACATTTCTTGGGAACCCAGATTTTCTTCATAGGGGGACCGTTCCTGCAGTTAGTGCCAACATATCTAGCAAATACTTCACCATTCTGATTTTTGAACAGTTTATAGTTTGAGTCAAATGACTCATCATCAGAATGAGGAAATTCACATGTAAAACCAGATAAGTTAGATGGATCAACTGGAGGTCCCTTTGCAGCAACCCATGAGGTCTTGGGATACTGCTCAGGCTTCCAGTACGTTCCATCGGCATTTAATTTCCTCTCAAATGCGATACCCTCTTTCCTAGGGTTCCTGTTGAGGATTTGCTTTTTAAGCACATCACAAAGAGTCGATGCCCTTTGAGGCTTTTGTACATGCTCGTCATGTACAATTCCTTCAACCCTGCATCGTCGGTGATACTGCAATGTCCTCGGTGAGGAATTAGTGATAGCAGAGGCAGGTGAAGAATTTGTAACAGTTGAAGCATTTGAACATTCAGGTGAAGAATTAGCGATTCACGCTCAATGCACTTTAAGCATGGAGGAACAAATTCTTCTTGAGAAGCGCTGATTTGTTGAGCAAGTAATGAATCGCGCTCCTTCTGAAGATCTTCATAACTCGCTCTTAGCTTCTCAAGATCTTGCTTTCTTTGAAGAAAATCATAAGAAAGTTTCTCATGATCAGATAAGAGAGTGTTATGATGACCTTGAAGGGTGTCAAGCCTAGACTGAACTTTCTGAAGGTTTTCAGTCAAGGCTTGAGTGCGATCCATTTCTTCACCTAACATATCATCACTCTTATCTAGCATGTTTTGAACCTTTTCAAAAGCCCTTTGTTGTTTTATAGCAATCTTAGCAAGTTTAGAGTAGCTGGGCTTAAGATCCTCATCAGATTCATTTTCACTAGATTCAGAGGAGGTGTAATTGAGTACCTTGGCACCTTTTGCCATGAAGCAATAGGTGGGAGCGTAGTCATCATTTTCCTCATCAGGTTTGTTGGCGGAGTCATTTTCTTCAACGTTGAAGATGGATTTGCTGACGTAAGCAGTAGCAAGAGCCAGACTAGCCACACCAGATTCGGATTCTTCAGACTCCTCCTCTACCTCATTTTCCTCAGATTCAGCTTCAGAGTCCATTTCCTTGCCAATGAATGCCCGAGCCTTTTTGGAGCTGCTCTTCTTGTGAGAAGAAGGCTTTGAGGATTTTGATGATGAAGATTTGGATGATTTCTTCTTCTTCTTCACGTCATCAGAACTGTAATCCTTGTGTTTCTTCTTCTTCAATTCCTTTTCCCATTGAGGACAATCTTGGATATAGTGACCAGGTTTCTTGCATTTGTGGCAAAGTCTTCGCTTATAGTCACTAGATGAGGAATCACTGCTTTTGAGGATTTTCCAAAACGACCACGCCTTGTGAATTTTGGAATTTCTTCACGAGCGATGCTAGCTCTGGCCAAATTCTTCAGATCTCCAAGGCTACTAGCGAGTCTTCACTCTCGATTCAGATTCAGCCTTGGCCTTCGAGGCCCGTGTTCTTCCATAGCTAGAACCATAGAGATCTCTCTTTTCAAAGAAGTGGAACTCGTGAGTATTTAGCCTTCGAGGATATCAGCAGGATCAAGAGACTTGTAGTCAGCTCGTTCTTGTATCATCGGTGCAGTGTCAAATGAGGAATCAAGCGATCTTAGCAGTTTCTTCACCACCTCATGGTCGGTGATGTCAAGTGGCACCCAGTGCTTGAAGCTCATTTGAGATGTCAGTGAGGCGATCGAAGGTTTGTTGAACATTTTCGTTGTCGAGTCTTTTGAAGCGGTTGAAGAGATTCCGAAGAACATCAACTCGAGAGTCACGCTGAGTTGAAACACCTTCATTTACTTTGGACAGCCTGTCCCGGATGAGTTTGGCAGATTCCAAAGCACTCACTCTTCCATATTGACCTTTGCTCAGATGGCCACATATGATATTCTTCGCTTGAGAATCGAGTTGCTTGAATCTCTTCACATCAGCATCATTCAGAGGGTGTGGGGCAGAGGAAACACCTTTAGTCACAACATACCAGAGATCGTTGTCAATTGCTTCAAGATGCATTCGCATTTTGTTCTTCCAGTAGGGGTAGTCCGTCCCATCGAAGGTAGGACACCCTGCTGAGACCTTGATCATACCTGCGGTCGACATAACTAAAACTCCAGGTGGTTAAACCAAAATCACACAGAACAAGGGAGTACCTTGCTCTGATACCAATTGAAAGTGCGTTATATCGACTAGAGGGGGGGTGAATAGGCGATTTTTATGAATTTTACAAATTCTTCACTGAGGAATTTGCCTGTGAGGAAATTCCTTAGCGAAGAAATACATGCAGCGGAATAAGTACTCGAAGTAAGCATAGCAGATTACAAGCATAGTCATCATGATGAAATGAAGACAATCACAGAGTACGAAAAGCGTAAACACAGGATAACACAAGATGAAGACAAACAGATCAAGAAATTGAACTGAGGAAATTGAGAAAGTCTTCACCAAAGTCTTCAAACACAGATATGACAAACACTCAACACAATAATGAGGAAATGAAAGGGTTGAGGAAATAGAACCAGTTAGGTTGGTGAAGACAATGATTTGGTAGACCAGTTCCAACTGCTGTCTCGGTTATACGTCTGGTTGGAGCGGCTGAGTATTTAAACTCGAGGACACGAGTCCCGGACACCCGCCTCTCGAGCACGCAGCTCAGACACCAAGTCCTCACCGTATTCTCCTTGAACTAAGGCCACGCAGCCTCGTCCAATCACTCGTGGTAAGTCTTGAGCGACTTCCTAACCTTCACATACTTGGTCACTCGGCGATCCACAATTCCTCTTGGATGCTCTAGACCGTGACGCCTAACCGTCTGGAAGAAGCACAGTCTTCAAAGGTAAAAGCGTCGGATCCACGGGATCAATTTCTTCTGATGCTCAATCACTTTGGGTTTGTTTGGGGTTTGGTTTTGGGTTTTCTCTCACTTTGGGTTTTCCTCACTTGATGATTTTCGCTCAAAGTCCTCGGAGGATGGGTTGCTCTCAAATGACAAGTGTCAAGTTCTCTCGAGCAGCCAACCAACTAGTGGTTGAAGGGGCGGCTATTTATAGCCTCGGGAGCAGCCCGACATGATAAGACATAAATGCCCTTAAATGATATGACCGTTAGGTGGAGATATTTTGGGTACAGTGGCCAGCCAAGACAAAGAACGGTCGGAAATTGGAACATCAAATTCCTCGGGGCTATCATGTTCCTCCTTTGTGTAGGCAATTCAGACCGGCGAATTCCTAACTCCTCGGTCGAACAAATTCCTCAAGGACGGAAGAACTTCGTCTCATCATCAAGAAATTGACTGAACTGTATGAGATTTCAAAGGCTTCACTCGAAGGGATTGGTAGGTGAGGATTTTGAGTTGAGCATCAAATGGAAATTTATCCTTAGTATTTCCTCGACCCCCTTTAACAGTACGGTGTTTCCTATGACTCAAGAAAGAGAAAATGAAACTACGAAAACAAAAGTCTTCACGCTTCATATTCCTCAAGCGATTACCAAGTCTTCAGAATCACACCAATTTCTTCACTTTCAAAATCTTCAGAAAGTCTTCAGAATATCAAATTCTTCACTTGAAGAAATTCATTTTTAGGGGTCGACTTTCACTGTAAATATCAAACTCCTCATAGACTTATAGACCTGTGTACACTCATAAACGCATTAGTTACTTAACCTATAAGTCTTCAATACACCAAAATCACTAAGGGGCACTAGATGCACTTACACACATGGTGAACGGCGGGAGCGTGCGCGGGCGGGAGGGTTTTGGGAAAGTGGAGGGAAATGGTGGAGGCTGCCACCGACTGGCGGGCCAGGGGGAGTAGTTGGGGCGCGGTGTGCACGTCCGTCTCGTGTCCGCGCCAATGGAAATGAGGCTCAAAAATTGGCCGGGAATGGGTCGGCAGGCGTACAAAAAGCGGACGCGCATCCGTTTGGGTCGGCGCATTAGTCTGACTTTTTTGTCTGCCACGACCCAAACGGACGCGCGCGAATGAAATGGGTCGCCGCGTTGGAGTTGCTCTTATTTGTCTCTAGTTTTAGCTAGCTTCTTCTAATCAAATAATTAAGATTTATTATCAAAGTTCACCGGAAGTACAAAGCACCTCAAACATAAATAAATATTACATCTATATACCGAGACCACCGAACGATCACTACCGCCGCCAGAACGAGCCTCCGACGCGCCGTCGTCGCCATCCCCTATCGGAGCCGACTTGACCTTGTCGATGACAGCCGGAAAGTCTTCGTGCATGTGCCCCTAAGGACTAGCGCCCTGGAGCCGCAGTCGCCATCATTGAACCCTTGAATAGATCTAAAGCAACTGACACCAAATCTTGCCACACGGCAAGAAACCCTAACCTCACCAACCCAAGAAGACGGCAAGAATCTACATCGGAGCTCTGTCGAGTACGTCCTGATGGGCGAATTCGAGGAGGATCGAAGCCTGGAACACAAAGTCGAAGAAGAAGCACCACCATCCACCCGAGCGCCGCACCTGCGAGGACTAAAAACCTAACCTAAACTACTAACTGAAGCAGAAGCACCGGGATTGCCCTCCCCGCCACCGGCCGCCAGAGCAGCAGGCAGAGGGGAGGCGAATCCATGGGCTCGGCGGCGAAATCTGGAAGGACGAGTTTGCCCTAGCCGCCAAAGGACGGAGGAGGGAACGAGAAACCCCCCAAAAAATAACATCCTAGTTTCTTCTTCTTTTCTCTAATTAAGAGGCCAAAGGTCTTATATTACATAGAGTACATCCCTTAAAAGAACCCCCTATAGAAATCGAATAATACATCCAAACCACTAGGGGTGCCGAAGCCTTCTTAGTCCTACATGGCTACATTCACGGACGGCGCATCGTGAGCAAAGTTCATTGCCGTCTCTGGGCCTTCGACTCAACAGAACAAAGTTGTTGAAACCCAGGAAGTTGTAGAAGAAGCGGCTGGAAAGTCTGCCAATCTAACAAATCGTCTCCTTAAAGAAAAAATAAATGCCGGAGAGGATCTTTAAAACGCCTCAGATCCACCAAATAAAGTCTGGAACACCAAATCTCACTGGCGAAGCCGAGGCTGACAAACCTTCTTCATGTAGTCCATGCATGCGTACCTCCATAACAAACATATCCCTAAAACTTTGCACAACAGATTAATTTTCCTATGGACCATTTTGCGGTCAGTTAATCAAGAAAATTCCTTTATTACTGGGACTAGTTGACCACTTGGAAAAAAAAATCTCATAACTCGTGATTTCCTATATATGTATTCTCTATGGAGAAATTTCCATTTTCCCCTTTTCTTGAGTTTTTAAAAACAATACTAATTAGCAATCTAAATAAGAAAAATGTTCGTATGGAAAAGGCCTAGATGCCTTTAGAGAAGTTCTAGAAGATCTATAAAACATTTGATCGTTCGATCAATAATCTATTATCCTGCGAATTTAGGTGTTTTTTTGTTTATAGGTTATTGAAAAATTGTGTACAAACTTGCAGTTTACATATTTTTAGACCTGGCCCTTCTCTCTCTCCTTTTCTTTTTGCAGGGAACAACTTGTTATGACTTTTGACTTGAGTGGGTTATTAATTAGTTTCAGTAAAAAATAAAACATCAAAGTGCACACATCGTACATCTCCACCAAATATAATATACATCTAACAAAAAAGGCAGTGCACATAGCTTTTCCCGTTGAAATCAGCAATTATTCTCCAAGCATCTCATTCCAATCAATTTAAACTACGTACTTTGAGCTGGCTAGACATGACACTACAAGTTCCATTCTCGGAGTGGTTGGGCCCACACCGAGCTAAGCATGCAAAAGAATCTCTTTCTCTGTCGTTGCTTTAATTAGGTTGGCCTTTAGTACTACTGCTTTGCTTTGCTTAGCCCTCTCTGATTCCATTTCCATCGATCAGTCCTTTTCAAGCTAATGCACCGAATACGAACCTTTTTGTTCTGTTTTCTTTTCTCTCATCGGGGACAACTAGAGGACAAAGGGAGGACACAACGGTCGACGGGGGGCCGTCCGATCAGATATGAAGCTACATCGGGTGGTGGAGGAACAACATCGTGTAAAACGGAAAGCCGTACATGGTACATTATCGTTTGCAAATTAGAGGGCATGACAACGATCTCGGTTGCGCCATGTGGCTACACTCGGCTCGTCGAAATCAGCTTGACCTAGACTTTACTTCCGAAAAAGGATTTTGCTACCTTGTCATTTTGGAAATTTGTGTGGGCTCCATATAAGTTTGGAACTGTTTCCTGCCTTAGCAGCCACAGATATTCCACACCGTTGACACGGCTACTGACACTCAACAATGATAGGGTCTCTCTCACAGGTTGAAGAGCAAAGAATAAAAGACGAGCCTACCACCCCCTTTTTACAGGATTTCACATTTGTTGAAGGGGCGCAACCGGAGGATTTGCAAAGATAAACACCTCACGTCGATCGGTCTAGCATGTCCAATTGGAGAGGATGTTGCCCTCATGCAAGAGGCATTTTTATATAGCGCCCCCTTTTAAAATCTTTGTGCTGAGTGCTTTTCCTCTTTGTTGAGTTCTTTCAACTTCCCTCATCCTCAACGAAAAAGCAGAGCACCTGTTGTATTTGTAAAGAAAAGTTATTCTTACAATTACCTGGCCATATAACTAGTCAATTGTTTTGCGTTTTGTAGGGAATAATATTTGTTCTATAAAATAGAGAGGATGTTGGCCCCCCGCGAGAGGCAGTTGAATGAGAGGCCCCCTTTGAAACTTTGTGTTGAGTGTTTACCCTCTTTCTAGAGTTCCTTCCCTTGATCGTAGTTGTGATCATTGATTGTAATTTCCTCCATCTTAGTGAAAAAGCAGAGCACCTGCCGTGTTCATCAAAATAGTATGTACTACATTTTCTCCATAAATAGTATATCATCCAATTACCTAGCCTTATAACTAGTTAATTGCTTTATGTTCTATAGAAAATATTATTCATTTAATTTTATTAGAAGGGGGTTGGTATCAAAATCGTCACTCTCAGATAAAAGTTTGTACTTTTTTGAGTTAATTAGGGACCTAGTAATAGTTTTCATGTGAATAAGGCAAAAACAAGATATTTATGTTTGCTTTAAAGGCATGGGCATTTGGCTTGAAGTAGAAGCTGCACTAGAATAATTTGATCGAATGGGGAAAATGCTAGAGATAGAAGAAGAGGACACGACTATGCACACATATCCAAGAGAACTAAATGGCATCTATAAGCATGAGAACAGTACCACTTGGAGGGAATTAAGAGGGGGACGAGAAAAGAGAATGATTAAATAATTAAAACAATTTGGTGACCATGCACCCTGCTACATATGTACATATAACACATATTCTATTCCATATGAATGGAAAGGAGCCAGAAAGAGAGAAGCTGAAAAGAGGATGGAATCTTGCTCATCTCATCCTGCCCCCCCCACTTGCACACATAGATGTTATATTTTGCATTTCTATGTGCTCTTAATTACCTTATGCATGCAATTTAGATTACTACTAACTAATCAATCCAATACTAGTGACCTGTGCATGAATTTGTCAACAAGCTAGTAGTGACCATGCATGCATATGAAAAAGGAACATCAATACAGATGCTCCCTATGCATAATCAAGGATGGCATGCACTAACTAAGTTTTGGAACAAATAGGTTGTTAGCTAGTGGGCATGATGCAATATGTTCCTAAATATAAGTGTTTTTAGATATTTTAATATATATACCCAATGCATTTTTCGAGGCTAATTTTGACCACATGTTAGAGCAATAATATATTGCATGCAAGTGACACAAAGCATACAATCAAATTCATACGTGAAAGGGGCATCCAATGATTAATCTTATGAATAGTCAAAGGCAGTCTTGGAGAATGCATTAGGCCTTTTTATATATGGATGGAGGGAGTAAGTTGCCTTGTGCTGGGGAATTAGAGGAGATATTTATGTAGTGGGGTGACATCAGTGATGCATGCATGAATCCATGCAACTAGCTAATTGATTGCTTTTTTCGTTTTTATTTAGTCCACGTACTAGCTTCAGTCAAAGTCAAGCTTTATAAACTTTGACAAAATTTATAAACAAAAATATTAACATATACAATAACAAATCAATACCATTAGAGATTTATTATTGAATTTACTTTCACATCATATAGATTTGTTATAGTAGATGTTTGTACTTTTTTCTATAAATTTGGTCAAACTTTATAAAGTTTAACTTCAGTCAACTCTAATACGCAAAGTAAATAAAAACATAGGGAGTATTTATTTAGTTAATTAATTATGTGTTCTTAGGTACTATTAGATTAGTAAGGCGGGCACAAGGAGACAAACTAATAATGAATGATGAGTATTGTCCCATGTTCCATGCATGGCACTGGTGGAGTATGATGGGGGACTTGTTTCCACTAGCCTAGCTAGACAGTCACCACACACAGATTTAAAAGTAAGAAAAAAAGAAGAAAGGTGTAAGACAACAAGATCACAAAGCTAACAAAAAGGAGCTTGCGTTATGTGTTTGCATAGCTGTGAAGGCTAGATATTACCAGACAACAAGAATACTAATTATTAGTAATATCCAAGTACCGCACTACTCTCTCTGTCCGCGAATAAGTGTACCTCTACCTTTTGTTCTAAGTTGTAGAGAAGAACAGTAGAATTTATAACATCAAATTGGTATGCTATGAAAGTACATTTCAAAACGGATATAGTGATACTAATTTAGTGCCATAAATTCTGCTACTTTTCCGTATAAACTTGGTCAATGTTTTAAAACTTTGACTTAGGACAAAAAACTAGATGTGCACTTATTCACGGACAGAGGAAGTAGGTAGTACTACGAGTTTGCAAATGGGCATATATTGTGTGTTGCAAGAGTGCTATAGTATTAATTCCCTCAACAACATAAAAGGAATGCTCATTATTAAGGAGTAATCCATCTGGCCTAAACTTTGCAAATGTGCAATTTTTTTGTAAGTGTAAAATATTTCTAGTTGCGGGAAAGTAGTATGTAGGTGACTAGAAACCCAACTACAACACACTTGATGCTTGTTAGAAGAACAATTGTAGAGGATGCAACACCTAATAAAGCCTAAATTTTCAAGATGCTAGTAAGTAGTGGAAACAGCAAATAAAGCAGAAGACAGTGGGATGCTTGGCCCTAGCTTGCTGTCCCCCATTGACATCCAGTGAATTTACTAGTACTAGCATTATTAGCTGCTAAAGAAAAGAGAAGATGGAATGTACTTTCTTGTTTTGCAAACGTACTACATCACGTTTTGGCTCCAGGGAGCATTTGCTCCCGGATGAACAGTAACCCAAAAGATGCTGTAAAATATTTTCAAAAAATTCTGATATTTTTTTATGAATGTTCATGTTAGTGTCGCAAGCATGCTTGAGAATTTTCATGCGAAACGGAGCAGTAGGGTTTCATCAGTGAAAATACAAATTTGGGGTAACTTTGGGGTTTAATTTTCTTTTTACATGCCAAAAGTTTAATTTTTTTGCCTAAAACTTCGCAGGTAGCATTTGGATGTGACTACGAATACATAAAAAATACATTGAGATTTTTTTGATATTTTAAAATTCATTTTTCGGGTGCAAGCCAAATTGGATTTCCGAGTACATCATCACACAATTAAAACTTGTTTAGCAGCCAAATAAAGGTAACTTCTATTTGGACGGCTGAAAAGGCTCCCCCTTCCCGCCTACAAATACCCTCTCACCCCCACTCACCAGCTCACTCACTCCCTCACAATCTCACTACACAACCCCGCTAGGAAGCTTCATCTCCACCACTGCGATCTTCACCGATCTTCTTCTTCTTCTTCCTCTCTGATCTTTCTGTAGATCGTTCGAGATGACTGTGGCGGTGTGCCATGTCATGCCGGCGCTGGACGTCGCTCCTCCTCACACTCACAGTCGCATGCCAGCGCCGATGACGCCACCGCCGCCGCAGCTAGACATGTGGAGCGCCATCCAGGCTCCGGCCACCAAGCCCGAGCCGCCGGCGGTCAAGACAAACGTCGGCTACCCGATGGCGACGGTGCGGCGGTCCATGAGCCACGAGAGTCTCAGCCTTTGCACGGAGAACCTCGGCTGCGAGACCGGGACCTGCGGCGACTTCCTCGACCTGGCGTCCCTCCTCTATGCGCCGCCACACTCGTCCCACGAGAGTGAGGACGCCGTCGCGGACGATGACTCAGCGGCATTGCAAGAAGAAGAAAAGCAGGAAGAGACGGCGGCCGGTAAGCTGGGGGCGGTGCAGTATCACCGTGCCCGGCCGCAGCGGGCGTTCCCGCCGCCGCTGCCGTCCATGTCGCGCCACCGCAGCGGCGACGGCGGGCCGTGCCTGCGGGTGCGCCCGCACCGCCGCGACGGGCGCCTCGTGCTCGAGGCTGTGGCTGCGAAGCCGCAGGGGTACCTCCACTCTCAGCGCCAGGGCGGCCGCCTCAAGCTCTGCTTCGTGAACTACTCCTCTGCTTCGGACTCTGTCCTCGACCACCAGAAGCAGAGCATGGTGCAACAGCAACAGCAACAGCAACAGCAACAGCAACAGCCAGACCAAGAACAGATGCTGCAAGAGAAGGATCTTGAAGAAGTTGTCGACGATGAAGAAGATGAAGTGGAGGAAGAGGAGGACGAGGTGGAGGTTGTTGACAGGGGCATGGTGGTGGAGGTGGTGGCGGCGTCCGGCAAGGCGCAGCGGTGCTCCAGGATAGTCATCAACAAGTTCGTGGGCGGCGCGCCGGTCACCATCGACGAGGCGAACACGATCCCGTCCCCATCGCGCTGCTGCAGAGCTACCGAGGACGAATTGGCCGCTCCGACGGTGACGTCGGGGCTGCGCAGGGTGCCGTCGTCCACGACGACGCTGGCGGCCGCTGTGGCCGCCGCGTCCACCGGCATGCAGTCCGACGAGGAGGACGAGGAAGAGGTTGAGGAGGAGAGCGCGTCGCTGCTGTTCACGTCGCGGGTGGGGGACAGGGAGGAGCTGATGCAGAGCGTGCGGCGGTGCCAGCAGCTCCGCCGGAGGCCGCTCTTCATCGTAGAGTCATACTCCATCATCACCGCCTGATCATTACTCCAAAGTCCAAACTAGCCTTCACTGATCAAATTTTGTATTGTATTCCTCCGTCCCAAAGATCTTGTCTTATATTAGTCTGGATACAGATGTATCTAATACCAAAATATGACTTGATACATTCATATTTAGATAAATTTAAAACAAAAATTTTAGGACGGAGGGGGTATTTGACAATGGTTTGTCAGTTTGTTAACCGTCTTGCTGTGGCAGCCAACATGAATTTATATGAAAGAGGTTGATTACTTAATTACTCCTACATTACTTTGGTATTATATTCTTTTAGCATGTCACGTCCTGGCAAATGAGATATATGTGCATTTTTATTACTAACCATAGAGTGCACTTTATTGACAACAATCAAGATATGGTTTGCTATGGTCTCCAGATCATGTCTCTAATCTCTGACCAAAAATTTGAAGAGGAAAGCAGCACTTGTTAGAGATAAACCTTTAGGAAAAACATTATATGATCTCTGATCACTTGCTTAGAACACCTCATTAGATAATACAAGCGAAAGCGTGATAAAAAAAACCTATGATGATCGTGGCCATTGGGTACCGCGTAATCCCTCGACTGCTTGGTGCAATTGATGAACGGTGGAGCCAAGATTATGTAAACCGAGGCTTCAACGGGAAAGTGCACTCAGATCGAAATATGTTCCCTCTTGGACGCCCACCCCTCCTGACACCACGCCTCGTGCCGCCTCCCCAGGCAGCGGCCGGGGCGGCTCGCCCGCATCTTCTCCTCTCCCCCACCCCTTCGTCCTCCCTCCCCCGCCGCCCTAGACATTGCCCCCGGATCTGGTCGGGTGGCTTCGGCGGCGGCGGCGGCCTTTCTTCCCCCCTCCCCCGCGCGGCTCCCTTCTCGGGGCAGGGATCGGCGGCGGGTGCAGCTTGGCAGGCGGCGGTCTGGCGTCCTAGCGGCGAAAACGGCGGCTAGCGCACTGGTGACGCGGCCACTTGGCGGCGGGGCGGCCTGGTGGCGCTGGCCGCTGGGTGGCCGGTGGCGCGACCCCGACCCTGATCTAGGCCCTTAGGGCCCCATCTGCGTCCTAGCGGGCCGGCGCCGGCGTGGCTTCGCTGCCTCCGGCGTGGTGAAGTGGAGCGGCGGCTCGGACAGGGAGCAGCGACGCCAACGGCATGCCTTCTACAGCGCGACGGTGGGAGCTTTACGGGCATCTGAGGGCCTGGCCGGGCCTGCTATGCTCCTGTTGTTGCGTCCGGTTGGATCCCGTCGGTGACGGTGGAGGTTGGACCCCCCCCCCCCCCCCGTGTGCTGGCGGTGTTGCTGCTCCGAGTCCCGGCTTCTCTTCTTCGCTATGTAGGTCCCACTTCCGGTGCCATGGTGAGGCAGCGTGGAAGACTCAAAACCGTGTTGCCGCAGGGTGGTGGACGGTATGGTGGCGTGCTCCAGAGCGCCTGGGGTGGTGGTTGGGATTGGGAGAAAGCCCTGTTGGCCTGGCCGACTCCGACGCGGTGGCGCCTGAGGGTGCCGCCGGACCTTCCTGGAGGGCGTTGGGTGCCACCCTTCCTTTTCCCCTCGCCGCGTACCGGGGGAAACCCTTGCAGCAACATCATCATCGTCGTGTTCCTTCTTGGAGCTGTTGTATGGTACCAGCTCTTCAGAGTCAGAGCTTGGTGGAAGATCCCCGGTAGGTGCAACGGTCGCGATAATTCTTTGTTTTTGTTGATCCGCTGTTGTCGGCATTTATTTTTTCGTATTTTCTCTGTCGTTTCTTTTGGGTGTGCGTGTGCTAATTTCGCCCCAGCATCTATCGTTGGTTGTAATACAAAGCGGGGGGAAACCTTATTTAAAAAAAAAATGGTTATGTACACCTGCACGTGTAGCACAAGAATTTAGGAACGTCATGGTAGCCGCAAGTACTGCCCTCGAGGTGGCCGGTGGTGGTGAACGGTCTTTGCCTCCCTCAACACCACTTTTGATTGGTACTTAGAGGTTCTCCAGCCGTTGGCCCCTCAGGAGGCATAAAAATCGCCGCCTGGTGGGGAGCCGGAGGCAAAATCGGCTTTGAGGCGGTTGGGCATCCAGCCGTCGTCCCCGGCGCCGATTTTGGTCCATTATTCGGCCCACTTTCGTCGAAAAACGGCCCGATATTTGCGTGAATCGACCCATATTTGGCGCGGTTCTGCGTGTTTCGGCGTGAATTCTCCATAAATATATTTTTTTGCCAACATAGTTCATCACAGAAAATGTGAGGTGACCTTCTGACATAGAGTTGAATTTTGTTATTCGTGTTTCTGAACTATGTTCGAACCCAGATTTGAAATATTTAGGGCGTATAGATCTATATTTAACATGTATGTGAATATGATGGGAAAAACCAGACGTTTCAATGGCTGTCAGTCAATTATCTGTTTCATGGTAGCGCCACCACAAGCTCAGGTGCATCAGATAACGCACTCTCAAACCGTGGAGCTATTAACATTCATACTTACATACTACATCCATGCAGCCATGCTACATTTTTGCATGCGGATATATGCACCATGCAAATCCAAAGATATTTGATCCAGTGTTTTGAGAATCCGGCGAATCAAAGAGGTCCCAAAGGTGACGGAGGAAAGGACACAAAAGCTGTGGCTAGGCGACCTTGCTCACCTGCTGCTAGCTCTACATACGTACGATCGACGGATGGCGATAAGATCCTGCAGGCGCAGGCCAAAGATTGATATGTCTCTTAGTTCTGCTTTAGTTGGAAGATCGACACGTCTGGTCCGTACCTCGGGATCCGTACCTCTACAGTCCTAGGCAGGCCGGCCACGGAATCTGTCCTCTGCATGCAAAATGGTTTGGTGTGAGTGTTGGTCCAAAAGAAGAAGATATCATCACTGTCACCGCATGACGAGCTATCTCGCTTGAGATTTTGCAAAGATCCACCACACACACATGCCCCTGCATGCATGCTCTTCCATGCTCCATATCGATCTTTACGTCCTTTCACGCACTTATTTACAAGCGTGGCCCATACTTGAGACCTTGATCGAACAACAAGCATATCCCGGGAACTTTGCACTCCACAGATATCCAATTTGAAATCATTGATTTTCGACCATCTCTAGATTGAAGAGCAAGAGCTAATTGTGACAGTCTTATAGTACAATGTCTCTAGTTAGCTATATCTTCTTCTAATCTTGAAAAAAAAATACTCCCTCCGTCCAGGTGCGTAGGACATCTAAGAAGCTGCATCTCAGCCTAGGTACGTGGAGATTGGATGGAGGATATTAAACCAAAACTCAATGGCAATAATTACTCCTATTTGGCCCGCTTGAAAATTTGGGACAAGCCAACCACTATGCTAGTTTCCCATGTCATTAATTCATAAACAACAGCATGCAAATCTTATTTAATGCGTCAACCAATAATCAATATTAATTGTCAATGGTATCAGCGATCAATTAATATGGGTCGGAGGGGGCAGCTAATTATGACCTTCTTCTAATAATTAAGAATTTACTCCCTCTGTAAACTAATATAAGAGCGTTTAGATCACTACTTTAATATTCTAAACGCTCTTATATTAGTTTACGGAGGGAGTACTTATTACTGCAATTTCAATCTTTATGGATTTTTTAATGAAGCTTTAATATTTACGAGACAAAAGTATTAGAAAATTAATTTTTCTATGGACCACTTTGCACTCAGTTAATCAAAGAGATTTTCTTGTTTCTTTAAGTTAATTAATTATCAATCTAAATAAGAAACCAAAATCATTTCGGCAGGCCAAGATGCCCTTAGAGATGCTCTAGAAGATGTTGTCCGATTGGTGATATGTTTAACCTGTAAATCTAGCTGTTTTTTCGTTTATGGACTATTGAAAAATCGGTTACACACTTGTAACTTACATTTCTGTTGACCTGACCCTTCTCCCTTGTTCTTTTTGCATGGAACAGAGATGCACATTCTTTTGCCAAAGACTTCAGGTTCAGACTTCATCAGCATTGTACACATTCTTTAGCTTTGCTTAGTCTAATCTGATTCCATTTCCATTGTCCCATCCTTTTCAGCTAGCTATAGCTTGCTTGCTAGTGATGCACCGAACACCCACCCCTTTTGATTTATTTCTTCTCTCTCGTCAGGGACAACTAGTAGAGGACAAAGGAAGGACACATCGGTCGACCGGGGCCATCTGGTCAGATATCACGCCACATTAAATGGTGGAGGAACTACGATATGTAAAATGAAAACGTCGTTCAAGGTCTTTTGCAAATTAAAAGGGTGTGACAACAATCTCGGTTGCGCCATGTGGCTACACTTGGCTTGTCGAAATCAGCTTGACAAAGGATCTATTTCCTCAAAAGAATTTTGCTACCTTATTTGTCATTTTGGAATTTATATTAGCTTCATATAAAGAAATTTGGGCTGTTTCAGACCTGACCAGTCGCGGAATGCCGTTGACACGACTACTGGCATCCAACAATGGTGGACTAATCTCTCTCACCGTATGAAAAGCAAAGAGCAGAAGGCAGGCTTGGCACTCACTTTTTATCCCATCTGGTATCTATGGAATGAGCGCAACCGTAGGATTTCTACGATATACACATGACGGTGATCAGTATATATATCATGTTGAGATATTTTTTTCCTAAATTTTTTGTCTTGAGTGTTGTTCCTCTTTGTCGAGTTCCTTGCCTGGTCACACTTGCATTACTAAAAAAAGGTCAAATGTGAGACACATTAGTACCGGTTTGCATTTAAGCCGGCACTAATGTGTCCATTAGTGCCGGTTCGAATGGCTAGGCAGGAGGAGATCTTCAGTACCGGTTCAGGGGCGAACCTTTAGTACCGGTTCATGCCATGAATCGGTACTAAAGAGGCAGGGGCCCGGCCAGCCCCTTTAGTATCGGTTTGTGGCATGAACCGGTAGTAAAGAGGTTGTGGCAGAATGTTTTTAGTCCCACCTCGCTCCCGTAGCAAGATTTTTACCACCTTAAATATGTTACTTTTCAAACTATCACAAGCACTTGGTCTTCATTAAACTCTATGTGTAGAATTTATGATCGCAATATGAGTCTTCACCGGTTTCTAAACCGTTAAGGACTCATGTTGGCAATTCAGATTGTACACAAAAACATCACTGATAATCAATGTATTTTTGATGTATATTTTTACATGTTTACGCCCTCACATGTATAATCAATGTTTTTTAAATTTATTTGAACTACATAATTTTTTGCGTTCAGTATGCAGCATTCAAAGCGACTTCATCAATTTCCAACACGTTCTGACATCATTTGCTGTTTTTCAGTCATTTACCGATTTGTTTAGAGAGCTAAATGACCGAGAAATTGAAAATCACTACAAACTGAACTCTGAAAATGTTGAAACTTGGCATGGTATCATCATTTCACCCGCATAGCATGTGCAAAAGTGTAGAGAGGGTCACGGCAAAAACTGGACGCACTTCGTGTACAAACTGGACCATCTCTTTCGGAGTATCAGGGTTTCGGACGAGAACTCATCTGTTACACGGGCACCTCATTTTTTTTAAACTTATTTGAACTCCAGACTTTTTTTTGCATTCCGTATGCACCATTCAAAGCGACGTCATCAATTGCCAACACGTTATGATATCATTTGCTGTTTTCAGTCATTTACCGATTTGTTTAGAGAGCTAAATGACCGTGAAATTGAAAATCACTACAAAATGAAATCTGAAAATGTTGAAAATTGACATGGTATCATCATTTCACCCGCATAGCATGTGCAAAAGAGTAGAGAGGGTCACGGCAAAAACTGAATGCACTTCGTGTACAAACTGGACAATCTCTTTCGGAGTATCAGGGTTTCGGACGAGAACTCATCTGTTACACGGGCGCTTCATTGTTTTAAAACTTATTTGAACTCCAGACCTTTTTGCGTTCCGTATGCACCATTCAAAGCGACATCATCAATTTCCAACACGTTCTGACATCATTCGCTGTTTTTCAGTCATTTACTGATTTGTTTAGAGAGCTAAATGACTGTGAAATTGAAAATCACTAGAAAATAAACTCTGAAAATGTTGAAACTTGGCATGGTATCATCATTTCACCCGCATAGCATGTGCAAAAGAGTAGAGTGGGTCACGGCAAAAACTGGATGCACTTCGTGTACAAACTGGACAATCTCTTTCGGAGTATCAGGGTTTCGGACGAGAACTCATCTGTTACACGGGCACTTCATTTTTTTAAATTATTTGAACTCCAGACTTTTTTTGCGTTCCGTATGCACCATTAAAAGCGATGTCATCAATTTCCAACATGTTCTTACATCATTTGCTGTTTTTCAGTCATTTACTGATTTGTTTAGAGAGCTAAATGGCCGTGAAATGGAAAATCACTACAAAATGAACTCTGAAAATGTTGAAACTTGGCATGGTATCATCATTTAACCCGCATAGCATGTGCAAAAGAGTAGAGAGGGTCACGGCAAAAACTGGACGCACTTCGTGTACAAACTGGACAATCTCTTTCGGAGTATCAGGGTTTCGGACGAGAACTCATCTGTTACATGGGCACTTCATTTTTTTTAAACTTATTCGAACTCCAGACTTTTTTTGCATTCCGTATGCACCATTCAAAGCGACGTCATCAATTTCCAACACGTTCTAACATCATTTGTTGTTTTTCATTCATTTACCAATTTGTTTAGAGAGCTAAATGACCGTGAAATTGAAAATCACTACAAATGAACTCTAAAAATGTTGAAACTTGGCATGGTATCATCATTTCACCCATCGTCGCGCCGTCCCCGTTCATCGCCGTCTCGCGCCGCCCCCCCCCCCCCTCCCGCTCGTACACACACACACACACATACACACACACACGCAGACCCACACACACACACATACATATTTTTTTTACTTATTTTCTATTTTCTGTTGTTTAGATTAATGCATGTCAAATTGTTAATTAGATGACCAAATTAGATGAATTAAGTAGATAAGAATGTTAGAATGTTAATGTTAGATGAATTAGATAGAAAAGTTGTTAAATATTAATGTCAATTGTTAGATGAATTAGCTAGATATTAATTAGGTATATGAGATTTGAACTAGTTGAATTAATATAACTAGTTTATTTTAGTAATAAAATTAATAGAACTAGTTTATTTTAGTAAGAAAATTTAGGTATATGAGATTATTTGAACTAGTTGAATTAATATAACTAGTTTGTTTTTAGTAAATGCTTAGTTGAACTAGTTGAATTAATAGAACCAGTATATTTTAGTAAGAAAATTTAGGTATATGAGATTTGATGATCTAATTAAAATATTACTATATATAGCTACTTTATATATTTTAGTAAGAAAATTAATAGAACTAGATTATTTTAGTAAATTCTTAGTTGAATTATTAGAACTAGTTTATTTTAGTAAGAAAATTTATGTATCTGAGATTTGATGATCTAATTAAAATATTACTATATAGAACTAGCTACTTTATTTCAGTAAGAAAATTAATAGAACAAGTTTATTTTAGTAAATGCTTAGTTGAATTAATAGAACTAGTTGAATTGACAGAAGTAGTTGAATTAGTTGAATTAATAGAACTAGAAGTGTTTAATGTTTCACCTATATGAACATAGAAAATGTCGTCTGACGATGAAAAAGATTTCATTATGTGCGAATACTGTGAACACCAGCACGACCTGTGCAACCGAAATTTCCTTGTTGATGATAGGCGCTTCAGCATCAAGCTGGATGAGACCTTCGAAGTGGATACAGTAAGTCACAACGACAATTCTTTTTTCGTAATTACGCATGACTTATATATGCTTCATTTGCTTCAACTTATAATTTTAAATTTTCACTATTCTACAAGCGCACCCCCGGCCATGCAAGAATTTTTGTCTTGGATAAGATAGGTTTCAGTGCTATGGAGACTATGGAGGTAAAGAGAGTTTACCTGAAGACCTAGCATGGTTATACTTTCAACGTCAAATTATAAATGCATACACATACACCTATTTTGAATGCAAAATTTGGCAAGCACAATGCAATGCTTATGCATTTGAGCCTGATATGGTTATCACCTTTGTTATTCGCCCAGAAGATGATATTGAAGGTAATAGAGACATCTGTGTCGATATGCATACGCCTCCAGTTCTACCATTATGTGATTTTCTCAACCATATATATTTATGTCTTTGATATTGTTTATTCAAAAATAGTTGACAACTAATTTCTATTGACAGGTTATTTCCATTCAAGCAAACATGTCCGGCGCTTGGTAGACAGGACCTACTACTGTCCCCGAGCTGAACTAAACTGCGAGGGGATAAGTCATTATGTTTCATGGCTTGAGAATCTTCATACTGTCAAGACAAATTTTCTTCTGCACTTAGAAATGTTAGTACTCAAAACGTGCGACCAATAGTGATCGTATTGAACTACGGTCACATCTATTTAGGAAAGATGGTAAGATTTTTACTATTTGTCCTTAGTGCATCTTTTGCATACATTATTTTTGAAGCTAAACATGCATTGCTAAGTATATTAATTACTATACGATGTTCTTCAACAGGGACTCCCGATGACAGTTGTGCCTCAGTGGATCGAGACTAAAGGTCGCATGTCAATGGTTAGCTTACGACCAAGATATCCTACATTGCACATGAGTGCATTCAGGATTTCTAAAAGCGATGAATGCTTAATAGTGAAAGATTGGAGCAAAATTGTTAACGATCCCAGAGAAGTACTAGGGGCGGCAATGAGAAGCGCAGCCCATGATTAGGAGACAGGTTCATCTGCATGCTCCAGTATGATGAATCAGGAGAGCTATACATGTTCAATGCTATTTCACCTGAGAGAGAGCAGCAGGAGTGATTTAGCTAGTTCATGCTCTTAGTACTTGTCCTCTCATGTCCGTGTTCTTCGTCCTGAACTTAATCTCAAAGAGTAATTTGCTTTTGTGGTGTTATGAACGCTTATAATATCATGACCATATTGAACTCGATGATATCTTTTCTTCTGGTACAAGTGAATGTTTCTTGTTTAAGCTAGTGTTGGTGGTGATTAGATAGTGGTAATGACTATGATTATTAAATAGTGGTAATGACGACTATGATGATTTTTAGCTAGCTAGTAATACTGTTGTTGATGATATGATGCAAGAGTTTTTATATTAATATGATGATGATGATGATGATGAATTATTATATCATTTATGAAAGAAACCGCAGAAGTTTCAGCTGGATGGATCCTAGCTAAGTGATCAAGTATATGCCGTATAATATGGATACGGCATATACTTGATCACTTAGCTAGGATCCACATGCATCCAGTCGAAACTAATCTGCGGTACTTTCACCTAATGATTTAACAACTCATTATAATGCAAAACAATCACTCTAAATTAAATTGAAAACACAAAATTAAATGAAAAATAAAAAATAAAACCAAAACACCCCCAAACATTTAGTACCGGTTGGTGTTACCAACCTGTACTAATGTTCTACACGCACCCGGGCCTGGCTCGTGCCACGTGGTGGCACGTTAGCGCCGGTTCATGCCGAACCGGTACTAAAGGGGGGGGGGCCTTTAGTCACCACCCTTTAGTGCCGGTTACGGAACCGGCACTAAAGGCCTTTACGAACCGGGACTAAAGCCGGTTGTGCACTAGTGTTGTGATCACTAATTGTAATTTTCCCCATTCTAAATGAGAAACCAGAGCACCCACCGTCTTCATAAAAAACATATCTTACAACTAGGTAGTCATATAGCTAGTTAATTAATCTTTGTGTTTGCAGATAATACATTCTGTCTTAATTTTATGAAAGGGGTTAATTCATATCAAAACCGGGGTTCTCTGATAAAAATATGAACTATTTCCGAGTGAATTAGGGACCTAGTAGTAGCTGTCATTGCAACAATGCAAAAACAAGATATTTATTTTTGCTTTGAAGGCATGGGTATTTGGCTTGAAGTAGAAGCACCACTAGAATAATTTGATCCAATAGGGGAAATGGCTAGAGATAGAAGACGAGACACGACTATGCACCCATATCCAAAAGACTATTGGCATCTTAAGCATGGAGTACAGTACCACTTGAAGAGAATTAAGAGGAGGAGGAGAAAAGAGAATGATTAAATCATTAGAACAATTTGGTACACATGCACCCTCCTGCACATATTCTATTCCATATCTATGGAAAGGAGCTAGAAAGAGAGGAGTTGAAAAGCTGATGGAATCGTGCTCTCATCCTCCTCCCGACTTGCATACATATAGTATAATTATATTTTGCATTTGCATTATGCTCTTAATTATCTTATGCGTGCATTTTAGATTACTGCTAATTAACTAAACCAATACTGCTGACCTGTGAGTGGATTTGTCAACAAGCTGGTAGTGACCATGCATGCATATTGGAAAAAGAACATCAACACCAGATACTCCCAACACATAATTAAGGATGGCAAGCACTAAGTAAGTTTTGGAACAAGCAGTTTGCTAGCTAGTGGGCATGATGCAATATGTAACTATCTATATGTTAGCCACTAAGAGGGAACAAACAAAGTAGGTTGCCTTAGGCTGGGGAATCAGAGGAGGATATTTGTATGGCTGGGTGACATCAGTGATGCATGCAGCTACCTAATTAATTAATTGGTGAATTATGGCAGGCACAAGGAGACAAATTAATAATGAGTGATGAGCATTCTACCATGTTACATGCTTGGCACTGGTGGTGTATGCTGGGGGACTCGTTTGCACTAACCTAGCTCGACCACTCAATAGCCAGCCACCACACACAGATTCACAAAGTAGAGAAAAATGAGTAAAGGTGCTTACATATGTGCTTCCACAGTTGTGAAGGCTAGATATTACGAGAAGAATATTAGTTACTAGCTAGTAGCACAATTTTTCAAGTGGGACTTTGTTGTGTGTGACAATAGTGCTATAGTGCTATAGTATTAAGGATCAATGGCCAAGTCAGCCCGAAGAATCTGTGGGGACATTAGTATTTTTTAAATTATATTCTTCATAGTGTAGAATAATTATAACCTATGTTCCCCAAAAGCTATGGGGTCAACTGAGCCCACAGTTTTTGTTCATACTATCGACACTGTTAAGGCGTAATCCATCTAGCCACCTCCCCAAAAAATCCCAAGGGAGCTGAAAAATGAAAAGAGGATGGAATCTTGCTCATCTCACCCCGTCCCCACTTGAATACATATATAATTATATTTTGCATTTGCATTATGTTCTTAATTACCTTATGCATGCAATTTGATTACTACTAATTAATCAAACCACTTCTACTGACTTATGAATGGATTTGCCAACAAGCTGGTAGTGACCATGCATGCATATGGAAAAAGAACATCAATACCAGATGCCCCCAGTACATAACTAAGGATATATAGAATGCACAAGTAAGTTTTGAAACAAGCAGGCTGCTAGCTAGTGGGCATGATGTTAGCAAACAAAACAAAATAGGTTGCCTTAGTCTGGGGAATCAGAGGAGGATATTTGTGTGGTCCTGGGAGTGAAAACAGTGACTACCCATAGTGAGAGTAACGTAAATGCCACCTAAGGAAAAAAGATGATGGGTCAGCTAATTAATGAGGAGAGAGACAAATTAAGTAACATAGCTAGTTACTCACACTATGAGCAACATCACACATAACAAGACAAGATGAGTCTGCAACATAATAAATGAAGTGTTTGCATGACACCACACATATGTTACTCCCCACTATTGAGGTAGTAACGTTTACTAAACATATACATGTTAGTAGTCTAAGTTACTCCTCACTATGGATAGTGATGCATGCATGCAGTTACCTAATTAATTAATTGATTGATTAAAGTAGGCACAAGGAGAAAAATTAATAATGAGTGATGAGCATTCCCGCAACATAGTTGTCACCTAAGCAAAAATGATGATGGGTCAGCTAATTAATGAGGAGAGAGACAAATTGAGTAACATAGTAGTAGCTAATTATTCATACTATAAGTAACGTCACACATGACAAGACAAGATGAGTCTACAACAAAATAAATGAACTGTTGTATGACACTACACATATGTTAATCCTCACAATGAAGGTAGTAATATTGACCGTAACATATGCATGTTACTAGTCTAAGTAACTCCCCACTGTGACTAGTGATGCATGCATGCATGCAACTTCCTAATTAATTAATTGATTGATTAAAGTAGGCACAATGAGACAAATTAATAACAAATGATTGATGAGCATCCCCGCAAGTTCCATGCTTGCCACTGGTGATGTATGCTAGGGTACTCATTTCAACTAACCTAGCTCGACCTCTCTAAGTAGCCAGCCACCACGCATAACATTAATAAATGTGGAAAAAGAGAAGAAAGGTGTATAAAACAGCCAGCCACAACACACAGATTTACAAAGTTGACAAAAAGGAGTAAAGTGCATACATATGGGCTAGCATAGCTGTCAAGGCGCTAGTGATCTAAACGCTCTTGTATTTCTTTAGGAAGGGAGTACTAGCTAGAAGTACAATGTTGAAAATGGGTATTTGTTGTTGCAATAGTATTAAAAGGAGTTCGTGGGCGCAACAACCGTCTCAGGTGCGGGCAGGTAGCATGGTCACCCGGGTGGTATGGTTGCGGGTGTTCGGCATAGGGATACGATCACTAGTAGAAAAAGGGTCTTCTGTCCCGGTTGGGAAGGGCCTTTTGTCCCGGTCTTTGAACCGGGACTAAAGGGTCGTTACTAATGCCCTAGCCCTTTAGTCCCGGTTCTTACACGAACCGGGACAGATGGGCCTCCACGTGGCCGGTGCGCTGAGCCCAGGCAGGAGGGCCTTTGGTCCAGGTTGGTGGCACCAACCGGGACCAAAAGGCATCCACGCGTCAGCATTTCAGGGGCTGGAGTTTTTGTTTTTTTAAAGAAGGGGGGGGGGGGGTTGGGGGTTTTGGGGTTTAATTTAGGTGTTTCATATATTGTGTTAGCTAGCTAACTAATAGAGAGAAGTGTCCTCTCTTATGTCCGTGCTTGGTCGACGCTACGTACTATACATAGAGAGGCCCTTGACACGCTAGCTAGTAAGAAAATGAAGGAAACCATTAAGTACAGAAGTTCGTCATGCATACCGAGAGAAGTGATCGACCTCTCCTTCTCCGAGAGATTGGTTGAACAACAAGTTTTTGTATAATCTACCCGACGCTACTAGCTACGTACATATACAATATGTAAGATCTCTTACAATCCCTAGCATTTGAAATCAACTTCCACGTGGTATTCTCCGGCTTTATTGATGACGTGGTCAAGAAAGAATACCGCTGATTCCTTTTGAATTGCTTTCATGCGATCTTGTGGTAGGAGTTCATTCCGCATCTGCCACGTCTAATTTGAAGAAGGGGGTTAATACATATATATGAATGAAACTCAACAGAAATGATGGTGTAAAAAATTAAATTGTGAATATTATTTCTTACGCACTTCATATTATCTTTTAGAGTAGCCCCGCTTATTTTTCAAAGTCGCGTTGTAGATAAACTCGCACACGTAGTATCCACAGTAATCATTCCCTTGTTCATGCCACAAGCACTTTACGAGAAATAGAGGTCAATCAAACTGATAATAAAGCATTATAAATAGCATTGATGAAAGTATAGCTATAGAACCAACGGGAGATGCGCGCAACTAGCTAGCTAGTAGTACTTACTTTCAGGTATGTATATCGCAGCTCCTTCGGCAGTCCCGGAGCTTCTGCGGTGAACTGTTTCCAAATCCTGCAAGACAAAGAAAATAAATATTATTACTTGAGATATCATGAAATGAAAAAAAAGTTGCCGATATGGTGCGATAATGATCGATTGAACTTACTTGTTGAGCATTTTAGTCATGTCCGCATAGGTTTCGGGATCTTTTCGTTTCGAGTCTAAAACGGTTACTAGTCCCCGCTCAAGCTTAATCTCCAGAAGAACATAGTGGAAGCTCCGCACGCATGCATAACTCATCAGTTACATTACTATAACCTCGCTCGAGTAATAAGGGAAACCGAATATGCACACGACAGTAACACTCACTCCAAGTTGTAAGGAAAGAGTATTAAATCTTTGTTTTGATTTTTCAGCAATGATTGTAGCAAGTTGGCCTCGGCCTCTTCGGTGTTCTTTTTAACCTGAAATTCATCTATGAGATTTGTATTAATGAACCCAATATCATACATTTCTGCTTTTCTGCACTCGACGATCTTCAATCTGCATAATATAGTGAGGATAATTATAAATACATGCATGTAAGAGCTGAGCTATATATAGAGACTTAATGATAGAAGTAGTACTTACAGACAGTAGCAAGTGACCGTTAATTTATCGAGGGCCTTTTGATTGAAGAACTGGAAGAAATCCTCAAATGGAACATGCAACAGATCAGTTCTAATGAGGTCATGCTCCTCTTTTATTCTCAGATACAAAGTATTCGTCCCCGCAGACTCTCTGCAGGTTTTCATGTACCAATTATGGAATCTTCGCATCATCGTTGTTAGAGATTTTTCATCTTTGACGAGAGGCTTCCCGTACTCGTATCTGTGTTCGTCCACCTCCAAGGAATCATAATGTACATCGTCGGGCAGGTAATCTCCAAGATTGCTATAACCGGGCACCATCCCCGGAGCATTAGCGACGATGTCGCTAGACACATTGAGCAGGGGGCACGATTGCTTTGCTTGTTCGCCGAGCTGGGCAATTTTTTCCCCAGCTGCTCGTTCTTTTAACCTTTGATCACTGACAGTACTTCCCGACTGCTCTGCTTCGAGATATGCCTTTTTAGTAATGCGCTCATAGTTGGTTTTCGGCGAAGACTTTGGTGGTTTCCTCAGGGCATCGATAGTCCACTTTGCTTTCACCGGATCTACCTTCTCCTTCGGAGGTGGATGTTTCTGCGCTTTCAACCCTTCAAAGAAGTCCTTCACTTCGGTCCACACGATCTTCTTGTTTTCCTCCACGGTCATCTCATACGGTAACTTCTCTAGAGGCTTGATGTGATGCCCCCGATTCAATCGTACACTAATCATGCACGCAAACGTGTACGATCAAGATCAGGGACTCACGAGAAGATATCACAACACAACTCTAAAACATAAGTAAGTCATACAAGCATCATAATACAAGCCAGGGGCC
The DNA here is from genome assembly GCA_021605205.1 of Aegilops longissima. NCBI lineage: Eukaryota > Viridiplantae > Streptophyta > Magnoliopsida > Poales > Poaceae > Aegilops > Aegilops longissima. Next base: position 18,758,068 of record CM038680.1, read on the forward strand.
TCGAGGGCTCGAATACAAGTGCTCGATCATAGACGAGTCAGCGGAAGCAACAATATCTGAGTACAGACATAAGTTAAACAAGTTGCCATAAGATGGCTAGCACAAACGGGGATACAGATCGAAAGAGGCGCATGCCTCCTGCCTGGGATCCTCCTAACTACTCCTGGTCGTCATCAGCGGGCGGCACGTAGTAGTAGGCACCTCCAGTGTAGTAGTCGTCATCGACGGTGGCGTCTGGCTCCTGGGCTCCATCGTCTGGTCGCAGCAACCGGGTAAAGAAAGGGGGAAAAGGGGGAACAAGGCAACCGTGAGTACTCATCCAAAGTACTCGCAAGCAAGGAGCTACACTACATATGCATGGGTATATGTGTAAAGGGCCATATCAGTGGACTGAACTGCAGAATGCCAGAATAAGAGGGGGATAGCTAATCCTGTCGGAGACTACGCTTCTGGCAGCCTCCGTCTTGCAACATGTAGAAGAGAGTAGGCTGAAGTCATCCAAGTAGCATCGCATAGCATAATCCTACCCGGCGATCCCCTCCTCAATGCCCTGTTAGAGAGCGACCACCGGGTTGTATCTGGCACTTGGAAGGGTGTGTTTTATTAAGTATCCAGTTCTAGTTGTCATAAGGTCAAGGTACAACTCCAAGTCGTCCTATTACCGAAGATCACGACTATTCGAATAGATTAACTTCCCTGCAGGGGTGCACCACATTACCCGACACGCTCGATCCCATTTGGCCGGACACACTTTTCTGGGTCATGCCCGGCCGCGGAAGATCAACACGTCGCAGCCCTACCTAGGCATAACAGAGAGGTTAGCACGCGGTCTAAACCTAAGCGCACAGGGGTCTGGGCCCATCGCCCTTAGCACACCTGCACGTTGCGAGGGCGACCGGAAGCAGACCTAGCCTAGTGGCGTTCCAGTCCAATCCGGCGCGTGCTGCTCAGTCGCTGACGTCACGAAATGCTTCGGCTGATACCACGACGCCGGTTGCCCATATCTTGTCCCACGTGGCGGTTAGTGCGTATAAGGTCAACGACCCAACTCAGATCAAATACCAAGATCTCGTTAAGCGTGTTAAGTATCCACGAACGCCGAACAGGGCCAGGCCCACCTCTCACCTAGGCGGTCTCAACCTGCCCTGTGGCTCCGCCACAAAGATCTACTCGCGGGTGCTACACAAGTCGACCCGACTTTAGTCACCACATGTATCATGTATAAAGTATATAGTATATACCCGTGATCACCTCCCGAGTGATCACGGCCCGATAGTATAGCACAGCAGACGGACAAGAATGTAGGGCCACAGATGGAATACTAGCATCCTATACTAAGCATGTAGGATTGCGGTAAAGGTAACAACAATGAGTAGCAAGGACAGGCTATGCATCGGGATAGGTATAATGAAGCAATAACATGCTACACTACTCTAATGCAAGCAGTATAGAGAAGAGTAGGCGATATCTGTGAACAAAGGGGGCTTGCACTGTTGCTCGAGACAAGAAGGAGGGGTCGTCGGGGACGTAGTCGACCACATGGGCATCAGCATCGTCACGGGGTCTACCGAAGAGAAGAGGGGGGAGAAACAGTAAATACATAGCAAGCAAGTGCATAACAAGATAACAGGCAGAGCTAGACGTGTTCCAACGCGGTATGAGGTGATACCGGTGAAGGGGGGAAACATCCGGGAAAGTATTCCCGGTGTTTCGTGTTTTCGGGCAGAGGAGCCGGAGGGGGAAAGTTGCGGGTTCGATAGGTTAGGGATGTGTGGCGGACGAACGGGCTGCGTATCCAGATTCGTCTCGTTGTTCTGAGCAACTTTCATGTTGAAAATAATTTGATCCGAGTTACGGATTAAAAGATATGATTTTCTAAAGATTTACTAATTTCTGAAATTTAATTAATTATTTAAATTAATTCGAAAAATGGATTAATGACATCAGCATGATGTCATGCTGACATCAGCAGTCAACAAAGTTGACTGGTCAACCTGACTTGTGGGTCCCACCTGTCATAGGCTGTTAACTAACCTAACAGATTAATTAACTAAACTAAGTGATTAGGTTAATTAACTAGTTTTAATTAAGTTAATTAGTTCACTATTAAATAACTAATTAATTTTACTATTATTGTTTTAATTCGTTTTCGTTTTTACTGGGGCTGGGCCCCAGCAGTCAGTGGCCAAAGGCCTAGCGGGTGTGCGGGCAACGGGTGTGGGCGCCGGGCGGAGGCCGTAGCCCGCCCGGTTGCGGGGCGAGGCCGTGGCCATCCGGTCGCGGGGGTCGCCGGCGTGGGGCCGAAGGCGAGGCCAAGGGTGGCCAGCAGCGGCGGTGAGGAAGGCAGCTGCGGGGGAAGGCGTAGCGCGAGGGGCGCGTGGGAGGGAGCGCGTGTAGCATGGACCGAGGCGACCAGGGAGGCTCCCCGGAGCGCGGTAGGATGGCTCGATGGCGGGTGCAGGGGTTGGAGCGGCGCGTGCGGGAGGGCAATCCCGACGAGTGCGGGTGCTAGGCGGCAGGGGAGTGAGAAACGGCCGGAGGGCGTGGTCGCACTTGCGCGGGTGGACACGGGGTCACGGGCTGCAGGATGAGGATCGATGAACAGCAGCGGGCCACGCGACATGGCGGTGAGGGGAGCGGGCGGGCGCTGGTGGCCTGCGCCAGGCTGCCCGGTGCTGCGAAAAGTCTGACATGGCCGAGAAGAGAGGAGAGGCGGGAGTCGCTCACGGGGGTCGTAGGATTCGAGGCAGCAGGGCTCGGGGAGGAGGACGGGGACGACGCGTCGCAGGGGAGGCAGTCCGGTGGGGAGGTGGAAGCAGGCCGGCGAGGAGGAGCTCCGGCGATGGACGGCGTCGGGCGGCGGTTCGGTGATGGAGAGGTCGAAGACGATGGCGTCAGGCGAGGTGGTCCCGGGCAACGGCGAGCGCTGGGCGTCGGGGCACGGTCCCGGGCGCGTCGGGTCTTGGACAGCGCGGCGCTGATGATGGGGTGGTCCGGCGACGGCGTGTGGGCAGGGCGTCGCGAGAGAGAGGGGGGCGGTTCCATCCCCGATCCAGATCGGACCGACGGGAGGGGGGAGGAGAGCGTAGTGGGGGGATATTTTCGGGGGAGTGCGGGAGTGTCGGTGGGGTTTTCCCCGAGTGGGGGATATGGAGGAGGGCGTGGGCGCCCGGTGGGCGGCTGATTGGCCCCGAGGCCATCTGGGCCGTGGGCCAGCGGGGAGGGGGGGGGGGGTTCTCTTTTATCCTTTTTTTATTTGTTTTACATTTTTTTTTGTATTTTCTTTTATTTATTTATTTTCCTTTCTGTTTAATTCATTTTAAGTATTTAGGTCTTTTATAAAAGCATGGATCCCACACCATAAATTCCTAGGCATTTATTTGCACACCCCGAACATTTTTGTTTTAATTTTTTGTAAAACTTTTATTGTTGACATGATTTTGAATTTGAATTCGAACCGGTTTCGAACTAACGCGAGATTAGCAACAGTAATCGAGGTGACGTGGCATCATTAGCAGAGGTTCACTGTAGCTTAAATATCCGGGCGTGACACTTAAGAGGTGGACCGTATCTGTATTGCCTCCTGCCTCTAGTTGTACTGCTAGACGCAGGAGCAGACAGAGTGGCTGCGGCTGTCTTCTTTCGTTCTTGCTTACATGGCGGAGGAGAAGGACTACGACACGCCGGAGCAGCCGGGGCGGCAGCGGGTCTCTTCCGCCCTTGCTGGCGAGGCGGAGAAGGAGGAGGTTGCTGGCTGCTCGGGCGCGCCGGCGTAGGCGGAGATGGAGGCGGAGTGCCGCCACGCGCCGGAGAAAGAGGCTGAGTGCCCTGATCGTTACTTGCCGCAGGAGGAGGCGGTGGAGGAGGCGGAGTGCCCTGACTCGCCGTAGGAGGAGGAGGAGGCGGAGGCGTCCAGTTCGGAAGGTTGATGAGCTCCTTCCGCCATATGCATGGATAAGGATGGCAATTTTATCCATGGACATGGATACCCGCGCATATCCGACCCGAATGGATAGGGTTTGGGTACATTTTTACGTCCATGGGCAATGCCCGAACCCGACCCGATTACTTATGGATAGGGCATGGATATAATTATATATCCATGGATATACCGGAACCCGACCCGATAGTATTACATGTGTGGCAAAAAATTGGGTGATCCCCACTATCCCATCTTCCAATGTATTTTTCTTTATAAAAAGTGAAAAGGAAATTGTGCAATCCCTCCCCAATCCCCACCGTAACTTACTCCACCTCTTCTCATTCTTTTATCTCCTCGGTAATTGACTCGCAATTAAGCATCATATCTACTCATTCTTTTAGTAGCCCTAGATGCAGCCACCGGCGCCTCCAGCCTTACCTCTCCCATGTTATTTTGTGAGAATCTAAGAGCTTATTTTGACATTGTGCACTTGTGCTATGTCATTTTGCAAGAATTTGAGATCTTATGTGAATGTTGTGCTACGCTTATGTATACATGTTGAGAGAACCCAACAGATATCCATATCCAATGGATATCCATCGGGTTTGGACATGAACATCATTTCCCGCCCATGGATTTTTTCGTGGACGGGCACATAATGTCTTCATTGATTTGGATATGGATTTGATATCGTTCAACCCGGGCCGAACCCGACCCATTGCCATCCTTAGGCATGGAGTCTTCAGAGCAGAACCCAGCCGAGTTTTTCTTTCACCGGTAGGGTGGTCAAGATGGAGGTCCTCAAATCCCTCCGTTATTTCTTCCACCGTCACCTTAGCATATCCTTCTGGAATCGGACGATAGTGAAAAGTTGCGCCTGGTTCAGGAGGTCGAACAGAGCCGACAGCCGCCTTGACTTTTAAGTTCTGCCATTGCGTCATAAGGTGGCAATTTCGAGACTTCGTGATAGCATCCACGGGGTAGCTAGAAGGAGTCGTCAAGACAGGCTCCGGCTGAAGCAGCTCGATGGAAGCCACGCTGCTTCTCCGCTGAGATGGCGGGGTAGCTTCGGTGGAAGCTTCGGCAGTTCGTTTGCTGTGATTTGCTTCTCGGTCCTCTATCGCTTGTACCCTTGCGTGCAGCGCCTGCAGTTGGGTCTGCTGCACTTTCTTCCTCCTCACCTGGCATTTGTAACATGGCGTCCGAAACCCAGCCTTCTGAACGAAGCTGGCGTGCCTCGTGTCCGTCCGGGGTGCTCAGATTCGAGGGCCATTGTGAGCTCGTCGTTCTCTCTCTGCGAACGAACGTCCCTTCCCGCTGCATTGATATAGTCTGAAGCCTCTTGACTGGTATTTTCATTTGCTCGTCCATCCAAAGGCACTTCCCTGATACAGGGTCCAAGGTTCCGCCAGCCCCAAAGAACCAAGTCCGGCAACGGTCTGCGATTCATTGTCTCGGTTCGATCCCTTTATCAAGCAGATCATTCTCAGCCTTGGCCCACTTAGGCGGGCTTTGAGGTAGCCACCTGACCCCGTGCGATGGTGAAGCTTCTTCTTCGCATCATTTTGCTTGTTTGTCGCCGACATCTTCTTACTATTTTCCGATGTCTTGTGGGCCACAAATGCGGGCCAGTGATCTCTCATCTTCTCATATTTGCCGATGAATTCTGGTGTCTCTTCTTTGTCGACAAACCTTTTCAGCTCATTCTTCCACCTCCTGAATAGGTCTGCAATCTTCTTAAGAGCATGAGACTTGATTAATTGCTTTTTAACTGGCTTCTCCGGATCCTCCTCTGGAGGTAGGGTGAAATTTGCCTTCAGCTCAATCCAAAGATCATCTTTCTGCATATCATTGACATAAGACACCTCAGGGTCTTCGTTCTTAGGCTTATACCATTGGTGGATGTTGATCGGGATCTTGTCCCTAACAAGAACCCCGCACTGAGCAGCAAATGCTTCCTTTGTCCGGATGGGTTCAATCGGTTGGCCGTCACGCGCGATTGCTGTGATCTCAAACCTTTCATCCGAGTGCAACTTTTTCTTCGGGCCTCGTCTCTTGACCGAAGTTGTGCTTGATCCGGAGGGCTAGAAAAAAGAAGAAAGACGAGAATTAATTAATATTTGTACATATACCAAAACAATGAATGCATCAATTAGCTAGTCAGCACAGGCTTAACTAATATATATACCTGGCCGGACTCGGTTCGGTCACCGGAGCCGTCATCACGGTCTCCTTCTTGCACCGTCATTGGGTCACCGGAGCCATCATAATCATGTCTTTCCTCCTCCATTATTCGATCACCGTAGCCTACTTCTTCACCCTGTTCTTCCAGACCATCATTGTCATTAAGATACGACAAGATATCACCTCCGGCTAAGATTATGTCCGCCAACACTTCTCCAGCTTCCTCGTCTCGTATGTGCTCCATTGTTTCTGCAAATACTACAACATGGCAATTATTACACAAACATGACAGCAGGTGGATATATTAGTGGCAAACGTCGAACGAGCTTATTCCGGGTTTGGGGTGGCCTCGGCAACGCTTCAAGGGTAGGGGCGCGGCGGGAGGGGTAGAAGACCGACATCTTTTTTTCTAGGGTTTGGTGTCCTCGAGAGTTTTGGTCGAGCGAGAGGGCCGGGGGGCGATCCCGTGGTATAAGTTATCACGGTCGAAGTTATCCGGGAGGGGGTTATATCGACAACAACGACATACATACATGGGAAAATAATGTTATCGGGGAGGGGGGTAGGTCGAACCCCCCTCGTGTTGAAGTTATCGGGACACGGGGTATATCGACAACGACATATCCGATAAAAAATAAGAAGACGAAGAAGAAATAAAAAGAGGAGTAGAAGAAAGGAATAGAGTAGAAGATTGAAGAAAAAAAAGAAGAAAAAAATAGGAGAAGAAGAAAGGAATAGAGGAGAAGAAGAGAAAATAGTAGAATATTCTATTTTCTCTTCTTCTCATCTATTCCTTTCTTCTTCTCCTCTTCTTTTTCTTCTTTTTTCTACTTCTTATTTATTTCTCCTCTTCTTCCTCTCCTCTTCTTCTCCTTTCTTCATCTTCTTATTTTCCTTTTTCCTCTCATCCTTTTTCTTCTTCTTCCTTCTTAATATCACTTAGCAACTTTTGCAACGATAGGGGGGTGCGGTTGCTCCCGTGGTCTAAAATCGGTCGATGCACGATAGAAAATTCTGACAAAATACATGAAGTAGTATTGCTTGTTTTTTTTAAAAAAATGTTCAAATAGAAAATTTAGAAAAAAGTAAAGGTTTTTCCTAATGCATTGTTCATATGAATATACAAACATTTGCATATTCTTCTTCTCCTCTATTCCTTTCTTCTTCTCCTCTTCTTTTTCTTCTTTTTTCCTCTTCTTATTTATTTCTCCTCTTCTTCCTCTCCTCTTCTTCTTTCTTCCTCTTCTTATTTTCTTCTTTCCTATCCTTCTTTTTCTTCTTCTTCCCTTCCTAGCTAGATATATAAAACTTTTCTAAAATGTAAATTTTGCATATATAAAACTTTTCCACGGATCATCATTTCTCATATGTATCGAATATATATCCATACTCATATATAAAACTTTCTATGAACAAAAAACATTTTTGACATATATATTTATCATATTCTAAATTTTCCTAACTCTTTTACAACCAGAAAAATTACATATATGGAAAAAACATTAATACACATATGAACAAAAAATACATATATGAACAAACATGCTCTGAACAATTCTTTTATACATTTTGAACATCTACATACACATAGCCACATACATACACATATACATTATATATATATGAACAAAAACTAAACTAATAAAAATGAAAAAACAGAGCCAGATAGCCACATACATACACATATACATTATATATATATGAACAAAAAATTAAACTAATAAAATGAAAAAAAAAAGCCGGGCGCGCGGCTCTCATCTGGGCGGCTAGCGATGACGATGGCGACGGCGGGGGCGGCGAGGTCGCCAGCGCTGCTGGGCGGACGGGCAGGGGCTCGGGCGCTGGGCGGCGCGCTGCTGTCGAGCAGGGGAGCTCGAGGCGGGCGGCGCGGGGGCAGGGCGACGGCGACGAGGACGAGGGCGACCCGTCGGGGCAAGGGGCGTGGGGCGACGGCGACGAGGAGCTAGCGGGCGGCGACGCGAGCACGGGCAGGGGCTCGGGCGCCGGGGCGGCGCGGCCAAAGCAGGGGAGCTCGAGGCGGGCGGCACGTGGGGAAGGGGGACGGCGACGAGGACCGGGCGGCGACCCGTCGGGGCAAGTGCGCGGGGCGACGACGACGAGGAGTGGGCGGCGACGGCGAGCACGGGAAGCCTGGCGGCGTCGATGAGCTCGGCGCCGTCGGGGGCAAATGGTCGATGAAACTGAAAAATTCCTAAGTCCTGCTTATATACATAGGGTAATGGTCCCGGTTCATGGCACCAACCGGGACCAATGCCCCCCTTTAGTCCCGGTTGGTGCCACCAACCGGGACCAAAGGTCAGTTTTCGACAGCCCAAAGGGTGGGAAACAGAGACCTTTGGTCCCGGTTGGTGGCACAAACCGGGACTAAAGGTGGGCATTGGTACCGGTTGGTGCCACGAACTGGGACCAATGCCCCCTTTAGTCCCGGTTGGTGCCACCAACCGGGACCAAAGGCCTTGCGCTGCCCGCGGCCAAAAGTTTAGTCCCACCTCGCTAGTTGAGAGGGGCTCGGAGTGGTTTATAAGCCCCACTGCGGCTGCCCTCTCAAGCTCCTCTGAAATGCAGGCTTACGGGCCTAATGTCACACTATGCTGTCTGTGGGCCTATTGGGCCTTCTGCAGGTCTGAATCCTGGCCCAGGTTGGGTTTCTAGTCGTATTCAGGACGTGGTGGCCAAATAGGTGGCAGTTTTTTTATTGTTCTTCCAGGTTTTTTTGTTTTGTTTTTTGCATTATTTATTTTCTTTTGTTTTTTGCTTTATTTTTAATTCTTTTTGCTTTTAGGTCAGAAAAATTATAAACTTTCTGTTAGTGCCATTAGTTTTCAAATTTGAATAGTTAAAATTTGAATTCTATGAAATTGGTGTGAATCACAAGTTTGTGATTAACTTTACTATAAAAATAGTTTTTTTTCATTTTTTGTTTTGTTTTTTGCATTATTTATTTTCTTTTGTTTTTGCTTTATTTTTAATTCTTTTTGCTTTTAGGTCGGAAAAATTATAAACTTTCTCGTTAGTGTCATTAGTTTTAGGAAAATTATAAACTTTCTGTTATTGCCATTAGTTTTCAAATTTGAATTCTTTGAAATTTGTGTGAATCACAAGTTTGTGATTAAATTTACTATAAAAATATTTTTCCAGTTTTTTGTTTTGTTTTTGCTTTATTTTTTAATTCTTTTTTGCTTTTAGGTCAGCACAATTATAAACTTTCTGTTAGTGCCATTAGTTTTAGAAAAATTATAAACTTTCTGTTAGTGCCATAAGTTTTCAAATTTGAATAGTTACAATTTGAATTCTTTGAAATTTGTGTGAATCACAAGTTTGTGATTAACTTTACTAAAAAAATGAGCATAGATGTGCCTATAGAGAGAATTCAACCTAAATTCATAATAAATTTCTATTAATTTCAGAGAAATTCAGTATGAATTTAGGTCAAATTCCCTATATAAGGGCATCTATTTTCACTTTGAGAGGAGCTCAACAAGGCAGAGAGGGAGGGGCTTATAAACCGCTGTGAGCGTCCTTCGGTTGGCGAGGTGGGACTAAACTCTGACCGCAACAAGGACCAACCCTTTAGTCCCGGTTTGTGGCACAAAGCGGGACTAATGGTCATGGGCCAGGGGCGAGGCGCATTGGTCCCGGTTCGTGCATGGAACCGGGACCAAAAGGTCCAGATGAACCGGGACCAATGGCCCACGTGGCTGCCCTCTTGAGTGTTCTTGGTGAGAACATAGTTGACAAGGAGCGAACCAGGATTAATGGTATTACGAGGGCCGAACCATAAGACATTAAAGCATTTCAAATGAACTCTGAAAAAGTTGAAAGTTGGCATGGTATCATAATTTCACCCACATAGCATGTGCATGTACAAAACGGACAATGGTATCATACTAAATGCATTACAAAGTTGGCATGGTATCATCATAATAGTTGTGGGAGAAAGTCTTCACTTTTTTTTTGCTTGTGTCATTTGCTTATTGCGCCGTAACCATGGATAATCTTCATCGTTTATCAGGATGCTTGGGTCAGCCTTGACTTTGAAGGGAGGAATTTCATGAAACTTTTCATAATCTTCAGACATGTCTGTCTTGCCCTCTACTCCCACGATGTCCCTTTTTCCTAAAAGAACTATGTGACGCTTTGGCTCATCGTATGATGTATTCGCTTCCTTATATTTTTCTTTTTCTCGGTTTGGTAGACATGTCCTTCACATAGATAACCTGTGCCACATCATTGGCTAGGACGAACGGTTCGTCAGTGTACCCAAGATTTTTCAGATCCACTGTTGTCATTCCGTACTGTCGGTCTACTTGTACCCCGCCTCCTGACAGATTGACCCATTTGGACTTAAACAAAGGGACCTTAAAATCATGTCCGTAGTCAAAGTTCCCATATGTCCACTATGTAACCATAATATGTGTCCTTTCCCCTCTCGGTTGCTGCATCAAAGCGGACACCGCTGTTTTGGTTGGTGCTCTTTTGATCTTGTTCAATCGTGTAAAATGTATTCCCATTTATCTCGTATCCTTTGTAAGTCAATACAGTCAAAGATGGTTCCCTGGACAAAAAGTACAACTCATCAGAAACAGTGTTGACACCTATTGAAGGAAATATGCCCTAGAGGCAATAATAAAGTTATTATTTATTTCCTTATATCATGATAAATGTTTATTATTCATGCTAGAATTGTATTAACCGGAAACATAATACATGTGTGAATATATAGACAAACAGTATGTCACTAGTATGCCTCTACTTGACTAGCTTGTTAATCAAAGATGGTTATGTTTCCTAACCATGAACAAGGAGTTGTTATTTGATTAACAAGGTCACATCATTAGTTGAATGATCTGATTGACATGACCCATTCCGTTAGCTTAACACTTGATCGTTTAGTATGTTAATGCTTTCTTCATGACCCATACATGTTCCTGTAACTATGAGATTATGCAACTCCGTTTACGGAGGAACACTTTGGTACTACCAAACGTCACAACGAATCGGGTGATTATAAAGGAGTACTACAGGTGTCTCCAAAGGTACTTGTTGGGTTGGCGTATTTGAGATTAGGTTTTGTCACTCCGATTGTCGGAGAGGTATCTCTAGGCCTTCTCGGTAATACACATCACATAAGCCTTGCAAGCATTGCAACTAAAGAGTTAGTTGTGAGATGATGTATTACGGAACGAGTAAAGAGACTTTCCGTAACGAGATTAAACTAGGTATTGGATACCGACGATCGAATCTCGGAAAGTAACATACCGATGACAAAGGGAACAACGATGTTGTTATGCGGTTTGACCGATAAAAGATCTTCGTAGAATATGTAGGAACCAATATGAGCATCCAGGTTCCGCTATTGGTTATTGACCGAGAATAGTTCTAGGTCATGTCTACATAGTTCTCGAACCGTAGGGTCCGCACGCTTAAGGTTTCAATGACGGTTATTATGAGTTTATGTATTTTGATGTACCAAGGAGTTCGGAGTCCGGATGTGATCACGGACATGACGAGGAGTCTCGAAATGGTCGAGACATAAAGATTGATATATTGGATGGTTATATTCGGACACGGAAAGGTTCCGGAAGTTTCGGAGAAAACGGAGTGCCGGAGGGGTTACCGAACCCCGGGGAAGTTATGGGCCTTATTGGGCCAAGAGGGAGAGAGAGGGCTGCACCAGGAGGTGGTGCGCCTCCATCCATGGGAGTCCGAATTGGACTAGGAGGGGGCGCAGCCCCTTCCCTCTCCTCTCCCTCTCTTTCCTTCCCCCTTCCCTCTTCCTAGTAGGACTAGGAAAGGGGAGTCCTACTCCTACTAGGAGGAGGACTCCCCCTCCCTTGGTGCGCCTCAAGGGCTGGCCGGCCCTCCCCCTTGCTCCTTTATATACGGGGGCAGGGGGGCACCCTAGGACACACAAGTTGATCTTCGTGATCGTTCCTTAGCCGTGTGCGGTGCCCCCCTCCACCATATTCCACCTCGGTCATATTGTAGCGGTGCTTAGGCGAAGCCCTGCGACGGTAGAACATCAAGGTCGTCACCACGCCGTCGTGCTGACGGAACTCCTTCCCCGACGCTTTGCTGGATCGGAGCTCGGGGATCGTCATCGAGCTGAACGTGTGCCAAGAACTCGGAGGTGCCGAGTAACGGTGCTTGGATCGGTCGGATCGTGAAGACGTCGACTACATCAACAGCGTTAATATAACGCTTCGCTTTCGGTCTCACGAGGGCGTGGGCGGACGACACTCCCCTCTCGTTGCTATGCCATCACCATGGTCTTGCGTGATCGTAGGAAATTTTTTGAAATTACTACGTTACGCAACAGTGGTATCCGAGCCTGGTTTTATGCGTTGATGTCATATGCACGAGTAGAACACAAGTGAGTTGTGGGCGATACAAGTCATACTACCTACCAGCATGTCATACTTTGGTTCAGCGGTATTGTGAGATGAAGCGGCCGGACCGACATTACGCGTGACGCTTCGCGAGACTGGTTTCACCGCTCCGAGCACTCGTTGCTTAAAGGTGACCGGCGGTGTCTCTGTCTCTCACTTTAGTTGAACTGAGTGTGGCTACGCCCGGTCCTTGAGAAGGTTAAAACGGAGTCTATTTGACGAAGTATCGTTGTGGTTTTGATGCGTAGGTAAGAACGGTTCTTGCTCAGCCCGTAGCAGCCACGTAAAACTTGCAACAACAAAGTAGAGGACGTCTAACTTGTTTTTGCAGGGCATGTTGTGATGTGATATGGTCAAGGCGTGATGCTATATTTTATTGTATGAGATGATCATGTTTTGTAACCGAGTTATCGGCAATGGCGGAGCCATATGGTTGTCGCTTTATTGTATGAAATGCAAGCGCCATGTAATTGCTTTACTTTATCACTAAGCGGTAGCGATAGTCGAGAAGCAATAGTTGGCGAGGCGACAACGATGCTACGATGGAGATCAAGGTGTCGCGCCGGTGATGATGGTGATCATGGCGGTGCTTTGGAGATGGAGATCACAAGCACAAGATGATGATGGCCATATCATATCACTTATATTGATTGCATGTGATGTTTATCCTTTATGCATCTTATCTTGCTTTGATTGACGGTAGCATTATAAGATGATCTCTCACTAAAATTATCAAGTAGTGTTCTCCTGAGTATGCACCGTTGCCAAAGTTCGTCGTGCCGAGACACCACGTGATGATCGGGTGTGATAAGCTCTCGTCCATCTACAACGGGTGCAAGCCAGTTTTGCACACGCAGAATACTCAGGTTATACTTGACGAGCCTAGCATATACAGATATGGCCTCGGAACACGGAGACCGAAAGGTCGAACGTGAATCATATAGCGATATGATCAACATAAGATGTTCACCATTGAAAACTACTCCATCTCACGTGATGATCGGTTATGGTTTAGTTGATTTGGATCACGTGATCACTTAGATAACTAGAGATGTCTGTCTAAGTGGGAGTTCTTTAGTAATATGATTAATTGAACTTAAATTTATCATGAACTTAGTACCGATAGTATTTTGCTTGTCTATGTTTACTGTAGATAGATGGCTCGTCTTTGTTGTTCCGTTGAATTTTAATGCGTTCCTTGAGAAAGCAAAGTTGAAAGATGATGGTAGCAATTACACGGACTGGGTCCGTAACCTGAGGATAATCCTCATTGCTGCACGTAAAAGTTACGTCCCGGAAGCACCGCTGGGTGACAGAACTGCTGCAGATCTTGAGCGAAGTTGTGAGCGTCGCAAAGCGAGCTGATGACTACTCTATAGTTCAGTGTGCCATGCTTTACGGCTTAGAACCGGGTCTTCAACGACGTTTTGAGCGTCATGGAGCATATGAGATGTTCCAGGAGTTGAAGTTGATATTTCAACAGAATGCCCGGATTGAGAGATATGAAGTCTCCAATAAGTTCTATAGCTGCAAGATGGAGGAGAATAGTTCGTCGGTGAGCACATACTCAAAATGTCAGGTATTACAATCACTTGAATCAACTGGAGTTAATCTTCCGGATGATTGTGTCATTGACAGAATTCTTCAATCACCGCCACCAAGCTACAAAGGCTTCGTGATGAACTATAATATGCAAGGGTTAGTAAAGACTATGCAGAGCTCTTCGCAATACTAAAAGCTGCGGAGGTAGAAATCAAAAGGAGCATCAAGTGTTGATGGTCAATAAGACCACTAGTTTCAAGAAGAAAGGCAAAGGGAAGAAGAAGGAACTTCAAGAAGAACAGCAAACAAGTTGCTGATCAGAGAAGAAACCCAAGTCTGGACCTAAGCCTGAAATCGAGTGCTTCTCTGCAAGCGGTAGTCCTTTGGAAGCGGAACTGCCCCAAGTATTTGGCGGATAAGAAGGATGGCAAAGTGAACAAAGGTATATGTGATATACTTGTTATTGATGTGTACCTTACTAGAGCTCGCAGAGTACACAGGTATTTGATACTGGTTACTTGCTAATATTTGCAACTCAAAGCAGAACTACGGATTAGCGAACACCGGCAAAGGGCGAGGTGACGATGCGCGTGGGAAAGCGGTTCCAAAGTCGATGTGATCGCAGATCGGCACGCTACCTCTACATCTACCTTCGGGATTAGTTTTAGACCTGAATAATTGTTATTTGGTGCCGCGTTGAGCATGAACATTATATCTGGATCTTGTTTGATGCGAGACGGTTATTCATTTAAATCGAGAGAATAATGGTTGTTCTATTTATATGAATAATATCTTTTATGGTCATGCACCCTTGAAGAGTGGTCTATTTTAATGAATCTCGATAGTAGTGATACACATATTCATAATGTTGAAACCAAAAGATGCAGAGTTGATAATGATAGTGCAACTTATTTGTGGCACTGCCGTTTAGGTCATATCGGTGTAAAACGCATGAAGAAACTCCATGCTTGATGGACTTTTGGAGTCACTTGATTATGAATCACTTGGCACTTATGAACCGTGCCTCATGGGCAAGATGACTAAAACTCCGTTCTCGGGACTATGGAGAGAGCAACAGATTTATTGGAAATCATACATACGGATGTATGTGGTCCAATGAATGTTGAAGCTCGTGGCGGATATCGTTATTTTCTCACCTTCACAGATGATTTGAGCAGATATGGGTATATCTACTTAATGAAACATAAGTCTGAAACATTTGAAAAGTTCAAAGAATTTCAGAGTGAAGTTGAAAATCATCGTAATAAGAAAATAAAGTTTCTACGATCTGATCGTGGAGGCGAATATTTGAGTTACGAGTTTGGTCTACATTTGAAACAAAGCGGAATAGTTTCGCAACTCACGCCACCCGAACACCACAGCGCAATGGTGTGTCCGAGCGTCGAATCGCACTTTCTTGGATATGGTGCGATCTATGATGTCTCTTACAGATTTACCGCTATCATTTTGGGGTTATGCTCTTGAGACGGCCGCATTCACGTTAAATAGGACACCGTCAAAATCCGTTGAGACGACGCCTTATGAACTATGGTTTAGCAAGAAACCAAAGTTGTCGTTCGAAAGTTTGGGGTTGCGATGCTTATGTGAAGAAACTTCAACCTGATAAGCTTGAACCCAAATCGAAAATGTGTCTTCATAGGATACCCAAAGGAGACAATTGGGTACACCTTCTATCACAGATCCGAAGGCAAGACATTCGTTGCTAAAATGGATCCTTTCTAGAGAAGGAGTTTCTCTCGAAAGAAGTGAGTGGGAGGAAAGTGGAACTTGATGAGGTAATAGTACCAGCTCCCTTATTGGAAAGTAGTTAATCACGAAATCAGTTTCGTAACACCTACACCAGTTAGTGAGGAAGATAATGATG
The DNA here is from genome assembly GCA_021605205.1 of Aegilops longissima. NCBI lineage: Eukaryota > Viridiplantae > Streptophyta > Magnoliopsida > Poales > Poaceae > Aegilops > Aegilops longissima. Next base: position 18,774,011 of record CM038680.1, read on the forward strand.
AAGATCATGAAACTTCAGATCAAGTTGTCACTGAACTTCAGAGATCAACCAGAACAAAATCCGCACCAGAGTGGTACGGTAATCCTATTCGGAAGTCATGCTACTAGATCATGATGAACCTACGAACTATGAAGAAGCGATGGTGAGCCCAGATTCCAAAATGGCTTGAAGCCATGAAATCTGAGATGGGATCCATGTATGAGAACAAAGTATGGACTTTGGTAGACTTGCCCGATGATCGGCAAGCTATTGAGAATAAATGGATTTTAAGAAGAAGACCGACGCGATGGTAATGTAATCGTCTACAAAGCTCGACTTGTTGCAAAAGGTTTTCGACAAGTTCAAGGGTTTGACTACGATGAGACTTTCTCACCAGTGGCGATGCTTAAGTCCGTCCGAATCATGTTAGCAATTGCCGCATTTTATGATTATGAAATTTGGCAAATGGATGTAAAACTGCATTCTTGAATGGATTTCTAGAAGAAGAGTTGTATATGATGCAACCAGAAGGTTTTGTCGATCCAAAAGGTGCTAACAAAGTGTGCAAGCTCCAACGATCAATTTATGGTCTGTGCAAGCCTCTCGGAGTTGGAATAAGCGCTTTGATAGTGTGATCAAAGCATATGGGTTTGTACAGACTTTTGGAGAAGCTTGTATTTACAAGAAAGTGAGTGGGAGCTCAGAGCATTTCTAATATTATATGTGGACGACATATTATTGATTGGAAATGATATAGAATTTCTGGATAGCATAAAAGGATACTTGAATAAAAGTTTTTCAATGAAAGACCTCGGTGAAGCTGCTTACATATTGGGCATCAAGATCTATAGAGATAGATCAAGGCGCTTGATTGGACTTTCACAAAGCACATACCTTGATAAAGTTTTGAAAAAGTTCAAAATGGATCAGGCAAAGAAAGGTTTTTACCTGTGTTACAAGGTGTAAGATTGAGTCGACTCAATGCCCGACCACAGCAGAAGATAGAGAGAAATGAAAGATGTTCCTATGCTTCAGCCATAGGCTCTATCATGTATGCAATGCTGTGTACCAGACTGACGTATGCTTAGCTGTAAGCTTGGCAGGAAGGTACCAAAGTAATCCAGAGTGGATCATCGACAGCGGTCAAGAACATCCTGAAATACCGAAAAGGACTAAGGATATGTTTCTCGATATGGAGGTGACAAAGAGCTAGTCGTAAATGGTTACGTCGATGCAAGCTTTGACACTGATCCGGACGATTCTAAATCGCAAACCGGATCGTGTTTTTATTAAACGGTGGAGCTGTCGGTTGGTGCAGTTCTAAACAAAGCGTCGTGGCGGGATCTACATGTGAAGCGGAGTACATAGCTGCTTCGAAGCAGCAAATGAAGGAGTCTGGATGAAAGAGTTCATTTCGATCTAGGTGTCATACCTAGTGCATCGGGACCGATGAAGATCTTCGTGACAATCTTGGTGCAATTGCCTTGGCAAAGGAATCCAGATTTCACAAGAGGACCAAGCACATCAAGAGACGCTTCAATTCCATTCGGGACCAAGTCCAAGTGGGAGACATAGAGATTTGCAAAATACATACGGATCTGAATGTTGCGACCCGTTGACTAAGCCTCTTCCACGAGCAAAACATGATCAGCACCAAGACTCCATGGGTGTAAGGATCATTACTTTGTAATCTAGATTATTGACTCTAGTGCAAGTGGGAGACTGAAGGAAATATGCCCTAGAGGCAATAATAAAGTTATTATTTATTTCCTTATATCATGATAAATGTTTATTATTCATGCTAGAATTGTATTAACCGGAAACATAATACATGTGTGAATATATAGACAAACAGTATGTCACTAGTATGCCTCTACTTGACTAGCTTGTTAATCAAAGATGGTTATGTTTCCTAACCATGAACAAGGAGTTGTTATTTGATTAACAAGGTCACATCATTAGTTGAATGATCTGATTGACATGACCCATTCCGTTAGCTTAACACTTGATCGTTTAGTATGTTAATGCTTTCTTCATGACCCATACATGTTCCTGTAACTATGAGATTATGCAACTCCGTTTACGGAGGAACACTTTGGTACTACCAAACGTCACAACGTAATCGGGTGATTATAAAGGAGTACTACAGGTGTCTCCAAAGGTACTTGTTGGGTTGGCGTATTTGAGATTAGGTTTTGTCACTCCGATTGTCGGAGAGGTATCTCTAGGCCTTCTCGGTAATACACATCACATAAGCCTTGCAAGCATTGCAACTAAAGAGTTAGTTGTGAGATGATGTATTACGGAACGAGTAAAGAGACTTTCCGATACGAGATTAAACTAGGTATTGGATACCGACGATCGAATCTCGGGAAAGTAACATACCGATGACAAAGGGAACAACGTATGTTGTTATGCGGTTTGACCGATAAAAGATCTTCGTAGAATATGTAGGAACCAATATGAGCATCCAGGTTCCGCTATTGGTTATTGACCGAGAATAGTTCTAGGTCATGTCTACATAGTTCTCGAACCGTAGGGTCCGCACGCTTAAGGTTTCAATGACGGTTATTATGAGTTTATGTATTTTGATGTACCAAGGAGTTCGAGTCCGGATGTGATCACGGACATGACGAGGAGTCTCGAAATGGTCGAGACATAAAGATTGATATATTGGATGGTTATATTCGGACACGGAAAGGTTCGGAAGTTTCGGAGAAAACCGGAGTGCCGGAGGGTTACGGAACCCCGGGAAGTTATGGGCCTTATTGGGCCAAGAGGGAGAGAGGGCTGCACCAGGAGGTGGTGCGCCCCCTCCATGGGGAGTCCGATTGGACTAGGAGGGGGCGCAGCCCCTTTCCCTCTCCTCTCCCTCTCTTTCCTTCCCCTTCCCTCTTCCTAGTAGGACTAGGAAAGGGAGTCCTACTCCTACTAGGAGGAGGACTCCCCCCCTTGGTGCGCCTCAAGGGCTGGCCGCCCTCCCCTTGCTCCTTTATATACGGGGCAGGGGGCACCCTAGGACACACAAGTTGATCTTCGTGATCGTTCCTTAGCCGTGTCGGTGCCCCCTCCACCATATTCCACCTCGGTCATATTGTAGCGGTGCTTAGGCGAAGCCTGCGACGGTAGAACATCAAGGTCGTCACCACGCCGTCGTCTTGTGGAACTCCTTCCCGACGCTTTGCTGGATCGGAGCTCGGGATCGTCATCGAGCTGAGCGTGTGCCAAGAACTCGGAGGTGCGGAGTAACGGTGCTTGGATCGGTCGGATCGTGAAGACGTCACGACTACATCAACAGCGTTAATATAACGCTTCGCTTTCGGTCTCACGAGGCGTGGGCGGACGACACTCCCCTCTCGTTGCTATGCCATCACCATGGTCTTGCGTGATCGTAGGAAATTTTTTGAAATTACTACGTTACCCAACACCTATGAGACGTGTTTCCAACCAACTGCTGAAAGTCCTAATGTCTTCATATGTAATACAGTCGTCACACTGCTCCGGGTGTTTGGAGCGCAGACTGTTCTTGTGTTCATCGACATACGGGGTCACCAAGGTAGAGTTCTGTAGAACTGTGTAATGTGCTTGAGACCAAGAATATCCGTCCCTGCATATTATTGAGTCCCCTCGAATCGTGCCTTTTCCAGTCAGTCTCCCCTCATATCGCGATCTAGGGAGACCTATCTTCTTAAGGCCAGGAATGAAGTCAACACAAAACCCAATGACATCCTCTGTTTGATGGCCCATGGAGATGCTTCCTTCTGTCCTAGCACGGTTACGGACATATTTCTTTAGGACTCCCATGAACCTCTCAAAGGGGAACATATTATGTAGAAATACAGGCCCCAGAATGACAATCTCGTCGACTAGATGAACTAGGACGTGCGTCATGATATTGAAGAAGGATGGTGGGAACACCAGCTCGAAACTGACAAGACATTGCGCCACATCACTCCTTAGCCTTGGTACGATTTTTGGATCGATCACCTTCTGAGATATTGCATTGAGGAATGCACATAGCTTCACAATGGCTAATCAAACGTTTTCCGCTAGAAGCCCCCTCAATGCAACCGGAAGTAGTTGCGTCATAATCACATGGCAGTCATGAGACTTTAGGTTCTGGAACTTTTTCTCTGGCATATTTATTATTCTCTTTATATTCGACGAGAAGCCAGTCGGGACCTTCATACTGAGCAGGCATTCAAAGAAGATTTCTTTCTCTTCTTTCGTAAGAGCGTAGATGGTAGGACGTTTATCTGCTTCGGAGGCATGCCGTCTTTTTCGTGCAAACGTTGCAGGTCCTCCCGTGCCTCAGGTGTATCTTTTGTCTTCCCATACACGCCCAAGAAGCCTAGCAGGTTCACACAAAGGTTCTTCGTCACGTGCATCACGTCGATTGAAGAGCAGACCTCTAGGTCTTTCCAGTAGGGTAGGTCCCAAAATATGGATTTCTTCTTCCACATGGGTGCGTGTCCCTCAGCGTCATTCGGAATAGCTAGTCCGCCGAGACCCTTTCCAAAGATTACGTGTAAATCATTGACCATAGCAAGTACGTGATCACCGGTACGCATGGAGGGCTTCTTCCGGTGATCCGCCTCGCCTTTGAAATGCTTGCCTTTCTTTCGACATTGATGGTTGGTCGGAAGAAATCGACGATGGCCCGGGTACACATTCTTCCTGCATTTGTCCAGGTATATACTTTCAGTGTCATCTAAACAGTGCGTGCATGCATGGTATCCCTTGTTTGTTTGTCCTGAAAGGTTACTGAGAGGGACCAATCGTTAATGGTCACGAACAGCAATGCCTTTAGGTCAAATTTCTCCTGTTTGTGCTCATCCCACGTACGTACACCGTTTCCATTCCACAACTGTAAAAGTTCTTCAACTAATGGCCTTAGGTACACATCAATGTCGTTGCCGGGTTGCTTAGGGACTTAGATGAGAACTGGCATCATAATGAACTTCCGCTTCATGCACATCAAAGGAGGAAGGTTATACATACATAGAGTCACGGGCCAGGTGTTGTGATTGCTGCTCTGCTCCCCGAAAGGATTAATGCCATCCGCGCTTAAAGCAAACCATACGTTCCTTGGGTCACTTGCAAACTCATCCCAGTACTTTCTCTCGATTTTTCTCCACTGCGACCCGTCAGCGGGTGCTCTCAACTTCCCTTCTTTCTTACGGTCCTCACTGTGCCATCGCATCAACTTGGCATGCTCTCCGTATCTGAACAGATGTTTCAACTGTGGTATTATAGGAGCATACCACATCACCTTCGCAGGAACCCTCTTCCTGGGGGGCTCGCCGTCAACATCACCAGGGTCATCTCGTCTGATCTTATGCCGTAATGCACGCATACCGGGCATGCGTTCAAATCCTTATGCGCATCGCGTAGAGGATGCAGATCATTAGGGCATGCATGTATCTTCTGCACCTCCAATCCTAGAGGGCATCGACCTTCTTTGCTGTGTATGTATGTCTTTGTCGGGCAATTCGTTATTCTTTGGAAGCTTCTTCTTCAATATTTTCAGTAGCTTCTCAAATCCTTTGTTAGGCACAGCATTCTCTGCCTTCCACTGCAGCAATTCCAGTACGGTACCGAGCTTTGTGTTGCCATCTTCGCAATTGGGGTACAACCCTTTTTTGTGATCCTCTAACATGCGATCGAACTTCAGCTTCTCCTTTTGACTTTCGTATAGCATCCTTGCATCGACAATGACCCGGCGGAGATCATCATCATCGGGCACATCGTCTTGTTCCTCTTGATCTTCAGCAGCTTCCCCCATTGCAGCATCATTGGGCACATCATCTGGTTCCTCTTGATCTTCAGCAGCTTCCCTCGTTGTAACATCACCGTATTCAGGGGGCACATAGTTGTCATCGTCCTCTTCTTCTTCGCCGTCTTCCATCATAACCCCTATTTCTCCGTGCCTCGTCCAAACATTATAGTGTGTCATGAAACCATTGTAAAGCAGGTGGGTGTGAAGGATTTTCCGGTCAGAGTAAGACTTCGTATTCCCACATTTAGGGCATGGACAACACATAAAACCATTATGCTTGTTTGCCTCAGCCACTTCAAGAAAATCATGCATGCCCTTAATATACTCGGAGGTGTGTCTGTCACCGTACATCCATTGCCGGTTCATCTGCGTGCATTATATATAATTAAGTGTGTCAAAAACCATTACGGAACATCATGAATAGATAATTAAGTGACCAAATTAATAGAAGTTCATCATCACATTAAAACCAAAGTACATACATAGTTCTCATCTAACAACATATAGCTCTCCAGAGCATCTAAATTAATTAAACCATACATTGAAACTATGTAAAACATTTCAATGCGAAAACAAATGCGATCATAATCGCAACCAAGGTAACAATTGATCCAACGGCATAATGATACCAAGCCTCGGTATGAATGGCATATTTTCTAATCTTTCTAATCTTCAAGCGCATTGCATCCATCTTGATCTTGTGATCATCGACGACATCCGCAACATGCAACTCCAATATCATCTTCTCCTCCTCAATTTTTTTTATATTTTACTTCAAGAAATTGTTTTCTTCTTCAACTAAATTTAACCTCTCGACAATAGGGTCGGTTGGAATTTCCGGTTCACATACCTCCTAGATAAATAAAATCTATGTCACGTTGGTCGGCATAATTTTCATAAACAATAAATGAACCAATAGTTATAAAGATAATATATAGCACATCCGAATCATAGACAGGACGAGGGCCGACGGGGGCGGATACCAAAACCATTGCACTATATAATAACAAGCAATAAAGTAGTAAGAAAATTAGACAAGTATCTATCTAAAGCAAGAATTTTTTTTTCTTTCAGAAAGAAGATAAGAACAAGAGGCTCACTACGGTGGTGCCGGCGACGAGATCGGCGCGGGCGAACAACGACAGTGAAGACAGGGACGGGGCGTGACGGTCTCGGAGCGCCTCTGCAACCCCGAGGCGTGGTGATTCTTGGCGGGCCGTCGTCCACGCAGGTGAGTGGTGCCGGCCGGGGTTGAGGTTGCCTCCCGTGACCAATTGTCCGTGTGGGTGCGGCATCGGTTGGGCAGCCATCGTTTGAGGGGCTTGGAACTTCCAATCTGGCGGCAATGGTGATGTCAGCCCAAGTCAGATCGGTCTAGATTTGCAGCCGGTGGTGCGGAGTTGTCGATGGTTCCCTTGTGGACTGGCAATTCCGTGGTCATTCATGCCTCAGATGATCCGTTCACTCCATAGATGCATGACGGTATTTGTTTACTTCACTCGATATGATTTGGTGCCGCGGATGAGGATGACGGAGATAGTGGCAGCGTGTGGTGGTGTTGTATGATTCTGATTAGCCATTGGCCGCCACTTGTGAGGACGGCGCGGGACTCTAGATTGTCCCGAACATGGGATTTTGGCAAGTGCCGGTGACCAGCCTTCCTCATCGATGACTTCGCTGTGTGGTAGTGATCAGTTTTGTCGTGGCTTGACTATCTGCTCGCCCTGCACGGTCATCACTCGGACTGTGCGGGTATGCAGTTGCTAGGATTGTGGCAAGTGGTGGAGGCATCATATAAAGACTTCGGTTGGGTGGTGCCTCTCAAGTACCCAGTCTCGAGCCCCGGGGTGAAAACCCTAAGTCTGGCCCTTATTGGTTATACTTGGCAATGGCTGCATCTTCTGCGTCGTTACCTTGATGAAGGCATTGCCTGGAGTTTTCTCAACCGCGATCTTTAGGCTGAAACCACACGACCTGACCTTTGATGGTTGGATGAGGCGACGGAGGCATTTCCGTGTCGTTTCCTTCATGGAGGCGTCGTCTTTGAAGAACCTTTCTCATAGTCTATGTGTTGTCAAAAAGATGGTCGGTACAGATGGCTGCTGAGGTACATCATCGGTCGCTGTTTTGATCGCTTCAGGAGATTTTTATTTCTTCTTTTTCTTTATGTACCTAGGCATTAGCTGCGGTCTTATTTGACTTTGATATTTGTTGGCGTGATTTTGTGTGTTTGTGTGTGTTGGCTATGTGTATCCTAGATATGCAGAGGCTGGGTGTATAGTGTTATGATTGTATACCTCGATGCTACATTATGAATCAATAAAAAACACCCTTTGTCGAAAAGTGTCAAAACATGAAAGTACCCAAAAGGTAGATTTTTCACTCGGAAATATATAAAGGGAACTAGCATGTTCTACACGTTGTAGAAATAAAGGAAAGGAGCACAAATATACGTTGACATATAGGATGTAATTAAATTACTACTCAGGTAGTTGGATAGTGGTTGAATCAATTGATACATGGAACGAGCTGGTAAATTCGATATAGAATTAGTATAAACATGGATGGATCATCTAGATGGCCTCTGCCCACGCATCTATGAACATTGCAAACACTCGAAAATGCTGTTTGGTGGACGAGCTACCTGGAGCATATTCAGTTAGCACATGCGTCATTGGCAAGTAGGATTACCTACAGCCGATCGAGAAGAACTTTTGCCTATCATCAGCAGCATGGTACGTAGTACGTATTATTGTAGAACACGAACAAGTTCAGCAATTTTCTAATTCACAATTCTACTACATGATGTTCAATGCGACAAATAATACAGTCTTGACGTTATTCAGGAACTAGCCATGAACTGCACATGGACGTTCTACATTTTGACCGCATGGGCATGGGTAACCTTGACGAGTCACGAATGTGATATCGGCTGAAGATTACCTTGAATTGCACCCCTCCAAGAATAATTTCATCCCATCCATGGCAAAAGAGCTTCTGTCTACTGCTCTAGTGGTAGGGGATGCATTTTTTTCTGACAAAAGAAACTTTTTTTGGCAGGTGATTTTATTTTTAGAAAGGGAGAGATAGGCAAAGTTGTGGACCGAATCTAACATTCTTAAGAAGTTGCTCCTCACTCAGGCTGGACGTACCGAGCGGGCTTTTCGGTCCGCTCGTGGCCCGTTCGGTCTTGGCCCGCTCGGTCCTGGCTCGCTATAGAAATTGGACGGTCCGGTCTGCCAAATTGGGCCCGAAAAAATGTCGGTCCGGTCCGGTCTTTAACCGGGCCGACCGAGCGGACCGAGAAAACACAGCGACAGCCGCCGCCGTTCCTCGTCGTTGCGGCCACCGGCAGCCCTGGGGTGAACCACCGTGTCTCCAAGCTTGCCCTACCCTTCCATTCTCACCTCCCCGTTTCGTCCTAGCATCTTGCCGCCGCTCGCCGTCGCTGTCGTGTGTGCACCGCAGCCGCTCTCGAGTTCTCGACCATGGCATCGACCGCAACTGTTGCACCAATTCATGCCATGGCAGCAGTATTTCTTGCCATGTCAGTGCTTTTCGCCGTGGAGACAACGACAAGTGCCATGGCAGCCACTTCAGCAGAGCAAGCACGCACGTAGGCCACCAATCGGATCGTGGGAGAACGCTCTGACATGATTTTTGGATCGTGGGAGAAATGCTCGGCCCTGATTTTTGGATCGTGGGAGTAATGGTTTGCCGTGACTTTCTCGTCCAACGGATTAGGCAAGTACAGTATTGTTTTGGAAGGGCTCTAAATTTGGCGGCGGCTTTCTCTAATCACGCGTCCTTTGACGACCTTCTCCACGTTAGATTTGATCCGCTAATCAGGGCAATGCCCGCACAGCGAAAATCATGGGCTTATGCACGCGCGACATTACTTGCATGCAACAGAAAAACTGCTAAGAAATACATCGTGTGCTGGTTCATGGCTACATCAAAAATCAATCAAAAAACAGCCGCGCCGCCCAGCGCACTTCCACAGCACGTCGCCCACCTCGCCGCAGTCCCTTGCACGTCGCCTACCTCGCCGCTGCACCCATGGACGTCGCCGCCGGTGGTTGTTGGCCGGTCCGCTCGGTCCGGCCCGGGCTTTGCAGCCGCCGGTCCGGTCCCTATAAACAGGACCGCCAGGTTCGTCGGTCCGGTCCGGTCCGGACCGCCGGCGGCCGGTCCAAACGCTGGCTCGGTCAGGGACCGGACCGGCCCGGACCGTGTCCACCCTGACTCCTCACTACTACCTATTCTTTCACCATGCACACTGTCCACATCAGCAATCAACATGCAACCATCCACCTATTTCTATCTCAGCAATCTAGCCACATCATCGGTTCCACCCCATGATTTATTTAGTTTTTCTTTCATGCGCTTCCTATTCCTTCTGTAACCTTTCTTTCGCGTGCTTCCTATTCCTTCTGTAACTGACGAGATTAGTATCTTAAGAGCCACCCATTCGTCAATAATTATACTAGGTCGATGGGAAACGGCAGTGTCCACCATCTCCCTTCAGTACAACAACGTGTCTCTTCCCTCTCTCCCTCCAGTACGACTGTTCCCCAGTAGATCGCCGAATGACCATGTCGCCGCTTGGCTGCCGCCAGGAAGAGGAAGAGGCGCAGGATCCCGTCTAAGATATAAACGATGTGCCTCCGCTGAAGATCCCCGGCCGCAACTCCCCCTTGCTATCTTATTGGAAGGTGTTCGAGGTTACGAGCGTCAAATCACCGCCGCCGCACGCCGGCGGCGCGAGTCCATGTTGTCCCACTCCATGTCTGATGACCCAGCCCCAACATCCTCCCCTAGGTCTGGCTGCTCCGGCCTCTAACTTCTCCAGCACCGGCAGCCCGGCCTTTGTTTCCTGAAGCGGGATTGCAGGAAACCGAGCGGCCGGGTGCCTGTTTGTCATCATGTCTACATCCTGACAACGGATGCGGTCGCGGTTCCACCTGGTTCCAGCAGCAGATCCACACATCATGTGAGAAATCAAGTGAATCAAGTACAATTCTCGCTTTGGTTGATGACGGATGATCACCAGGTCCTCCAACAATCCATGGAGTTGGTTGCCCAATTTATGTATTTGGCGCTGCTGGGAAGATGGTTGCACAAAACTGGAACGACATGGTCCATCTGCTAGTTTAGCGTACAACGGCAACATGCAACAGCAGCACTGGCATACCAGTACCCAAAGGATCGCACATCCAAAACCTGATGGAGGTATCGCACACAACGATGCCATATGGCTTGTGTGATTTCCTCTACTACTTTTGGATTTTTCTTAACCTACTGATAATGCGATTTTCGAATCAGATAGTCAGTACGTGAATAGGTGCGCATGCTCTTGCGCCATTGGCGTTCTTTTGCATGATCGCCTTCACTTCATCTATTCATTTTTGTCCTGCTCGGCGTATCAGCGGCTCTATTGTTTTATGCTTGGTTCCTGCATATTGTATTACCTGCACTTAAGTTCCTATTTTATCTTTTCAGCGATTCTTCAGTGTTTATCAATAATCTAAAAGGAGTACTACTTCTTGCGGGCAGGAAAATTGTATTTCTTGCCATGGTTCTTGATAATTACACATGACAAGATGATGAGTAACGATTTCCACTTGACTGCATATTCCAATCTTTTCATATAAATATTGGTCTTTTCCACTCAAATTATATATTTCACATTAGTATCTGAACTAATCCGTTACAATAGACTGCATATATTAGCTTCAATTTTCACAAAGACCAACTAGGTAAGGTCTTCATCATGTTGTGTTTAAATTTTCAAATATTTATTATGACAATAGTATCATTACATACTAATCTTATATTTACTAATCGGAGGCACCTTTCAAGTCTTCTAATTAATCCACATCATCAAAATTAATCATAATTAATTACACCGTTGGATTGTACAATATACGTCCATGATAAAAAGAAAACTTTGCGTAACGCAGATGGTACCATCCCAAAATATGGCACCTGACACGTACAATGTTCTTAAACTTGCCAACTAAAAAAGTAGAGGAAAAGCAACTCTCCTCCAAAAAGAAAAATAATCATATCCGTCCGCTCTGTATTTTTTTAGACAAACATGGTTCCCAGGATCCCGTCAAGAAAATTAGCACCTCACATCGATCTGTTCTAAAAAAGCATCGATCTGTACCCTCAAAAAAGACATCGATCTGTTATGAGGGAAAAAAAAAACATCGATCTGTTCCTTTAAAATATTGATAGCCTCCGTCTCAAAAAAAAAAAAAGATAGCCTGCTCCGTTACAACTCTACCGATAAAGTAGATGGGAGTCGTGAAGCTTTTGTGCCAATTAAAAAAGGAAAAGACGTCTCTTCCTAAAAAAAATAAAACATCTATCTGGGCTCCTCTACATTTTTTTATGCCACCACGGCTCCTGTGCATAGCCGCACATTTCAATACTTCTCACTAATCCACGTCACCAAAATTAACTACACCATTGAACTGTAAAATTAATATCCAATGTAAAATGAAAACTTGCTGAACAGAGATGACCAAGTCCAAAAAAGGCATCTTGGACATAGTTAAAAAAAACTATAATATGAAATGAAAAAAGATGCAATCCAAGGATCTCATATAAAACATTAATCATAAAATAAATTCTATGACACTTTGTTGGTTAAGACCAGAATTTAAAATCTGGATAATATATGCTGCTTATAGTAATGAGAATATCGACAAACTCCTCTTTATATATGTATATTATTAGCTATGATATCAGGTATGTTGATAGAAAGCCGTGCATGCATCGTCCATTATTGTGTATAGAAACATACTTTTATAATTCTACAATGCTTGCCTGGCAAAAAACAATATATATGAGTTTTTAGGTAGGACAAGACATGAAGATATATATCACAATATGACAGTTGATCCTTTTAGAAACTTATAGGTCAAAAATACATGATATATGTAACAACATTTGCATTTGTAACCACGTTTTCTACCAACATAATAGATATAGACTTGCACTAATATAACTTCCATAAGGTAGCACATTCATATTTCCACATATGATCTATAAATCTGTGCTTTCTCGCCATCATATAATGATAATATTGATAAGGTTGTCACACAATTGGACGCAAACAATCTAAGCACAAAATAATCCAAAGCAATGTAACATTGTTGAACCCTTTGTCCAACAAAGATAAACATGCATGTATAGCAATGATAACCCATATCAACATATTCGTATTATTGTCCGACATTTCTAATTAGCAATAACTTTGTTGTATTTGATATTACAAGTGCTAGCCCGTGCAAGTGCACGGGTTGACGGCTAGTGATTGCTAATCTGAGATGATTTTTAATTGGAGCATGATTTTTGACACAAACATGCTAGGAATTTAGGTTAGAAAATATGGTGAATGATTCATATATACAATAGGTTTTCTATTTGTCATACATATTTTATGCACATATTGCACACATCATAAATAGGTATTTTGTAGGAAATGTCCCGCAGCAACGCGCGGGGTATTATCTAGTGTAATTAATTAGTTCTCTATTTTTTACCACAAACTGTAAATGATTCTCTATCACACCATCAGCATACCGATTGTCATTTAATGTCCCACCAATCCCTCAAAAAAAAATTAATGTCCAGCCAGCCCGGCCCTGACGCTGCATGGGGCAAATTCAAATCAGCCCAGGAGGAACATCATGTCCGTGCAAAATCCGCCGTGGCCAAGGCCCATGTACTAATCAAGCACAGCAGCTCACGGCACCGGTGTATTCCTCAATTAAAGCCCGCGTATTATACCTGGAAACGCATACCGCACAAATCACAGCGATCGAACGCCCGGACAAGATTACGAGACCCATGGAGCTCGTCCTCCAAAACGCCTCATTCGTCTTGGAGTCCCTTTATTATTTGGTAGAAGAGAATATGATAGTCAAGGCATGAGTTTAATTAAGTACTCCCTTCATTCCTCGATTCCACTGAATAAGATGCACATGCATCTTAAAATTGAACTTTGACCATAAACTAGACCAAATAAATATGGGTCATATGTGACAAAAATTATACCGCTGAATTCGTATTCGAAATAAGTTTTCAGTGATATAATTTTTGAGTCACAGAAACATATACCATTGGTCTAATTTGGAATGAAAGTAGGATTTTGATATATTGTGTGCTTTATTTATTGGAATGGAGAGAGTGCATATACATGTTTGTTTAACTACACAAAACGCTGCGTGTGTATCAAGTTTATTTAAATATCCTTTTTAGGGGGAATTATTTATATCACTTTACTCAAAATGTGTTGCACGCACACCATACTTATGAAGCACAATATACAATAATGCGAGCTAGCAATATATATTGTGCATGTCGTTAGCCATAAAAGGTTTTCATGCTTAAAGTGGTGACTTTCTACAAAAATTATTAAGGATGAGACCAATTGGTGAGGTGGTTGCTTAGAGACTAAGAATTTAAGTGCAAGCTAGATTTCCGTCAACATATATATTCAACCGTGACACGCATAGATACATAGAGAAAGAAAGAAAGGAAGAAGCACTAACTATTAGAGCTAAGAATGATGGATGAGATATAAATGGGGCTAGCCTTTTTGGTCTCTAGCCTTGCTGCTCAAGTATGGTAACGATGTCCATCGAGGCTGCTCCGATATCCAAATGGACCCTAGCTACGTATCTCCATCCATCCATATGATCTTTTAGCATAAAACGACAACTTAAAAACAGGCCACTAGTATACTTTTGCTAGTTTTTTTTACACAAATGAACAAATTAAATCAAACCGAACGTTTTATTTGTCAGTAAAATAGAATTCTTCCAGTACCTATAATTGCAAATTTCCTAGATCAGTGCATGCATATATACACACAAAACAAAAAGTCAATTCGGTCCATTTAATTTGTTCCAACGACAGAAGCTCTCATCTGTTACATGTGTACATGTACCAGTAGTTAGTAAAAGCAATCAACTAATCTGGCGATGCAATACTCAACTAACTTGATAGCTGATGCGCCCATGTTTAGTGCCTTAGTGTTTTTTGCGTCATGTATGTGTAGTATTTAATAAAATTGCATGGATGGTGTGCATCTTATTTATGCAACAAATCAAGTGCACAATTTGAAATGCTCCTTGTGCGTATTTAGACCTGATGGTGATGTAGTTTCATGCATGACCCGGTTGTCATATATATTTAGGCAACTTTTAGGTTATGCATCATCAAGGTAGCCACCAGAAGCAAGTATTCAATCCTGCACCTTGCTTTCTGACATCATTTGGGAAAGTATAGATGTCTGATCACCATTGACAAGTGACTATCATGTTAGGTTGTGAATCATGCACAAGATCATTGACAAGTGACCTCACACAACCTTTCTGAAAGGAGTGACGTCGCACCAATGAACAGTTCATGATATATAAATGCTTTCCTTTGCTCTTTGCTAGTTTCCAGAGTTAGGTTTTCAAAGCAATGGATGCATGGGTATCCTACTTGACAATGCAAGGTTTGAACCACTTGGTTTTTAATTGTTTTGCTGTGTTCTAGCTATATAGCTGACCATGATTGTATGTATATACGTCATGACCGTTCTTTGTAGACTCAAGATTGTTATATACACACCACGCATGATGCAGCCTTATTAGAAAATGAGCCATGACGAGTCGTACACTATTAAAGAAAAGTCTCTTACTGAACTAAACCAACATAGATAATTTTCCTTAAATTTACGTCACATGCGCTTTTGTTTGGAAACGTCGTGTGTTACAAAGGGTGGTCACACCCATATTTTCCTAAAAAGTTTGTGATATATCACCTCTAGTTGTTAGATAAAAACCGCGCTGTACCACCAATTGATCTTAGCTTCTTTTTCGCCACTCTCTCCCTTCAAGTCACCTCCCCCTGCGGCTACCCATTTCTGCTTCCGTTCCACCTCTTCCACCATACTTACTAGGTTCCCATCGGCATGTGCAACAAGGACCGCCAATTCATACACATGTGGGTACTTACTACCAATGTGACAAGATGAGCCGTTGTCCATGATGAAGCATCTAGGAGGTAATTAATGTCAACTTCATCAATAGTTCTGGTGGGTTCATTTTTGAAGTGCCGAAGTGACATTCGAGCAAAAGAGCACCATTTCAGTGTATGTTAAATCTCTAACTCATTAATTTATGTGAGTCAATATTTGACCTTGTGTTGTCGTTTTCTACTTAATATAAAGTGGAAGGAGATAGGTAAAGGCGTCCCTTTTTTTCAAAAAGAGGGGAATACCCTCGGCCTCTATGTTGAGTGATGCACACAATCATATATTATTAATTATACAAAACATCGAACAAATTGGCTTGCATAGAAGAAAAAGAAAAACCTTGAGGCAACCCAATAGGACATGCCTCGCGACAGCATCCCCTAATCGTACCACCAAATCTGCAATGACATATTAGTAGATAAAGGGCGTAACACTCCAAGACAACGCCTTCAAAAATGAAACAATGCTCGCATGCAGATGATGGCTACTCCAAGCAGACGTCGGCCCAAGGGCTATGGAACCGAAGCAGGTCTTTGAACCAATTAAAAAGGTAATGACGCGCCGATTAAGCCATATGGAAAGATCCTGAGTTTTCCCGAGAGCATCCCGAGGCGTGTTGCCATAGTCATCTCCTGCCATTCTACCGACCTGCCCACACAGAAGTAGCCTGCCCCGGGAGAAAATGTCAAAAGGAAAGATGCTATCCCATCTCTTCTGGTCACTATCGCACCGCCATCATGCTGACTGTTGTCATGCACGCCACGATCGTAACTGGTAGTCGTCCCTACAAGATGCATCACATCAGTGACATTCTCCGGTAGCAGTTGGGGGGGGGGGGGGCATGTTGCGCCTCACACAAGATCCCAATGCGACCGGCCAAATGCCCAGTGCATCATGTCAAGCCCGTCTGATTTGACAAACCTCACCGCCGCTGAGCTGCACCAACCCGCGTGCCGGCGCACACGATTCGTGCATAGAAATGTTGAATCCGCGCTGCTGACCACCACAAACGGGACATCAACCATCGGTGCTAGGGTTTCACGCATTGGCGCCACTGAGGCCGATCTTTGATCCGATAGCTAAAGCCATCACTAATGACCCCGAGGTACCGTTTCTATGACATATCTATGGTAGTGTTAGCTAGGTGGTGTCAAATTAACATTACATATTTTTAGGGAACCAACATGTGGTTGGATGGTTAGGAGGGTGATTGTACTTTCAGTCCATTGGAGATCACCACATTATTGTTGACAATGGCTTTGCTTGCTTCATGAAGGCGGAATATCAGTAAAGAGACAACATTTCCGACAAAGAGTTGCTTGTGTGCGCTCGTTGTCTTTTTTTTTTTTTAAGTTTTCATACACGGATTGCTTGTCTTCAAACTTTCCAACCAGAAATGATGACGACGACAAAATGGGAACATGAATGTATCTATCGGCTAGGATGGGGACGACTATGATGACATAGTATCTTTCACGCAAAAGGGAATCTTCATGGATCTATAATTCAGGCTAGCTGATACAAACGAAGACTCACTCTACCTCAACGAGCGCTAGTGCATGTTGGGTGAGGAAAATGCTCTAACAAGCCGAGTTAGGGGGAGAGGATTTATGGTACGCAGGTGCGGGGGCACTGAGTCCCTCATGCGTGCTTTTTCTTTTGGCTTTTGATTTTCAACTTTTTCTATCTTTTGAAACAAAAGTCCAAATTAAGTTACACTTTCATATAAGATCCATTTTAACGTTTGTAAGAGTTAGTTATTTTTTTTGTTAACTTTTAACTTTTCTAACTTAGTACGAGCAACTAATGAAATCAGAACTTTAGTACCTATGAATGACAAAAAAAATTGCTTAAAGTTTCAACTATGAAACTTGACATGAGCGACCGAGAAAATCGTAATTTTCAGATGCAAACTCGTAAGTTTCAAAGATTAAAACTTAATATTGTGCCCTCGAACGGGATCAGACTACTTTCGGGATCGAGGCAATTGGGTAGCCGAGCAGGATTGCGCAGGTGCGTGCTCCCACACCTGCGTGCCCTTGCGAATTTCTGCAAAATTAGGTAGACACTTTCGCTTGGTTGTTTGTACACAAACAGCTAGCTGCTCAGTTGATGGATATGTAGCTGAAAGAACTATCTAGGTCACCACTCTTGTTAAGTTTGTAAACACGCAATTACCATAGCACAGATTTTGAAATCAAAATCCAGCATACGCCTCAGGAAAAAAACGCAAATTAATATAGTTCTTGCAGTAGTTATTATTCGTGTTTAGATATGCAAGTGATGACCTAGATAAGAGTTGAATTTATTATTCGTGTTTATGGACTATGTTTGAACTCGCATTTTAAGTATTTAGGACAATATATAGATGTATATGCAACTTGTACGTGAATATGATGCGAAAAAACACAAGCTCAGATGCACCGGATACACATCTCGAACCGTGGAACTATTAGCATCCATGCTACGTTTTATCATCATGCAAATCCAAAGATATTTGATCCAGTGTTTTGAGAATCCGGCGAATCAAAGAGGTTCCAAAGGTGACGAGGAAAGGACACAAAAGCTGTGGCTAGGCGCCCTTTGCTCACCTCACCTGCTGCTAGCTCTACATACGTACGATCGACGGATGGCGATAAGATCCTGCAGGTGCAGGCCAAAGATTGATATGTCGGATGGAGCACCGGCCATTCGTTTCTTCCTCTCCATGGGTCTGCTTTAGTTGGAAGATCGACACGTCTGGTCCTGGTTGATGCATGATTTTCCTTGTATCTCGGGATCCGTACGCACTGCAGTCATAGGTAGGCCGGTCTCGGAATCTGTGCTGCATGCAATGGAATGGTTTGGTGTGAGTGTTAGTCCAAAAGAAGATATAGAGGAGCTGACACCGTAGATATCATCACTGTCACTCCATGCCTAGCTTGAGATTTTGCAAAGATCCACACACATGCATGCTCTTCGATGCTCCATATCGATCTTTACGTCTTTTCACGCACCTATTTACAAGCGTGACCCGTACTAGCTTGAGGAACAACAAGCATATCCCGGGAACTTTGCACACCACAGATACCCAACTTGAAATCATTAATTTTCGACCATCTCTAGATTGAAGAGCAAGAGCTAATTGTGACGTTCCTATTTGTCTCTAGTTAGCTGTAGCTTCTTCCAATCTCGAACAAAGATACTCGCTCCGATCAGTATTAATTGTTGTTGATACCAATGGCAATTAATATGAATTGAAGGGAGTGGCTAATTATGATCTTCTTCTGATAATTAGAACTTATCTATTACTGCAATTTCAATCTTTAGAGCAAGTATAATATAGGATTATAAACCTGCTTACATGGCACTTTTGCCTCTGTGGAAATGAGAGGCATGGAAAAAGTGAAGGACTGGGCTCTTAGAGCCCACCTCTACGCGTGCTCCTAGCTAGAAACATTTAATATGATAAAAGAGACAGAGAAAAAGTAAAAAGAAGTTGTAACGTTATAACCAACTTTGTAGTTAGCACTATTGTATGAGTAATTGATAATGCTAACTCTTAATGACATGACATGCTCATATAGCTACCAGCTAGCTATACTATTAACCAAGCTCTTAGGGAATTTTTTTGACGAAGCTTTAATATTTACGAGACAAAAGTATTAGAAAATTAATTTTCCTATGGACCACATTGCACTCAGTTAGTCAAAGAGACTTCCTTTTTTCTTTAAATTATTTATTTATCAATACATATAAGAAATAAATCATATGATGAAGCCCAAATACCTTTAGAGAAGTTCTAGAAGAAGTTGTCCGATCGATGATATGTTTAACCTATAAATCTAGCAGTTTTTTCGTTTATAAACTATCGAAAAATAGGTTACGCACTTACAATTTACATTTCTTTTGACCTGGCCCTTCTCCCTTGTTCTTTTTGCAAGGAACAGAAGTGGACATTCTTTTGCCAAAGATTTCAGGTTCACACTTCATCAACAATGTACATATATACAAGGGGGGAAACTGGAAAAATTATTTATGACTTTTGATTTGAGTGGGTTATTAGTTAGTTTCGAATACTCCCTCCATTCCCTTATACAAGGCCACTATGAAAAATACATTTTGCATCTATACAAGGTCACTAACAGTAATCGAAGCAAAAATTAATGATGTTTCCTCGTACTACCAACTTATTTAATACTTGCATGCATGTAGTCATAATGACACTGTGTTATTTCCTTCTCATTCCTTCCTTGCATGCATGCTGGCGTATTAATGATCCCGGTTAACGAAAAGGAAAGTTGACTTGCAAAGATGTCATTAAATTTTACCTTGATACCTGTAATCTGAGTTTGTGGCCTTGTATAAGGGAATGGAAGGAGAACAATAAAACATCAAAGTGCACACATGGTACATCTCCACCAACTATAATATACAACTAACAAAAAAGGCAATGCACATAGCTTTCCCCGATAAAATCAGCAATTGTTCTCCATGCATCTCATTCCAATCAATTTAAACTACGTACTTTGAGCTGGCTACAAGTTCCATTCTGGGAGTGGATGGGCCCACGCCGAGCTAAGCATGCAAAAGAATCTCTTTCTCCGTTGCTTTAGTTTGGCCTTCACTACTGCTTTGCTTTGCTTAGCCTCCTGTGATTCCATTTCCATTGTTCGATCCTTTTCAGCTAGCTATAGCTCGCTAGCTGGTGATGCACCGAATACCCAATCTTTTTGTTTCATTTTCCTTTCTCTCGTCAGGGACAACAAGAGGACAAAGCAAGGACACAACGGTCGACCCGGGGCCATCTGATCAGATATCGCGCCACATCGAACGGTCGAGGAAGCACGGCGTGTAAATCGGAAAGCGGTGCAATGTGGTTTGCAAGCTAAAAGGGTGTGACAACGATCTCGGTTGCGCCATGTGGCTACACTTGGCTCGTCGAAATCAGCTTGACTAAGACTCTACTTCATAAAAAGGATTTTGCTACCTTATTTGTCATTTTGGAAATTTATATGGGCTCCAGACCTGACCAGCCGTGGAACGCCGTTGAGACGACTACTGGCATCCAACAATGGTGGGCTAATCTACCCAGACGGGTTGAGAAAAAAAGAACGAAAGACAGGTTTGGTACTCACTTTTTACACGATCTGGCATCTATGGAACAAGCGCAACCAGAGGATTTTCGAAGTTAAACATATGACGGCGATCAGTATATAGCATGTTTAATTATAGACAATTTCGGCATCCTGCGAGAGGTGATTTGATGAAGGGTTCCCTTTAAATTAAATGTCTTGAGAGTGATTTTCCTCTTTGTTGAGTTCCATGCCTGGTCACACTTTCTTTTGAATAGTTTGGATTGCTTACCACATGTGTCACGTCGTTGCCTGGTAACACTTGTGATCACAGATTCTAATTCTTCCCAATCTTAATGAAAAAACAGAGCACCTACTGTGTTTGTCATAAAGATGTCTTACAATTACCTAGTCATATAGCTAGTTAAGTAATTTTGTTTTTATATATAATACTATTTGTTTTAATTTAGTTACAGGGATTTATATCAAAACCGGTACTGTCTGGTAAAAGTACGAGCTTTTCCGAGGGAATTAGGGACTTAGCAGTAGTTTTCATTTGAACAATGCAAACAAGATATTTATTTTTGCTTTGAAGGTATGGGTATTCGGCTTGAAATAGAAGCAGCACTAGAATAATTTGATCCAATGTTGAAAATAGCAAGAGATAGAGGAATAGACACGACTATGCACCCATATCCAAGAGAACTAAATGCCATCTATAAGCATGGAGTACAGTACCACTTGAAGGAATTAAGAGGAGGAAGAGAAAAGAGAATGATTAAATCATTAGAACAATTTGGTACCCATGCCCCCTGCTGCACATATATTCTATTCCATATCGATGGAAAGAAGCCAGAAAGAGAGGAGCTGAAAAGAGAATGGAATCTTGCACATCTCATCCTCCTCCTACTTGCATAAATATATAATTATGTTTTGCATTTACATTATGCTCTTAATTACCTTATGCATGCATTTTAGATTACAGCTGATTAATCAAACCAATAATACTGACCATGCATGCATGTGGAAAAAGAACATCACCAAATGCTCTCACTACATAATTAAGGATGGCATGCACTAGTGAAGTTTTGGAACATGCAGGTTGCTAGCTAGTGGGCATGATGCAATAAGCAACTATATGTTAGCCACTAAGAGGGAAGAAAACAAAGTAGGTTGCCTTAGGCTGCGGAATCAGAGGAGGATATTTGTGTGGCGGGGTGACATCAGTGATGCATGCATGCATGCAGCTGCCTAATTAAGTAATTGATTAATTAAGGCAAGCACAAGGAGACAAATTAATAATGAGTGATGAGCATTCTTCCATGTAACATGCTTGGCACTGGTGGTGTATGCTGAGGGACTCGTTTCCACTAACCTAGCTCGACCACTCAATAGCCAGCCACCACACACAGATTCACAAAGTAGACAAAAAAAAAAGGAGTAAAGGAGCTTAGGGCATCTTCAACGCATCGCCAGCATATGTCTGGACGGCGCGGTCCAGACCACAAAAGCCATCCAACGCGGTCCTGTATCAGCCCGTGGTGTAGTTCTGACCATGATTTTCTCGTAAATCAGAACCAAACGTGAGGGGGGGGGGGGGGGTTGTGGCGGTCCGGACACGCTAAACGTCGCACTTGGACCCGCCCCTCGGCCCACCCAAAAGGAAGGCGGGGTCCGCGCTGTAGCAACCCGCACCGTTTCCGCACAAAACCCCCCCACCCTTTTCTTCCATCCCCCGCTGCTCTTCACCCAATTATCATCCTTTTCTCCCACCCTTTCCTTCATTCCGCCGCCGACACATGAAACCTGAGGAGAACCTGTCGGAGATGGAGGTGGCGGAGGATGCGAGTGTCACGCTCGCCTAGAAGATCAGCTGGCTACGACCTACGGGGCAAACTCGCCACGTGAAGGCGAAGTCCGCAAAGGAGGAGAACCTCAAGAGGCGGTTGGCCGCCGGTTGGCGTGGTGATGGCGGCGGTCGTGGTGGTTGTGGTGAACAAGGCGGACGTTGCGGCAGAGGGCACGGTGTGCCCAGACGTGTGCGCCCACTGTACCGTCGGCGCCGCGGCCAGAACATTACAAGCACATGTATTTCTATGCTGCCAAACAGCTCGGAAATCCCGCCAGGAAGGTTCCTTACATCGTCGACGTAAACATGGCTCCGCTCTTCTCCGAGTATTCTTCGTCGTAGCTCTTCCGGAAGAGGATTGCGGAAGGAAGCAGATGGGTGCCCGCACGCTATTCGCGGCAATGCCTAGAGTGGGGGATCCGGCTTACAACGACTCGGACAGAGAGATGCTCAACATCATCCACGACAGAGGAAAAGGACGATGATATGGCTATGAGGACGGGCAGGTGGAAGACTCGGATCCCACCCACTCCGGCAACTACCAGGAGCAGTAGTCCTACACCCAAACGGGAACGAAATAGTCCTACGCCGAGACCGGCGTGGGCACATAGCCAGAGCAGTATTGGGCCGCCGGAAAGCAGCAGCAGGAGAGGGAGGAGGAGAAGGGGGGCGTCGAGGATGATGACCCGGATGATACAACCGGCGATCCTAAGAAGAAGGGTAGAGGAGAAAGCTTCAGCATGCGGGACGGCGAGCTGTTGTGCGATGCATATGGTTGGCCACCAGTCTCAGTCCGATCCATGGCATGGAGAAAAACATTCACATTTGGTTCCATGAACACAAGCATTTCGCCCCCTACTCTAAAGCGGTCATCCACAACCGTGAATCAAAGTCCATCAACCATCGATGGTAAACCATCCAAGAGGCCGTGTCCAAGTATTGCGGGCACTTGAAGCATCTCATCGCACGGTGGCCTAGCGGTGCACAAATCACCGATCAAGTAAGTTGATCACTAGTCGTATATGCATTGTTGACAATGTTTCACTTTGTAGCCTTCTCGTCCTTGTTTTGTGTACAAGAAGTTGGAGAAGAAAAACTTCACCGTCTTGCGTTGTTGGTTGAAGTTCAATGGGCTAACGAAGTGGAACCTTTTTATAACCAAGACCGTCGACCAATTCACCGAGGAAGAAACCGGTGACCCTACCAACACAACCCAAAAACTACGAAAGAAATTCAAAATATTTTTATGGGGTCAGAAGTGGGAGGAGGAGAGGGCGAAGTGAGAAGGTGCGGCTGCCAAGATGACGGAGAGGTTCGAGGACATCTTTTCGGAGAAAGAGGAGGCATGCGTGAGGCGCTCGGACCTCTAGAAGGAAAAAAGCAAAGAAGTTCAAATTGTTGATGGAGGCAAGGGACAAGAAGCTCACACTCGAAGAAAGGAGGAACATAATCAAAGAGAGGAAGGCCGCACTCGAGGAAAAGAAGTTGAAGATCGTCGCCAATGGAGAGGATGCCAAGATGTTGACCTTGAATTTGGATTCCTTGGATGACGATGCAAGAATGATTATGCAATCTGTCTGCTACCAAATGTTGTAGCGGCAAAAAGATGAGTTGATAGCGGCGGGCAATGAGGCGGAGGCGGACGCAGAGCCGGCCTACGCTGCGGCGGCGACACCTTGATCGGTGAGTAGATGGCTGGGATTACCGGTGCAGCAAGACAGAAATTTGCACAAACTGTCGGACTGATGTTCTTTTGGAACCTGGCATGTAAAAACTAAGCATACTTGCCTCTTTTTGGTTGTGATCAGGCATGCGATCCGGCGCTGGTGTTATCCGGTGCGTTGTGTGGATCAGATTATATTTGAATATCAATTTGCCCTTTACTGGCAGACATATACATGATAGCATTGGATGGCTGGCTCCTGCATAATTGTGAAGGATAGATATTACGAGATGAGAATTTGCAAGCCCCCGTTGGAGATGCCCTTACATATTTGCTTGCATAGCTGTGAAGGATAGATATTACGAGATGAGAAGAATATTAATTACTTGCTAGTAGTACAATTTTGCAAATGTGTCTCTCATGAAAAAATTGCAAATGTGCATTTGTTCTGTGTGACAATAGTGCTAAGTATTAAGGAGCAATGGCCAAGCCAACGGAAAGAATCTGTGGGGTCATTGCTAATTTTTAAAATTATTTTCTTCATAGTGTATAGTTATTATAACATATGTTCCTCGAAAAGTGTGGGGGCCAATTGAGCTCACAGTTTGTGCATAGAATCGACAATGTTAAGGAGTAATCCATTTAGCCGCCTCCTCCCAAAAAAAGTCCTTGGGTTCCTCTGCTTCCCACCGGCTCATCGCTGGTTCGCCTCATCTCCGGTGGCCTCAGTGACATGGCGACGTGGTGGATCCTAGCTCTTGCCGGCGGGAGGGCTCCGTTTATATATGTTTTTTTGAGTTTTCTTAGGATTTGTGTCTTGCTCGGGAAGACGAGAGGATGGCGCCTCCCTAAAGATGGAATATGGTTCTCCACGTTTAGCCCCCCTGTCCCAATTGTGCGTCTAGCATCATCGATGGGCATGTGGAGATGTGCCTCTGGCGGATTTGTCCTTTGGGAATTTGCTCGGATCTGGTCACAGTTCGTCTACATTCGTATATCTTCAGGTTGTATCCTTCTGATCTACACTACTCTTCAATAGTGGCGGTTGATGTTCTGGTGCGCTGTCCTGTTGGGCCTTACCATGGGGACTTCTTGATTGTCTACTGTAACCGATTTTGCCTAGCTCCAGCATGAGAGAGGGCGCTGACGGCGGCTCACTTCAATGCTTATAGTTCTTGTAAGGTGGTCTACGGATCTGGATGTAATTTTAAATTTTCTTTTTGATGTTCGTTGTACCGTCACGATTGAAGATGAATAGATTGGAAGTTTTCCTAGAAAAAAAGAGTAATCTATCTCGTGTTTGAACTTGCTAATGTGCAATCCTTTTAAGTGAAAATGATTTTCAGTTGCCGGAAAGTAGTAGCATGTAGGTGACAGAAAACCAAGTAAAGCATGAATTTTCAAGATGCTAGTAAGTAGTGGAAACAGCAAATAAAGCAGAAGACAGTGGGATGCTTGAGCCGAAATGCCCCTAGCTTGCTGTCCCCCATTGACATCCAGTCCAGTTCATTTACTACTAGTAGTATTAGCCGCTAAGGAAAAGAAAAGATGGAATGTACTTTCTAGTATTACAAGCTGCTAACTAAAATTTGTTAAGAGGATGGATTCCTCCTGTGTTGTGTTTGGACGGCTGAAAAGGCTCCCCCTTCACTTCCCGCCTATAAATAGCCTCCCACTTCACTCATCTCACTCACCACTTCTCCAACACGACCAGAGTAGCCAGCTCACTCGTCGATCCTCTTCCGCTCCGGCTGCGATCTTTTTGTAGATCGTTCGAGATGACGGTGGCCGTGTGTCCTGTCATGCCGGCGCAGCTGGACGTTGCTCCTCTTCACACTCGCGTGCCGGCGCCGATGCCACCGCCGCAGCAGCTGGACATGTGGAGCGCCATCCAGGCCCCAGCCGACAACGACTGCGGCGCCAAGCCCGAGCCGGCGGCGGTCAAGGCCAGGGCCGGCTACCCGATGGCGACGGTGCGGCGGTCCATGAGCCACGAGAGCCTCAGCCTCTGCACCGAGAGCCTCGGCTGCGAGACCGGCACCCGCGGCGACTACCTCGACCTGGCGTCCCTCCTCTACGCACCGCCGCCGACCCACACAACCGACGATGCCGTCGCCGCCGACTTTTTCTCGCCGCCGGCATTGCAAGAAGGCGAAGAGGAGGAGGAGGAGCTGACGCTGAAGGCGGTGCAGTACCACCGCGCGCGGCCTCAGCGCGCGTTCCCACCTCCGCTGCCGTCCATGTCGCGCCGGCGCGGCGACGATGCCGGGCCGTGCCTGCGGGTGCGCCCGCACCGCCGCGACGGTCGCCTCGTGCTTGAGGCCGTGGCCACCAAGCCCCAGGGGTACCTCCACGCCCAGCGCGAGGGTGGCCGCCTCAAGCTCTGCTTCGTCGACTGCGCCTCTGCCTCTGTCTCTGCCTCGGCCTCTGTTCTCGACCACCAGAAGCAGAGCATGGTGCAACAGCCACAGCATGACGAGGAAGAAGAGGAGGAGGAGGACGACGAGGTGGAGGTGGTGGACAGGGGCACGGTGGTGGAGGTTGTTGCGGCGTCCGGCAAGGCGCAGCGGTGCTCCAGGATCGTCATCAACAAGTTCGTGGGCGGCGCGCCGGCCGCCAGCACCGACGACGCGTCCCCATCGCGATGCTTCGGAGGTGGTGCCGAGGACGAGGCCGCTCCGCCGGCGACGGCGGGGCTGCGCCGGGTGCCGTCGTCCACAACGACGCTGGCGGCCGCGGTGGCCGCCGCGTCCACGGGCATGCAGTCCGACGAGGAGGACGAGGAAGAGGTCGACCAGAAGGGCGAGGAGGAGAGCGCGTCGCTGCTGTTCACGTCGCGGGTTGGGGACAGGGAGGAGCTGGTGCAGAGCGTGCGGCGGTGCCGGCAGCTCCGGCAGAGGCCGCTCTTCATCGTCGAGCCATACTCCATCGTCACCGCCTGATAATTAATCCAAATAAGAGGAGCATCATACGCACCATTGCTAGTACCTAGTTGATCAATTGATCAACAACTGAGATTTTCAATCTAGTACCTAGTTGTTGCTACGATCATCCATCGATCGATCCATCGATCGATCAGTATGTAATGTACCTTTGTTCTTGTCCTATCAAATTGAGTATCAATCTGTCTACTGGCTGTATCCATGCTGGAGCTCCACTCCGGTTGGTACCAAGACAGCTAGCATGATTCACAGCAGCTGGCTCTGTCTTGCCAAGAATCCTTATGGAGTACAATGTTAGCTCTGCCTTAATTCTGTGTGCTAGCACAAGGTTTCTGCATGCCAGAGTTTATTTAGGACCTCAATAAGTCCCGAAATGTTCGGAATTTAAGCATTTCATTCCGAACGTTTTTCGGTAGCAACTTTAGTTGCTGCGATGTGACAACTTTAATTGTTAACACATGGCAACTTTGTTTGAGTTTGATTTTTTTATCAGAAAATTGCCATGTTTGTCAACATCGCCTTAACTAAAGTTGCCATGAAAAGAGTTCGGATTAGCATGCTTAAAAATCAAAAGTTCAGGATTTATCTATTCCGTTTATTTACTTGTGTATATCCTCAGTTCTCAGAGCATCTCCAACGCGGCTGCAAAAACTCCGCGCGCGCGGTAAAATGTGATTTTAGCGCGCACGGGACGGTTTCGCGCGCTTCACCGGAGGCGGGAAACTCAGGCGCGCGGGAAACGATTGCACGCGGGAAAAAAGCAGGCTGTCGCGGGCTAGATTTGGCGCGCTGGAAGGGGTGCACCTATAAATTGATGCGCCCGCCACGCGCTCTCTCCCCACTTCCTCTGACGTTTCCTCGCCTTGCTGCCGACGCGCCACCACCGCGCCACCATACAGCCGCGCCGCCGGGGATCTTCGGGCTACCGCGGCTTCCTTGAGCGCCCCTCCGACGCATACTACGCTGAGATTCGGTCGAGCGACATCCGCCTCGGCTTTTTTTATCTATATATCACTTTTTTATCTATGCCTATGGTTTATTTGTTTTGAGTTGACATGCTCTGACTTGAGTTGGTAGCAGCACCCATCTTAAGATTGTACTCTACTAGCTAGGATAATCCTCCGAGTATAACTGCATTGCCATCTATCTCAAAACAGACTTTCGCCCCGCTTTATGCAGTCGAACCATCTAACAAAGCAGATAGAGATAAGACAAAAGAAAGACGACAAAGAGTGCAACAACATGCCACGCGCAAAGAATGCACAAGAAGACACCACCAACTTGTCACCAAGCACGAGCACATGAGCGGCTGAACAACCACATGGAGCATCCGCAGACATTGAGTGTAAGTTAGGAGGAGAGGGATTATGTGTATCGATGATTTTCATTGATCGTGCATTAGGCACATATATTGATAAAGGGGTGCACCTGGTGCCTTGTCTCCCAAGATACAACAAGTTACATAGGGGAGAGAGACGTGACGTGACACGTGTAATATACAAAACCCAGACCTATACACGTACATTCAAAGAGTGCATGTTCAACACCCCTCTGCAGTCGAAGCGTCACTAGAGTCGCAGAGACTGGATTGGTGGGCACATGCAGGACCTGAACGCGGCCAAGTGCAATCTGATCATGAACAAAGTGGATGTGGAGCTCAATGTGCTTTGTCCGGCGATGGTGAACAGGGTTGGCAGAGAGGTACACTGCGGAGACGTAGTCACAGTAGACAATCATGGCCTTGAGAACCTCACATAGCAACTCCTGAAGCAGCAATCGTAGACAGGAGCACTCTGCAAAGGCGTTGGCCACAACCTTGTACTCCGCCTCAGCACTCGAGCGCGAAACTGTGGTTTGTCCTTTAGACGACCACGATACCAGCGAAGGCCCGAGGCCCGAGGTTGACGTAGTAGCCAGAAGTGGAGCGGCGAGTGTCGGGGCACCCAGCCCAGTCGGCATCGGAGTAGGTGACGAGGTCGGTGGCAGAGGAGGCCCTCAGGATGAGACCCATAGCCGTGATACCACGTATATACCGTAGAATATGTTTCACCAAAGCCCAACAGGTATTACGAGGGGAGTGCATGTGAAGGCACACCTGTTGCACGGCATACTGCAAATGCGGCCGTGTGAGCATGTGGTACTGTAGAGCGCCGACAATGGAATGGTAGAAGGCGGCGTCCACTAGTAGAAAAATGACCTTATGTTCACCTCATTAGTCCCGGTTCAATTATGAACCGACACTAATGTGACCATTAGTGTCGGTTCCAACGGCTAGGCGGGCGGGCATCATTAGTCCCGGTTCGTGTTGAACCTATAGTACCGGTTCGTGCCACGAACCGGGACTAAAAAGATGATGGCAGGCTGGTGTCAGGCTGGGGCCGCACCAACACCTTTAGTCCCGGTTCATCGCACGAACCGTGACTAGAGATGCACCTTTAGTCCCGGTTCGTGTAACCAACCGGGACTAAAGATGCCTCTATATAAACTCTTCGTCGAGCCTGAGCCCATTTCTCTCTATTTTCCCCTTTCATTCATTCCTCTCCTCTGTTCTTCCCCATTGCTCGAGCTCATCCTTCATTTTTGCCAAAATTTGTCAAGATTTGAAGGCCCCCCCATCCATCAAAGTGATCACAAAGGTTAGCAACTTTGTCCTTTCATCTAGCTCTTCCAATTCTCTATAAGTATAGTGATTTGTGGATTTTAGTTTGGGAGTAATTATATGTGGTAGTTTATTTGATTTATATGCAATTTGAGCTCAAATTAACTCTTAGTTTGCATATGTAGGTGTGGTTTACTTAGTGCCTTCCCGTCCCTGTCCTAACCACCGTCGATCGTCTGCACCGTCCCGTCGCCGGCACTACCTTGGTGAGCCTCTTGTTCTTATATTTTTTATATAAAAAATCATGTTTGTGTGATTTAGATATACAATTACTTGTATAATTTTACGAATAACAAAATGTTATCTTAGTAACTTGACGAACTAACAAGATATGGAACGTCCAGTCCTAATTGTATATCAATGAAATGTTATTTTATGACTCCCCCTTATCATGATCAATTACAATGGAAGACACGATTTGTTCATCCTAATCTTATTCATAGCCCCCACATTGTGAGTAATTTAGCATATGGTAGAGGGTTCAGAAAGTTAGTGCCTGTAACTTCCTAGTTGTAACACAAATAAGTACAATTTGCTTGATACATTTGTGAGAGTAGTAACAAAATAAGTTTAATAATACTTCTATTTCTATTTTGTATATCTAAATAAATCTAGTGATCGGTTGAATCCATAATTGTTGGAAATTAAGGGGGGAAATATCTTGGTGATCTATGCACAATCATGAGAAGAAATAACACTGGGTCGTGTAAGAACACTGAAGCTGGATAACAACAAGGAAAAGCACCAACACGGACTATAAAACTAGGGTAGAATTTAATTATTTTGTTGTGTAGGATAGATTTTATTTGTGGTACATTTTAGAGCACAATGTTTTGAATGATCCACCAAAGAAGGTAAGTTTTTAGCACATGCAGTTCTTTATTTGTAGATGCATAGAGGAAAGTACTATTTGAATATTTTGTTGCAAGCTAAAAAACTGCTAGAGATCTAAACAACTGGTCCTAAACCATATCTGGAAGGGATGGTTGAATGTGCGCTAGTGCCGATCGATCAAACCAAAAGTTTGAACCTAGGATCATCATCCTCAAAGCAGAAACTTTGAGCCGACACCTTCAACAAAGGGCACGATGCAAAGTTGTCAATAATTCATGATTTAGCTGGAGGCACGATCATGACTTTATTGTATAATGTGTTAACCATTCATATCAAAACAATCTGGTCTCTATGTACCTATAAAGTCTAATTTTAATCGAATAAGTTGGGGATTCATATATAAAATAAAAATATGTTATCTGATTATCTAAAGCTAGATTGGTGTGCTTATTTTGTTATTTATAATAATCACAATACTTTTAGTGACCAGTTACATAGAAATGATATTTATAAATTATGGTATGAATATGTCAAATATAGTTACTTAACTTCTAATTTTGATGTTTTTCCTTCGATTTTTAACTTTCTGGCCACATATTCTTCTGTTGATGAAGTATAAGTTATTAAAATTTATGAATAACATAATGTTATCTTAGTAACTTGAAAAACTAACAAGATATGGCGCGTCCAGTCCTAATTGTATATCAATGAAATGTTATTTTATGACTCCCCCTTCTCATGATCAATTACAATGGATGACACGATTTGTTAATCCTAATCTTATTCATAGCCCCTACTTTGTGAGGAATTTAGCATATGGTAGAAGGTTCAGAAAGTTTGGTGCCTGTAATTTCCTAGTTGTAACACAAATAATTACAATTTGCTTGCTACATTTGTGAGAGTAGTAGCAAAATAAGTTTAATAATACTTCTATTTCTATTTTGTATATCTTAATAAATCTAGTGATCGGTTGAATCCATAATTGTTGGAAATTAAGGGGAGAAATACCATAGGTGATCTATGCACAATAATGAGAAGAAATAACATTGAGTCGTCTAAGAACACTGAAGCTGGATAACAACAAGGAAAAGCACCAACGCAGACTATAAAACTAGGGTAGAATTTATTTATTTTGTTGTGTAGGATAGATTTTATTTGTGGTACATTTTAGAGCACAATGTTTTGAATGATCCACCAAAGAAGGTAAGTTTTTAGCACATATAGTTCTTTATTTGTAGATGCATAGAGGAAAGTACTATTTGAATATTTTGTTGCAAGCTAAAAAACTGCTAGAGATCTAAACAATTGGTGCTAAACCATATCTAGAAGGGATGGTTGAACGTGCGCTAGTGCCGATCGATCAAACCAAAAGTTTGAACCTAGGATCGTCATACTCAAAGCAGAAACTTTGAGCCGTCACCTTCAACAAAGGGCACGATGCAAAGTTGTCAATAATTCATGATTTAGCTGGAGGCGTGGTCATGACTTCCCGCTCGAAGAATATGCATGCTTGTTTTCGAAACTATCAGTACCAGCAAACCTCTCTATCATTTGATATCCTCTCACGAGCGAAATCTCAGTGTTGAGAGATCGCAAGGACCAATCGCGCCATAGAAAAATAAACTGGATGCGGGTTGAGGAACTCATTGTCCCATATCCAGACCCTACCACACCACTTTCGATCACCATCATCGAGAGAGGGAAGATGTTAGATAAAGCATCAGTCATTGCAGCCATCTCTTGTACATGCTGAGATGCCCATGTCGACAGCCAAGCTAAGGGTTCTACTAGACGGCCCCTAGAATATCCATCCGCACCACCCACATTCCATACCATGCTGGTAAGAAGCACCACCACTAGCCGATCTGTGATAGGACCGCCTCTCCCACAATTGCAGAACCGTGTCGTCCAAGGCCATCACCGTGCTGCAAGATTAAACCAACCCCCATTGCCACCGTAGGTCGAGCTTGCCTTGCTAGCTGACATTCTCTAAGAGAGGACAGGGGCATGACTAGTTTTTTAACACAACGACTAGGGTTGTGGTTTGGGGTTTTGCCTCTTGAGGACTACTCGAGCAACCTCAGGTAAGTAAAGGGCAGGAGTTCCCTATGGGTGATTTAGATATCCCAACCTAGTGCAAGTCGACAACCCTATGTCATGATTTCCTCTTTGCTATCATTATCATCGATCATCATGACACGTGACTATAGGTGTTGTTCTTCCACCTTACTCTACCGCAACTCCCGGTATACCTCTATTTCGATCATCTCTCTAGACTTGGAGGCCATTAGACTCCGACTCCATTGCACCTTCCTACTCCGAGACCTAATATGACATGACATCAACTTGCATCTCACGTTCTAGCTCTACTTGGTACAATTTGTAACTTGGCCACAATACACACTAAAAAGGGGAATTTACTCCGAGCTTGTCAGTAGGCTTTTGTATGAAGGATAAAGCTTAGTTGACAATACCATGAAAAGTTGATGAATGGCGAATAAACAACATCGTAGGCATAATGGTGAAATTAAGTATTAATCGCAAGAACCAAAGTGGAATGCTAGATTCCGATGGTCGGCCAATGTTTTCTTTTGGGGGTCGACAGATGTTTTGACAACATATACTTACGAACATGATTGAGTTGACAAAAGTACGAAGACTGAAGGGCGAATAATCCGCCTAGTAAGCACCAACAATCAAAGTACGTAGCATAATCACCAAAGTGTTAATCATAACGACAGAAGTGAAATGCTAGATTCCAATGGTCGAAGATGTTGACCAAGCTACATGTACTTAAGTAGTACTTATACGTAAGAGCATCATGTATTCTCCTCTAGGGAGTGCCAAATGGGTGGACGGTAGGCAAACCGAAAGGATGGAATACTCCTGCTAGAAATTAGCGGGACCCCATTGATAAGTAATACTCCCTCCTTTCCGATTTACTCGTCGTGGTTTTAGTTCAAATTTGAACTAAAACCACGACGAGTAAATCAGAACGGAGGGAGTATTACTTAATTAATTAAGTATCATGCATGCAGAGTCAAAGAGGAAGGAAGAAAGAAAAGGCAGTGCAAATTAAAGGCCCTACATACGTACGTAAGAATATATGCCATGGAATGAATACGCCTGACACACTCCACCCAGTTCACACTCCAGACAATGTGTTTATTCTAAACTTATTTCTAGCCCCTACACTGAGAAATTTGGCATATGTTAGTGTTCAAAAAGTTTAGTGCCCTATAATTTCTTAGTTGTTTCAAAAATAACTACAAGTTTTCTTGATGCATTTATAAGAGTAGTAAAAAATAATGAGAAAAGTTTAATAGTACTTGTGTTTTATTTTGTATATCTTAATAAATTCCAATGATCAGTTGAATCCAGAATCGTCAGAAGTTAAGGGGAAAAGGTCATTGATGATCTATGGACTTTCATGAGAAGAAAATAACAATGAGTTTTGTAAGAACACTGATGCTGGATAGCATCAAGGAAAAACACCAAAGCGAACTATAAAACTAGGGTAGAATTTATTTATTTTGTTGTGGAGGGTAGATTTTCTTGTGGTACATTTTAGAGGACAATGTTTTGTATGATCCACCAAAGAAGGTAATTTTTTCACACATATGGTTCTTTATTTATGTAGATGCATAGAGGAAAGTACTATTTGAATATTTTGTTGCAAGCAAAAAAAAAAACGGTGGAGATCCAAACAATTGGTCCTAAACCATAACTAGAAGGAATAGTTGCACGTGTGCTATGCTGATGGATACAACCAAAAGTTCAAACTTGGGATCATCATCCTCGAAGAAGAAACTTTGAGCTGACACCTTCAAGAAAGGGCACGATGCAAAGTCGTCAACAATGCTTGTTGTCGAAACTATTACTGCCAGCAAACTTTTCTATTGTTTGACGTCCTCTCACTAGCCAAATTTTGGCACCGAGAGATCCCAAGGACCACTTGAGCCGCTGAAGAATACGATGGAGGTGGGCTAGATGCGCATGTCGACAACCAAGTTGAGAGTGCTACTACCGTTGCCCCTAGAATGGCCTTCCGCACCACCAACTTTCCCCGCCATATTGGTGAGGAGCACCACCGCCCGCCGATACGTGCAAGGGCCGCGTCTCCCACAACTACGAAGCAATGTCTGCCAGGGCTGTCATCGTGTTGCAAGATTGAACCAACCCCCATTGCCACCATAGATTGAGTGTGCTTTGCTAGATGGCATCCTCTAGTGGTCGCGAGGGCAAGGATAGGAGCATGCTGAGTTTTTTTTAAATAACTAGGGTTTTGGGTTTTGCCTCTTGAGGACTACGTGAGCAACCTCAGGTTGCTTGCTAATTAAATCCAGGTTAAAATAAAGTAAAATGGTAGGAGTGCCCTATGGGTGATTTAGATATCCGCACCTAGTGCAAGTTGACAACCCTATCGCAAGATTTCCTCGTCGCAATCATTACCATCGATCATCATGGCACGTGACTAGAGGTGTTGTTCTTCCACCTTACCTCCTGTCTCCCGCTGCTTCGATCATCCCTCTAGACATGGAGGCCATTAGATCGACTTTGTTGCATCTTCTTACCCTAAGCCCTAATATGATATGGCACCGACTTGGCATCTCGCATTTTAGCTCTACTTGGCACAATTTGCAACTTGGCCACAATACACGTTAAAAAGAGGGATTTACTGTGAACTTGTCAATAGGCTTTTGTTTGAAGGATAAAGCTTAGTGGACAATACGTACCATGAAGAGTTAATGAACGGGGAATAAACAACATCGTAAGCATAACGGCGAAATAAGTATTAAGCACAAGAACAAAAGTGGAATGCTGGATTCCAATGGTCGGCCGATGTTTTCTTTTTGGCAGGGGGTTGTGGACAGACGTTTGCCTACATATACTAAGGACATGATTGAGTTGACAATACTATGAAGAATGAAGGGCGAATAATCCGCCTGGTAAGCACCAACAACCAAAGTAGGAAGCATAACCAC
Source organism: Aegilops longissima (assembly GCA_021605205.1). Taxonomy (NCBI): domain Eukaryota; kingdom Viridiplantae; phylum Streptophyta; class Magnoliopsida; order Poales; family Poaceae; genus Aegilops; species Aegilops longissima. The sequence goes on from CM038680.1 coordinate 18,809,797, forward strand.
CAAAGTATTAAGCATAACCACCAAAGTATTTCTGGCAGGGGGAAGCAGAAAGGATGGAATACTCCTGCTAGCAGTTAGCTGGCCTCTCACTGATCTTAGTTAATTAAGTAGTAGCATATACGCATGCAGAGTCAAAGAAGAAGAAAGAAAGAAAAGGCAATTGCAAATTACATGCCCTACGTATGTAGGGATATATGCCATGGAATACCTAGGCCGGCGGTTAACCTTAGCTAGACATTCATACTTTAAGAGTGCTTTAGTTTGAGCGCCGCAAAATTATAGGTGTACTGATAGTACCTTATTTTTGGCACATCCAGCATATCAGTAGTTTAATTATCTAGCTAGAAGCATATATATGCTGGTACCGTAGTGGCCGGTGCATCAACAATTAATAGTTTTTCGGCAATGATAAATCCCGAACGTTCGGATTTTAAGCATGGCAACCCACACGTTTTCTATGGCAACTTTAGTTCACTTGAGGTTGGCAAACATTGCAATTTTCTGAAAAAAAAATGAACTGGGGCAAAGTTGCCATGTCTAACAACTAAAGTTACGACCTCGCGTCAACTAAAGTTGCCATGTAAAAACGTTCGGGAGAAATGCTTAAAATCCGAACGTTCGGATTTTATCATGGTCCTAGATTTTTTAGTTAATAACAAGAACTAATCAAATTTGGAAACGATATAGTGGGGATTATATGAGAATCAGGTGACTGGATGACATAAGCATGCTAGATACTTCAATGATGAATGGTCACAAATATTTATATATAACATACACCGACACAAAACTACAGTGTAGCACAGTGATACAAATGATTAATTTTCTCGTAAGGAGAGACAATTGCTTAGAATAGTTTCTGGTAAAGGATAAGCAGCACAAGAAGATGCGCCAGAAGATGCGCTATACACACCACGTATGTCGACATCCATAACTTCGATGGCTCCATAAATAACCTGACCAACAACCTCGCCGCGTCCCTTCGAAACACGTTCGCGTACATTGCTGACAACTTGTCCGAATGCAGCCAAAGAAGGACTCCGAAATACCGACCACCGCAATGATCTCACTGGTTTGGGCTTGCAAAAGCTTAAGCTTGGGGAGGTCACTTCCATGTCTACATCATGTTGTGATGGAATTTATTTTCAAGGTTGTATTGAGGTTGTACTTCAGCTCGATGAGCTTCCAACACTTTACTTTTTTTTTTGTTTTTTCTTTTGCCGATTGCAATTTCTTTTGCAAGTTAGCTTTCAGAAAGAAAAACTAGAGTACTGTTTATTTTGCTTTGGTCTTTCCCTTTTGCCCCACTTTTTCGTTCGCAATCTTGTTTATATTTTTACAGCAGAGTTGATCTACGCCGGGCAGCGAGGAACTAGTTCTTAAGGAAGAGAAGTGTGGAAAATTCATTACCGTTAAGTTATGTCTTACAACTCTCGTATTTTGCACTTGAATTGCTTAGAATAGCTGTAACAGTAGCAGTAGCAGTACAATAGTAGCAGTAGCAGGGTTAAACAGAAGTTTTATTCTTGTAGGAAAAATAATTTAGTAACCTTTGTTCTATTTAATATTTATAAACGAGTCTTGTCGTGGGACTAGTTTTTAGTTTTTAAAAAGAAAGTGGTGTAAACAAAGAATAACCATGCATGCAAGAAATTCTCTAGGAAGACTGGGGAGCAGAGAAAAATTGTTGAGAAGATGATATTAGCGATACTCAACCCCATAGTGTTAATTTTGATAGACTCGGTATCACTTACGAATAAAGTTGCCCACGAATGAGGGGGTTGTGCGCTGCGTACGAGGTACGAAAAAAAAACCAACGCCATAAACGCTGATTATGACTTTTTTTACATCAACAATAAGATGATAGGAAATATTTGCAAGGAAAAAACAGGTGATAGGAATAAGAAGTTTTTGGCCCTATATGGTGCTGGTCAGGAGAGGGTGACGCCATAGTGGCTAGGGCGGGAAAGGCACCGTGGCTTCCCGCCATGACTTGGGGGAGATGGAACTTCCCCTCTATAGGGGGCTAAGGTGTTTTTTATGGAGTAATCCTATACAACGCTTGTGGCGCTGCAAACTCCAAACTGGCGCCCATGCCCGCGTGTTATGGGCCGGCTTAGCTGTACCTCGCACGCTCGCTGGCACACCCGCTTGCTCGCCTTGGATCGCTTGCTCGCCCTGTTCAACTAGTTGACAATTGACCGGTTGACGATTGACCTTTTAAAGATATTTAAAGTTTTGAAAAAAGTTCACGAGTTTGAAAGGGTTCACCGCTTCAAAGAAAACTTCACAAATTTGAAAAAAACTATCCAATTCTGATAAAATGTTGACAAACTCAAAAAAAGTTCATAAATATGAAAAAGTTCACGAATTCAAGAAACACTCATGAACTCAAAAAAATTTGCGAATTTTTTTAAAAAGTTTCCGGCTTCAAATTATTTTGCGAAAATGGAAGAAAGTTCACACATTACAGAAAAAGTTCACGAATTCAAGAAATATTCACAAACTCAATTTTTTTGGCTAATTTGAAAAAAGTTTCCGGATTCAAAAAAAGTTCCCGAATTTGAAAAGTTTCATGAAACTTTAAAAGGTTTGTGAATTAAAGAAAAGTTCATGAACTTGGTAAAAAAATTGCGAATTTTCCAAAATGTTTGCGATGATTGAAAAAGAGAACAAAAAGGGAAAAGCGATAAAGGACAAAAAGAAAAAAAATAGAAGAAATAAATAAAGAAAAAAACCCAGCCGAACAATACAAAAAAATCAAAAAGAAACCAAATGGGGAAGCATCTAGAAGCTTTCTAAAATAAAAAAATCAAACCCCACTCGCGATAACCTGGTGCATGCTGCATTCCTTTTTTTAGTGTTACACCATACAAATGACGAGTTGTGTCGATGAAAAACGTAAACGGGAAGAGCCCACACGCAAGAGGGCGGGAGGGGTGGGGGTGCAGTGTTTACGAAAAACAATGAAACCAGCGCCATAATCGCCGAATAGAAATATGTTTTTGTTATAATCAACAATAAGATGATACGAAATATTCACAAGAAAAAAATGATGATAGGAGTAACGAGTTGCTAGCCTATGCTGCTCAAGAGAGGGAGACACCACAGTGGCTAGGGTGGGAGATGCAACTCCCCCTCTATAGGGGGGCTGATATGTTTTCTGTGGAGTGCTCCTATACATCGCAAATGGCGCCGCAAACTCCAACTAGCGCTCCCGCCCACGCATCATGAGCCAGCCCAGCCATACATCGCGCACTTGTTGGCTTGCCTTGTATCGCTCGCTCACCTGATTCAAATGGTTGACCAATTGACAATTGACCAGTTGACAATTTATTTTAAAAATTAGAAAAAAAAATGAAAAAAGTTCGCGAGTTTGAAAAGGTTCACAACTTCAAGAAAACCTCAGGAATTAAAAAGAAGCACGCTAATTCTTAAAAAAGGTTACTCAAAAAAAGTTCACAAATTTTTTAAAAAAGTTCATGAATTCAAGGAACATTAAGAACTCGAAAAAGTTTGTGAATTTGAAAGAAATTTGCAGCTTCAAATGATTTTGCAAAAATGGAACAAAGTTCACACATTTCAGAAAAAGCTCATCAATTCAAGAAATGTTCACAAACTCGAAAACTTTTCTAATTAGAAAATAGTTTGCGGCTTCAAGACAATGTTCACGAATTTGAAAAATGTTTGTTTATTTAAGAAAATTTCATGAATATGATTTTTTTTCATGAATTTAGAAAAAATCATGTATTTGCCAAAGTGTTTGCGAATATTGAAAAAAAAGACAATAAAAGAAAAAGGAGAAAGGAAAAAAGATAAAGGAGTAGGAGGAGGAAAATAAAAAAAATGAAAGAAAAACCAGCCGAACAAAACAAAAAAAACAAAAAAGAAATCAGATGGGGAAGCATCTAGAAGCTTTCTAAAATAAGAAAATCAAACCCTGCTCATGAAAACCTGGCGTGCACTACATTTCGTTTTTTCAGTGTTATGGTGTACAACTGATGAGTTGTGTCGATGAAAAAAAAGCGTAAATGGCAGAGCCTATGAGCGAGGGGTGTGTGCGGTCGGTATTAAAAACAAAGAAACCTGCGCCATAAACACGATAGGAATATGTTTTTTATGATCAGCAATAAGACGTTAGGATGCCATCTATCGTTTATAATAAGCATTGGCACTTCATGGGTGACAAAGTTGTTGATGAGGTGCTTCCGGTATTGAATGGAGGGGCCTTACCCGAGGGCTGGAATGACACCGTGGTAGTCTTGATTCCAAAAGTGAAGAACCCAAACAGAATTAAGGATCTCCGGCCGATTAGTTTGTGTAATGTGATATATAAGCTAGTCTCCAAGGTTATCGCGAACCGGTTGAAGTTGGTGCTACGGGACATCATTTCCCTAAACCAGAGTGCTTTCGTCCCCGGCAGACTTATTACTGATAATGTGCTAGTAGCGTATGAGGTGTCACACCACTTACTGAACAAGAAAAGAGGTAATGAGGGAATTGCCGCAATGAAAGCAGATATGAGCAAAGCGTACGACAGAGTGGAATGGGAGTTTCTAAGAGCAATGTTAAACAAACTTGGGTTTGGGGCAAGATGGGTTGATCTGGTTATGCATTGTGTGTCCTCGGTTCGATACCAGATCAAAGTTAATGGGGAACTTACCCAGTAGTTTACTCCCTCACGGGGACTGCGCCAAGGAGACCCGGCATCGCCTTATCTGTTCGTCATCTGTGCTGAAGGTCTTTCCGCTCTTCTAAATGAGGCCGAGGAATCTGGGAGAATCAGTGGGGTTAAAATATGCCAACATGCGCCAGTAATCTCGCATCTGCTATTTGCGGATGATTCGGTCTTGCTCATGAAAGCCAGACAGGAGGAAGCACTTGCTATGCGGCAAATCTTGGATCTGTATGAGGACTGCTCTGGGCAATGTATAAATCTGGAGAAGTCGGCGGTTATGTTTAGTCCCAACACCAGAGATGATGCGAAGACTGCTGTCAAGGACGCCTTGCAAATTCAGAGTGAGTCATGGAATCAGTAGTATCTAGGGCTGCCGGTGCATGTGGGAAAATCGAGAAGGAAGGCTTTTGCTTTTGTTAAGGGGGCCATGGCGGGCAGGGTCTATGGCTGGAAGGAAAGGCTGATCGCAAAATCGGGGAAGGAGACGTTGGTTACTACCGTTGCACAGGCTATTCCGACCTTTGCTATGTCCTGTTTTTATCTTACTAAATCCTTTTGTGAGGAACTTAGTGCTCTTGTGGGGAATTATTGGTGGAGTCAGCAGGATAAAGAGCACACTACACACTGGATTAGTTGGAAAAACTCACCAAACCGAAGGCCCAGGGAGGACTTGGCTTTAGGGATATGCATGGATTCAATATTGCAATGTTGTCTAGGCAAATTTGGAGACTTATTCAGTTCCCAGACTCTCTTTGTGCGAAGGTGTTGCAAGCTCGTTACTTTCCCAATGGCCAAATTCTTGAGGCTGTACCAAGAGATGGCATCTCGTACTCATGGCGCAGCTTACTTCATGGTCTTCAGCTGTTTCGGGACGGTTATATCTGGAGGATTGGGGATGGAACAAGTGTAAGGATTTGGACTGACCCGTGGATTCCTCGCCCCTGGTCACGTCAGGTTATTACCCCGCGCGGACAAAATATATTGGAGTGGGTCAGTGATCTTATCGACCCGATCACAGGAAGCTGGGACGTGCAGCTAGTGAGGGACTCTTTCTGGGCTGATGACGCTAACCACAATCTTCGGATTCCACTGCGAGAAGGTGTACAAGATTTCATAGCATGGCACTATGATACCAAGGGAGTTCACTCGGTGAAGAGCGCATATAAACTCCATGTTCAGTTGGAACAGATCAAGACCGACGCGGGAGCTGGTGGGAGTAACAGCGCTCCGGGCAACCTAGACAGGATAGATGATGATGCATGGAAACGTTTATGGAAACTTCCTTGCCCGAAGAGCATCCAAATGTTCGCGTGGAGACTCAAGCATGAATCTCTTGGCCTACGTACAAATGTGGCAAGGAAAGGTATTCCAATCGCGGACACAAAGTGCCTGTTCTGCGGTAAGGCTGACGAGGATGGAGCACATCTATTTATCAAGTGCAAACATGTGAAAGAGGTGTGGAGGGATCTAGCTATGGAGAAAGAGCGCCTTCAGCTGGAAAAGATCTGGTGTGTGCATGCGATGCTGGATTTCCTTTGAGACCTATATGTAAATAAGCGCCTACACGTGCTCACCTTTTGGTGGCTCTGGTGGTCAAACCGAAACAAGCTGAGAGAGGGACAAATGCCCAGCCAGGCTGCTGTGGTGGCGAGGACAACGAGGAGTAATGTCCTGGAATATATGCAAATCTTTGGGAGGACTGCGGATAAACCCTCGCCAGATAAGTGGCAGCCTCCGGCAGAGTCGGAGTACAAAATAAATGCCGATGGGTCTTTTCTGGCAGGGCAGGATCATGCGGGCTGGGGTGTGGTTGCAAGGACGGCCGACGGTCGACTTGTGTGCGCTCGCGCGGGAAGAACGGAGAACATCCATGACGCCTTCGCGGCCGAAGCTGTAGCCATGTCCCATGCAATCAATATGGCTGCAGATCTTGGCATGGTGCGGGTGGTGTTTGAAACTGATTCCCAGCTGCTAGCTGAAGCTCTGGATATACATCAATTCGACTCCTCGGCGTATGCAGCAGTTCTGGAAGATATGAAGTATCATATGAAACTATGGTTTTCAAAATTTAATGTATCTGTGTGTAGACGGAATGCGAACTCTGTCGCTCACGAGTTGGCCAGGATTGGCCGTAGTTGTGTTTCTGACCACTGTATGCAGTGGGACTCCAATGTACCAGCCACTGTTGGCGAATGTGCTTTGGGTGACATGCCCAAACTCGGTTAAGTAATAATGCTATATTGCTTTCAAAAAAAAAAAAGCAATAAGACGATAGGAAATATTGGCAAGAAAAACTATGATAGGAATAAGGATTGCTAGCCTTAGATGGTGCTGGTCAGGTGTAACGACCCAAGACCGACGCTCTAGACACCTTTCATGTTTTTGTTGTATCTGCTTTATTTATTTTGCTTGTTGCATTTCATCATGGCATCATGTGCATTACATCCGCATGTTTTCTTAAAACTCGTAGTCGTTCGTGGTTGCCGCTTCTCCCTTTGTCTCCGTTGACCTTTTGTCAGGCCTCTTTGTCTTTGTCGACCTCTCTTAGACCCCTCGCGCGTGTCCGAAACTTCCCCGAACCCGATCCGATCCAAAAATGCACGCTTTGAAGATATAACCACAAGACGAGCATGCGAACGAATGCATGTGTGTTGCATGAGATGCTTGTGTTTACACCGTGTCCGAGTTGTCATTGCATGTTCCTCCTCGTTTACCATGCTGTCGACCCGTGGGAGCCCGGTAACCGGGATCACCCCACCATCTTTTGCATGTTCCGTACATCCACACTTGCTCTTTTGCACCGGTATCTCAATGAGTTGTCGGATCATCGGAATGTTGTCGTGGCACCATTTCCGTTGTAGTTGCCGTGACACCCCTTTCGTTTCGCCACGGTGACAAATGCTTCATAACATGCTCATGTCAACATTTTCATAATTTGCATAAAACTTGTACATGTCATTCTCCTAAGTCTTGTCCGTTCTATTGAAGATTCATGGTTCTACCTTCATGCCATTCTCACGATTGTTTTTGATTGTGAGAATTCTTTTCACCCATCCGGAGCAATTCAGGAGTCTTTTCAGTTTAATTCTCCGGAGCCCATCATCTCAGAATTATTCATTCTCAGCTTTCAGTCTCGCTCTCCAAATATTACCGGTGCATCGCTCATGTATTCCCTAGTCAGCTCGTGATCTCTTCATTATCTTGTATTTAAATTTCCCCAAGTATCTTCGTTCGTTTTCTAATTCTTCCCGGTGATTCATCCCTTTGCTACATTCTTTTTCACTTCTTACGGTGGTTCGTTCAAGATTTCTCTTCCTTCGTTATCGTATCAATTCATTCGTTGTTTCCAAATCCTACCGGTGGTGCGTTGAAGATGTTGTCAAGTTTGCGCTAAATCAATCCTTTTTCAATGACAATAAGCAGTATGCCAAATCCGTTGCTTGGTCGGTGAATTCTTATTCTTGTTTCCTCGAGGTGATTCAATTCTTTTCTTCCAGAGTTCGTTCATGATATCAATTTCTCGGTTCTAAGTTGTTCATGTTTTCTTTCCGGAGTTCCAAGCCCTCTCGATTATCTCGTCCCGAAGGTCCATCTAAATCATTGCAAGCGTTCAATTCTTGTTCTTGCAATGTTTGCTTCTTTTCCATCATCCTTTTTATCCGGAGCTCTTCCAAAGTTTCTTCATGGTGGTTCGTTAAGGATTTAATTCATCCTTGAAGTGGTCTGTCAAGATTCCTCATATATTCTTCTTCTTGCATTTCGAAGTGCAATTGTTTCTACCTTATCATTTGAGGTGGTGTTATGTCACTCTTGACAATCTCCCTTCGTGTTTCATGATTCATAAGTTGTCAGGAATGAGATATTTTAAAAACCATCATTTTCTCTTCGTTCATGAGATCTTTTCAAACCAACAATTTCTTTGTTGGAGTTATCTTGGGTGAAATTTCACCTAATGCCTTCCATAAGGACTGTTGCTATACGTGGTGCTTATAAATGATCCAAGTATTTTCGTATCCTCTCGGTGAAGAAGTGTCTATCTCCTTGTTGATCTCAGCAAAACAATTGTTTTCCGTTAGTGGTCGATTGTCCCCTCATAATTTTGAGATGTTTTCCGTAAGCCCACGAGAAGCATATCTTGTCGTTGTTGATTTCCCAACAACTCCATTCAATCCTTCTTTTTAAGGAGGCTCTTTCAAATTCAATTGTGGTAGAAGTTGTCATTTCCTTCTCCGTTCTCTTATTTCGACGATCTAGCTTCTATTCATTCATTTCGGAGGCATTGTGATGTTGCTCTCTTCGACCAATCATCTCATTTTCTCAAGTTCATGTTCTTTTCCTTTCTTTCCCATTCAACAGGAGTATTGTGTCCTCTATCCAAGTTCCTTTTATCTCATCAAGTCTTGCCCCTCTTTTTCAGTCGGACTGCTGCCAAATTCTTCTTTCTTGATTCTCGTCAACCAAAGTGAGTTCAAAGTCTATATTGTTCCTTGAGCTCTTGGTTCTTGGCGTATTCCTTGTTCCTCTTTGCTAACAGAGTGTTTGTATTCTCGCTCATCTCCATTGTATTCTTTCTTTCAATTTGTTCAACCTCTCACGGCTCGTGATTTCACTCGTTTGTCAAAGAAGCAACTTTGTTTTACCTCTAGCTCTTCCGCTTCTCTCCGGTGCCATCCCCAGATCTCGGGGCGAGTTCTCTTGTAAGTGGAGGAGTGTTGTAACGACCCAAGACCGACGCTCCAGACGCCTTTCATGTTTTTGTTGTATCTGCTTTATTTATTTTTCTTGTTGCATTTCATCATGGAATCATGTGCATTGCATCCGCATGTCTTCTTAAAACTCGTAGTCGTTCGTGGTTGCCGCTTCTCCCTTTTTCTCCATTGACTGTTTGTCAGGCCTCTTTGTCTTTGTCGACCTCTCTTAGTGTTGGGGAACGTTGCAGAAAATTAAAATTTTTCCTACGGTTTCACCAAGATCCATCTATGAGTTCATCTAAGCAACGAGTCAAGGGAGTGAGTTTGCATCTACATACCACTTGTAGATCGAGTGCGGAAGCGTTCAAGGGGATGGTGATGATGGAGTCGTACTCGCCGTGATTCGGATCACCGATGACCAAGTGCTAAACGGACAGCACCTCCGCGTTCAACACACGTACGATACGGTCGACGTCTCCTTCGTCTTGATCCAGCAAGGAGGAAGGAGAGGTTGAGGAAGACAGCTCCAACGGCAGCACGACGGCGTGGTGTTGTTGGTGCAGCGAGATCTCGGCAGAGCCGCCAAGCACGTGCGGAGGAGGAGAGGTGTTGGGAGGGAGGGCTGCGCCTTGGCTTGGGTGTTCAGCCTCCCTCACCCCTCTATTTATAGGGAAGGGCAGGGGCGGCCCCTCTAGATGGGATCTAGAGGGGGTGGCGGCCGGGGGGGGGACTTGCCCCCCAAGCAAGGGGGCGCCCCCTCTAGGGTTCCCCCACAAACCCTAGGCGCAAGGGCCCAGGGGGGTGCGCCCAGCCCACTAGGGGCTGGCTCCTGCCCCACGCAGCCCATGTGGCCCCCCCGGAAGGGGTGGCCCCTCCCGGTGGACCCCCGGAACCCTTCCGGTGGCCCCGGTACAATACCGATATGCCCCCGAAACTTTCCGGTGTCCGTTTGACAACTTCCCATATATAAATCTTTACCTCCGGACTATTCCGGAACTCCTCGTGACGTCCGGGATCTCATCCGGACTCAAACAACATTCGGTAATCACATACAAGTCTTCCTAATAACCCTAGCGTCACCGAACCTTAAGTGTGTAGACCCTACGGGTTCGGAGACATGCGAACATGACCGAGATGGCTCTCGGTCAATAACCAACAGCGGATCTGGATACCCATGTTGGCTCCCACATGCTCCTCGATGATGTCATCGGATGAACCACGATGTCGAGGATTCAAGTAACCCGTATACTATTCCCTTTGTCGACGGTATGTTACTTGCCCGAGACTCGATCGTCGGTATCCCAATACCTCGTTCAGTCTCGTTACGGCAAGTCACTTTACTCGCATCCGTAATGCATGATCCCGTGACCGGACACTTGGTCACTTTGAGCTCATTATGATGATGCACTACCGAGTGGGCCAAGTGATACCTCTCCGTCATATGGAGTGACAAATCCAGTCTTGATCCGTGTCAACCCAATGACTCTTTCGGAGATACCGTAGTGCACCTTTATAGTCACCCAGTTACGTTGTGACGTTTGGTACACCCAAAGCACTCCTACGGTATCCGGGAGTTACACGATCTCATGGTCTAAGGAAGAGATACTTGACATTGAAAAAGCTCTAGCAAAACAAACTACACGATCTTGTGCTATGCTTAGGATTGGGTCTTGTCCATCACGTCATTCTCCTAATGACGTGATCCCGTTGTCAATGACATCTGATGTCCATAGTCAGGAAACCATGACTATCGGTTGACCAACGAGCTAGTCAACTAGAGGCTTACTAGGGACGTATTGTGGTCTATGTATTCACACGTGTATTACGATTTCTGGATAATACAATTATAGCATGAATAAAAGAAAATTATCATGAACAAGGAAATATAATAATAATGCTTTTATTATTGCCTCTAGGGCATATTTCCAACAGTCTCCCACTTGCACTAGAGTCAATAATCTAGTTACATTGTGAGGAATCGAACACCCATAGAGTTCTGGTGTTGATCATGTTTTGCCCGCGGAAGAGGTTTAGTCAACGGATCTGCGACATTCAGATCCGTATGCACTTTGCAAATTTCTATGTCTCCATCTTGAACATTTTCATGGATGGAGTTGAAGCGACGCTTGATGTGCCTGGTCTTCTTGTGAAACCTGGGCTCCTTGGCAAGTGCAATAGCTCCAGTGTTGTCACAGAAGAGTTTGATCGGCCCCGACGCATTGGGTATGACTCCTAGGTCGGTGATGAACTCCTTCACCCAAATTGCTTCATGCGCTGCCTCCGAGGCTGCCATGTACTCCGCTTCACATGTAGATCCCGCCACGACGCTCGCTTGCAGCTGCACCAGCTTCGCTCCACCATTCAACATATACACGATCCGGTTTGTGACTTAGAGTCATCCAGATCTGTGTCGAAGCTAGCGTCGGCGTAACCCTTCTGACGAGCTCTTCGTCACCTCCATAAACGAGAAACATGTCCTTTGTCCTTTTCAGGTACTTCAGGATATTCTTGACCGTTGTCCAGTGTTCCTTGCCGGGATTACTTTGGTACCTTCCTAACAAACTTACGGCAAGGTTTACATCAGGTCTGGTACACAGCATGGCATACATAATAGATCCTATGGCTGAAGCATAGTGGATGACACTCATCTCTTCTTTATCTTTTGCCGTGGTCGGGCATTGAGCCGAGCTCAATCTCACACCTTGCAATACAGGCAAGAACCCTTTCTTGGACTGATCCATTTTGAACTTCTTCAAAATCTTATCAAGGTATGTGCTTTGTGAAAGACCTATGAGGCGTCTCGATCTATCTCTATAGATCTTGATGCCTAATATATAAGCAGCTTCTCCAAGGTCCTTCATTGAAAAACTTTTATTCAAGTAGGGCTTAATGCTGTCCAAGAGTTCTACATCATTTCCCATCAAAAGTATGTCATCTACATATAATATGAGAAATGCTACAGAGCTCCCACTCACTTTCTTGTAAACGCAGGCTTCTCCATAAGTTTGCATAAACCCAAACGCTTTGATCATCTCATCAAAGCGAATGTTCCAACTCCGAGATGCTTGCACCAGCCCATAAATGGATCGCTAGAGCTTGCATACTTTGTTAGCATTCTTAGGATCGACAAAACCCTCCGGCTGCATAATATACAGCTCTTCCTTAAGATAACCGTTAAGGAACGTTGTTTTGACGTCCATCTGCCATATCTCATAATCATAGTATGCGGCAATTGCTAACATGATTCGGACGGACTTAAGCTTCGCTATGGGAGAGAAAGTCTCATCGTAGTCAATCCCTTGAACTTGCCGATAACCCTTAGCGACAAGTCGAGCTTTATAGATGGTGACATTACCATCCGCGTCCGTCTTCTTCTTAAAGATCCATTTGTTTTCTATCGCTGGCGATCATCGGGCAAGTCACCAAAGTCCATACTTTGTTTTCATACATGGATTCTATCTCGGATTTCATGGCTTCTAGCCATTTGTTGGAATCTGGGCCTGCCATCGCTTCTTCATAGTTCAAGGTTCACCGTTGTCTAACAACATGATTTCCGTGACAGGGTTGTCGTACCACTCAGTGCGGAACGTGTCCTAGTGGACCTCTGAAGTTCAGAGCAACTTGATCCAAGTACCTTGATCATCATTAATTTCCTCTTCGGTTGGTGTAGGCATCACAGAACATTTTCCGAGCTGCACTACTATCCTGTTCAAGAGGTAGTACTTCATCGAGTTCTACTTTCCTCCCACTTACTTCTTTCGAGAGAAACTCTTTTTCCAGAAAGGATCCGTTCTTGGCAACAAAGATCTTGCCCTCGGATCTTAAGTAGAAGGTATACCCAATGGTTTCCTTAGGGTATCCTATGAAGACACATTTTTCCGACTTGGGTTCGAGCTTTTCAGGTTGAAGTTTCTCTACATAAGCATCGCATCCCCAAACTTTTAGAAACGACAGCTTAGGTTTCTTCCCAAACCATAATTCATACGGTGTCGTCTCAACGGATTTAGACGGTGCCCTATTTAAAGTGAATGTAGCTGTCTCTAGAGCGTATCCCCAAAATGATAGCGGTAAATCGGTAAGAGACATCATAGATCGCACCATATCCAATAGAGTGCGATTACGATGTTCGAACACACCGTTACGCTGAGGTGTTCCAGGCGGCGTGAGTTGTGAAACGATTCCACATTTTCTTAAGTGTGTACCAAATTCGTGACTTAAATATTCTCCTCCACGATCTGATCGTAAGAATTTTATCTTTCGGTCACGTTGATTCTCTACTTCATTCTGAAATTCCTTGAACTTTTCAAAGGTCTCAGACTTGTGTTTCATCAAGTAGACATACCCATATCTACTCAAGTCATCCGTGAGAGTGAGAACATAACGATATCCTCCGCGAGCCTCAACACTCATTGGACCGCACACATCGGTATGTATGATTTCCAACAAGTTGGTTGCTCGCTCCATTGTTCCGGAGAACGGAGTCTTGGTCATCTTGCCCATGAGGCATGGTTCGCATGTGTCAAATGATTCATAATCGAGAGACTCCAAAAGTCCATCAGCATGGAGCTTCTTCATGCGCTTGACACCAATGTGACCAAGGCGGAAGTGCCACAAGTATGTGGGACTATCGTTATCAACTTTACATCTTTTGGTATTCACGCTATGAATATGTGTAACATTACGCTCGAGATTCATTAAGAATAAACCATTGACCATAGGGGCATGACAATAAAACATATCTCTCATATAAATAGAACAACCATTATTCTCGGATTTAAATGAGTAGCCATCTCGTATCAAACGAGATCCAGATACAATGTTCATGCTCAAACTTGGCACCAAATAACAATTATTAAGGTTTATAACTAATCCCGTAGGCAAATGTAGAGGTAGCGTGCCGACGGCGATCACATCGACCTTGGAACCATTCCCGACGCGCATCGTCACCTCGTCCTTCGCCAGTCTCCGTTTATTCCACACCTCCTGCTGTGAGTTACAAATATGAGCAACGGCACCGGTATCAAATACCCAGGAGTTACTACGAGTACTGGTAAGGTACACATCAATTACATGTATATCAAATATACCTTTAGTGTTGCCGGCCTTCTTGTCCGCTAAGTATTTGGGGCAGTTCCGCTTCCAGTGACCCTTCCCCTTGCAATAAAAGCACTCAGTCTCAGGCTTGGGTCCATTCTTTAACTTCTTCCCGGCAACTGGATTACTGGGCGCGGCAACCTCCTTGCCGTCCTTCTTGAAGTTCTTCTTGCCCTTGCCCTTCTTGAACTTAGTGGTTTTATTGACCATCAACACTTGATGTTCTTTCTTGATTTCAACCTCTCCTGACTTCAGCATTGAGAATACTTCGGGAATGGTCTTCACCATCCCCTGCATATTGTAGTTCATCACAAAGCTCTTGTAGCTTGGTGGGAGCGATCAAGGATTCTGTCAATGACCGCCTCGTCCGGGAGGTTTATGTCCAGCTGAGACAGGCGGTTGTGCAACCTGACATTTTGAGTATGTGCTCACCGATGTAACTGTTTTCCTCCATCTTACAACTATAGAACTTGTCGGAGACTTCATATCTCTCGACCGGGCATGAGCTTGGAAAACTAGTTTCAGCTCCTCGAACATCTCATATGCTCTGTGTTGCTCAAAATGCTTTTGGAGCCCCGGTTCTAAGCTGTAAAGCATGCCGCACCGAACGAGGGAGTAATCATCAAGACGAGACTGCCAAGCATTCATAATGTCTTGGTTCTCGGGACGGAGCGTCACCTAGCGGTCCTTCTAGGACATATTGTTTCCTGGCAGCTATGAGGATGATCTCGTGTTCCGGACCCAGTCCGTATAGTTGCTGCCATCATCTTTCAGCTTGGTTTTCTAGGAACGCGTTGAAGTTCATGTTGACATGAGCGTTGGCCATTTGATCTACAAGACATATTTGCAAAGGTTTTAGACTAAGTTCATGATAATTAAGTTCATCTAATCAAATTATTTTAATGAACTCCCACTTAGATTAGACATCCCTCTAGTCATCTAAGTGTTACACGATCCGAGTCGACTAGGCCGTGTCCGATCATCACGTGAGACGGACTAGTCATCATCGGTGAACATCTCCATGTTGATCGTATCTTCCATACGACTCGTATTCGACCTTTCGGTCTCCGTGTTCCGAGGCCATGTCTGTACATGCTAGGCTCGTCAAGTTAACCCTAAGTGTTTTGCATGTGTAAAACTGTCTTACACCCGTTGTATGTGAATGTAAGGATCTATCACACCCGATCATCACGTGGTGCTTCGAAACGAAGAACTTTAGCAACGGTGCACAGTTAGGGGAGAACACTTCTTGATATCGTCGTAAGGGATCATCTTATTTACTACCGTCGTTCTAAGTAAACAAGATGCATAAACATAATAAACATCACATGCAATTATATAGTAGTGACATGATATGGCCAATATCATATAGCTCCATTGATCTCCATCTTCGGGCTCCATGATCATCTTGTCACCGCATGACACCATGATCTCCATCATCATGATCTCCATCATCGTGTCTTCATGAAGTTGTCACGCCAACGACTACTTCTACTTCTATGGCTAACGCGTTTAGCAATAAAGTAAAGTAATTTACATGGCGCTCTTCAATGACACGCAGGTCATACAAAAATAAAGACAACTCCTATGGCTCCTGCCGTTGTCATACTCATCGACATGCAAGTCGTGATTCCTATTACAAGAACATGATCTCATACATCACATATATCATTCATCATTCATCACAACTTTGGCCATATCATATCACAAAACACTTGCTGCAAAAACAAGTTAGACGTCCTCTAATTGTTGTTGCAAGTTTTACGTGGCTGCAATAGGGTTCTAGCAAGAACGTCTTCTTACCTACGTGAAAGCCACAACGTGATTTGTCAACTTCTATTTACCCTTCATAAGGACCCTTTTCATCGAATCCGCTCCAACTAAAGTGGGAGAGACAGACACCCGCCATCCACCTTATGCAACTAGTGCATGTCGATCGGTGGAACCGGTCTCACGTAAGCGTCGTGTAAGGTTGGTCCGGCCGCTTCATCCCACAATGCCGCTGAAGCAAGATAAGACTAGTAGCGGCAAGCAAGTTGACAAGATCTACGCCCACAACAAAATTGTGTTCTACTCGTGCAATAGAGAACTACGCATAGACCTAGCTCATGATGCCACTGTTGGGGAACGTTGCAGAAAATTAAAATTTTCCTACGGTTTCACCAAGATCCATCTATGAGTTCATCTAAGCAACGAGTCAAGGGAGTGAGTTTGCATCTACATACCACTTGTAGATCGAGTGCGGAAGCGTTCAAGGGGATGGTGATGATGGAGTCGTACTCACCGTGATTCGGATCACCGATGACCAAGTGCTGAACGGACAGCACCTCCGCGTTCAACACACGTACGATACGGACAACGTCTCCTTCGTCTTGATCCAGCAAGGAGGAAGGAGAGGTTGAGGAAGACAGCTCCAACGGCAGCACGACGGCGTGGTGTTGTTGGTGCAGCAGTACTCCGACAGGGCTTCGCCAAGCACGTACGGAGGAGGAGAGGTGTTGGGGAGGGGAGGGGCTGCGCCTTGGCTTGGGTGTTCAGCCCTCCCCTCACCCCTCTATTTATAGGGGAAGGGGCAAGGGGGGCCGGCTGTTGGGGAACGTAGTAATTTCAAAAAATTTCCTACGTACACGCAAGACCATGGTGATGGCATAGCAACGAGAGGGGAGAGTGTTTGTCCACGTACCCTCGTAGACCGTAAGCGGAAGCGTTATAACAACGCGGTTGATGTAGTCGTACGTCTTCACGATTGACCGATCCAAGTACCGAACGTACGGCACCTCCGTGTTCAGCACACGTTCAGCTCGATGACGATCCCCGGGCTCCGATCCAGCAAAGCGTCGGGGATGAGTTCCGTCAGCACGACGGCGTGGTGACGATGATGATGCTCCACCGACGCAGGGCTTCACCTAAGCTCCGCGACGATATGACTTCACCGGCGCAGGGCTTCGCCTAAGCTCCGCGACGATATGACCGAAGTGGAATATGGTGGAGGGGGCACCGCACACGGCTAAGGAACGATCCGTAGATCAACTTGTGTGTCATGGGGTGCCCCCTGCCCCCGTATATAAAGGAGCAAGGGGGGTGCGGCCAGCCCAAGGGGGGCGCGCCTGGAGGAGTCCTACTCCCACCGGGAGTAGGACTCCCCCTAGTTGGAATAGGATTGGGGAGGGGGAAGAGGGAAGGGGTGCCGCCCCCTGTCCTGTCCTATTCGGACTAGAGGGGGAGGGGGGCGCGCGGCCTGCCTGGCCGGCCCTTTCCTCTTCTCCCTATGGCCCATCAAGGCCCATAGACCCCCCGGGGGGTTCCGGTAACCCCCCGGTGTTCCGGTAACTTCCTGTTTTCATCCGAACCTTCCAAGTCCAAACATAGGCTTCCAATATATCAATCTTTATGTCTCGACCATTTCGAGACTCCTCGTCATGTCCGTGATCACATCCGGGACTCGGACAACCTTCGGTACATCAATACTTATAAACTCATAATGAACTGACATCGAAACGTTAAGCGTGCGGACCCTACGGGTTCGAGAACTATGTAGACATGACCTAGAACCATTCTCGGTCAATAACCAATAGCGGAACCTGGATGCCCATATTGGTTCCTACATATTCTACGAAGATCTTTATCGGTCAAAACCGCATAACGACATACGTTGTTCCCTTTGTCATTGGTATGTTACTTACCTGAGATTCGATCGTCGGTATCCAATACCTAGTTCAATCTCGTTACCGGTAAGTCTCTTTACTCGTTCCGTAATACATCATCTCACAACTAACTCATTAGTTGCAATGCTTGGAAGGCTTATGTGATGTGTATTACCGAGAAGGCCCAGAGATACCTCTCCGACAATCGGAGTGACAAAACCTAATCTCGATTCATGCCAACTCAACATATACTTTTGGAGACACCTGTAGAGTACCTTTATAATCACCCAGTTACGTTGTGACGTTTGGTAGCACACAAAGTGTTCCTCCGATAAATGGGAGTTGCATAATCTCATAGTTTCAGGAACTTTGTATAAGTCATGAAGAAAGCATAAGCAACATACTAAACGATCAAGTGCTAAGCTAACGGAATGGGTCAAGTCAATCACATCATTCTCCTAATGATGTGATCTCGTTAATCAAATTACAACTCATGTCTATGGTTAGGAAACATAACCATCTTTGATTTAACGAGCTAATAAAGTAGAGGCATACTAGTGACACTGCTTGTCTATGTATTCACACATGTATTATGTTTCCGTTAATACAATTCTAGCATGAATAATAAACATTTATCATGATATAAGGAAATAAATAATAACTTTATTATTGCCTCTAGGGCATATTTCCTTCAGTCTCCGCTTGCACTAGAGTCAATAATCTAGATTACACAAGAATGATTCTAACACCCATGGAGTCTTGGTGCTGATCATGTTTTGCTCGTGGAAGAGGCTTAGTCAACGGTCTGCAACATTCAGATCCGTATATATCTTGCAAATCTCTATGTCTCCCACTTGGACTTGGTCCTGAATGGAATTGAAGCGTCTCTTGATATGCTTGGTCCTCTTGTGAAATCTGGATTCCTTTGCCAAGGCAATTGCACCAGATTGTCACGAGAAGATCTTCATTGGTCCCGATGCACTAGGTATGACACCTAGATCGGAAATGAACTCTTTCATCCAGACTCCTTCATTTGCTGCTTCCGAAGCAGCTATGTACTCCGCTTCACATGTAGATCCCGCCACGACGCTTTGTTTAGAACTGCACCAACCGACAGCTCCACCGCTTAATAAAAACACGATCCGGTTTGCGATTTAGAATCGTCCGGATCAGTGTCAAAGCTTGCATCGACGTAACCATTTACGATTAGCTCTTTGTCACCTCCATATACGAAAACATATCCTTAGTCCTTTTCGGTATTTCAGGATGTTCTTGACCGCTGTCCATGATCCACTCGGATTACTTTGGTACCTTCCTGCCAAGCTTATTGCTAAGCACACGTCAGTCTGGTACACAGCATTGCATACATGATAGAGCCTATGGCTGAAGCATAGGAACATTTTCATTTTCTCTCTATCTTCTGTTGTGGTCAGGCATTGAGTCTGACTCAATTTCACACCTTGTTACACAGGTAAAAGACCTTTCTTTGCTTGATCCATTTTGAACTTTTTCAAAACTTTATCAAGGTATGTGCTTTGTGAAAGTCCAATTAAGCGTCTTGATCTATCTCTATAGATCTTAATGCCCAATATATAAGCAGCTTCACCGAGGTCTTTCATTGAAAAACTTTTATTCAAGTATCCTTTTATGCTATCCAGAAATTCTATATCATTTCCAATTAACAATATGTCGTCCACATATAATATTAGAAATGCTACAGAGCTCCCACTCACTTTCTTGTAAATACAAAGCTTCTCCAAAAGTCTCAGATAAAACCATATGCTTTGATCACACTATCAAAGCGCTTATTCCAACTCCGAGAGGCTTGCACTGACCATAAATTGATCGCTGGAGCTTGCACACTTTGTCAAGACTTTTGGATCAACAAAACCTTCTCGTTGCATCATATACAACTCTTCTTCTAGAAATCCATTCAAGAATGCAGTTTTACATCCATTTGCCAAATTTCATAATCATAAAATTCAGCAATTGCTAACATGATTCGGACAGACTTAAGCATCGCTACGGGTGAGAAAGTCTCATCGTAGTCAACCCCTTGAACTTGTCGAAAACCTTTTGCAACAAGTCGAGCTTTATAGACAGTTATGTTACCATCAGCGCAGTCTTCTTCTTAAAGATCCATTTATTCTCAATGGCTTGCCGATCATCGGCAAGTCAACCAAAGTCCATACTTTGTTCTCATACATGGATCCCATCTCAGATTTCATGGCTTCAAGCCATTTTGCGGAATCTGGGCTCACCATCGCTTCTTCATAGTTCGTAGGTTCACCATGATCTAGTAGCATGACTTCCGAATAGGATTACCGTACCACTCAGTGCGGATTTTATTCTGGTTGATCTACTGAGTTCAAGGACAACTTGATCTGAAGTTTCATGATCATTATCATTATCTTCCTCGCTAATTGGTGTAGGTGTCACAAAACCGATTTCGTGATGAACTACTTTCCAATAAGGGAGCTGGTACTATTACCTCATCAAGTTCCACTTTCCTCCCACTCACTTCTTTCGAGAGAAACTCCTTCTCTAGAAAGGATCCATTCTTAGCAACGAATGTCTTGCCTTCGGATCTGTGATAGAAGGTATACCCAATTGTCTCCTTTGGGTATCCTATGAAGACACATTTTCTGATTTGGGTTCAAGCTTATCAGGTTGAAGTTTTTTCACATAAGCATCGCAACCCCAAACTTTCAGAACGACAACTTTGGTTTCTTGCTAAACCATAGTTCATAAGGTGTCTTCTCAGCGGATTTTGACGGTGTCCTATTTAACGTGAATGCGGCCGCCTCTAAAGCATAACCCCAAAACGATAGCGATAAATCGGAAATAGACATCATAGATCGCACCATATCTAGTAAAGTACGACACGACGCTCGACACACCATTACGCTGTGGTGTTCCCGTGGCGTGAGTTGCGAAACTATTCCGCATTGCTTTAAATGTAGACCAAACTCAGAACTCAAATATTCTCCTCCACGATCAGATCGTAGAAACTTTATTTTCTTGTTACGATGATTTTCAACTTCACTCTGAAATTCTTTGAACTTTTCAAATGTTTCAGATTTATGCTTCATCAAGTAGATATACCCGTATCTGCTTAAATCATCTGTGAAGGTGAGAAAATAACGATATCCGCCACGAGCTTCAACATTCATCGGACCACATACATCTGTATGTATGATTTCCAATGTTGCTCTCTCCATACAACCGGAGAACGGTGTTTTAGTCATCTTGCCTATGAGGCACGGTTCGCAAGTACCAAGTGATTCATAATCAAGTGATTCCAAAAGTCCATCTGTATGGAGTTTCTTCATGCGTTTTACACCGATATGACCTAAACGGCAGTGCCACAAATAAGTTGCACTATCATTATCAACTCTGCATCTTTTGGCTTCGACATCATGAATATGTGTATCACTACTGTCGAGATTCAACAAGAATAGACCATTCTTCAAGGGTGCATGACCATAAAAGATATTACTCATATAAATAGAACAACCATTATTCTCTGATTTAAATGAATAACCGCCTCACATCAAACAAGATCCAGATATAATGTTCATGCTCAACGCGGCACCAAATAACAATTATTTAGGTCTAAAACTAATCCCGAAGGTAGATGTAGAGGTAGCGTGCCGACCGCGATCACATTGACTTTGGAACCATTTCCCACGCGCATCGTCACCTCGTCCTTTGCCGGTGCTCGCCTATTCCGTAGTCCCTGTTTGAGTTGCAAATATTAGCAATGTAACCAGATCAAATACCAGTGCTACTACGATCTCTAGTAAGGTACACATCAATAACATGTATATCACATATACCTTTGTTCACCTTGCCATCCTTCTTATCCGCCAAATACTTGGGGCAGTTCCGCTTCCAAAGTCGATCCGCTTGCGGTAAAACACTCGATTTCAGGCTTAGGTCCAGACTTGGGTTTCTTTTCTTGAGCAGCAACTTTCTTGTTGTTCCTTTTGAAGTTTCCCTTCTTCTTTCCTTTGCCCTTTTTCTTGAAACTAGTGGTCTTGTTGACCATCAACACTTGATGCTCTTTCTTGATTTCTACCTCCGCTGCTTTTAGCATTGTAAGAGCTCAGAATTGTCTTAGTCATCCCTTGCATATTATAGTTCATCACGAAGCTCTTGTAGCTTGGTGGCGTGATTGGAGAATTCTGTCTATGACACTATCATCCGGAAGATTAACTCCCAGCTGAATTAAGTGATTATTATACCCGCACATTTTGAGTATGTGCTCACCGATGTAACTATTCTCCTCCATCTTGCAGCTATAGAACTTATTGGAGACTTCATATCTCTCAATCCGGCATTTGCTTGAAATATTAACTTGAACTCCTGGAACATCTCATATGCTCCATGACGCTCAAAACGTCTTTGAAGACCCGGTTCTAAGCCGTAAAGCATGGCACACTGAACTATAGAGTAGTCATCAGCTTTGCTCGCCAGACGCTCACAACTTCGGCTTTTCTCCTGCAGCAGGCACGGCACCCAGCGGTGCTTCCAGACGTAATTCTTCGTGCAGCAATGAGGATAATCCTCAAATTCGGACCCAGTCCGTGTAATTGCTACCATCATCTTTCAACTTTGCTTTCTCAAGGAACGCATTAAAATTCAACGGAACAACATCACGAGCCATCTATCTACAGAAACATAGACAAGCAAAATACTATCAGTACTAAGTTCATGATAAATTTAAGTTCAATTAATCATATTAAAAACTCCCACTTAGACAGATATATCTCTAGTCATCTAAGTGATTACGTGATCCAAATCAACTAAACCATAACCGATCATCATGTGAGATGGAGTAGTTTTCAATGGTGAACATCACTATGTTGATCATATCTACTATATGATTCACGCCGACCTTTCGGTCTCCGTGTTCCGAGGCCATATCTGCATATGCTAGGCTCGCCAAGTTTAACCTGAGTATTCTGCGTGTGCAAAACTGGCTTGCACCCGTTGTAGATGGACGAGAACTTATCACACCCGATCATCACGTGGTGTCCGGGTACTACTGAACTTTTAGCAACGGTGCATACTCAGGAGAACACTTCTTGATAATTTTAGTGAGAGATCATCTTATAATGCTACCGTCAATCAAAGCAAGATAAGATGCATAAAGGATAAACATCACATGCAATCAATATAAGTGATATGATATGGTCATAATCATCTTGTGCTTGTGATCTCCATCGCCAAGCACCGCCATGATCACCATCGCCACCGGTAGCGACACCTTGATCTCCATCGTAGCATCGTTGTCGCCTCGCCAACTATTTCTTCTACGACTATCGCTACTCCTTAGTGATAAAGTAAAGCAATTACATGGCGTTTTGCATTTCATACATTAAAGCGACACCCATTTGGCTCCTGCCATTGCCGATAACTCGGTTACAAAATATGATCATCTCATACAATAAAATATAGCATCACGCCTTGACCACATCACATCACAACATGCCCTGCAAAAACAAGTTAGACGTCCTCTACTTTGTTGTTGCAAGTTTTACGTGGCTGCTACGGGCTGCGCAAGAACCGTTCTTACCTACGCATCAAAACCACAACGATAGTTTGTCAAGTTGGTGCTGTTTTAACCTTCGCAAGGACCGGGCGTAGCCACACTCGGTTCAACTAAAGTGAGAGAGACAGACACCCGCCGGTCACCTTTAAGCAACTAGTGCTCGAAGCGGTGAAACCAGTCTCGCGTAAGCGTACGCGTAATGTCGGTCCGGGCCGCTTCATCTCACAATACCGCTGAACCAAAGTATGACATGCTGGTAAGCAGTATGACTTATATCGCCCACAACTCACTTGTGTTCTACTCGTGCATATGACATCAACGCATAAAACCAGGCTCGGATGCCACTGTTGGGGAATGTAGTAATTTCAAAAAATTTCCTACGTACACGCAAGACCATGGTGATGGCATAGCAACGAGAGGGGAGAGTGTTTGTCCACGTACCCTCGTAGAACGTAAGCGGAAGCGTTATAACAACGTGGTTGATGTAGTCGTACGTCTTCACGATCCGACCGATCCAAGTACCGAACGTACGGCACCTCCGTGTTCAGACACGTTCAGCTCGATGACGATCCCGGGCTCCGATCCAGCAAAGCGTCGGGGATGAGTTCCGTCAAGACGACGGCGTGGTGGACGATGATGATGCTCCACCGACGCAGGGCTTCGCCTAAGCTCCACGACGATATGACTTCACGGCGCAGGGCTTCGCTTAAGCTCATGACGATATGACCGAAGTGGAATATGGTGGAGGGGGCACCGCTGCGGCTAAGGAACGATCCGTAGATCAACTTGTGTGTCATGGGGTGCCCCCTGCCCCGTATATAAAGGAGCAAGGGGTGCGGCCAGCCCAAGGGGCGCTGAGGAGTCCTACTCCCACCGGAGTAGGACTCCCCCTTCCTAGTTGGAATAGGATTCGGGAGGGAAGAGGAAGGGCGCCCCCTCTCCTTGTCCTATTCGTACTAGAGGGGGAGGGGCGCGCCTACCTGGCCGGCCCTTTCCTCTTCTCCCTATGGCCCATCAAGGCCCATAGACCCCCGGGGTTCCGTAACCCCGGTGTTCCGTAAATTCCTGTTTTCATCCGAACCTTTCCAAGTCCAAACATAGGCTTCCAATATATCAATCTTTATGTCTCGACCATTTCGAGACTCCTCGTCATGTCCGTGATCACATCCGGGACTCGAACAACCTTCGTACATCAATACTTATAAACTCATAATGAACTGTCATCGAACGTTAAGCGTGCGGACCCTACGGGTTCGAGAACTATGTAGACATGACCTAGAACCATTCTCGGTCAATAAACAATAGCGGAACCTGGATGCCCATATTGGTTCCTACATATTCTACGAAGATCTTTATCGGTCAAAACCGCATAACGACATACGTTGTTCCCTTTGTCATCGGTATGTTACTTACCGAGATTCGATCGTCGGTATCCAATACCTAGTTCAATCTCGCACGTAAGTCTCTTTACTCGTTCCGTAATACATCATCTCACAACTAACTCATTAGTTGCAATGCTTGCAAGGCTTATGTGATGTGTATTACCGAGAAGGCCCAGAGATACCTCTCCGACAATCGAGTGACAAAACCTAATCTCGATTCATGCCAACTCAACATATACTTTTGGAGACACCTGAGAGTACCTTTATAATCACCCAGTTACGTTGTGACGTTTGGTAGCACACAAAGTGTTCCTCCGTAAACGGAGTTGCATAATCTCATAGTTTCAGGAACTTTGTATAAGTCATGAAGAAAGCATAAGCAACATACTAAACGATCAAGTGCTAAGCTAACGGAATGGAGTCAATCACATCATTCTCCTAATGATGTGATCTCGTTAATCAAATGATAACTCATGTCTATGGTTAGGAAACATAACCATCTTTGATTTAACGAGCTAGTAAAGTAGAGGCATACTAGTGACACTCTATTTGTCTACGTATTCACACATGTATTATGTTTCCGGTTAATACAATTCTAGCATGAATAATAAACATTTATCATGATATAAGGAAATAAATAATAACTTTATTATTGCCTCTAGGGCATATTTCCTTCACCGGCTACTCTAGATGGGATCTAGAGGGGGGGCGGCGGCCAGGGAGGGGGGACTTGCCCCCCAAGCAAGGGGCGCCTTCTAGGTTCCCCAAACCCTAGGCGCAAGGGCCCAAGGGGGTGCGCCCAGCCCACCAGGGGCTGGCTCTGCGCCACGCAGCCCATGTGGCCCCCGAAGAATGGCCCCTCCCGGTGGACCCGGAACCCTTCCGTGGCCCCAGACAATACCGATATGCCCCGAAACTTTCCGGTGTCCGCTTGACAACTTCCCATATATAAATCTTTACCTCCGGACTATTCCGAACTCCTCGTGACGTCCGGGATCTCATCCGGACTCCAACAACATTCGGTAATCACATACAAGTCTTCCTAATAACCCTAGCGTCACCGAACCTTAAGTGTGTAGACCCTACGGGTTCGGGACACATGCAGACATGACCGAGATGGCTCTCAGGTCAATAACCAACAGCGTGATCTGGATACCCATGTTGGCTCCCACATGCTCCTCGATGATGTCATCGGATGAACCACGATGTCGAGGATTCAAGTAACCCCGTATACTATTCCCTTTGTCAGACGGTATGTTACTTGCCCGAGACTCGATCGTCGGTATCCCAATACCTCGTTCAGTCTCGTTACCGGCAAGTCACTTTACTCGTACCGTAATGCATGATCCCGTGACCAGACACTTGGTCACTTTGAGCTCATTATGATGATGCACTACCGAGTGGGCCCAGTGATACCTCTCCGTCATACGGAGTGACAAATCCCAGTCTTGATCCGTGTCAACCTAACGAACACTTTCGGAGATACCTGTAGTGCACCTTTATAGTCACCCAGTTACGTTGTGACGTTTGGTACACCCAAAGCACTCCTAAGGTATCCGGGAGTTACACGATCTCATGGTCTAAGGAAGAGATACTTGACATTGAAAAAGCTCTAGTAAAACGAACTACACGATCTTGTGCTATGCTTAGGATTGGGTCTTGTCCATCACGTCATTGTGGTCTATGTATTCATACGTGTATTACGATTTCCGGATAATACAATTATAGCATGAATAAAAGACAATTATCATGAACAAGGAAATATAATAATAATGCTTTTATTATTGCCTCTAGGGCATATTTCCAACACTTAGACCCCTCACGCGCGTCCGGAACTTCCCCAAACCCGATCCGCTCCAAAAATGCATGCTTCAAAGGTATAACCCCAAGACGAGCCCACGAACGAATGCATGTGTGTTGCATGAGATGCTCGTGTTTGCACCGTGTCCGAGTTGTCATTGCATGTTCCTCCTCGTTTACCATGCCGTCGACCCGTGGGAGCCCGGTAACCGGGATCACCCCACTATCTTTTGCATGTTCCGTACATCCACACTTGCTCTTTTGCACCGGTATCTCAATGAGCTGTCGGATCATCGGAATGTTGCCGTGACACCATTTCCGTTGTAGTTGCCGCGGCACCCCTTTCGTTCCGCCACGGTGACAAATGCTTCATAAGATGCCCATGTCAACATTTTCATATTTGCATAAAACTTGTACATGTCATTCGCATCATGATAACCATCCCTCTATCCATCCAACCACAGGTTGGTTCCCAACACATAAATGGTTTACTTGTAGCTTCATCGCGGTGTGCATGACCATGTCTAGTATACCATTGTAGAAAAATGATACAACAATTCATGACCATGTCTAGTATACCATTGTAGAAAAATGATGCAACAATTCATAGCAACTCAGGACCACCTCCGTCACCATTGTAGCAAAATGTTACACCAATTCATATATAACAGCTAGCGATTACTATCATCAAGAATTATCCGGAATCATTTCATACACTTTCCAAAATATAATGAAATCATCACAGGAGCCTTTATATAAGCAACCGAATCCCAATTGGCTTTCATCTTAACTTCTTTTTTCTTTTACAATCTTTGTTCAAGCAATATATTGACAATAAATAATATGCATACAGTGGACAGCCATTTGTTCAATCAAAAAATTGGCAGCAACTAATGTGCATTTGTTCATCAAAAAATTGGCAGCAACTAATATGCATTTGTTCATCAGACAATTGACAGCATCTAATATCCATTTGTCCATAAAAAATTTGGCAGCAACCAGGAAGGCGAGGTCGTGGCAGCAGAGGGACGCCTCGTTGAGGCCAGCCGGATCCAGTCGGCGTCATGGTTGGAGATGGTCGACCGCTCGGATCTAGTCGGTGTCATGGCTGGAGGTTGAGGAAGCCGGATGCAGTCGGCGTCGTGACTGGAGATGGATGAGGACGGCTGGATCCCTTCGGCGACATCACTGTTGATGGCCGCGCCGCTAGGTCGGGGTGGCATGGAGGAGGCCCGGGAGCGAGGTCCCAGATCAAGGAGGACGACGGGCGGGTGGCCGGAGACAGCGGCGGGACGGCTCTGAACCCTAGCGCGCCTCCTTGGCTCTCTCTCTCTCTCTCTCTCTCTCTCTCATGAGCTGCATGAGGGGGCTAGGATGAGGGGCGTACGAGATGTGAAAAAACTGAAGGGGCACGAGATATAAGTTTATTTTATAAAAAGGAGGAAAGCCCCCGGCCTGTGCATCAATCGATGCACGAGATATAAGTATCGGTGACATTTCTTTATGTAATTAGAGTTAAGTGGAAGTGGAAGGGTAGGCTTCTGAAGGAGGGACGAGAAGCCGTTTGAGCTCGTGGGAAGCTCGTCCCGGACGTGCTTCGCGCTCGTAGTGCATTTAGGAGAGCGGCTTGTAGAAAAGGAAATCCCTATTCGCCGCTCGCTGCGGCAAATTGTCGGGCTACCGCACAGGGGCAGCCATGCGAGCGACAAACATGGGCCGCGGCCCACTTCGAGTTTTACACAGGTGCGGCAACCGGCTTTAGGAACCTTCTAGAAGGTTCCCCAAACCAGGTTTTTTCTGTGTTCTTTTCTTTTCGATTTTTTCGGCCTTATATTGTGGTTTATTTTTCGTTTTTCTTTTCCTTCTTTTTTGTTTTTCCATTTTCCTTTTTCTGTTTCTTTTTTTTCCTGTTTTATCCTTTTCTATCTTTTGTTTGTTTTTTCTTTTTCTTTCCTTTCCTTTTATTTTCTTTGTTTCATTTTTTATTTTCTTTCCATTTTCACTTTTCTTTAACAACATATCTCCATAACTTTTAAAAATGTTCACATTTTAAAATTGTGTTCGTTTTTCTAAAATGTTCCAATTTTGAAATTTTGTTCAGAAATTCCATAAAATTAGAATTATAATATTTTTTCAATTTACAAAATGTTCAGAAATACAAAAAGTGTAGAATTTAAAATTTAATAATGTTTTCATTTTAATTTTTGTTCACACATTCACAAAATATTTGCGAGTTTCAAAAGATGTTCCCACTTCAAAATTTGTTCGCAAATTCAAATAGTGTTCTGTTCATGTTTTCAAAATTTTGTTCACGAAATAACAAATTGTTCCGAGGATCTCAAAAAATGTTCACCTTTGAATTTTTGTGCACAAATTTGAAAAATGTTCTGCAATTTCACTTTAAAAATATGTTCACGAACAAAAAAAAGTCATGTTTTCATGAATTCAGAAACATTTTAGGTAATATCAAAAAATGTTCGTATTTTGATACATTTGAAATTGATTTCAAAAAAATTGCTTTGTTAATTGTTGTTATTTTTCTGTCAAAAAATGTTCGCATTTTCAAAGATTTGTTTGTCATTTAAAAAAATGTTCTCGCTTTGAAATTTGTTCCTTTTTTCAAAAAATGATTGGGTTTCACAAAATGTTCGAATTTTTATAAATTTGTTCAGAAGTTAGAAAAGTTTTGTGTTAAATTTTTTTTTTACTTTTTCCGGAAAAAAAATCATGTTTGTGGCTAGCGACACGGGGCTGCCATTTTAGACACCTAATCAATGTAATGATGGTGGAGTTTCCGCAAAAAAAAAGTAATGATGGTGGAGTTGTGTTACCAGTTTGCGGCTGTCGTTTACCTCTTTGCCGCAACGGGCGGCGCATAGGAGGTCTCTAGAAAAGCCGGGCTGAGGAATCAGGTGTTTGGCTGGGCTTTAACTTTTGCGAGGCTAAAAGCAGCAAACGCGGAAGTAAAAGCCCAAACAAACAGGTGCTTTTGGAAATCCCTATTTGCCGCACATTGCAGAAAATTGTCGGGGCTCCGCACACCCTGCGCTCATATTTGGGCCGGCCGTGTCCTATTTCCACGACTCTGCAAGGTCCCCTCTACCATCGCTCCTCTTTCCTTACTTCTTTGCGCGAGTGGCTGCTTCTTCCTCTCGATTGGACCGCTTTTTATTCTCGATTCGCCATCAATCCTTGCTCCTTTGTGGTTCCCAGGGCCATAGGTGCAAAAGGTGATTCATGTCTAATTTGCGAAGCGATAGCACTTCAATTTTGAGGTTTTTGCTCTAGGTTCTTCAGATCCAACGGCCCTTAGTTTTTGCGTTTTTTGTTCAAGTTCCCTAGGTATTTCAACTGTGTCGGGCTTTGTGTTTTTTGTATCTGTCCGAAGGTTCATTTTAGATCTTGTAGTAGTTCGTGGTTGTTCGTGATCTACATTGAGTAAAGGTAAGTAATTCGACTGTTTTATGTTCTGGTGTTTGTTAGTTTTGTAGTACGTATGCTTTTTTTTCTCACCAGAATGCTTTTTTATATTGCTTTAATTTCCTATTCACAGATTCTGCAGCGCTTGGTAACAAAAAATCTCATGCAGCAAAAATTTTGTTTGGTCCAGCACTATATAGAAGAGAAACAGAAGAAAAGGAAATCCAAAGTGATGTCTCCTCAAGAAAAGCTAACAAAGATAACTAGTGGACCAGACGTAGAGGAGTTTTATGGCAAGTATCTTAGAAATAAGTACTTCAAGAATGGTAACAAGTAAGATCCTTGTCCACATTTCAACAACTTTCATTTTCATAACCGCATCTTAATCATCAAACCAACTTCCACTGATTCAATTTTGTTTTCATCTGTGTTTTGCTTCATGCAGTCCAACTGTTGTCGATATCAACGGCTTCCCTGTTGAGTATGACAACTTCTATAATTCACTAAAAGCATGAAGAAGTGTTGATAACAAAGTATTCAATGCCTATACCCAAGTTTTCAATTAAGAAATCAATACTCCAGATCCTAGCACTAAGCAACCTTCAAAGTATTGCTTCACATCATATTTCACACCAATTCTTTAATGCTCATCAAATTAGTGTAGTTATTTTCATTACATACTCGTGCAAGTTTTTTCTTAATGCTCTCACATCCTAAAATCTTTTTCATCGTGCTAAACTCCTTGTAGATCCTAAAACATGAATTTTAGGTCTTGCCTAAAAGAACTCAAGAAAATCTATTTTGGTAAGAACTTGCATAAATTTGATCTAGTAAACAATTTTTACCACCGTCTGTACTTCCCTAGAGTTGATTCATACCATTGGACTTTCTTCTGCATCAACAATCTGTGGGAAACAGTCAATTTCTTTGACTCTGTTAAATTATGATCCAAATTCTAGTACCGTGTTGGCCTAGACGTACTACAACCGGTGTGGGCATTGCGTTGACGTCGACGCGTACAAGTACAACTTGTATACTTGTCCTCCAAGGACTCTCATGTATTACCCTCATATATACCCCATGTAGTCGCACCTAAGACGGTCTGTCGTCTCATGCTTGTAATACTCCTCCTCATAGTGATTGCGCCTTCGTGCGTCCGTGGTTTTCTCCCACAAGGGTTTCCATATTAAATCCTTGTCTCTCGTGCCTCATTTATTTCTCGTTATTATCTAAAAGATTCAACAAGTTGTGTTCCTCAAAATCTAGTCAGCAAGTTAACATCAAACCTGGTTCGTTTTCTTTTATTATAATTTTAGTTCTTTTTGTATCAACAAACCTACTGAGTAAAGTGTCCACATAATATATTGTCTTCCTTGATATCAACCAAAGTATTGTTCTTGCTCAATTATTTATTATTTTACATAGATCATTAACCGGGCCACCGTTTTCAAGTCTTTTGGATCCATAATTTTGACAACATTTCCCCTGAGAACTACCCACAAGAAGAAAAATTGTTAGTAAAATAAGCATCAATCTATTTCTTATACTTTTTTTATCTTTTCTTCATTGGACATTTTCAACTGGTCATTTATACCACATTTGTTCAAATGTACAACCACAATTGCTCTTTGCACTTAATTCTGTACATGGATGCGTGTGACGGGAGAAACATGGAGTTTGATTATGTATGTTTTTCCTATTATTCTATGATGTCAACTTCCAATTCTAATTGTGTTTTCACATTTTCCTTTCACTTATTTTGTATTTAATCAAGTTTCTCTCATTGTTCAACTCTACTAGGTGATCATTCCGGAATTCCGACAACTTGTTGCTTATGAACTGACGAAGTTCGACCTCGATAAAACAGATTTAGAGGCACTAGATCAAGTTCGAATAAGAAGAGAAAGAAACACCTTCAGTTTCTTGTGGAAAGCAAAGGCTCAGTCACCGACAAACACTTCATTCGCAGTGCATTTTTGTCTGATCATTTTTACACCAAAAGTGCTTATTCATCACCTGATTTCTGTGTGAAAGTAGTAAGTTATTCTTAGGTGCAGTTTTATCCTTTTTTACATTTTGTCTTTGTACTAAATCACTGGTACAACGTGGTGCTATACAAACGGTTTTTAACCCCTTTCCGCGACGGCATTTGGAACCGTCGCCTAGTGAGTGACTGCGATAGGGGGTCATTCCCACACGACCCAGAAACCATCGGGGATATGCCCTCTTGGCACACATGCTCGGCAAAATGAGTTCGTGTGCGACCAGCAAGCGATCAAATACGGTTATACGTACAGTAGTGCTAAAAAAATACAATTATACAGGTGAAATCATTTCCGGTCATAACTACATCCCACACAGTCAGTCCCCGCTAAACGTTTCCGTTCGTATGTACATTCCACGCAGTCAATCCATGGAATACGTTTCCGTTAGTATGTGTACATCACACACGGTGCGTGGAAGAAACTATGTGGCAAATTATGTCCATCACACACACTTTTTATGTGGTAATCGTTTGCGCAAGATGGCCTAACGCAAACAGTTTTTAAGAGGATGTCGTGTGTGATTGTTCATTGATCCAACACGGTTTATTCCTAGAAACTGTGTGCGTTGTCTGAGGTCATCACCCACGGTGTTTTCTCAACAACATTTGCAATAGAAAAACCCAATTAGCAGGCTAATTGTCCTATTATTAATAATCCATTTATTAATCTAATTGACATTTTATATTAAGCAGACAATATATTTCATTTCCATATTAAGGAAGCAGGATTTCATAATTGAAATACATCAGAGTACAACATCATATAGCTTCAGCACTCAGCTACCCCATTACACAACTGCACCAGCACCAAGTTTCACATGCAACATATATAACCTTTCAAAATTAGCATCATAGAAGGTGCATAGACAGATGAATCTCATCTAGAAAACTGCTGAAGCGGAAGGTGAATATTGAGCCTTCATTGATGTTGAAGGTCTTTGCAACTTTAGGCCAGTGGCTGTGGATGATTGACTATCCATCCTTCGTCCTCTTCAGGAACACTTCAATATTGAACCGTGGGTGTTGTATGGAAACCTTCCTCGCCTCCTGACCATACAGGTGGTTTGAGATGTACTCCCTCCGTCCGGAAATACTTGTCACCAAAATGAAAAAAAGGGATGTATCTAGATGTATTTTAGTTCTAGATACATCTTTTTTTTCTATTTTGATGACAAGTATTTTCGGATGGAGGGAGTAGTCATCAGTGAACTGCTTTGGAAAGGCCTGAAAACAAGGATATGCATAAATATCTTCTCTAGATTTGAAATGGCGCAAAGGAATTAAAAGGACAAGGTATAACAGTCAGTACCATCTCGTAGTGAACTGATGTCTTCATTGTGTAGACAAGGATCTTGTTGTTTTTTGTCGCGAATTTCTTTATTGTAACAATCTTTCTCAATGTCTTGACTTGACTAATATTAATGGAAAACTCATTTCCACATATGTAAAAAGGGTCAAACAGTGGGTTAAAACCTCTGACAGCAGGACCTACATGTGCAAGACCAAATTGTTAAAACCTAATATTTAAAAACAAGAAGTGGAAAGGTGTGTTATTAACAACAGACCTAATATTTAAAAACAAGCAAACGTAGTCATTCAAACTTGTATTTTGTAGGTCTAAGTACGCTAGTTATTGGCCCTGTTTGGATCCATGGGTTAGAGTTAGTTTGAGTTAGTTTGGGCTCAAATAGCCCTAAAGTATCCAAACATGAGGGCTAGTTTGAGCTAGTTGCGTCAAACCAACCCAAAACAACTATCCCACCCAAGAGGTGCTGATTGGGGCTAGTTCTCCTAGTGCATTTATTGTCAAGGTAACATTGTCATCCAAACACCTCTTTGGCTAGAGTTAGTTCTAGGTTAGCCATTGTTGAGTATCATTGTTATTTAGGAAACGTAGGATAGCGTAGGATTTATTCTACCTTGACTTGTACTCCAAGATAACCATGTACTCCTATATATATGCCCACGAGGCTCAAGCAATACAATCAACTATTCCACCAATCTCTCTCTCCCCCTTTTAATTGTCATGAGCTAGAAACTAACTCTAACCTCTAGCTAAGTTAGAGTATCCAAACAGATCGTTAAATTAAATGGAAAGGCGTGCTCAATACTCCCTCTGGTCCTTTTTACTCCGCATATAAGAATTGTCTGAAGTCAAACTTCATAAAGTTTGACCTTATTTATATGAAAAAATATCAACATCTAGCATGCTAAAGTTATACAATATGAAAATTTAAGTCATGACACATGTACTCATATTTGTTTCATATTCTGAATGTTGGTATTTTGTTCTATAAAGTTGGTCAAACTTTAAGAGGCCTGACTTTAGATATATCTTATATGCGAACTAAAAAGATTGGGAGGGAGTACAACATGCTTAACATCAACCAAATATAGTCATTCATAGAGCTATTGTTAAATTTGGTACTGATGAAACTGAACTGCACAGTTCATACTAGCACATATAGAACATCACATTGTTAATAGCTGAAATAAAGAAGGCATACTACGAACAACCAAAGATGGCAATTGAAACTGGACATATGCTAACTACAAACAACAGAACAACCATAAATCATAGAAATAAACAAGGCGTAATGGAAACAACATAATATAGCAATAAATACTGGACATGTTTTCACTATAAAAGGGTTCGAGAAAACAAATGATGGGTTTCCTCACTTGTCACAGATTGGCTCCCTCCTCGTGGTCGCCGTTGATGTGGTCTGACTAGCCAGCCGAGGATCCCAGGCCAGCGCCGCAGAACGTGTCCTTCAGAAATGACAAAAGGGGCTCCATGGCGATGAAGGATGGCAAATTGTTCATAACGAGCCGCAGGAGATCAGCGGCAGGGCCATCAATGAGATCGACGGCTGTCGAACCCGAAGAGTTGGGGGTGGGCAACTTCACCTATGACATAACCCGCGTCAAGCCGTCGGTGTCGACGACCTCGATGTTGTAGCCGGCATCCGAGACATGCCAGAATACTCTAGCCCACTGATTGAAAGGCTTAATCCAGGTCCAGTCATTGTCGTCAGCTTCCTCGGCGGCCACCTTGCTGACGTCGGGTGAAGAGGCCGCGGTAAAGCTCTTTTGGGCCATTTGCTCCTCGAGCTCCCCGGGAAGCGTAGTCGGGCTTAGGCTGCGGCGCTCTGGAGTGGGGGAGGGGGTGGGGATGGGGATCTATGGGAAAGGGGGCGTTTCGCAAGCGTCATCTAAGAAACTCAAGGCGACAATGGTATGTATATCGGTGGGTAAACTGCACAAGCAGATCGGCAGAGGTAGACGATGCAGGCAGCACGGCAGCGGCAGTGGTGACATAGATTGTTTTGGAGCGAGGGAGCGGTGGTGTGTATGTGTGTGAGCGGGGGATTTGGGGTGAGTGAAGGATTTGGGGGGTGTGTGTGTGGATGGGTCCAAGGTGGTGTTTGAGGAAATGCCACGGGTACTGAAAATTTTACTAGGCGGGAGTAAAATCGCGGGGCTACCAAATATTTGGATCAAGGGATTGAAGCAGAGCGGGGAGGGGTAAAATGCCGGGGCTACTGAAAATTTGGATCTACTGATTGAAGCAAAGTGGGAGTTACAGACATCGCACACGGTCCAGACATACTAATCGTGTGCTATCAAACAGAAAAACCATCTACGCGGACATGGGTAGATATTTTTGAGATTGAGGGGGAGTAGATATTTTTAAGAGGGGGGAGGGAAGCCTCGTGGAGCCCAATATACTGTGATCATGTGGGTGACAGGGGAAGGGGCGCGGTACACGGGTAGTCCTAGGGAACCTTGTCTGTTTCGTACCCGATCGCAGACGGTTGCTGCGTCCGACTCGTCTGTTATTTATAAATTTTGCCAAAAAAACACGGGAAAGGGTTAGAACACGAGCACACTTGCATGTGGACAAAATATATGTATGAAAAGAGTGGTTTGATGTTGAAATACCCAATGCACAACTTTGATGTGGCACCTGTCGCACAGAGCGCACATTATTATTGCTACCCCCCACGCCCAACACACACACTTCATGTTGCCTGGAGGGGAATCCTAGCTATGAACGCATACCCCCAAATAGCTAGGTCTGACATCTCACCGTACCGTAACACAAAACCGAAAGAAGTAAATCAACCCCCCCCACTTTGCTTCCGTTCAAATGTGGACCCTGTGCGGGCCCATAGATGTGTTCTTCTGGCGTTAGATGGGTGACACCACTTACCAACCACACCTGCAGGTGGCCCGATGTGTGTGTGTGTGTGTGTGTGTGTGTGTGTGTGTACATGTGTGTGTGTGTGTGTGTGTGTGTGTGAAAACAATGTGCTATCATATTTTAATAACCAAATCACAAATCTGATGTGGCACATGTGCATCGCAAATTAACCGGGCATCCCCAACCCCACAGAGGTTCATCTAGTATGAAGTAGTACTGCACCCCCCACCCATAGACACACACTTTGATTCGGTGGGAGGGGGCATCTCACCAAGGCATATTGTAAGACTGACCAAGAAGAATCACCACCTTGGTCGTATAACCTCTCTTGTTTGTTGGGTCAAAGTCATGCATTGACGTTCCACACGCGGCCCCACAAAATAGGCTAGCTTGTCGCCGATAACCACGGGCATGTGTGGCCCAAACATATGCATGAAGTGTCATGTGGTGTTTCAGTGTACCCAATGTACAACTTTTATTCATGTGTATGCGAGCCCTCAAACTTAGGTCTCGAATCTCACCATGATCGAAGTATGATTATACGGTAACGTGAACCAAGAAA
Source organism: Aegilops longissima (assembly GCA_021605205.1). NCBI lineage: Eukaryota > Viridiplantae > Streptophyta > Magnoliopsida > Poales > Poaceae > Aegilops > Aegilops longissima. The sequence goes on from CM038680.1 coordinate 18,846,876, forward strand.
AGAAGAATCCACCCTGGTAACCTCTCTCGCGTTGTTGGTCGAAGTGATGGAGACGTCCACGTGGGCCCATGAATATATAGGCCGTCAATGATAACCAAGCGGGGGAGAGTGTCCAAAGACAACCACTGCATGTATGTGCTCCAAACATATGTACGGACATGTGTGATGCATGCATGTATATTTGAATAGCAAATGCACAACATTTTGATGTGGTGCATGCATGCGTCGAAAAACGCATAGTCCCCACACAGATCTGCTTCATGATGCGTCGCATGCTCCGTTCGACCCGGTGGGAGGGATTCGTGCGTACACATGCACACGAAGTATAGTTGCATGTACCGAGCTGTATAAGACAAACCAAAATTTAATCAAGTGAAATTAACCTCTATTGTTGTCGGTCAAAGTGATTGACCAAGCGGGCATACAGAGATGGACGAAGCATCTCGCCAATAACCCCGTGAGTGAGTTCTAGAGGACAACCGCCATCGCTTGCTTGTGGGACAAACACATATGTATGGAGATGTGTGGATGTGATGTTTGAATACCTAATATATATGCAGAACTTTGATGTGGCACCTGCCTCGGAAACCTTTAATTCCCCCACAGACGAACCGAGGTTCATGACACGTAGTGTGTGTGTATATATATATGTTGCCCCCTCCCCTCTTCCACGCGTAATATATACTCCTACGTACGTACCGTAACACAACCCGAAAATAATCCTCCTTATTCGTCAAATTACCTTTCTCGTTGTGTCATATATTAGATGGACGACGACCTTGCGGGCCCATGGAGGGAAGAGTTGCACGTGAATGAGTGACAACCATCGTATGCACGTGGCCCAGTGTGTTGGTGATGCTTTTAATACCCAATATGAACAACTTCTTTGCGGCACCTACCTCGGAAACCAAAAAGTCCCCACACGGAGCGAGATCGATTCATAACGTGTGTGTAGTATATATGTGCTGCCCCGGCCCCCTCCTCCCCTCTTCGACGTGTCCTATATACTCATACCGCAACACAACCCAAAAAGAAACCTCCTTGCCGGGTCAAAGTGATGGAGGACAACCTTGCGGGCCCACGGATGGAAGCATCGCACGCGAGTGAGTGTCCTATATGATGCATAGTATTGCCCCCGGCCACCCTCTTCAACGCGTACTATATATATACTCCTACCGTATATATAACAAAAACCAAAAAATGATCATCCTTGTTGGTCAAATTAACCTCTCTCATCGCATGTCATATTGCTGGACGACGACCTCGTGTGGCCCATGCGAGTGAGTGTCCTAGGACCACCGCGTGCATGTGGCCCAAAGTTGCATGTCAAAAAAATTCTGCAGTGAACATGCGACCAAAGGAGTTTAGTGTTTAAAATTGAAAAAAAAAATAACATGTATTCATTTTTTATGCATTGATTGATTTCCCAGGGATTTAAATGTGCAAAATCAAATTTGATCTACATGAGACCCATGATAGTGCAAGAAAATGGATTGCAAAATCATATGTGTACGTGTCCCTGGGTGCATGTTTAGTCCCCATGCAAGAAATTTCTAACATCTATAATCTTGATTTTAAAATCCAGTAAATCCAAAACTAAGTAGAAATTCATGAAACTTATTGTGGTATCAAATGGACACCAATAGACTGTGATTTTTTTTCAAATTTGAGACAGGTTTTGATATAATCTTCTTACATACAAGAAGTCGTGCTTCAGTTAAGCAATAAAGAGGCAGAATTAATCATCAAAAAGGGAAAATAAATATAATACGTGCCGTGCACGCGTCTCGTGTGCCGTACGAGCATGCGTGAGTTGATGAGACGCATGCTAGCAGGCAGACCGGGAAGCCGAGGCATGCACGTGTTCGCTACGCACTCACCGTGCGGGGCATGCTATTAGCTGTGTGAAATGACGATGAGCGTGCCAGCAGTCCGCCGCGCAGGCTCACCGGGAGGCAAGCCAGCCCTTTGACCGCCACCCACCTTGCTCCCACTACTCCATATTAATGGCGCACCCACCTCGCTCCGTGAAATTATGGTATAGGAATGCCAGAAGTCCGCCCGCTGGCTCACTGGGAAGCGAGACAGCCTTTGACCGCCGCCCGCCTCGCTCCCACTAGTCTGTATTAATGGTGCACCCAAGCGGCCGCACCCCCCATCCTCGCACACACACAATCCTCTCTCTCCGCCCGTATCCTTGACGCCGCTCTCAGTCCTCAAAGTCGGCACCCCCATCCTCGCCACACACACAATTCTCTCTCTCCGCCCGCATCTTCGATGCCGCTCTTAGTCCTCAAAGCCGGCACCCCCATCCTCGCCACACACACAATTCTCTCTCTCCGCCCGCATCCTCGATGCCGCTCTCAGTCCTCAAAGTCGTCAGTGTATGAGGATGCCGCCGAAGCGCTCCATCGGAGGGTGTGGCGACGTCAGGGCTGCTGGAGCATCGGAGCACGGCGTGAATATGGAGATAGAGGTTTCCGTCGGCGCTGACAAGGTGGAGAACGAGGCTGCCAACAAGCAAAGGCGGGTCGAGAAAGAACCGCAAGCGACTCCAGCAGGCCTAGACTTCATCAACAGCCTCCCTGATGATATGTTGACAGTCATCATATCCCTCCTCCCAATCACATATGGGGCGAGGACAACCGCCCTTTCCGGCGGTGGCGCCCCCTATGGCTCTCCACCGCTGTCAAATACTACTACTTTCATGTACAACTACTCGTCTGTCAAGAATCAATGTCATTTCTGCGCCGAAATTGACAGTGGTGGGCTACTCGTCTGTCAAATACTACTACTTTCATGTACAACAGTCGCCTTATACCTGTCCTTCTTGATATCAACATTATTTCTAGTTTTGAAGATGTATGTTCGTCTGTCATCCAGCAAAGCTTCACCCAGATTCGGGGCACGGTGAAGGTCTTGGCACTAGAATCTGTCGGCCCCAACCTGGACCAAGTTGTCAGTTTCCTGAGATGCTTTCCGTGCCTGAAGAAGCTGTATATCGAGGTGATGTTTCTTTCCTGTTAAATGTTAACCATAAGGGAGTTTAATTTTTTGCACCTTTTCCCAGGTTTACAATGACAATGTACTACGATTTCTGAAGGAATTTTGGAGGATTTCAGGACATACATCCCCCACCTCATATTGTTTGCTTGATTCATATGGCTACAATCCATAAGCATTTCTCCTTTGGATTCATCTATACTAGTTTTCTTAGGGAATTTTTCATCCAATCCAACCTCTTGGGAAGAAGGCTACATTTTTCTAGATAGTAATCAAATGCCCATGTTAATCATGTCAGATAAAAGATGGCACGTTGGTGCATTTTACAAATCCTGCAAACCAAAAAGGCGTGTAGTAGTGTTCAAAACTGCATGTAGGCACTAACAAGTTCTCTTCTTTTGCAGATAATAATAGGCCCAGAGGTGGATAATGTTTATAACAATCACATCGAACCTGGATCTGCATCTCTCAAATATTACTTTGAACTCCTACCGAGGGACCTTACCGGAGATTACACTCGCCAGGTTCTTTCTTGCCAGAGCAAGGGTGTTGAGGGTACTGAGGTTGAACACGCATTTAATTAGGAAAGATGAATGGTTTGTTGATCAGAGCCGGTAGCTACTGCAGAATGGAAGAGGCTCCAAAAAAGCTAAAATTCGTATTAGAAGAGCATATGATAGAGTAATTGGAAGTCATTGTGTCAAACCCATACATGACTTGTCAGTGGCTGATCCCTTTGCAGAAATGACGAGGTTTGCAATGTTTGAATTTGGGCATTGTAATCTTTGAATTTGAACCTTGCAATATTTATGGTATTTGTTATATAACGTAATTGGATGTTTCATTTGGTATTGCGATCATGTCCTGTTACAAGTATATATATGGTGTTCTTCTGTACACAGAGCATAGATGTTCTGCAGACAGAGCATATCACATCGCACACGGACCACACTACGTAACCCGTCGGCATGAATTCATCAATTGCAAACGGTTATATACCAGCAAGCTTATGACCACAACACACACGGCTTATTCCATCACAAACAGCTCGGATGGATCAACTGTATGCCACGTATCGCACACGCAACTCTAATCTGATTTGTGCTTGATGTCTCCGATGTCGCTCGCACAGTTCGTCTTATTTGCCACGTATCACTGTGTCGGCCTCTGCTCGCGCCCCTCGGCAAGAACTTCTCGCCGTTAGGCGCCGAGGCGCGCTCTGCTCGAGTCCGTCGGCGCGCTCGGCTTGTGGAAAACTTTTCCTTGCGTGTTCAACTGCTATATGCATATATGGTCGCTTGCCGTTGAGGCGACCGCGGAGTGCTCTGCTTGTGTCGCTCCACGCGCGCTCTGCCAGCGGTTGGGCCTGCACACGATCACGTCGGGGGCCCCATATGCATGCGGTTGCGCTGCGCGCGTCTCCACGCGATGCAGTTACGTGCGGCACGATGGAGTTATGCGCTGCAAATTAGAACTGCCATCCGGGCGTGCTGATATTCCAGGCCGTCCGGCTTCCCCCTTAATTCCCGCGGCCATTATAACCTTAGTCTCTTCAACCTTTCGATCGCACCCCACAACACAACAAGCACACCCACGACGACACATAGATAGGGGATGTCTAGCGGCGCTACAATGGAGTTTGGCGAGCATAAAGTGGAGACCCGCGCGAGGGAGACAGATCTCTCTGTGGTGTACACTATCGACCCGGCCGTGGTGGACGACTACATCAACACCGTTGAGCAGTTGCTTGCTCGAGACAAGTACAAAGTGGTCGTCATCGACCTCCAGTACACCGGTGGTCGTCCCAACCTAGATCAGAAGCTTGCCACCGCCCAGTTGTGGGTGCGCCATCATGTCCTCATCTACCACTACTGCATGGCCACAGAGCCTTGCGACTGTTTCACCTGGTTTGTCAACATCACCGACTACAAGTTCGCTATAATGGAAACCACCGACAATGTAAAAGCACTCAGAGTTACGAGCTTGGCCTGCATGAACCTTGTCAAAATCCGTGAGCACTATAGGGTGTGGGGCAGCATGAAGAAGGACTCCCTGGTTGAACTCGCCTCGACCATCATCAACCCATACTCCGGAAAGATGAAGCAGGATGCCAACAGAACACGTCCCGTATCCTGGCACGGGGCCTGGTTGCGGCAACTGGATGAACCTCACCTCAAGTTTGCGGCCAAGAGCGTGTAGACATGCTACGAGATGCACAAGCGGATCACTGACATGAGGAACTGCCTCGTTATCGAGATTGACGAGGCCGGATCGAGCCACATGCAGAGTAGTAGCAGCAAGCGTCCCAAGAAGTGGATGATGATCAGATGATCGTTTACCCTAGTTAATCATGCATGTAATATATAGTTGACTTTGGTGTGTGGAAATGTCATGTGTGTAGTAGCCACCTATGTAATTATGCAGGTAATAGTTTACTTTGGTGTCTGCAAATATCATGTGTGTAGTAGCCACCTATGTAATTGGATGTTTAATTTGGTTATGCAACCATGTTCTTATAAGTGTGTATATATATATGTTGTTGTTCTGTATGCAATCCCAACACACAACACACACATCTTATTAGCAGCAATCATCTGTGTTATTATCGGTCTTCGCACACATTTCTGATAACAGACCTATTTGCCTCGTATCACACACATCTTGGTAAATTGAACCATTTCTGCTCTCTTGGCTCCATGCAAACAGTTCATCCAAGTGAACCGTATGACGTATATCGCACACACCTTGATCTGGCTGGCCGTTTCTTTTGTGTTGCCTAATCACAAACAGTTCATCCAAATAAACCGTATGTTGTATATCGCACACCTTCATCTGGCTGCCCATTTATGTTCTTTTGGCTGATCGCAAACAGTTCATTGAACTGAACCGTATGCCCCTCATCGCACATACAACTAAATTCTGAACGGTGTTTGATGCATCCGTCATCACAAACGTTTTGCATCTTTTTGACGTTTTTTTACATCATTGGTTGCGATTATTGCATCGCACACAGTTTCGTCGAAGGGTCTCTGGTCGTAGTGTCGTGTTAGCAGCATCCTGCAGTAGTGAATGTTTTTCTCACAAGAAGATGAAATGGTCGAGACCATTATTTTGTTATTACTCCACTTTATGCCTTGTTCTCTATTACACGATATTACAATTAATTCTAAATACGCTTTGATAAGTTGTTCAATAGTTTCCACATGTTATAGGCATATTGAGGGCTTTGAACTGACATCCCTGAATATGCATCATGTGGTAAAAGAATGCTTAGTTTTTCCACTGTTTTATGCTCGCGGGCTAACTAGTTATTTATATTTGTATTTTACGTTATTTTCATCTGAATTCAATCATTTTTGCATGGTTCCTAGGTTATAACCATTTGTCATTTGATGATTTTAATTGCATGGTCTATGTAGTGTATAAAAGTTTCTTTTTTTCCTTGCGAAAAGATGTAATAGTGCATACAAGTAGATATACATGTGTGACAAGTTGTGGAAAGAGATCAAAAATTTGTTACCACCAAGTTTTATGTTTCCCAAGAACAATATTTGCATAAAAGAACATTCTTGGAAGTCCAACAACGCCGAAGTTGTATCCCATATTTCATGTTTCAAATAACACCTTTTGAATTTAATAAAAAAATGGAATTGCAAGAATAATTTTGAATGAAGTACTTTTTCATTTTTTAAATACATTCTAAGACATTTTTAATAGATGATTTATTTGTAAATTCCAAGAACAATATTATGAATGAAGAAAACTATTTTTCCGACTTACAAAGACACTATACAAATGGAGGAACAATTTTCTAATTTTCTGAAAACAATTTCTGAAATTCCAAGAACAATATTTGAATCAAAGAACAAATTTTGGAATCCCAAGAACAATAATTAAACCAAGGAACATTTTCGTGACTTCTAAGAACACTTTTTGGTATTTCATGAACTTTATTTGAATCCATGAACATTTTTTGAAACGCCAAGAACAATGTTTGAATTTAGGAACATTTAATTGACTTTCAACGACATTATACAACTGGAGGAACATTTTTAAACAATTAATAAGAACAATATTTAAATTTAGAAAAAATTATTAAATTTCAAGGATAATATTTGAAACAAAGAACAATTTTTGAAATCCAGTGAACATTTTGTTGTTGACTTCCAAGGACATCATTTAAATTAAAGAATTTTTTCGCATATACAAGAAATTTAGTTGAGTTGAAGAATGTTATTTGAATTGAGGAACATTTTTTTGAGTGCAGGAACAGTTCTTAAAATGCCCAGGACATTATTTGAACCAAGGAACAATTTTTTTTGATTTCCAAGAACACTATTTACATTGAAGATATTTTTTTGGATATGCAAGAACTTGTTTTAGTTACGAATATTTTTGCAAATGCCAATAGCATCAATTGAATTCATGAATATATATTTTGTATTCCAATAAAATTATTTCAATTTAATAATATTTCTCTGATTCTAAGAATGAGAATATTATTTGAATTGAGGAACATTTTTGTGAGTTTATGAACATTGTTTTAAATCCAAAGAACATTATTTGAATTCGGGAACAATTTTTTGACTTCCAGAAACATTATTTCAACTGAATAACATTTTTTTTATTTCCAAGAGCTTACTTTGTGAAGAATATTAATAAAAATCCGAAGAAGATTATTTTAATTTAGGAACATCTTTTTGCCTTCCAAGAGCATTATTTGAATTGAAGAACATGTTCTCGGAGATCCAAGAACTTTATTTGAGTTTATGAATATATTTTTGGAATCCCAAGAACATTTTTTGAATTGAGGGACACTTTTTCACTACTAAGAACATTATTTGAATTAAAGAATAATTTTGGATTTTCAATAAATTTATTGGAGTTTACAAACATTTTTTGGAATCCCAAGAGCATTATTTGAATTAGGGAACATTTTCTTGCCTTCCAAGAAAAACTTATGAATTAGAGAACTTTCTTTGAGTTAACAATCATTTTGTAATCCAAAGAACACTATTTAAGTTGAGGAACAATTTTTTAACTTCCAAGAACAATATTGAAGTAAAGAATAATTTTCCCATTTCTAAGAACTTTCGGATTGACGTACATTTTATAAATTCCAAGAGATATTATTGGAATGGAAAAACATTTTTAAATTTATGAATACTTGTTGTAATTTCAAGAACTTTATTTGAGTTGTCAAATATTTTCTAAAATTCCAAGAACAATATATGGATTGGCGAATGTTTTATTGAACTTCCGAGAACATTATTTGATTTGATTGTTTTTGAATTTAGGAACAAGTTTTAAATTCCTACTATATGAATAGGAGAACATTATTTGAATAGTTGTTGTTTTTACTTCTACTATACGAGTATAAGGATAGTGGTTTGTAAGGAAATGTTTTGTTACAATCATGTAGTTTCGACTTCTACTGTATGGAAACCCATCATCACAAGGATTAATTTTAAATAATTTTTTTGCCCATAAGTTTTTTTTCATACATACCTCTTGTGTAGACAGAAAACAAACATGCAACAAATGTTCAATTATTGGTTTTTGTTCCATGGTGGGTAGCTGGGCTTCATAGATGCAAAATATTTGGGAAGACAGGAGGCTGCGGGAACCCGTCTCCTCTGTGTCATTCGACCACGAAGAAGAATACAACCAAGTAAGTCGGTTCCAGTGTTGTTTCATTGTCCAGCCAACAATTCTTTATTCATTCAAGTGGAGGGAAGTGTATGTAAGTGAGCCGAAACTGAGAGCTTCGTCTGTCTGATCAATGGATTATTTGTATGTACAAACTCAAATCTTGTATTCCCTTTGTAAGGCAAGAATGTCGTTGGTAACAGAAGAAGTTGCACATTATTTATTTAGCATGTTTGGGAAGTTGGAAAATGGCAAAATGTCTGCATGATGTGCCCATTGATGGAAGGGATTGTTGATTTCATTAGTTTGAATAGTTTCTTCTTCGTCCTTCTAGTTCTAGTTATCTACTAATTTTATGCATCATCTCTTACGAGGACACACAAGTTTCCAGTAGTGTTGGTATCAGAAAACTGAAAGTCTATCAGGTTAGGGTTCTTACTCTGAAGGGACCATACTAGCTCTGCACCCTACGATTCTGCAACCGACCAATAGTAAGCTATGAATTCCGGCCACATGGTTAGCACTTGATTTGCTCCACAAATAAAATTATTGCACATGATTGTAACAAAATATTTTTTTTATAAGCAACTAACTAGTACTAGTTTGTATGGTACCCATTTTTTGTGATAGAAATGAGAATGATCTTACCCAACTTACCCAAAATTATTCTATAGGTTTACACCACTAGTAATTTCTTTCAATTGCAAGCAAAACTTCACTGCCAAGAAAGATTTCCAACTAGAAATAGTTCCATTGAACGATGTTTCCTCTAGTTTTATTCATGTCAATGAGAAATCTTTTACATTGTGCTAAACTCCTTGTAGATCCTAAATCTTGAATTTTAGGTCCTACCTAAAAGGACTCAAGAAAATCAATTTTGGTAAGAAATTGCATAAATTTGATCTGGTAAACATTTTTTACCATTCTGAAACATCTTTTTTACATTCTCTTTCAAAGAGCATAATTTGTTGCTCTACTCCTTTGTACGACAAATGTGATATTTCATTTCTACTGAACTGACTGTACTTCCCTAGAGTTGATTCATACCATTGGACTTTCTTCTGCATCAACAATCTGTGGGAAATAGTCAATTTATTTGATTCAATAAGTTGTGTTCCTCAAAATGTAGTCAGCAAGTTAACATCAAACCTAGTTCGTTTTCTTTTATTATTGTTTTAGTTTTTATATCAACAAACCTACTGAGTAGAGTGTCCACATAATATATTGTCTTTCTTTATATCAACCAAAGTATTGTGCTTGCCCAAGTATTTATTATTTTACATAGATCATTAACATGGCCAACGTTTTCAAGTCTTTTGGAACCATAATTTTGACAGCATTTCCACTGAGATCTATTCACAGCAAGAAAAATTGTGATTAAAATAAGCATCAATCAATTTCTTATACCTTTTTTTATCTTTTCTTCATTAGACATTTTCAACAGATCCTTTTTACCACATTTGTTCAAATGTACAACCACAGTTGCTCTTTTCACTTAATTCTGTACATGGATGTGTGGGACGGGAGAAACATGGAGTTTGATTATTTATGTTTTTCCTGTTATTCTATGATGTCTACTTCCAATTCTAATTGTGTTTTCACATTTTTCCTTTAATTTTTTTGTATTTAATCAAGTTTCTCTCATTGTTCAAAATTCCGGAAACTTGTTGCTTATGAACTGACGAAGTTTGAACTCGATAAAACAGATTTAGAGGCACTGGATCGGGTTCAAATAAGAAGAGAAAGAAACACCTTCAGTTCCTTGTAGAAAGCGAAGGCTTAGTCACCGACAAACACTTCATTTGTAGTGCATTCTTGTCTGATCATTTGTACACCAAAATTGCTTATTCATTACCTAATTTTTGTGTGAAAGTAGTAAGCGATTCTGAGGAGCATTTTTATCCTGTTTGTACGAAATGGTTTTCTCACAAGAAGATGAAATGGTCGAGACCATTATTTTGTTATTACTCCACTTTATGCCGTGTTCTCTATTACACGATATTGCACTTAATTCTAAATACGCTTTGATAAGTTGTTCAATAGTTTTCACATGTTATAGGCATATTGAGGGCTTTGAACTGCCAACCCTGAATATGCATCATCTGGTAGAAGAATGCTTAGTTTTTCCACTGTTTTATGCTCGCAGGCTAACTAGTTATTTATATTTGTATTTTTAAGGTTATTCTCATCTGAATTATATCATTTTGGCATGGTTCCTGGGTTATAACAGTTTGTCATTTGATTATTTTAATTGCATGGTCTATGTAGTGTATAAAAATTTATTTTTCCGAGCAAAAAGATGTAATAATGCATACAAGTAGATATACAAGTGTGACAAGTTGCGGAAAGAGATCAAAATGTTTATTTCCACCAAATTTTATGTTTCCCGAGAACAATATTTGCATGAAAAAACATTCTTGGAAGTCCAACAATGCCTGAGTCTTATCCCATATTTCACGTTTCAAATAACACCTTCAGAATTTAATAAAAAAACTGGAATTGCAAGAATAATTTTTGAATGAAGTACTTTTTCTGTTTTGTAAATACATTCTAAGACATTGTCTCAATAGAGCATTTATTTCTAAATTCCAAGAATAATATTATGAATGGAGAGAACATTTTCTTGGCTTACAAGGACACTATACAAATGGAGGAACAAGTTTCTAATTTTCCGAAAACAATTTCTGAAATTCCAAGAACATTATTTGAGTCAAAGAACAAAATTTGGAATAACAAGAACAATAGTTAAACCAAGGAACATTTTTGTGACTTCTAAGAACACTTTTTTGGATTCCATTAACTTTATTTGAATCCATGAACATTTTAGGGAACGCCAAGAACAATGTTTGAATTTAGGAACATTTAATAGACTTTCAACGACATTATACAAATGGAGGAACATTTTTTCAAAATTAATAAGAACAATATTTGATTTAGAAACAATTTTTAAGTTTCAAGGATAATATTTGAACCGGAGAAAGAATTTTGAAATCGAGTGAATGTTTTGTGCTGACTTCCAAGAAAATCATTTAAACTAAAGAACAATTTTTTATTTCCAAGAACATTGCTTGAATCAAGGGACATGTTTTGGAATTCTAAGAACTTTATTTGGATTTGGAAACCATCTTTTGAATTTCAAAGAACAATATTAGAAATGAAATAATGACGAATAATTTCTTAAACTCCATGAACTTTATCTCTAGTGAGAACATGTTTTGGAAATCCAAGAACATTATGTGAATTGATAACATTTTATTTTCTTCCATGTATATTATTTAAATTAAAGAACATTTGATGGATCTCCAAAAACTTTTTGACTTGACGAATAATTTTCAAAATCCGAAGAACAATATTTGAATTCAGAAACATTTTTTTCCGAAGACCATTATTTAATTATCATTTTTGGATATACAAGAAATTCATTTGAGTCGAAGAACATTATTTGAATTGAGTAACATTTTTTTAAATGCCCAGGACATTATTAGAACCGATGAACATTTTTTTGATTTCCAAGAACATTATTTAAATTGAAAAACAATTTTCGGATATGCAAGAACTTGTTTTAGTTACTGAATATTTTGCAAATCCCAATAAAATTAGTTGAATTCATGTATATATTTTTGGTATTCCAAGAACATTATTTCAATCTAATAATATTTCTTTGATCCTAAGAATGAGAACATTATTTGAATTGAGAAACATTTTGTGAGTTTATAAACATTTTTTATATCCTAAGAACATTATTTGAAATCAGGAACAATTTTTGACTTCCGGAAACATTATTTTTATTAAATAACAATTTTTGATTTCCAAGAACATACTTAGTTAAAAACATTAATACAAATCCGAAGAAGATTATTTTAATTTAGGAAAGTCTTCTTGCCTTCCAAGAACATTATTTGAATAGAAGAACATGTTTTTGGAGATCCAAGAACTTTATTTGAGTTTACGAATATTTTTTGGAAACCCAAGAACATTATTTGAATTGAGGAACACTTTTTGACTACTAAGAAAACCATTTGAATTAAGGAATAATTTTGGATTTTCAATGAATTTCTTGGAGTTTACAAACAATTTTTGGAATCCCAAGAACATTATTTGAATCGAGGAACATTTTCTTGACTTTGAAGAACAACTTTTGAGTTAGATAACTTTCTTAGAGTTGACAAACATTGTTTTAAATCCAAAGAACACTATTTAAGTCGAGGAACAATTTATTGACTTCCAAGAACAATATTGAAGTGAAGATCATTTTTCCATTTCTAAGCACTTTCGGATTGACGTACATTTTTTGAAATTCCAAGAGATATTATTGGAATGGAAGAACATTATTTTTATTTAGGAATACTTGTTGTAATTCCAAGTAATTTATTTGAGTTGTCAAATATTTTCTAAAATTCCAAGAACAATATTTGGATTGGCGAATATCTTGAAATTCCAAGAACATTATTTGATTTGATTGTTATGAATTTAGGAACAATTTTAACAATTCCTAATATATGAATAGGAGAACATTATTTGAATGGTAGTTTTTTTTTACTTCTACTGTACGAGTGTATGGACAGTAAGGAAATGTTTTGTTACAATCATGTGGTTTTGACTTCTACTGTATCATCATCACGTGGATTAATTTTGAAAGTGTTTTTTCCCATATGTTTTATTTTGTCCATTCCTGTGTAGGTAGAAAACAAACATGCAACAATTGTTAAATTATTGGTTTTGTTCCATGGTGGGTAGCTGGGCTTCATAGATGCAAAAAATTTGGGAAGATGAGAGGCTGTGGGAACCCTTCTCCTCTGTGTCGTTCGACCACGAGGAAGAATACAACCAAGTCAGTCAGTTCCAATGTTGTTTCATTGTCCAGCCAACAATTCCTTATTCACTTGAGTGGAGGGAAATGTATGTAAGTGAGCCGAAACTGAGAGCTTCGTCTGTATACCCAATGGATTATTTTGTATGTACGAACTCAAAACTTGTATTTCTCTTTGTAAGGCAATAATACCGTTTGTAATAGAAGAAGTTGCACATTATTTTTTTAGCATGTTTGGAAAGTTGGACAATGGCGAAATGTCTGCATGATGTGCCCATTGATTGAAGGGATTGTTGGTTTTGTTAGTTTGAATAGTTTCTTCTTCGTCCTTCTAGTTCTAGTTATTTACTAGTTCTATGCATCATCTCTTACGAGGAGACACAAGTTTCCAGTAGTGTTGGTATTAGAAAACTGAAAGTCTATCAGGTCAGGGTTCTTACTCTAAAGGAACCATACTAGCTCTGCATCCTGCGATTCTGCAACCGACCAATAGCTAGCTATGAATTCCGGCCACATGGTTAGCACTTGATTTGCACCACAAATAAAACTATTGCACATGATTGTAAATATATTTTTTATAAGCAACTAACTAGTACTAGTTTGTAAGGTACCCATTTTTTGTGATAGAAATGAGAATGATCTTACCCAACTTACCCAAAATTATTCTACAGGTTTACACCACTAATTATTTCTTTTAATTGCAAGCAAAACTCCACTCCCAAGAAAGATTTCCAACTACAAGAAATAGTTCCATTGAAATATGTTTCCTCTAGTTTGATTCATGTCAATGAGAAATCCGCTTTTATAATATTTCCGGGAGTTTCTCAATGGAGTTTTGTGTTCTAGTGATAGCTTCCTATTTACTATAATGAACTGCAGAGATAGTTTCACTTGTAAAGAAACCTTTTCCTACTTGTTTCTTTGCATTGCACCATACAAAGTTTAAGATTTCCATTGAAACAAAGAAACAGAAACAATTTATACCATCAGGTTTTCTTGTATGAAACGGTTTACTTTTCTTGTAAGAATTAGTCTACCATACGAAGCGAACAGAAACACTCTCTTCGCTCGCTCGCCAAGCAGAAGAAACAGGAAACGGTCCAGAAAGCCTGCCAAGTGGAGCCTCTGTGTGAAACAGAAGCTACACTTGACACAAAAAGCATCATGTAGGAGCTCCGGGTGATTTTATATATACCTTACAACCAGTTTTGTGGTCATGTCGCTCACATAGGTCCTTTTATTTTCTTATTTCATTTTTTGTTTTCTTATATGTGTATGTTTTGAAATGCAAAAACACATTTTGAAAAAAGCATTCCCTGTGTATTATGAAAATATTGTCAGATAATAAAATTGTTCGTCGGATATTAAAACTGTTAATCATGCTTTTAAAAAAAGGATTCCTCGTGTATTAAAAATGTTGGTCATGTCATAAAAATTCTATTGTGTAATATGAAAAGTTGATCATGTATTAAAATGTTTATCTTATAATAGAAAAAGGTTGATCATCTAATAAAGATGTTCTCACTGTATTCTAAGAATGTCCATCGTGTACTATGAAAGGTAAACCAATGTATTTATCTGATATTAGAAAATGTTCAGCATGTAATAAAAATGTTCAGTTTATTTAAATTTTCCATAATGTATTAGAACAAGTTTATCGTGTATTAAAATGTTCATATTATATTAGAAAAGTGGTCATCATTTATTGAAAAATCTTCATTGTATTTTTAAAATATCCAGCTTGTATTAAGAAAAATGATCATGTACTAAAAGTGTTCACCATGTATTAAAAATATTCATTATGTATTTTAAAAATCTTTATAATGTATTAAGTCATAGTGATCATGTATTAAAAATGTTTATCTTATATTATAAAAATGCTCACATATATTAAGAATAGTTCACCCTTTATTTCAAAAGTGTCCATCATCTAAGAAAAGTAGATTATGTATTAAGAAATGTTTCTCTGGAAAATGTTCAACATGTTTTACAAATGTTTACCATGTAATTTACAAATGTCTATTTTGTATTAAAAAGTGCATGTGTATTAAAATATTTATCATATACCCATCTATCTGAAAATGTATGACATTTCTTGATACTATCTCAAAATATAGAGAGCCAAAAAATGGCTTACATTTTGAGACGGAGAGAGTATTAGAAAAATGTCATACTGTATTTTAAAAATGCCAATTGTCTATTTTGAGAAAGGAATACCATCTATAAAAAAATAATGGTATATTAAAAAAATCATGTAATATTCTAAAGGAAAATAAAAAGTGAAAATAAAAAAGAAATGAAAAAACAACAAACCCAGAACACGAGAAAGTAAAAAATGAACGAATAATTAGAAGGAGCAGGAAAAAGGAAAAAGGAGAAGAAAAAGGTAAAGAAAAGAAATACAAAAACAAAAGGCAAACCGGGAAAACAATAAAACCCGGCATAGATCTGTCCATTTGGCCAGCTCGGACCTCGGAGAGCGCTATACACTGAAGCGAAAAAGAACCCTGATTGGATGGTCAAACTAGCAATCTCACACTGGAAATGTAAAACGTTCTTTGGAATGTAGACAAAAAACCACTCATGGTCGCTACTGGGCCTAGCCCTAGAGGAAGCGAGGTCAAGGCTAGAGTTGCATATATTATTTTGTGGCAAACGAGATATAATACTTCTTGTACAAAGCCTACTCATGGCTTTACTTTCTAGGCCCACTCATGGCTTGCCCTATAAATTTCAGCCCGGCCTCGGCCTGGAACACAGCTCAACACATTGGCCCACATATATTCCTTTTCCCCTTGGAACATATGAAATGCTTCCATTCTCGCTTTAAGCGAAGCAATAAACGGGGCAAATCGCCTAAAAGCTTCTGGGGTAGCCGCTAGATAACGGTCCATCAACACTCTCATAAATACTAGGAAGATGTGTTTTAATTCTGTACATGTTTATAAAAATATTGTTGCAAAAAATTAGTAATAAAAAATATTGCATGTATTACAAAAATAAAATGTTCTTCTAATTTTATAGATGTTCGTGGCATAAAAAACAATTCATGTATCTGAAAATATTCATTTATGTATTTCAGAGAAATGTCCATATGTACGAAACAAATATGCATGACTTCAATAACAAATGTTCACATACTTATATAAATTTCATGCATTTGCTAAAAGCTAAAACACAAACTAAAGCAAATAAAAAAAATAGAAGGAAGAATAATAGACAAATAAAAATGTATGAAAGAAAAGAGTGACGTGAACCTTGGGGATGTCCTCGTAAATTAGCTCTTAAGGGAAATCACATATATCCTCTGCTTAAGGTGAAGAATACACACGCACTCCCCTCCTCAATGGGCACCCCAAAAAATGTTGCATAAGACACCATACAAGATGAAAAAAGAAACCAACGTTTATGAATACATAGCACAAATGTTTTTGGTTGTTGCACCAACAGACAAATATTCTAGGTGTTTTTATGACATTATCATAAAAATAAAGAAAGATTCGTCCAGTAGAATTTTGATATCGGAGTTACAGATTCTACTAGCGGCCACATTTTATAACCCAGAGTATTTGCAGATTCTAGTAGATAGAAAGTAGTTCAAAAGAAATGATTCTATAATGTTCAATAAGAAAACTTAAAAAGGCCCTAAAGGAAATTTTTCTAAGGAATCCCCTGAAATTATCCTATTGCACTGTAAAACAATAAAAGCCGGCTAGTTTTCTATGTATTATTTTGTTATAGAAACATGCAACAAATAGAACTAAAAACTAAGGGCCTTTTTTCATTTGAAATGCATGTAATAAAAGCATGGGTAGATATTTGATGAAGACAACCCTAATAGATGTTTTGTTTTAGGTAGAGATAATGCTAATTGTGAGAACAGAAAATCTTGTAGTAGAAGTTGTTTGGACGCGCCGCAGGAAAATATATATTTCTTGATGGCTATGTTTATGTTTTGTTATGTATGCATGTCATAAATTTAGCAAAGACGTAGGGGGATGCCCTTGGTCTCAAATTATGCAAATTATTATGAAACATGTAATGCCATGGTATAATAATTATGTAGTACTTCCTCCATCTATTTATACAAGATCAGTTACTAGTAATTGAGAGGGAGGTAGTATAACTCAAAGGATGACAGTTACAAATCATTTTGTTAGGCCAGTTAGTAGTAATTCAGAGGGAGGTGCGTGCAACCAAGAGGCGGCGACTCTTCTCCTCTCCACCAGCCGACGCAATCGCGATTTCACCTGCTCCCTGTGGGCCGCAAATGCAATGGGTGGGTGGGGGAATCCTAGATCCGTGCATCTGGTTTGCGTTTTGTAGGTGTTGAGTTATGTTGTCAAAAGCTGGGGCATCGGTGGTGTTTGGAATAATGCCTCCTCGACTTTTGTCAAGTCAATGGACTTTCCTGGAGGCACATCAACAAGTCAGAGGACGGTGTTGATCACCAGGCATGAAGTTTGACTTGTTTAACATTTGTTCATGGAGGAAGCGGCATGCGGAGGGGACGATGTCGGAACATGTTTTCTCCTCCAGTTCCATCTCTTCATCCTAGGAAGCTTAGCCAGATAAGTATGACTGCATCAGAAAACTTGTGAGGTTTGTGTCCCTCTCCGCTGTCTGTCTGGAGTTGGGACTATCATCCGGCCCCCCTCGATGTTAGTTTCTCAAGGTTGGCAATCTTGCTAGATCGCGGTTGTCGGCATATTTTGTTCTAAATCGAAGACTTCTTCACCGATGTTTCTACAAGTTTCTGGGTTCCAACAAGATTGCTGTGGTAAGAGGGAGGTCAGAGGCGGCAACAAGCCATGCTTGTGTCGCGTCCTCCGTGAATTCCCAGGAAGACCCCAACTCCGCCACTTTTTAGATTAGGTATTAATTACACTCTAGAGCCGGCCTAGAACCGCCTTGATGTACTTGTAATGAAATCCATCGCGTTTATATGAAATCCGATAGTTTATATGAAATCAGGTCGTGTTTATATGAAATCCGGACTTGTTTGAACGAATTCCCTTTGGTTGGTTTGAGTTGTTGTGAAAATGTATGTGGCTACCATTGGATGGCTGCCTCCCGCATCCGTGTCGGCGGACTGATCCCCTCCTTCTCCTGGACGAATGCGGGAGGTTTTTTGTGGGTTGCCCTAAGAGTGTTTAGATTTTCATTCTTCAAAGAATGTGCGGAAGATGGTAGACATAACCTACTACACCGATGGCGCAGAATTAACTTGTCAGGGGAAAAATCATCTGATCTCATTTATTAATGATCTTGAGAATTACAATATCTATTATCAAACTCCTGCACATTATGGTCAATACATGCCACTAGTGCACGTGTTGAACTACGGTAATATCCATGGAGATGGCATGGTAAGAGTTTTTACTATTACGACATCCGTGCATCTTTTGCACAAATTCTTCTAAAACTAAACTACATTACTAACTACGAAGTTATTACTATGTTTTTCAACAGAAAATCCCGAAGGATTGTGTGCCTCATCTGATGTTTTCAAAAGCTCGCCTTGATGTTATGAGCTTACGACCAGGTCATCCTACGCATCACTGTTGTTCATACCGGATTTCTAAAACTGATGAAGACATGACAATCAAAGCTTGGAAAAAAATGTATGGTCAATCATAGGGAGCTACTTGGAAGCAACATTATGTGAAGCGCAAAAAATGGAGACAGGATAATCTCCATTCTCCATAATGGAGAGTCAGGGCCAATCTTGTTTTATGTCATTTTACCTAAGAGAGGGTAGTAGGTCCAATGAGAGAGGAGTAGGTCCTATGTTATATGTGTTATTATGTGCTACAATGTGTTAGAGTTGTTAATGATGATGATGAGGAGGAGTTGTGATTATGACTAGTGACCAACTTGCTATATGATGTCTCATTGACGGAAATGATGATCATGAGGAGTTGTTATATGACAATGATGTATTATGATGATAAGTTGTTAATGATATGATGATTATGATTTATTATATCACTGGGTGAAAGAACCGCGGATTAGTTTCAAGTGGATGTGATGTAATACCTCATTATGATGTAAAAACAATCTCCAAATTGCTACTGTATGAAAACTTGTATAATGGTGTATGAATATGACATAAAATGAAAAAGAAATAGGATACACAATAATAGTAGTAGCGCGGACACAGAGGCGCGCTGCTAGTATTTACCAGTAGCGCTTCCTATGAAACGCGCCACTACTAAGTGCGTATAGCAGTAGTGTGTCTAGACCAACGCTACTGCTAAACTTTAGCTGTAGCGCCGTATCAGTAGCGCGATACCCCGCGCTACTGGTAGGCCAAATACCACCGCTACTGCTAGCCTTTTCACTAGTAGTGCTTTTTGGGATTCCATGAACCTTATTTGAATCCATAAATTTTTTTGGGAATGCCAAGAACAATGTTTGAAATTAAAAACATTTAATTGACTTTCAACGACATTATACAAATGGAGGAACATTTTTTAAAAATTCATAAGAACAATATTTGAATTTAGAAACAATTTTTAAGTTTCGAGGATAATATTTGAACCGATGAATGATTTTTGAAATCTAGTGAACGTTTTGTGTTGACTTCCAAGAACACCATTTAAATTAAAGAACAACTTCTGGATTTCCAAGAACATTACTTGAATCAAGGGACATGTTCTGGAATTCTAAGAACTTTATTTGGATTTGGTAATCATTTTTTGAAATTCAAAGAACAATATTAGAAATGAAGTACATATTTTTTCACATGAGGAATAATTTCTTAAATTCCATGAACATTATATCTAGTGATGAACATTTTCTGGAAATCCAAGAACATTATGTGAATTGATAACATTTTATTTTGTTCCATGAATATTATTTAAATTAAATAACTTTTGGTGGAGCTCCAATAACTTTCTGACTTGACGAATAATTTTCAAAATCTGAAGAACAATATTTGAATTCAGAAACATTTTTTCTTCAAAGACCATTATTTTAATTGTTACTTTTGGATATACAAAAAAAATATTTGAGTTGAAGACATTATTTGAATTGAGGAACATTCTTTTGAGTAGCAAGCTATGAATTCCGGTCACATGGTTAGTGATACGTCCATTTTGCATCATGCTTTTATATCGATATTTATTGCATTATGGGCTGTTATTACACATGATGTCACAATACTTATACCTTTTCTCTCTTATTTTACAAGGTTTACATGAAGAGGAAGAACGCTGGCAGCTGGAATTCTGGGCCGGAAAAGGAGCAAATATTAGAAACCTATTCTTCACAACTCCAAAAGTCCTGAAACTCCACGAAATTCAGTTTTGGAATATACTAAAAATATTGGGAGAAGAAAGTACCAGAGGGGGGCCACCCACTGTCCACGAGGGTGGAGGGCGCGCCCTACCCCCCTGGGCGCGCGCCCCTGCCTCGTGTGCCACCTGGAAGCCCCCCGATGCCCTGTCACGCCCAAGATGCGACCCTATCCTAACGGAACTCGAAGGTCCCACCAAGGATAGAAGCGCATCTTGAAGACACT
This sequence comes from Aegilops longissima, assembly GCA_021605205.1. Classification (NCBI taxonomy): domain Eukaryota; kingdom Viridiplantae; phylum Streptophyta; class Magnoliopsida; order Poales; family Poaceae; genus Aegilops; species Aegilops longissima. Next base: position 18,867,863 of record CM038680.1, read on the forward strand.
TTTGCAAGGTGGATATCATTACATCGACATTATATAATAGATAGGGATACATACAAGGCATACAAATGCCGCAAGAATACATCAACATCATACAAGAGATCAACATCCGACTACAGATGAAACACAAACAGAAACTCAAACGACATCCACCCTGCTAGCCCAGGCTGCCGACCTGGAACCTATCCCCTGATCGAAGAAGAAGCAGAAGAAGAACTCCAAAACAAGTAAACATCGCTCTCGCGTCATGATCATCGCATAACCTATACCTGCAACTATTGTTGTAGTAAACTGTGAGCCACGAGGACTCAGCAATCCCATTACCATGGGTATCAAGACTAGCAAAGCTTAAAGGGTAAGGAAGGGGTAAAGTGGTGAGGTTGCAGCAGTGACTAAGCATATATGGTGGCTAACTTACGCAAATAAGAGCGAGGAGAGAAGCAAAGCAAGCGGTCGTCAACTAGTAATGATCAAGAAGTGATCCTGAACTCCTACTTACGTCAAACATAACCCAGAAACCGTGTTCTCCTCTCGATCAACCCCGAAAAGAGACACTCACGGTTACGCACACGGTTGGTGTCGTGGAATCGTCACGGCAGATGTCCTCATGAAAGGACTTAGTCGCGGGGCCATCGTACGGGTTAACTTAGCGGGGTTAAAGCGGACGCAAAGACACGGGGGTTTATACTAGTTCGGCCCCTTCGATGAAGGTAAAAGCCTACGTCTAGTTTGTGATGGGATTGATGTGATCTCGGCGACTAGGGAGCAATAGCTTCGCCTAAGCCTCGAGTTGTTGTTGTCTGTCCCTAAACCGCCGCCGGGTCGTCCCCTTATATACATGGGTTGACGCCCGGCTGGTCTACAGAGTCCCGAGGCCGACTCATACAAGTGTTCGGCTCGGTCTTTCCTTCCCTTTTCTTACAACACAAGTTACATGACTATGGCTGTTTTACCATTATGGGCCCTAATCCGCCTTTGGGCTCCGGGCCTCTAAGTTTCATAGTAAAGCGCCATCTTCTGAGTCTTCGTGGGCTTCAATATAGCTGAGGGTGAACCGGCCCCTCCTGGGCGGTTTACACTCAGTAGTTACATCCCCAACATTAGGCCCCAGATTGATTTGAACCTGTTCATGTCAATCTTCAACACTTTAGAAAAAACTCTGAACATCATCCTTCATTTCTCGTAAACCGCCATCTTGTTAAACCGCCATGACGTCATCCTTTGGACACAGCAACAGATCATCTTGACGTCATCTCTATAAAAATAAAAAACGAAATAACAAGATTCCCTTCATTTAATATTATCACGGAAATCGAGGCGACCGCTGCGCCATCTGCCGCTTTCAGCTCCTCGATTCTCGCGCCTGTCAATTACTCTCTGCCTTATTATAAATAGACCGGAGGGCCCTTTCTCTTCTTCCCCTTCCGTACTTCTTCCTCGCGGCGCCCAGCTCTGAAGCTCGTAAATGCCCTTCGACCTTCGAACGCTGCATCAACAAAGGCCGCTGCATCAACCTGGTTGTACCAGAGATCCTCGGTGTCCCTCCGCTATCCTGCACATCCGGTAAGATTCTTCCTCATACCCCTAGATCTGTATCTTTGGGCTCCTGTTCTCATCGGCGCTCATAGGTGTTCATACCTAGCTTCTTCGTATTCGCTTTGCCATAGCTTCTTTAGTTCAGCATATATCTTGTGCGGTAGTTGCTCCGCATTCAGTTTAGCACTTAGTAGATCTTCCTTTTTGTTCAGAATCCCTTGATAGAACGCACGAACTTCTCTGCCCTTATTTAAAGCCTTTATAGATCGCAGAAAATTTTTCTTACTGAATCTTTGGTAGATCCAAATTAATTCCGTCGATGTGTGAAACCTGTTTCTGTCAACACTTAGCAGATTTTTCAGCTTTGTCCCTTCCTCCTAAGGGCGGTTTAATTTTTTGATAGCTAATCCGCCATACTCCATTAGCCCTCAGTTAAACCGGAAATACGAACTGAATGCCAAATTTGCCGGTTTAGCATTGTATAATATGTCTGAACCGTTAATGGTGAACCGGCTTTTACTTTTCTTTTCGCAGTTTCTTCTTCCAGAATGGCCAAACAATTCGCAGCTTGCAACTGGGTCTGGTCCAAGATTACTGAGACGCAACTCAATGGATATGTCACCACCGGCGCTTTAGCCTCCAAAAATGTCCTTCATTGGCATGTTCCGGATGCTGAATGCCCTCCTGAACCTCAAGAAGGAGAAGTAATTGTATTCATGCAACACTTAGACCGGGGATTCAGCCCGCCCGGATCAAAATTCTTCCGGGATGTCCTTGCAAGTTTCCAACTCCATCCACAGGATATTGGTCCGAACTCTGTGTCCAATATATGCAATTTCCAAGTTTTCTGTGAAGTCTATCTTCAAGAAGAACCATCTGTGGAGCTGTTCTGGGACTTCTTTCATTTGAACCGCCGTACAGAGTTTTCGGATGGTCCTAATACGGAACTGGGTGGCGTTTCAATCCAGAAAAGGAAGGAAGTAGACTTTCCCCACGCAAAACACCACATCCATCCGAAAGATTGGAACCAAACCTGGTTCTATTGCCGGAATACCGCTCCTAACAGCGAGAACCCTTTGCCGGGCTACCGCCCTCACCGGCTTTGCAACCATCACCCATTGCCTTTACGCTTAACCGCCGCAGAACGGAAGAATTTTGCGCCTCAAATTATCAAACTCCGGGCTCTAATGGCCAATGGCTTAACTGGTGTTGACCTTGTTCGATGTTGGGTTTCTTGGGGCATCTTGCCATTAAGCCGCCGCCCCGGATTGATGCGCGAATACACTGGTAGCGTCAAAGACCCTCAAAGACGTCACGAGCTACCAATAACTGAGCTTGAAATCACTGATACGATGAAGAAGATGCTCGATGAATCGGTATCCGTCTGCAGCCAAACCGGGTTGGCCCCGTTCTGTGTTTCCAACAAACCGCCTGCGGTAAGACTCCGCTCATCACTCTTCTGATATTAATGCCTTATTGATGTATATTAATCCTTGTTACCTCTCAGGCTAACAGTTCCTTCTGGAAACGAACCAAACCGGCCCGGGTTCCTCGTGTAAAGTCCAAGACCACCAAGAAATCTAGTAAGAGGAAAACCGCCGATTCTTCTGAGCTGCCGGAAGGAGAAGATTCAGAAGCTGAGGTAAAGCTTGATTTACCTTGTCCCTTTTTATCCTTCATCCTATTGATAGCTACAATTCCCAGGACGATGTTGAAGCTAGTCATGCCGATCCTGTTGAGGTAATCCTTCTTTCTTCCGAATATGATCTTGTGCCGGTTAAAAGAATTCGCCGGACAGTCCGGAAAGTGAAAAAATCTCACTCCCGTGCTCATTTGAATCCGAACCTTTCTTTGAAGACACAACAGACTGAAGAGCGCCGTACAACCCGGCATAGCGGCCAGCAAATTACATCGTCCGGTTTACCTGGCACCCCAACCCGGAAGCGTCATCCAGAGGTGATTTGTTCTCCTGAAAAACATTATCCTTTGAAAGGTTTCTACCGATGCCCTCTCAATCCGTCCGATCCGAATTATCAGGCCTCTTCCAACTCATCTGGCGGTTCATCAACCACTCAACTGCCTCCTCTTAAAGTTGCTGCGGGGTAAGCATAACACTCTTTTGTTTTCTTCGCATTTGTCGATTTACCATACTCTAACTCTGAATATTGCAGCACCAAGGCTCGCTTAAGTAAGAAGGCGAAAACCCTTGACCCTACTGTGGATGTTGATCCGGAGAAGACTCCAGAGCACCATGGCGAAAAACCTGAGGTTGCTAAAAACAGTTCTGCCGGGTTGAATCAAGACGACAATGCTAATCCGCCAGAGGTTGAACCGGATGCCCAAGTGGAAACCTCACATCCTGCTCCACCGAGTCCTGCAGCGAAACAGGTTGCAGGTGCTGAACCGCCGAGCCTGGGTATGAAAATACCAAGCCCAAAGAAGAATGCCAATCCGGCCAGCCCGACCAAAGATGAATATGTCGTAGTGACGGGCACCGCCTATACCGCCCCTGGCAATCCGGTCGCTCTATCAAAACACAGCGCCAAGGAAGAGTCTACTGCCATGAGTAAAGAGAGGGGAAAAACTGATCTGTCAGCTTATGATAACCTCTCTGCCCAAGAACTTCACTCCGGCTTCCTGAACCGACTCTTCACAAGTCGTGACTTCGAAGCCGGTCTGGTGAATCGTATGAAGGAACGCTATGAGGTAAGGAGTTATGCCTCTCGTGTACTTTTGTTGTGTAGTAGCCCCCAAGGGCCGGTTTAACTATGCATAGTTAAACCGAGACTTAATATAAAACTCATATGTCTTAAACTTCAGTGTTGTAGCCCCCAAGGGCCGGTTCAACTTAGCATAGTTAAACTGGGACCGTAACTTGTATCACCATAGCAAGATGAGATCAATTAGCCATTAGCCCCCAAGTGCCAAGTTGAATACCTGTATTGAGCTTGGGACTTCATAATTAAATGACTAACGTGATCCATTTTGTATCAGAGTGAGATATACCAGCAATCCGTACAACTCAAGGACCTTCATGCCAATCTGAAGACTCAACAAGCAGAAGCCACCAAGGCCAAGGATGAATTGAAAACCGCCTTGACCACTATGGAGCAGCTCAAAGAGTGGTATAAATCCGAGCAGGCCAACTGGGACACCGAGAAGGCTGGTTTGCTAAAACGGGCTGAGGATGCTGAAGCGGCTCTGAAACCGGTGACAGAGGAGCTCACCGGACTAAAGCGCCAAATTAATGCCATGACCTCTGCGATCTTTGGTAAGAGATTTTTCACTAATTAATATTCCGTTTTGATATTTCCGCCGGTTTAACCTGAGCTGTCTTAAACCGGTATAGGGAAACGTATTGCTCATCTGGGCTCTGATATGCGGAAGAAGCTCAAGGCTGCATACACGCTGATTGAGCAGCTGTATACCGGCACCCAGCGAGTCATATGCGCTACGTCGTATGATAACACCGCTCCGTCCTTGATCAAAGATACGCTGGACCGACTATTCATGATTCCGGCACAACTTGAAGAGTTGAAACGATCCGCAGCCCGGGCTGGTACTTTACTGGCTCTAACTCGCGCCAAACCGTGGATAGCGGACCTTGATCCGGCTGACATAGCTAAGGGCTTCCCCAGCGCTCAAGAAAATGGCGAAGCCTTTGATAATGACGCCCTCAAACGAATAACAAAGGAGATGCGTCCTCTGGCGAGTCAACTGGCAGCAGAAGCCAACCTGGCGGTTTACCGCTCTTTCTATGATGCAAACAACAAGAGGGTGGAATTTGTCATTCCAGAAGTGCAGAACCTTGTTCCTCCAATCCGTAAGCACACTTATGCCCCTGACGTTGATCCGGCTGAGCTTATAAGTGAAGAGGCTGTCTTTCAGGCTTTAAACCAGATTGACTGGTCCACTAATGACTTCCGGCCATTGGGTGTTGAAGAGGAAGAAGCTGAACCGACGCCAGACGACCCATCTTCTTCACGTCAACCCGTCGGGGAAGCTTAATCCGTCAAGCCGGGTGATGCATCATAAGCTGCTAGTCATATCGCCATTCGAAATGTTGGGCCTCTGAAGGCTTTGTAATAGAATAGCCAGCACCTTTGTCTTGAATATGCCTTTATGCCTTCAGTCTGCAACCTTCGCGCAGAAGTGCTGATATTTTTGATTGAATAATCGAAACCTTCAATCTATATTGCCTGCAATCACAAATTCTTAAACTGCCACGGCGACTTGCGTCGCCAGCCGGCTTGTGACGCTCATATGTATATGTAAGGAAATATTGAGGTATATGATCAAAATTTTGTGATACAAAAATACCTGCCAGCGTCGGGCCTGCAGTTGGCTGAACCAACCTTGAAGCGGAGGTTGTATAAACCATTACCGTCAAAGGAGACAACAGCTCCTGTGTTTAGAATGCCGGTTTACCAGGTAAACCATGCCGGGTCATGTTAAGCCCCCTGTTACTCCATAATGGGACGTTTAACAGGACAAATCAAACCGGAAGAGTTATCTCCGGATTAAAAAAAATAACCCGAATTCCGTCAATGGACTGGGTGAACTGATTTTAATAATAGTTATGAAAAATACGGAAGCAAAGGCAATGATAAAACCGTTTGCGAAAAGAGGCCTTACTGAGCCGATCAGATGGCGTTACCATGGTCGGACACGACCAAGCTCCCAATAAGGTGTAGCTATGGTTCAAGTCAGCCAGGTCCCCAACTGAAACCGTGGCATTATGCCGATCAAGTGGCGTGGCAATGGCTCGGGTTCGACCAAGCCCCCAAGTGACTCTATGACCTTAGGCCGACCAAGAGGCGTGACTGGTTCAGACTTGACCATGTCCCCAAGTGATCTAGTGGCTTTCGCCTATCAAAAGGTGTTGCATTGGTTCGGACACGACCAAGCCCCCAAGTGATATCACAAAGCTTTTGGAAAGCAAACTCAAGGGGTAAACCGGAGGCCGCTTTAAGACGGGACAACTCCATGTAACCACGCATGATGTAAAAGAACGGATACCCCGCTTTAGCTGAGGCTCCGGTTTATTACTTCGTTCATAATATATACACTGTCATAATATGTACATAAGTAGAGCCGATGGCTCAGGTATAATAAGGCCGAAGATGAGCTATGTTCCACGGCCTGTTGGTCTCCTCCTCCGACGTGCGTGAGTCTTTATGCTCTCGAATGTCGATCAGATAGTATGACCCGTTGTGCAGATTCTTGCTGACCACGAAAGGTCCCTCCCAAGGTGGGGATAATTTGTGCATATCAGTCTGGTCTTGGATGAGCCGAAGCACCAAATCTCCTTCTTGAAAAGTTCTGGTTCTGACCCGGCGACTATGGTAACGACGAAGATCCTGTTGGTAAATCGCCGAGCGAGCAGCTGCCATGTCCCGCTCTTCATCCAACCGATCCAAAGCGTCCTGCCGTGCCGTCTCGCTGTCCGCTTCAACATAAGCTGCCACACGAGGTGAGTCATGGCGGATGTCACTGGGGAGAACCGCCTCCGCTCCATAGACCATAAAGAACAGCGTGTATCCCGTGGATCTGTTGGGCGTAGTGTTGATACTCCATAACACAGATGGTAATTCTTCTACCCAACAACCCGGCGTCCTCTGCAAAGGGACCATAAGCCGGGGCTTGATGCCTCTTAAGATCTCTTGATTAGCTCTTTCTGCTTGACCATTGGACTGTGGGTGTGCTACTGAAGAAACATCTAGCCGGATGTGCTCACGTTCGCAAAACTCTTTCATGGCACCTTTGGACAAATTGGTACCATTATCTGTGATGATACTATGTGGAAAGCCAAACCGGAAAATCACCTTTTTGATGAACTGAACCGCCGTAGCCGCGTCACACTTGCTAACTGGTTCTGCCTCCACCCACTTTGTAAATTTGTCAACCGCCACCAGGAGGTGGGTCTTTTTGTCCTTGGACCTTTTGAAAGGCCCAACCATATCCAGCCCCCAAGTCGCAAACGGCCAAGTAATTGGAATCATCCTCAATTCTTGGGCCGGTATATGAGCACGTCTAGAAAACTTCTGGCAACCATCACATCTCCTGACCAGATCTTCCGCATCAGCATGGGCAGTCAACCAATAAAAACCATGGCGAAACGCCTTAGCCACCAAGGATTTTGAACCGGCGTGGTGACCATAGTCCCCTTCGTGGATCTCACGTAATATTTCACAGCCTTCCTCAGGGGACACACAGCGCTGAAACGCCCCTGACACACTGCAATGATGCAGCTCGCCATTAACAATGGTCATAGACTTAGACCGCCGAACTATCTGTCGGGCCAACGTCTCATCTTCTGGTAACTCGCCCCGGCTCATGTACGCCAAATAAGGGAGCGTCCAATCCGGAATGACATGCAGGGCAGCCAGCAACTGAGCCTCCGGATCAGGAATAGCCAAATCTACTTCATCGGGAAGCTTGACTGACGGATTGTGCAGTACATCAAGGAAGACATTGGGCGGGACCGGTTTACGTTGAGAGCCCAACCGGCTTAAAGTGTCCGCCGCTTCGTTCTTCCAACGATCCACATGGTCCACCTGATAGCCTTTAAAATGACCTGCAACAACATCCACCTCCCGACGATACGCAGCCATGAGCGGGTCTTTGGAATCCCAAGTGCCTAATACTTTTTGGGCCACCAAGTCCGAGTCACCGAAGCACTTAACCTGGCTTAGATTCATCTCCTTAGCCATCCGAAGACCATGGAGCAAGGCTTCATACTCAGTTGCATTGTTAGTACAAGGGAACATTAAGCGGAGGACGTAACAAAAATTTTCACCTCGTGGGGAAGTTAACACGACTCCAGCCCCCGAGCCCTCCAACTGCCTGGACCCGTCAAAGTGGATGATCCAATAGGTATGATCCGGCTTTTCTTCAGGCGCTTGTAACTCCATCCAATCATTAATGAAATCCACAAGTGCCTGGGATTTTACTGCCGTCCGAGGCACATAACGTAAATCGTGCGGCCCAAGCTCTATAGCCCACTTAGCAATCCGGCCAGTCGCTTCCCGGTTCTGTATGATATCACCCAAGGGAGCTGAACTAACCACCGTGATGGGATGCCCTTGAAAATACTGCTTTAGCTTCCGGCTTGCCATAAAAACTCCATACACCAGCTTCTGCCAATGCGGATATCTCTGCTTGGACTCAATGAGCACCTCGCAGATATAATAAACCGGACGTTGAACCGGATGTTCCTTCCCTGTCTCCTTCCGCTCTACCACAATGGCTACGCTAACTGCCCTGGCATTAGTAGCAACATATAGCAGAAGCGGCTCTTTGTCAATGGGAGCGGCGAGAACAGGCGGGTTGGCCAATTGCCGCTTCAAATCCTCCAATGCTTCATCGGCGGCTGAACTCCAGACAAACTGATCCGTCTTTTTCAGCATCTGGTACAAATGAATGGCCTTCTCTACGAGGCGGCTGATAAACTGGCTTAGCGCGGCAATCCGACCCGCCAAATGCTGGACATCATTAATACACTTTGGCTTAGCCAAGGAGGTGATAGCCGTAATTTTCTCCGGATTAGCTTCAATCCCCCTGTTGGACACAAGGAAACCCAATAACTTGCTGCCGAACACGAAAACACATTTGGCGGGTTAAGCATCATCTTGTACACCCGCAAGTTGTCAAAGGTTTCTTTCAAATCCGCAATCAGTGTTTCCTTCTTCCTTGATTTAACCACAATATCATCCACATAAGCATGCACGTTACGGCCGATCTGTTCGTGCAAGCAATTCTGTACGCAGCGCTGATAAGTCGCTTGGGCGCTCTTGAGCCCAAAAGGCATAGATACATAGCAGAAGGCTCCAAAGGGAGTGATAAACACTGTCTTCTCCTGGTCCTTAACCGCCATTTTGATCTGATGATATCTAGAATATGCATCCAAAAAACTCAAACGCTCACAATCCGCCGTAGCATCAATAATCTGGTCAATCCGGGGGAGGGCGAAAGGATCTGCTGGACAAGCCTTGTTAAGATCTGTGTAATCCACACACATGCGCCAAGTGCCGTTTTTCTTAAGGACCAACACCGGATTAGCAAGCCACTCTGGATGGAAAACTTCAACGATAAAACCTGCTGCTAAGAGCCTGGCAACCTCCTCTCCAATAGCCTTGCGTCTTTCCTCGTTAAACCGGCGAAGAAACTGTTTTACCGGTTTGTACTTGGGATCAACATTAAGAGTGTGCTCAGCGAGTTCCCTCGGTACACCTGGCATGTCAGAAGGCTTCCATGCAAAAATGTCCCGATTCTCACGGATGAACTCGATGAGCGCGCTTTCCTATTTAGGATCCAAGTTAGTATCGATGATGAACTGCTTGGGCGAATCACGGGCACAAAGTCAACAAGTTTAGTCTCACCGCCGATTTAAACTTCAGATCCGGATCGTGCTCTGTAGTTGGCTTCTTCAACGGGGTCATATCCGCCGGATCAACATTATCTTTATAGTACTTTAGCTCTTCGGTGGCACAAACCGACTCTGCGTAAGCCGCATCACCTTCCTCACACTCTAAAGCGATCTTGCGGCTCCCATGAACCGTTATCGCCCCTTTGTGACCCGGCATTTTCAGCTGCAAATAGACATAACAAGGTCGCACCATGAACTTGGCATAAGCCGGCCGCCCAAACAGGGCGTGGTAAGGGCTTTGAATTTTCACCACTTCAAATGTCAATGTTTCCGATCTGGAGTCATGTTCATCCCCAAAGGCCACCTCTAGAGCTATTTTACCAACCGGATATGCTGACTTGCCAGGCACCACACCATGAAACACGGTATTGGACGGCTTGAGATGTTTATCTGTTAATCCCATACGACGGAAGGTCTCATAATACAGGATGTTGATGCTGCTTCCTCCGTCCATCAGTACCTTAGTGAACTTGTATCCTCCCACCTGAGGCGCCACCACTAGGGCTAGCTGGCCCGGATTGTCAACCCGGGGAGGATGATCCTCTCTACTCCACACGATAGGCTGCTCTGACCAGCGTAGGTAATGCGGCACGGCCGGTTCAACAACGTTGACTGCCCGCTTCTGAAGTGTCCGGTCTCGCTTGTCCAAGCTAGTGGTGAAGACGTGATATTGCCCACCATTCAACTGCTTCGGATTGCGTTGATAACCCGACTGCTGCTGCTCCTGATTGTAACCGCCTCGGTCGTTCTGATTGTTCTGATTGTTCTGCCCGCCCGGATTACCAATAAACCCTGGACCGGAATTTCCTCCACCGTAACCCGGGGCGGACCCTGAACCGCCGGCGGGCCCTTGATCATACCGGAAAGCATTAGAACTTTTAAACTCATGCATAATGTAACAATCCTTCCAGAGGTGGTTTGCTGGCACCTCCTTCATCCCATGCTTCGGACAGGGTTGATTCAACAGATAATTCAACCGGTCCGGATTGTGATTAGGCGCACCGCCTCGGTTCGGATGTTTACCCTTGCGCCGTTGACCCTTGTCTTGCGCGTTGGTGTTGGCTATGAAACCCATGTTACCATTCGCCTTACGCTTGTTTCCTCCATTACCCGCCGAGTGATGCTGCTGGCCTCTGGAGTTGCTGCTCTGTTTTCCCTTCCCTGTTTCATCATCCTCCTCAGACTCGGGATCCTTGGTACTATCAGAATCAGCATACTTCACTAAAACGCCCATGAGGGTGCCCATGTCATTGCAAAAACGCTTCATGCGACCTAGCTTCAATTTTAAAGGTTTGAACTGGCAGTTGCCTTCCAGGGTTAAGATCGCCGAATCAGGGTTGATCCGGTCTGAAGAATGTAAAACTTCCGAAACGCAGCGTACCCAACGGGTTGTGGATTCTTCCTCTGCCTGGACACAAGCCGCCAAGTCCACCACAGACATGGGCTGCTTACAGGTGTCTTTGAAATTTTGAATGAACCGGGTCCGCAACTGGGCCCATGGACTGATGGAATTGGGTGGCAAGTTTTTCAACCAAGTACGGGCCGTGCCTTCAAGCATCATGGTGAAATATTTTGCACACGCAGCTTCATCCACATCTAGCATCTCCATGGCCATCTCATAGCTTTCTATCCACGCCTCTGGGGCCAGATCGGCAGTATAATTGGGCACCTTGAGTGGCCCCTTGAAGTCTTTGGGCAAGCGTACATTGCGTAAAGCGGGGACGAGGCAAGGCACCCCCAAAGAGCCAGATGTAACCCCAGGCTCGAAGATGGTCGGTCGAACCGGCGCGAGCTGATGATCCTCATGCTGTGCTGCTAACTCGGCCTTCCTACGCGCCCTGGCCCGGTACACTACCTCTTGAGCGTTTTCGAAAACACCCGCCGGGTTGTTGCCGCGGGGTGCACCGCGCCGCGCATTACTCGACACGGCCGGTTCATCTGCGTGCCTGCTGTAGCTCCGGCTTGGGCGGGGGGTGGAGTGGATCCGATCCCTGCTATATGAATACGCTTCCTGTTGGACCAGAGCTGTCCTAAGGAGCTCTTTGACCCGGTGTGTTTCTACCGCCTGTGGTGAATCGCCTTCGATTGGAATCGCCTCCAACCGCGCCGTAGCCGCAACAAGGTTATCCATTGGGTTGGAGTAGTGACCTGGAGGTGTTTGCACAGTCTGAGGCACGCCGGCATGATGGCGAGGCAGGTCTATCACACGGGGTTGAATCGGCGCGCCCGTCCCTGGTGCTTCCGCCCGGTTCACCGCTGGCGGCGGATTACTGGTTCCTGCCCCTGGGGTGTTGAAGAGGTCTCTTCCCTCGAAAACCGAGGGCAAACGGGATCTGTACTTCCTTTTCATGACTTCATGCGGCGCGTTACGATCCAAAGATGAGCCTATAAGCCTGCGCATCCAAAGCGGCCCGTTCTGCCGCCATCCTAACGTCTGCGGCTGCCAGATCCGCTTTAGCCTGAGTGATTTGTTCCTTCACCTTTGCAATCTCCACATTATGCAGGTCTTGATCTGCCGGGTTAGCCTCTGCCATGAGCACAGCCAATGCATCAAATAGTTCTGACAAAACTTGAGCCGGCGGGCGCACAGGGCCTCCTACCCCGGCTGCCATCGCCGCTGTTGAACCGGCGACCATTGGTGCAGCGGTCGAAGAGTGAAGCGTCGCTTGTGTACCGGCCATGAATATTCCAACCCGGTTGGGCAGATCAAAGGGGCCCGGAACGCTCTCATCGTCGGAACAGCCCCCGATCTGGCCATCTTGCAGCTGGTACAGAGACTCAGTTTCCCCGGTCGACGACTCGTCATCAGAGTAGACAACGGTTTCGCCGCCAGATGCTGATCCGCCCTTATAGTCTCCTCCGTGGATGACTCCCACGAAGGCACGCTTGACAACCGGTTTAGCTAGGGCAGGTTTCTTCTTCGCCCGCTGAGCCGTCTCGACGAGGTCGGTGCAGATGTCCGGCCCAGGTCCTGGCTCACCGATCTTGCCGATGAACACGTGTATGCCACCAAAGGGGACCCGGTACCCGTACTCAATCGAGCCGGCCTTGGGGCCCCAGCCTGCATCGTCGATGTAGAGCTTGCCGCGACGACTCTTGGTCATCCGGCCCACAACATAGCCTGCGAGTCCTTCAAACTTGCCCTCTAAGATCATGAAACCATCGTGCGATAGCCCCACGGTGGGCGCCAACTGTCGTGGAATCATCACGGCAGATGTCCTCATGAAAGGACTTAGTCGCGGGGCCATCGTACGGGTTAACTTAGCGGGGTTAAAGCAGACGCAAAGACACGAGGGTTTATACTAGTTCGGCCCCTTCGATGAAGGTAAAAGCCTACGTCTAGTTTGTGATGGGATTGATGTGATCTCGGCGACTAGGGAGCAATAGCTTCGCCTAAGCCTCGAATTGTTGTTGTTTGTCCCTAAACCGCCGTCGGGTCATCCCCTTATATACATGGGTTGACGCCCGGCTGGTCTACAGAGTCCCGAGGCCGACTTGTACAAGTGTTCGGCTCGGTCTCTCCTTCCCTTTTCTTACAACACAAGTTACATGACTATGGCGGTTTTACCATTATGGGCCCTAATCCGCCTTTGGGCTCCGGGCCTCTAAGTTTCATAGTAAAGCGCCATCTTCTGAGTCTTCGTGGGCTTCAATATAGCTGAGGGTGAACCGGCCCCTCCTGGGCGGTTTACACTCAGTAGTTACATCCCCAACAGTTGGTGTATTTTAGAAGAGCTTACTTCAAGTCTGCTACAACCGGACATTAACAAATTCCCATCTGCCACATAACCGCGGGCACGGCTCTCGAAAGTTTATACCCTGCAGGGGTGTCCCAACTTAGCCCATTATAACCTCTCGCGATCAACGAAGGATATTCCTTCTCCGGGAAGACCCGATCAGTCTCGGAATCCCGGTTTACAAGACATTTCGACAATGGTAAAACAAGACCAGCAAAGCCGCCCGGATGTGCCGACAAATCCCGATAGGAGCTGCACATATCTCATTCTCGGGGCACACCAGATGAGCCAGACGTCGGGTTGGCATAGACCCTGATTGCCCAGGGGGCGCCGGACATCGCTTGGTTTGGGCCAGCACTTGGAGAAGCACTGGCCCGAGGGGGGGGGGGTAAAATAAAGATGACCCTCGGGAGCGTGACTCCCAAGGGAAAAGGACAGGTGAGGCAAATTTAAAACCAAGGTTGGGCCTTGCTGGAGGAGTTTTATTCAAAGCGAACTGTCAAGGGGTCCCATAAATCACCCAACCGCGTTAGGGACGCAAAAATCCGGGAATATAACACCGATATGACGGAAACTAGGGCGGCAAGAGAAACAAAACACCAGGCATAAGGCCGAGCCTTCCACCCTTTACCAAGTATATAGATGCATTAGTAATATAAGAGTTATTGTGATATCCCAACATAATCCTGTCCACCATGGAGCAGTCTTCATCTTCACCTGCAACTAGCAACGCTATAAGAGGGGCTGAGCAAAAGCGGTAACATAGCCAAACAACGGTTTGCTAGGAAGGGTGACAAAGGTTAGAGGTTCATGACATTTTGGGAGGCTTGATAAGCAAGTGCTAGGTAACGCAGCATAGCGGTAGAGCGAAGCAACTAGCATAGCAATGATAGTAATGAGATCCAAGGTGACGGTCATCTTGCCTGAAATCCCGCAAGGAAGAAGAACGAGTCCATGAAGAAGATGTGGCCACGAAGACGAACCAAGTGTAGATGAACGAATCCTCACGATCGCAACGAAACGTGAACTATCGAGAAGAAGCACACAACACGGTAAACACACCAAACATGAACAAGACATGATGCACAACCAAGCGTGATGCATGACAAAGCTACATGAAGCTACTCATGGCAAGAGATGATGCATACAAGAGCAACACATCAAAGCAAGTTTAAATGAGGCCGGAAACAACATATAACAAATCAGGTAAGTCCTCATATGCAAATTTCGAAATTGGTCCAGATCTGAATAAAACTTACGTTCAAGTTGTTAAACAGCAAGTTAAGATGCACCAAGATGATCTACACGAGATTCTAGTCAAGTTACATATAAAGTTCATTTAATTCGGAGCTGCGGCCTAGAAGATATGAGCAAAACAAGTCAAACATGGCATTGATGCAAAATGTATTCAAACATCAAGCAAACACACTCAAAACATGGATGCAACCAGGTAACATGAAACTACATACAAAACTAAGCAAGTTTCATATAGAGCTCACTCACAACGGAGTAACGGTTTAACACATACACCCTATATAAGTTCAATGGGCATGCTGTCCAAAACAGCCACTAGGCATCTTACAAGCATCAAAACAACATGCTACAACACCACAACATGAAAACAAAAGGTATCAACGTGATGTACAGGTAAAGTATAACAAAACATGAACACTGAGCTATCTCCAGAATCTACTAGAACATGCTCAAAAGGACATGGCATGATTGCAAATAATAACAGCTTCACAGACTTAGCAGAATTCACAGGACATGACAGAAATAACATCAGGTTGCAATGTTTAGAGCTATCAAACAACATGCTACAGGAACTTAACATGGCAACCAGAGGCATGGCATGAATCTAGTAATTGCATAGAATAAAAGTCCCTTACTGACCATGAGCCAAAAAGAATCAGCAGATATGGTGGAACCCATGTAAACATAGCAAGTTTTGTTAACAGATTCAGACTTAGAAGAAAAACAGAGCATGGCAGGATCAACAATAAGTAGACATGTTGGTGAGCTTGAATCACTCACCACAGAGCAAGATTACAACAAGCTACAGCAGGCTATAAATGCAAACTGGGGCATGGATGGATAAAGCATGACATGTATAACAAAACATCCTTAGTGAACATCTCCAGATTATGCACGGATTGACTTGTAGCAGCAGGTCTACATAGCATCACAACATAACAGACTCAGGCTTACCAGAAATGACTGTGTCACAGAAATCAGCAACATCACGGAGGCTACTTTGCATGCTTGTGCTACTCACCACATAGATCACAAAAATACAAGAAACGAACCTCTATAAATATGGCATGGCGTAGTTCAAAACACATGTAGAGCTCATGCTCATAAGATGCAAACATCAAATGCAACAAAAATAACAAATCATCAAGTTTTGATAATAGTCAGCAGATTAACATCATATAACACTCTTGCAACGATGAATTGGGCATCAATATGAACTCAAATGAACATAGCACAATGGAACAAAATGAAGAGCATCTCACAATGAACATTTTGATATATTATGCACGCAAAACGGAGCTATGGATGCAGAGTTATGATGCGATGAACAGAGCATGAAAATGCTGCAGATCAGGGGACTTGGTCGTTTCTGGAAAAAAAACGGACGAGCGCAATATATCTAAAACACTCATGGGCGAGATTTAACGGGCGCTCACCACTGGGCTCGGTCCAGCACGCGGGGAAGGAGGCGGGCCGGAGGAGATGTGCCGCGGGGAGGCGCTGGCCCATGCGGGGGTCAGCGCGGGCGCAACGACTGGATCGGGCTCCTCCCGATCCGGTTTGGACGACGAGCGGCGGCGCTCTCCGGCGAGGGCGGCGAGGCGCCGGTGGTGGATGGAGCCGGGGAGGCGACAGCGAGGCAGCCCCGGACGGGATCTGGCGGATCCGGCCGGCGGCGAAGCTGGGCGGCGGCGGAGGGACGCGGGTCGGCGAAGGGCGGCGAGGTCTCGAGGCGAAGGCGAAGCTGGAGGTGGCGGCGGAGACCTCCGCGAAGAGCGGTGGTGCGCGGCGCACGGGCGGCGGGCGAGCGCGCGCAGGACGGCGGGGCGGACGCGGCGCGGCGCGGGCGCGCGACGAGGAGACGGGCTGGGGCGGCGGCGGGTTGGCGGGCAGCGGGCGGCGCTGCTGTGGCGGGCCACGTGGCGTGCCGGATTGGCTACGGGCGGCAGCGGGATCTGTCCGGTGGCGCCGGGACGTGTCCGGCGGCGCGGAGGGACCCAAGCTAGGGTTAGGGGTGGTTTCATCTGTGAAAATGGACACGGAGGACGTTTTTATAGCTAGAGGGAGTTAGGAGAGTCCAAATGGAGAGCGGTTTTCGCCCACACGATCGTGATCGAACGACCGAGAGCATGGAGGGGGTTTGGATGGGCTCATGGGCTGTGGTGAAGAGGGGCTGGGCTGCAAAGAGAAGGAGGTTTCGGGCTACGCGGTTAACCATTGGGGTATCAAACAACCTCCAAATGGCACGAAACTTGACAGGCGGTCTACCGGTGCTATTCCAAGGCCGCTTGGCAAACCTCGGTCCATTCCGAGAACGTTTTTAACCCGCTCACGAAAGCAAGGTCTGAGAGGGGCGACGGGCGCGTGCGAGAGGTCTGGACTCTGAACGGACAACGGAGAGAACCGGGGGAACCCGAACGAATGCAAGTTTTGAAAAACATGCGGATGAAATGCAAATGATGACATGGAAAAATGGAACACGCAAGCAAATGACATGGCAACGCTGACGAATAACTGGCGGACATCTGGCGCATCGAATCCGGGGCGTTACATGCCCATCTTTTTATATAAGGTGTATTTTGCCCTAAAAAAATTAAGAAGGAAGTTTCACAACGAAGCGCCGCCGTCTCGAGGCGGAACCTTGGCGGAACCAATCTAGGGCTCCGGCGGAGCTGTTCTGCCGGGGAAACATCCCTCTGGGAGGAGGAAATCGTCACCATCGTCATCACCATCGATCCTCTCATCGAAAGGGGGTGAATCTCCATCAACATCTTCACCAGCACCATCTCCTCTCAAACCCTAGTTCATCTCTTGTATCCGATCTCTGTCTCAAAACCTCAGATAGGTACCTGTGGGTTGCTAGTAGTGTTGATTACTCCTTGTAGTTGATGCTAGTTGGTTTATTCGGTGGAAGATTATATGTTCTGATCCTTTATGCATATTAATACCCCTCTAATTATGAACATGAATATGATTTGTGAGTAGTTACGTTTGTTCCTGAGGACATGGAAGAAGTCTTGTTATAAGTAGTCATGTGAATTTGGTATTCGTTCGATATTTTGATGAGATGATGTTGTCTTTCCTCTAGTGGTGTTATGTGAACGTCGACTACATGACACTTCACCATTGTTTGGGCCTAGGGGAAGGCATTGGGAAGTAATAAGTAGATGATGGGTTGCTAGAGTGATAGAATCTTAAACCCTAGTTTATGCGTTGCTTCGTAAGGGGCTGATTTGGATACATATGTTTCATGCTATGGTTAGGTTTACCTTAATTCTTCTTTCGTAGTTGCGGATGCTTGCAAGGGGGGTTAATCATAAGTGGGATGCTTGTCCAAGGAAGGGCAGTACCCAATCACCGGTCCACCCACATATCAAATTATCAAAGTAACGAACGCGAATCATATGAGCATGAGGGAAACTAGCTTGACGATAATTCCCATGTGTCCTCGGGAGCGCTTTCCTTTATATAAGAGTTTGTCCAGGCTTGTCCTTTGCTACAAAAAGGATTGGGCCACCTTGCTGCACCTTGTTTACTTTTGTTACTTGTTACCCGTTATGAATTACCTTATCACAAAACTATCTGTTACCGATAATTTCAGTGCTTGCAGAAAATACCTTACTGAAAACTGCTTGTCATTTCCTTCTGCTCCTCGTTGGGTTCGACACTCTTACTTATCGAAAGGACTATGATAGATCCCCTATACTTGTCACTTCTTACTATGGAAAATAATCCTTTGAGGGGCTTGTTCGGGGTATCTTCGCCCCGACCAGTAGAGCAAAGAGTTGCTCCTCAACCTACTAAACCTACTGAAAATGTTTACTTTGAAATTCCTTCAGGTATGATTGAGAAACTGCTAGCTAATCCTTTTACAGGAGATGGAACATTACATCCCGATATGCACCACATATGTGGATGAAATTTGTGGATTATTTAAGCTTGCAGGTATGCCCGAGGATGTTATCAAGAAGAAGGTCTTCCCTTTATCTTTGAAGGGAAAGGCATTGACATGGTTTAGGCTATGTGATGATATTGGATCATGGAACTACAACCGACTGAAATTGGAATTTCATCAGAAGTTTTATCCTATGCATCTGGTTCATCGTGATCGAATTATATATATATATATATATATATATATATATATATATATATATATATATATATATATATATATATATATATATATATATATATATATATATATATATATATATATATATATATATATATAATTTTAGCCTCACGAAGGAGAAAGTATCGCTCAATCTTGGGGAAGGCTTAAGTCAATGTTATATTCATGCCCCAATCATGAGCTCTCTAGAGAAATTATTATTCAAAAAATTTATGCTCAGCTTTCTCTCAATAATCGCTCCATGCTCGATACTTCTTGTACTAGTTCTTTTACGATGAAGACTATTGAATTCAGCTGGGATTTATTGGAAAGAATTAAACGCAACTCTGAAGATTGGGAACTCGACGAAGGTAAGGAGTCAAATATAACACCTAAATTTGATTGTGTTAAATCTTTTTATTGATACCGATGCTTTTCGTGAATTTAGCACTAAATATGGACTTGACTCTGAGATAGTAGCTTCTTTCTGTGAATCATTTTCTACTCATGTTGATCTCCCTAAGGAGAAGTGGTTTAAATATCATCTTCCCATCGAAGTAAAACTAGTTGAACCTATTAAAGTTGAAGAAAAGACTATCACTTATAATGTTGATCCTATTGTTCCTACCGCTTATATTAAGAAACCACCTTTCCCTGTTAGAATAAAGGATCATGTTAAAGCTTCAACTATGGTTCGCAAGAGTAATGCTAGAACACCTACACCCCCTAAGAAAATTAAAGTTGAACCTAGTATTGCTATGGTTAAAGATCTCTTGGTCGATAATATTGATGGACATGTTATTTACTTCTGTAATGAAGCAGCTAGAATTGCTAGACCCGATACTAAAAATAAATATAGACCTGTTGTAGGCATTGCCTGTTGTTTCTGTTAAAATAGGAGATCACTAGGAAAATTGCCCGTGCGTTGCAACAGCAGAAAACAATGGGATGCAGAACCAGCTTCGCGGTAGTGTCGAGTGCTTGTATGGGAGGCCACCATGGATAGGAGGCATTCGCAAGGAGGAGGGACTTAAGCGGCATAGCAGATTACTTGGTGGCATCAGGATGAAGTACTCCCTCCGTCCCAAAATAAATGTCTTGACCTTAGTAAGACTTTGTATTAAAGTTAATACAAAGTTGAGACACTTATTTTGGAACGGAGGGAGTACATTATATGGCTCATCCTAACATAAAAGTTACATCCTATATATGAATTATATTTGTCGGGGCATCGTAAATTGGTACGTCGGTATAAGAGAAATGTCAAATTTAAGCCAATGATGAGGAAGCAAGAACAAATAAAGACAATTAAAATATTGATTGTTCAACATTGATTGTTGACCACTAATACAGAAAGTGCATACAGGTGCGTAAGTGATAATTAGAGCATGGTTAATAGTATAGTCAGCTGCTGGCTATATGATCTTGCCACATAATCTATAGCTAAGCTTATAGCCGGCAAGTACAATAGTTGTATGTAAATGTGTACTATTTTTCTGATACATGGCCCATCTCTCTCACACACACACAATATGCCTAGAAGCACGTGCTGCAGTCGACTGTTAATCAGTAGCCCACTTCCCTTCTCTCTCCTCCACCTCACCTAAAATATGATATTTAAAGGCTTACAGCCCGCCTACGTCATCCTACGGTATTTGCGCTTAGAATGTTGAATGCTCAATATTTATCGTCGACGATTAACTCAAGAAGTGCATAACTTGAGAGCAGCTACTTTAGTTAGTATATGTTAGAGCATTGCGGCTACACTATTGCACAGGTCTGCAAGAATACTAAGATCACCCACAAACTATTTACGACATCGAGCATCTCTGAGAGAGAAAAACGGATTTATAATGAACTGAAGACGGTAAGTCTTCAATAAGATATGTGGCACAACATATGCAAAGTCGCAAGCTTGTGAAGGGATCTAACTTTAAAAAATTGAGAACTGGAATTAAAAGCATCTCATTTAACAGTTACAGGTCATCTAACTCTCGCAATGAAAAGCCGGAAATACATGCATATATGATATATTTTCATATTTTTCTCTGTGTCCATTTAGTGTATCTCCAAAACTAAAAAAGGTCTGATTATGACTCCATATTTTGGTGTCACACATGGGATAAACATTTGATAAAAAGTTCCGACAACAAAGTAATTAATCTATAGCAAGCACATTATACGAATATTCTCTACCAAAAGTTCAAGCCTAGTTAAATTTATTCTATGCTTGAACAAACATCACCAAAAATCCTAAAACATATACATTCTTCAAAACTCAGTAATCCAACTCACACAACTGAGAAGAGAGGAGAACATGCATATAACTGTTAGTCACAGATCATCAAACTAACATGTTGAGTGTTTCAGTTAGTTATCTTTTGAACACACGTATAGCAAAATTAGGTGCTCTCCCATGAATCATATCTGTTAAATATAAAATTTAAATAATTATAATAAGAAAGCACTAAGTTCGCATGAAACATATTAGTGCAAGTATGCTACCACGTTGGTCCGCTGCCCTTTGCTTTTGCTTAGGCCTCTCCTTCGTACTCCTTTGGATATTCTGTTGTCTGCTTTAGTGGAAAATGGAAAAGTTCTACAGATCAAGTCCTCATATATGTGAAATTTTTGGTTTTTATAATAAAGAGTATATGAATTCTCTTAAAATTTAACAATGCTTTGTGATTAATTAAGAAGAACGATCGCGGACGCGCGGCCAACACTTGTGCATCGCCTCACAGGCAACGGTTGGCATGTCCTTGAGTCACTGGTCAAGCAGCTTGCCAATGGCGTAGAAGATGAATCCGATGTCTTGGAGATTCTCCAGGTCAACCATGTTGCGGCCGTCAAAGACATAAGCCGGCTTCTGCATGACATCATACACACGCCTGTAGCCGAGGCTCCTGAACTCCTCCCACTCGGTCAGGATGCAGACGGCGTGCGTGACGCGGGCGGCCTCGTACGCGTCTGACGTGATGGCAACGGGCTGCCCGGCGGGCTCGCCACCGGCTGCAGGTGGCGCGGGTGGTCCCAGTCAAACTTGTGCATGGCGAGTTCGCGCCGCACCTGCTCCTAGGTCACCTGCGGGTCGTAGATGCTGACTACGGCCTCGTTTTCGAGCATACCCCGGCACACGTCGATGGCTAGCGGGAAGCACGAGCCCCCTAAGCCGACGCTAGCAGAGAGGAAGCGCAGGCCGATGTGCGAGTCCTTGCCAATGGAGTAGGCCACCTCGATGACGTTGCAGAGATGGCGCCCACGGAGGAGATGCGCTGCACAAGGAAGGCATTGGTGGCGAGCTTTGACAACTCGGCCGACCAGAGGTTGATTGTGATGATGCAGTCCACGGGACCCAATGCGCGTACACGTCCTTAAGGTTAAGGATCTTCACGGTGGTCTGCCCCTCGGGCATCTCGCAGCTGCCGATGAGGACGCGGTCGGGCACGAATAGGTCCTGCACGGCGGTGCCCTCGGCGAGGAAAGCCAAATTGGACAGGATTTGGTACTGGAAGCACCGGCGTTGTGGGCGAGGATCTTCTCGATGGCCTCGGCGGGTATTGACGGACACGGTGGATTTCTCGATCACGATCCTATTAGAGCGGGAGACGTCTGCGATTATATGCAGAGCGCTCTCCGAGATCACCGGCCTTGCCGGCGCCGAGGCCGAGGGTGTCGGTGTCGGTGTTGACGAAGAAGAAGATGATATCCACTTCGCCAAAGTTGGTGTTGAAGAATAGGTTGTGGCCGCAGGATAGCTTAATGACGTCTTCTAGGCCGGGCTCGTAGATGGAGCCGATCGCTGTTGTTCCAGCCGCCGATCCACGCCTCGGAGATGTCCGCCACCACCTCCACGTCCATGGGATTCAATCAATATTTATGGGAGAAATTAGAGGAGGCGAGTGATGGAGAGTTGGAGTAGTTGGAGTCCAACTGAGAGACGCGTGAGACGTACGGGAAAGACCAATATAAGTGGAAAAAAACTGATATAATATAGTACCACCTCGGATGAATAGTACCACCTCATATGTAGAAAATAATATAGGTGAAAAAAAACTGAAAGCGTAAATTCACGTGAAGAAGCGTATTGCGACGGAGAACCCGACAAAGTCATCCGTATTTTATTATTAGGGAAAGATTGCTATCATGGTTTATGTGATATGGGTGCTAGTGCGAGTGTAGTCCAAATTCACTCAAAGTCAATACCAAATTATGCATGATATTGTGCGGCCGAAAAAAATTCTGTGCTTCTTCTACCTTCATCGTCTACCTCTAGTCCGGCGTGAGAGTGAGCGGCAATAATAATTGGTATACAGAGCTTCGGTTCGGGCGATCATCGGCGACCATATTCAAGGCTCGTATCAAGTTCGGTGATGGTTCAAATGTGGAGATTTGCGGGCAAGGCTCTGTCCTCTTTGAGGGTCTCACAGGAGAACATCGCATACTCACCGGAGTGTACTACATCCCACGTCTTCGAAACAACATCATCTCTGTCGGGAAACTTGACGAGAATGGATGCAAGGTGGATATCGAGAACGGAGTGATGACGATCTTCGACAACCTCCGAAACGTGCTAGCGCGTGTGAATCGCACGCGGAACAGGCTCTATATCCTCAACCTTGATCAATCTCAACCGGAGTGTTGGCTCACCAAGAGTGATGATGATTCGTGGTTATGGCATGCTAGATTTGGACACGTTAACTTCTACGCCTTGAAGAAGATGTCGAAGATGGAGATGGTATTTGGGATGCCGCTTATCGACCATGTTGATCGAGTATGTGACGGGTGCTTGGCTGAAAAACAGCACCGCAGGCTGTTCCCTGCTCAGTCTACCTATCGTGCAAGTGACGCACTCGAGCTGCTCCATGGTGATCTATGTGGCCCTATCACCCCAGCAACTCACGGAGGAAAGAAGTACTTCTTCCTTGTGGTAGATGACTACTCGAGATACATGTGGGTCGTTCTCCTACGATCTAAAGATGAGGCGTTTGAAGCGTTCAAGAAGCTGAAGGCTGCAACGGAGATGGAACACAAGTTGAAGGTTCGTGCTCTACGGACAGATCGTGGCAGAGAGTTTACGTCAAACGAGTTCAATGACTACTGCGAGAAGATTGGCATAAAGAGGTTCCTCACGGCACCTTATACGCCCAGCAGAACGGGGTTGTTGAAACGCGCAATCGAACCATCGTTGACATGGCGAGAAGTTTACTCAAGAGCAAGAACTTGCCGGGGACATTTTGGGGAGAAGCTGTCTCGACAGCGGTCTATCTTCTCAATCGGGCTCCAACGAAGGCGGTGATCGGCAAGACTCCGTATGAAGCAATTTACGGACGTAAGCCGAATGTGTCTCATCTACGGACGTTCGGGTGCGTGGCGCATGTGAAGACGGCGGAGCCGCATCTCTCAAAGCTTGCCGATCATAGCACCAAGATGGTGTTCATCGGATACGAGAGGAGTTCCGGCACCAAGGCATACCGCTTCTACGATCCACAAACCAAGCGTCTACGGATTTCACGCGATGTTGTGTTTGAAGAAAACCAAGCATGGAATTGGAGCGCAGCAGCCGACGATGCTCCAAACGGTAACATATTCACAGTTGAATTTCCAACTGATGATGATGCAGGGGACGATGTCCTGGTGGTTGGCAAGACGCACAACCAAGGTGACCACAATGATAGTGATCATCATGGTGCCGACACCGACGACGACGCGCATGGGTCGCAAGGTGATAGCGACAACGACGCGCACGACACAGGCGGAGATCTCGACAACGAGGTGGATAGTGACGATGACAACAAGATGATGGTCACGATCACGATGACTACGCCGACGACGCGGAAGCCAACGACCCGGCATCTACCATGCCCGAGACTCAGCCGTCTTCCTCAAGTGCATCGACGCCGACACAATTTGTGTCGCCCCCTTCGTAAGCCACGACGGATTCTTCCGGGCCTCGTCGCTACAAGACCCTCAAGAAAGTCTACAAGTACGCAAAGGCAGTTACGCTTGAGTACTCCGATTTGTGTTTACTCGGAGTTGAGGAGCCGGCGAACTTCGTAGAGGCAAGCAAAAGTTCAAGTTGGATGCACGCCATGGATGAGGAGATGAAGGCGATCGAGAGCAATGGCACGTGGTCTTTGGTAACCCGACCTCCAAACCAAAAGGCCATAGGTTTGAAGTGGGTTTACAAGT
Source organism: Aegilops longissima (assembly GCA_021605205.1). NCBI lineage: Eukaryota > Viridiplantae > Streptophyta > Magnoliopsida > Poales > Poaceae > Aegilops > Aegilops longissima. Next base: position 18,893,121 of record CM038680.1, read on the forward strand.
TGAAGAAGGACACGAAGGGTGCCATTGTGAAGTACAAGGCAAGACTCATTGCAAAGGGCTACCTACAACGTCAAGGAGTTGACTATGAGGAGGTGTTTGCACCAGTTGCTCGAATCGAGACGGTGAGAGTGCTCCTAGCTTTGGCAGCACAAGAGGATTGGAAGGTTCATCATATGGATGTGAAATCTGCTTTCCTCAACAGCGACCTCAAAGAAGTGTACGTGGAACAACCGTTCGGCTACGAGAAGAAAGGCGAAGAAGGAAAAGTTTACAAGCTCAAGAAGGCACTTTACGGGCTAAAGCAAGCGCCAAGAGCTTGGAATTCAAAGTTAGATCGAAGTTTGGTCTCGCAGAGTTCATAAGATGTCCCTTCGACGATCCGAAAGACGGTCTACCAAGCACCAAAAATCAGGTGAAGGTTGAAGACACGGCAATGAAGAATCATTGGTGTCAAGCTAAGGATGAGCCGACGGTAGCAAAGCCAATGACTGGGATGCTACGAGAAACGAGGAAGACAATGCCAAGGTTAGAGCATGCAAGCAGTCGTATCTGGGATCCGGGTCAAAGAAAAGAGTATGTCGTGTTTAGGGGGTGAATGTTAGAGGTAAACACGGCTTAGTACTTCTAGGTGTACGTGGAATTGCACATACATGTGTCTGTCCGAGTAGGACTAGTATTAGATACCGACTAGGGCTGGTGCTAGCTAAGTTGTTATATATAGCTATGTATAGCCCCTGTAACCTGTATCACCGATCAGATCAAAGCAATAAAGAAAAGCAAGGCTCGATACGAGCCTTTGGCTATCCATCGATTCGTTCGTGTTCGTGAGTTCCACTGAGAGAGTTGATCGATCTAAGTCACGGGTCGCCAAGTTGAAGCTAGCTTAGGTCGTGCGTGTACTGTGGATCAATCAAGTAGTCAGCCTGCTTGCTTGCTAGTTTACACGTACGTGTGCTGCTACTCGGGTGATTTGATCTACAAGATCAAAAGCCAACATGGCACTCGTCCCACACGGCGGCGGCGCGGGCGGATTGGCGTCGATGGCGATGCCGATGCTTACGGTGGACAACTACACCGTCTGGGCGATCAAGGCGAAGGCCATCCTCGACGTGCACATCGTGTGGGAGGCGGCGGCGCCGGGCGATGCGGCGGTGAACGCGCGGAAGGACAAGATGGCGCGCGCGTTGCTGCTAGGAGCGCTGCCGGAGGATGTGTTGCTGCAGGTGTCGACGAAGCTCACCGCCAGGGAGGTATGGGACTCCCTGAAGGTGAGGTTCGTCTGCGCCGATCGGGTCCGCGCGGCGAGGCTGGCGACGCTGCGCGGCGAGTTCGACCGCCTGAAGATGGCGGACGGCGAGGAGCTCGACGTGTACGGCGGGAGGCTCGCGGCGATGGCGGCGAGGTACGCCAACCTCGGGGAGACGCTGGGCGACGCGGCGCTTGTCAAGAAGTTGCTGGATACGGTGCCGGATCGCCTCTTCCCCGTCGTTGCCGGCATCGAGCAGTTCCACGACGTGACGACGATGGCGTTCGACGAGGCGCTCGGGCGGCTGCGCGCGTTTGATGAACGGGTTCGGCGCCGTGGACAAGACGGCGGCGAGCATGGCGGCGATCAGCTGATGCTCACCATGGCGCAGTGGCGGGCGCGGGAGCGGCAGCAAGGAGGAGCACGCGACGACGACGACGGGCGGAGCGTGGCGTCGGGCTTCGGCGGCAACAGGCGCAGGCGCTGCTACAAGTGTGGGGAGCACGGGCACTTCCGGCGTGAGTGCCCGCAGCTGCGGAAATGACCGGCGACGGAGCAGGCTCTCTTGGCCGGTGCCAACGTCGACGACGACGGACTCCTCTAGGCCGTGGCTTAGAGGGTGTGTGTCGGAATAAGCCACGGCTTGTGTGGTCGGGCTCGTCGGGCGCGTCGGGTGCGCGTGGGACAGGCGGGACACACTGGTGCCGTTGAACTCATCGGGTTTGTCGGGCATGTCGGTGACGTGCGGGACGGACGGGACGTGTGGGACGCTGCAGTGTGGCGTGTGTGCGTATGTGTGTATGGCATGGTGCTACAGCCGGTTGAGCTAGCTAGCTAGGTGGATTAGCCGTCCGTTGTGCGCAGCCGAATCGTTCAGGTCAAGCACCTGAGTGCGGTGTGCATGTAGTTAGCCAGTAGCTAAGATCGTGGAGTGTGGCATGCATGTAGTTAGCCAGTAGCTAGGATCATGGGCTGGTTAGTTGAACGCCAAGTCGTGCGGATCATGCTGTTGCTGACCAGCATGATGGACCGGCTATGCAGGCGTGCGTGAGGCTACTTAAAGACTTGTAAGCTGGTTGCTTTGGTAAGGAGAATACAAGTGAGAAAAGGGCTGTATGTGCGGCTGGAAAAAATTCTGTGCTTCTTCTACCTTCATCGTCTACCTCTAGTCCGGCGTGAGAGAGAGCGGCAATAACAGATATTGCACCTGCTGAGATAGAAGATATTGATGTTACAATTAAGCTTGCCAATAGAGATACTATTTCACCAGTTGGGATTGTTAGATATGTTGAAGTCCTGTGTGGAAAAATTAAATATCCTATAGATTTTATTTTTCTTGCTTCCCCACAAGATAACTTTTGTCCCATTCTATTTGGTAGACCCTTCTTGAATACTGTTAATGCTAAGATAGATTGCGAGAAGGATATTGTTACTGTTGATTTAGGGGATATGTCTCATGATTTTAATTTTGCTAAATTTTATAGACAACCCCATGATAAAAAATTGCCTAGTAAAGATGAAATTATTGGTCTTGCTTCTATTGCCGTGCCTCCTAATGATCCTTTAGAACAATATTTGCTAGACCATGAAAATGATATGTTTATGAATGAAAGAAGGGAAATAGATGAAGTATTTTTTAAACAGGGACCTATTTTGAAACACAACTTGCCTGTTTAAATTCTAAGGGATCCTCCTCCACCTAAGGGTGATCCCGTGTTTGAGCTTAAACCATTACCTGATACTCTTAAATATGCTTATCTTGATGAGAAAAAGATATATCCTGTTATTATTAGTGCTAACCTTTCAGAGCATGAAGAAAATAAATTATTGAAAACTCTGAAGAAGCACCGTGCTGCTATTGGATATACTCTTAATGATCTTAAGGGCATTAGCCCCACTCTATGCCAGCACAAAATAAAATTGAAGAAAGACGCTAAATCGATTGTTGATCACCAACGATGGTTAAATCCTAAGATTAAATAAGTGGTAAGAAATGAAATACTAAAGCTTCTAGAGGCAGGTATAATTTATCCCGTTACTGATACTCAGTGGGTAAGTCTTGTCCATTGTGTCCCTAAGAAGGGAGTGCTACGTCTCGAGCTTGCGTTGGATTTCCCCGAAGAGGAGAGGATGATGCAGCACAGTAGCGTAAGTATTTCCCTCAGTTTTTGAGAACCAAGGTATCAATCCAGTAGGAGACCACGCAAAAGTCCCTCGTACCTGCATAAAACGATAGCTACTCGCAACCAACGCTTAGGGGTTGTCAATCCCTTCACGGTCACTTACGAGGGTGAGATCTGATAGAGATAATATTTTTGGTATTTTTGGTATAAAGATGCAAAGTAAAAAGTAAAAGCAAAAGCAAGTAAATAAAGTGATGGAGATTGATATGATGAGAATAGACCCGGGGGCCATAGGTTTCACTAGTGGCTTCTCTCAAGAGCATAAGTATTCTACGGTGGGTGAACAAATTACTGTTGAGCAATTGACAGAATTGAGCATAGTTATGAGGCTATCCAGGCAATGATCATGTATATAGGCATCACGTCCGTGACAAGTAGACCGAAACGATTCTGCATCTACTACTATTACTCCACTCATCGACCGCTATCCAACATGCATCTAGAGTATTAAGTTAAAAACAGAGTAACGCCTTAAGCAAGATGACATGATGTAGAGGAATAAATTCATGCAATATGATAAATACCCCATCTTGTTATCCTCGATGGCAACAATACAATACGTGCCTTGCAACCCTTTCTGTCACTGGGAAAGGTCACCGCAAGATTGAACACAAAGCTAAGCACTTCTCCCATTGCAAGAACTACCAATCTAGTTGGCCAAACCAAACGGATAATTTGAAGAGACTTGCAAAGATAACTTAATCATACATAAAAGAATTCAGAGAAGAATCAAATATTTTCCATAGATAAGATGGATCATAAACCCACAATTCATCGGTCTCAACAAACACACCGCAAAAAGAAGATTACATCGAATAGATCTCCACGAGAGAGGGGCAGAACATTCTATTGAGATCCAAAAAGAGAGAAGAAGCCATCTAGCTACTAACTATGGACCCGAAGGTCTGAAGTAAACTACTCACACTTCATCGGAGGGGCTATGGTGATGATGTAGAAGCCCTCCGTGGTGGATGCCCCCTCCGGCGGAGCTCCGGAACAGGCCCCAAGATGGGATCTCATGGATATAGGAAGTTACGGCGGTGGAATTAGGTTTTTGGCTCCGTCTTTGATCTGTCAGGGGTACGTAGGTATATATAGGAGGAAGGAGTACGTCGGTGGAGCGTCAGGGGGCCCACGAGGTAGGGGGGCGCACCTAGGGGCGGAGGGCGCGCCCCCCACCCTCGTGACCGCCTCTGGCACTTCTTGGAGTAGGGTCCAAGTCTCCTGGATCACGTTCGGTGAGAAGATCACGTTCCCGAAGGTTTCATTCCGTTTGGACTCCGTTTGATATTCCGTTTCTTCGAAACACTGAAATAGGCAAAAAAAACAGCAATTCTGGGCTGCGCCTCCGGTTAATAGGTTAGTCCCAAAAGTAATATAAAAGTGGAAAATAAAGCCCATTATAGTCTAAAACAATAGATAAAGTAGCATGGAGCAATCAAAAATTATAGATACATTGGAGACATATCAGGCATCCCCAAGCTTAATTCATGCTCGTCCTCGAGTAGGTAAATGATAAAAAGAGAATTTTTGATGCGGAGTGATACTTTGGCATAATTTCAATGTAAATCTTCTTAATTGTGATATGAATATTCAGATCCAAAAGATTCAAGACAAAAGTTCATATTGACATAAAAATAATAATACTTCAAGCATACTAATCAAAATAATTATGTCATCTCAAAATAACATGGCCAAAGAAAGTTCATCCCTACAAAATCATATAGTTAGGCTATGCTTCATTTTCGTCACACAAAGATGTTCCCAACTTCTATACCCCCGATGACAAGCCAAGAAATTGTTTCATACTTAAATAATCTCAAACTTTTTCAACCTTCACGCAATACATGAGCGTGAGCCATGGATATAGCACTATGGGTGGAATAGAATAGATGATGGGGATTGTGTGGAGAAGACAAAAAAAGGAGAAAGTCTCACATTGACGAGGATAATCAACGGGCTATGGAGATGCCCATCAATTGATGTCAACATGAGGAGTAGGGATTGCCATGCAATGGATGCACTAGAGCTATGAATGCTCAACAAAAGAAAACTAGTGGGTGTGCATCCAGCTCGCTTGCTCATGAAGACCTAGGGCATTTGAGGAAGCTCATCGTAGGAATATACAAGCCAAGTTGTATAATGAAAAATTCCCACTAGTATGAAAAAGACAACTTATGAGACTCACTATATGAAAAACATGGTGCTACTTTGAAGCACAATATATGAGACTCACTACATGAAGAGCGAGGTGCTACTTTGAAGCACAAAATATGAGACTCACAACATGAAGAACATGGTGCTACTTTGAAGCACAAGTGTGGAAAAAGAGATGGTAGCATTGCCCTTTTCTTTTCTTTTTTTTGGGCCTTTTTTTTATTTTGGCCTTTCTCTTTTTTTATTTGGGCAATGCTCTAATAATGATGATCATCACACTTCTATTGATTACAACATGAGGATTACAACTCGAAACTAGAACAAGGTATGACTCTATATGAATGCCTCCGGCGGTGTACCGGGATGGTGCAATGAATCAAGAGTGACATGTATGAAAAATAATGCATGGTGGCTTTGCCACAAATACGATGTCAACTACATAATCATGCAATGGCAATATGACAAAAGTAATGTATGTAATAATAATGATGAACGAAACGGTGGCAAGTTGCATGGCAATATATCTCGGAATGGCTATGGAAATGCCATAATAGGTAGGTATGGTGGCTGTTTTGAGGAAGATATAGGGAGGTTTATGTGTGATAGAGCGTATTGTATCACGGAGTTTGGATGCACCGGCGAAGTTTGCGCCAACTCTCAATGTGAGAAAGGGCAATGCACAGTACCGAAGAGGCTAGCAATGGCGGAAAGGTAAAAGTGCGTATAATCCATGGACCCAACATTAGTCAAAAGAACTCATATATTTATTGCAAAAATTTAGAAGTCATAAAAAATCAAGTACTACGTGCATGCTCCTAGGGGGATAGATTGGTAGGAAAAGACCATCGCTCGTCCCCGACCGCCACTCATAAGGATGCACAAGCCAGGTACACTTCATGTTTCAAATTTGTTACACAACTTTAACCATACGTGCATGCTACGGGACTTACAAACTTCAACACAAGTATTCCTCAAATTCACAACTACTCAACTAGCATGACTTTGATATTATTACCTCCATATCTCAAAACAATTATCAAGCATCAAACTTATCTTAGTATTCAACGCGCTCAAAAGAAACTTTCACATATCTTGAACACCAAGTATATTAACATTAAGCAAATTACCATGCTATTAACGACTCTCAAAATAATCTAAGTGAAGCATGAGAGATCAAGTTCCTTTAAAACAAATCCACCACCGTGCTCTAAAAGATCTAAGTGAAGCACTAGAGCAAAAATTATCACGCTCAAAAAGATATAAGTGAAGCACTATGAGCAACTATCAAGCTCAAAAGAAATAAGTGAAGCACATAGAGTATTCTATCAAATTCCAAATCATGTATGGCTCTCTCAAAAGGTGTATACAGCAAGGATGATTGTGGTAAACTAACAAGCAAAGACTCAAGTAATACAAGACGCTCCAAGCAAAACACATATCATGTTGGTGAATAAAAATATAGCTCCAAGTAAATTACCGATGGAAGTGGACGAAAGAGGGGATGCCTTCCGGGGCATCCCCAAGTTTTGACTTTTTGGTGTCCTTGGATTATCTTGGGGGTGCCATGGGCATCCCCAAGCTTAGGATCTTGCCACTCCTTGTTCCATAATCCATCAAAAGAATTCACCCAAAACTTGAAAACTTCACAACACAAAACTCAATAGAAATCTCGTGAGCTCCGTTAGAGAAAGGAAACAAAAGACTACTTTAAGGTTCTGTAATGAACTCATTCTTTATTTATATTGGTGTTAAACCTACTGTATTCCAACTTCTCTATGGATCATAAACTATTTTACTAGCCATAGATTCATCAAAATAAGCAAACAACACACGCAAAACAGAATCTATCAAAAACAGAACAGTCTGTAGTAATCTGTAACTAACGCAAACTTTGGGAACCCAAAAAATTCTACCAAAATTAGACGACCTGGACAATTTTTTCATTGATTACCAGCAATTGGAATCAGTGTTTTATCACGTTATGGTGATTTTTAACAATTCGGGCACTGAGCACAAAGATTCTGGAAATTACAGCAAGATCAAATAACTATCATCCAAGAAGATCCAATAGGTCCAACTTGGCACAAACACTAATGAAAAGATAAAACCACATCAAAACAGAGGCTAGATGGATTATTTATTCCTAAAAAGAAGCAAAAACAAAAAACAAAAAATAAAATTGGTTGCCTCCCAACAAGCGCTATCGTTTAACGTCCCTAGCTAGGCATTGAGATTTCAATGATGCTCACAAGAAAGACAAGAATTGAGGCACAAAGAGAGCATCATGAAACATGTGACAAACACACTTAAGTCTAACATACTTCCTATGCATAGTCATATTATAGGCAAACAAATTATCGTAGCAAGCAAAAACTAGCATATGCAAGGAAGCGGAAAGAAACAATGGCAATCTCAACATCATAGGTAATTTAGTAACATGAAAATTTCTATAACCATATTTTCCTCTCTCATAATAATTACATGTAGGATCATAAGAAAATTCAACAAAATAGCTATCACATAAAATATTTTCAACACGATCCACATGCATGCAAAGTTGACACTCTTCCAAAATAGTGGGATTAACATTAACTAAAGTCATGACCTCTCCAAACCCACTTTTATCAAAAACTTCATAAGATTGAACATTATCCAAATATGTGGGATCTAAAGTTGACACTCTTCCAAACCCACTTTGAATATTATTGCAAACACTATTATCAATCTCATATTCATCATGGGGATTAAATAAATTTTCAAGATCAAAAGAAGAATCAGCCCAATCATGATCATTGCAACAAGTAATAGACATAGCAAAACTAGCATCCCCAAGCTTAGGGTTCTGCATATTATTAGCATGATTGACATCAAGATAATTTATAGTAAAATCATTGCAATCATACTTTTTATCGAAGGAACTACCAAGTATGGGTGCAATAGCAACGATCTCATGTTTAACATAAGGCACTATAGCAAATTCATCTTCATAAATATTGGCAGCATGGCCACAAGAATAGCAAGCATCATGTTCATCAAGGGATATTTCAATCAAATCATCGGAATCATCATTATCTATAGATTCATGCATATCATTATTTCCTTCCAAAGCAACGGTCATTCTCTCAATGAATTCTATGACATAGACATTATGAGCATAGTTTTCATAGCAATATTTAAGTATGTCAAAATTTTCAGATTCGTAGAGAGTAATATCATACTTTTCAATCAATGAAGCAACTTCATAAGCACCCTTAAAAGCAACAAATTCTTCAATTTGTTCGATATCATAGTAACTATAAACACCCTTTGCATAAGAAGATAAGATTTCATTTTCATTAAACTCACATAGGTAAGGAAGGTGTTTTTTAGGGTTCTTAGAGCAACAAGTAAAATCATAAATTTCACAAAGATTCCAAGCATAACACAGCAATCTATTTATTTGACTCCATAAGAGTCTCCCATCTAAAGATTTCCCATCAACTAGGCTAGTTGGGGTTTCAGCACGAGCGCATAAGGATCGAAGATGATCCAAGTAGAACACTTTAAGTGGATCCATATCAATAGATTTTTAGCAAGCAAAGATGCAAGCAAATAGAAGGCACATGGAAACACAAACAAAAATACATACGGGAAGAAGGTGAAGAAAGGGCGAATAAAACGGCAAGGGTGAAGTGGGGGAGAGGAAAACGAGAGGCAAATGGCAAATAATGTAATGCGAGAGATAGGGATTGTGATGGGTACTTGGTATGTTGACTTTTGCGTAAGCCTCCCCGGCAACGGCACCAGAAATTCTTCTTGCTACGTCTCGAGCTTGCGTTGGATTTCCCAGAAGAGGAGAGGATGATGCAGCACAGTAGCGTAAGTATTTCCCTCAGTTTTTGAGAACCGAGGTATCAATCCAGTAGGAGACCACGCGCAAGTCTCTCGTACCTACACAAAACGATAGCTACTCGCAACCAACGCTTAGGGGTTGTCAATCCCTTCACGGTCACTTACGAGGGTGAGATCTGATAGAGATAATATTTTTGGAATTTTTGGTATAAAGATGCAAAGTAAAAAGTAAAAGCAAAAACAAGTAAATAAAGTGATGGAGATTGATATGATGAGAATAGAACCGGGGGCCATAGGTTTCACTAGTGGCTTCTCTCAAGAGCATAAGTATTCTACGGTGGGTGAACAAATTACTGTTGAGCAATTGACAGAATTGAGCATAGTTATGAGGTTATCCAGGCAATGATCATGTATATAGGCATCACGTCCGTGACAAGTAGACCTAAATGATTCTGCATCTACTACTATTACTCCACTCATCGACCGCTATCCAGCATGCATCTAGAGTATTAAGTTAAAAATAGAGTAACGCCTTAAGCAAGATGACATGATATAAAGGAATAATTCATGCAATATGATAAATACCCCATCTTGTTATCCTCGATGGCAACAATACAATCGTGCCTTGCAACCCTTTACATCCTTTGGGTAAGGTCACCGCAAGATTGAACCCAAAGCTAAGCACTTCTCCCATTGCAAGAACTACCTATCTAGTTAGCCAAACCAAACGGATAATTCGAAGAGACTTGCAAAGATAACTTAATCATACATAAAAGAATTCAGAGAAGAATCAAATATTTTCCATAGATAAGCTGGATCATAAACCCACAATTCATCGGTCTCAACAAACACACCGCAAAAAGAAGATTACATCGAATAGATCTCCACGAGAGAGGGGGAGAACATTGTATTGAGATCCAAAAAGAAAGAAGAAGCCATCTAGCTACTAACTATGGACCCGAAGGTCTGAAGTAAACTACTCACACTTCATCGGAGGGGCTATGGTGATGATGTAGAAGCCCTCCGTGGTGGATGCCCCCCCGTGAGCTCTAACAGGCCCCAAGATGGGATCTCGTGGATACTGAGGAGTTTCTGGCGGTGTAATTAGGTTTTTGGCTCCGTCTTTGATCTGTCGGGGGTACGTAGGTATACATAGGAGGAAGGAGTACCTCGGTGGAGCGTCAGGGGGCCCACGAGGTATGGGGGCGCGCCCAGGGGGGAGGCGCGCCCCACCTCGTGACCGCCTCTGCACTTCTTGGAGTAGGGTCCAGTCTCTGGATCACGTTCGTGAGAAGATCACGTTCCCGAAGGTTTCATTCCGTTTGGACTCCGTTTGATATTCCGTTTCTTCGAAAGACTGAAATAGGCAAAAAACAGCAATTCTGGGCTGGGCCTCCGGTTAATAGGTTAGTCCCAAAAGTAATATAAAAGTGGAAAATAAAGCCCATTATAGTCCAAAACAATAGATAAAGTAGCATGGAGCAATCAAAAATTATAGATACGTTCGAGACGTATCAGGGAGGTATTACCGTTGTTCCTAATGATAAAGATAAATTGATCCCACAAAGAATTGTTACAGGTTATAGAATGGTAATTGATTTCCACAAATTAAATAAAGCTACTAGAATAGGATCATTACCCTTTACCTTTTTATTGATCAAATGCTAGAAAGATTATCCAAACATACACATTTTTGCTTTCTAGATGGTTATTCTAGTTTCTCTCAAATACGTGTGTCAAAAGAGGATCAGGAAAAGACCACTTTTACTTGCCCTTTCGGTACCTTTGCTTACAGACGTATGCCTTTTGGTTTATGTAATGCACCTGCTACCTTTCAAAGATGTATGAATGCTATATTCTCTGACTTTTGTGAAAAGATTGTTGAGGTTTTCATGGATGATTTATCCGTGTATGGAACCTCTTTTGATGATTTCTTAAGCAACCTTGATCGAGTTTTGTAGAGATGTGAAGAAACTAATCTTGTCTTGAATTGGGAGAAGTGCAACTTTATGGTTAATGAAGGTATTGTCTTGGGGCATAAAATTTCTGAAAGAGGTATTGAAGTTCATAAAGCTAAAGTCGATGCTATTGAAAAGATGTCGTGTCCTAAGGACATTAAAGGTATAAGAAGTTTCCTTGGTCATGCCGGTTTTTATAGGAGGTTCATTAAAGACTTCTCAAAAAAATTTAGGCCCCTGCTAATCTCTTACAAAAAGATGTTCCTTTTGTCTTTGATGATGATTGTGTGGAAGCATTTGAAATACTTAAGAAAGCCTTGATTTCTGCACCTATTGTTCAGCCACCTGATTAGAATTTACCCGTTGAAATTATGTGTGATGCTAGTGATTATGCTGTAGGTGTTGTTCTACGACAAAGAGTTGATAAGAAATTAAATGTTATCCAATATGCTAGTAAAACTCTAGACAATGCCCAGAGAAATTATGCTCTACTGAAAAAGAATTTTATTAGTTGTATTTACTTGTGATAAGTTCAGACCTTATATTGTTGATTCTAAAGTAACTGTTCACACTGATCATGCTGCTATTATATATCTTATGGAAAAGAAAGTTGCTAAACCTAGAGTTATTAGATGGGTTCTCTTGCTACAAGAATTTGATTTGCATATTATTGATAGAAAGGGAGATGAGAACCCCGTTGCAGACAACTTATCTAGGTTAGCCAATGTTCTTGATGACCCACTACCTATTGATGATAGCTTTCTTGATGAACAATTAGATGTCAAAAATGCTTCTCGTAGTGCTCCATGCTATGCTGATTATGCTAATTACATTGTTGCTAAATTTATACCACCTAGTTTCACATACCAGCAAAAGAAAAAGTTTTTCCATGATTTAAGACATTACTTGTGGGATGACCCACACCTTTATAAAGAAGGAGTAGATGGTGTTATTAGACATTGTGTACCTGAGCATGAACAGGAACAGATCCTACGCAAGTGTCACTCCGAGGCTTATGGAGGACACCACCCTGGAGATAGAACTGCACATAAGGTATTGCAATCCGGTTTTTAGTGGCCTACTCTTTTCAAAGATGCCCATAAGTTTGTCTTGTCTTGTGATGAATGTCAAAGAATTGGTAATATTAGTAGACGTGAAGAAATGCCTATGAACTATTCACTTGTTATTGAACCATTTGATGTTGGGGGCTTTGATTATATGGGACCGTTTCCTTCCTCTAATGGGTATCCACATATTTTAGTTGTTGTTGATTACGTTACTAAGTGGGTAGAAGCTATTCCAACTAGTAGTGTTGATCATAACACCTCTATTAAGATGCTTAAAGAAGTTAATTTTCCGAGGTTTGGAGTCCCTAGATACTTAATGACTGATGGTGGTTCACATTTTATTCATGGGGCTTTTCGTAAAAATGCTTGCTAAGTATGATGTTAATCATAGAATTGCATCTCCATACCACCCACAGTCTAGTGGTCAAGTGGAACTGAGTAATAGAGAGATTAAATTAATTTTGCAAAATACTGTTAATAGATCTAGAAAGAATTGGTCCAAGAAACTTGATGATGCATTATGGGCCTATAGAACTGCATATAAAAATCCTATGGGTATGTCTTCGTATAAAATGGTTTATGGAAAAGCATGTCACTTACCTCTCGAACTAGAACATAAGGCATACTTGGCCATTAAAAAGCTCAATTATGACTTCAAACTTACCGGCGAGAAGAGATTATTTGACATTAGCTCACTTGATGAGTGGAGAACCCAGGCCTATGAAAATGCCAAACTGTTTAAATAAGAAGTTAAAAGATGGCACGACAAAAGGATACAAAAGCGTGAGTTTAATGTAGGTGATTATGTTTTGTTATACAAATCTCGTTTAAGATTTTTTGCAGGAAAACTCCTCTCTAAATGGGAAGGTCCTTACGTTATCGAGGAGGTGTATCGTTCGGGTGCCATAAAAATCAACAACTTCAAAGGCAAAAATCCAAAGGTGGTGAACGGTCAAAGAATCAAACATTATATCTCAAGTAATCCCATAAATGTTGAAACTAATGTTATTGACACCATAACCCCGAAAGAGTACATAAGGGACACTTTCCAGAACGTTTCAGACTCCGAAAAGGAATAGGTATGTGGTACGGTAAGTAAACTGACCCCATAACAGTTCTAATAGCAATTTTTCTCCGTTTTCTTGCACGATACTTCTTTTGGTCGGTAAAAATTCATTATATAATCTCCCGAAGGTTTTGACAACCATACCACGCAAATATCCTCTGTTTTTGTTTTAAGTTGTTTCTGCGGCAGATTTAGAGCAAGATGTCTTCTCAAGAGTCAGTCGGGGAGAGTCGGGTGTCTCATCCGCCACCGGGGCCAGGAGCAAATAGTAATGCTGACCACTTTGGGCCATCAACGGAGGAAGTGATGGAGGCCGACTTGAAAAGGATAGATGCCATGGAGGAGGATCAAGAAGTTACCTCTCGTCTCCAAGCCAGATTCACAATGGAGGAACTTCAGAGCTCAGCAATTCCAAACTCGGTCATCCCTCCCAATGCTAGATTTCTTTCTTATGAAAATTTGAAAAAGAGTGTTACTTGTTCCCCCGCAGCTATGCAACATCCATGGGTGAAAGGAGCTTTAGTCGTGACGGGTAAGCTCCATAAGGAAATAATGGATCTCAGCAGCAAGTCAATAAGCTCGAGGAAGAGAATCATATCCTAAGGGGCATCATCGCCAAGAATATCACATCACCACCTCCGAAGAAAGAGACATAAATACATGGGTATGGGCACTCCCCTTGGCAACTGCCAAGCTTGGGGGAGGTGCCCCGGTATCGTATCACCATCACACTTCTATCTTTACCGTTTTTCTTAGTTTGATCCTTTTGGTTATATCTTGATCTAGTAGAATAAAGTTAGTATGATCTAGCTTTGAGTTTTTGTGTTGATCCTTATCTATGTAATCGAGTCCGTGAGCTATATAAATAAAGATTAGTCTTGAGTCGAGGGCTTGGTTATCTTGCTATGATCTTGAGGGAATAAAAAAGGGGGAAGAATAAAAATAAATAAAGAGATCATATTGATCTTATGGAGAGTAATGACTTCACATATAAAGGGTATGATGAATAAAAGTTGTTGAGAGCTGACAAACATAGTTTTGGTCATCGTTGCAATTAATAGGAAGTAATAAAGAAAGAGAGGTTTTCACATATAAATATACTATCTTGGACATCTTTTATGATTGTGAGCACTCATTAAAATATGACATGCTAAAAAGTTGATGTTGGACAAGGAAGACAACATAATGGGTTATATTTTCTTATATCCAAAATAAATTATATTGTCATGGATCATCCAACATGTTGAGCTTGCCTTTCCCCCTCATGATAGTCAAATTATTTGCACCAAGTAGAGATACTACTTGTGCTTCCAAATATCCTTAAACCCAGTTTTGCCATGAGAGTCCACCATATCTACCTATGGATTGAGTAAGATCCTTCAAGTAAGTTGTCATTGTTGCAAGCAATAAAAATTGCTCTCTAAATATGTATGATCTATTAGTGTGGAGAAAATAAGCTTTATACAAGCTTATGATATGGAAGAAATAAAAGTGACGGACTGCATAATAAAGGTCCCTATCACAAGTGGCAATATAAAGTGACGCTTTTTTGCATTAAGATTCGGTGCATCCAACCATAAAAGCACATGACAACATCTGCTTCCCTCTGCGAAGGGCCTATCTTTTATTTTTGTCTTATACCTTATACAAGAGTCATGGTGATCTTCACCTTTCCTTTTTACACTTTATCCTTTGGCAAGCACTATGTGTTGGAAAGATCTTGATATATATATATATATATATATATATATATATATATATATATATATATATATATATATATATATATATATATATATATATATATATATATATATATATATATATATCCAATTGGATGTGGGTTTTCATAAAGCATTATTGTTAACGCTATCCTTGAGGTAAAAGGTTGGGAGGCAAAACTATAAGCCCCTAACTTTCTCTGTGTCCGATTAAAACTCATAACCATAAGTATTGCATGAGTGTTCGCAATTGTGAAAGACTAAATGATAGTTGAGTATGTGTACTTGCTGAAAAGCTCTTATATTGACTCTTTCCGATGTTATGATGATGAGGAGGAGTTGTGATTATGACTAGTGACCAACTTGCTATATGATGTCTCATTGACGAAAATGATGATCATGAGGAGTTGTTATATGACAATTATGTACTATGATGATAAGTTGTAAATGATATTATGATGATGATTTATTGTATCATTGGGTGAAAGAACCACGGATCCATCCACTTGAAACTAATCCACATTTCTTTCACCCAGTGATGTAATAACTCATTATGATGTAAAAACAATCTCTAAATTGCTACTGTATGAAAACTTGTATAATGGTGTATGAATACGACATAAAATGAAAAAGAAATAGAATACACAATAATAGTAGTAGCGCGGGCACAGAGGCGCGCTGCTAGTATTTACCAGTAGTGCTTCCTATGAAACACGCTAGTACTAAGTGCGTATAACAGTAGCGTGTCTAGACCAACGCTACTGCTAAACTTTAGCTATTGCGCCGTATCAGTAGCGCGGCACCCCACGCTACTGATAGGCCAAAAACCACCGCTGCTGCTAGGCTTTTCCCTAGTAGTGCGTTTTGGGATTCCATGAACCTTATTTGAATTCATGATTTTTTTGGGAATGCCAAGAACAATGTTTGAATTTAAGAACATTTAATTGACTTTCAACGACATTATACAAATGGAGGAACATTTTTTTAAAATTCATAAGCAAAATATTTGAATTTAGAAAAAAAAAATTAAGTTTCAAGGATAATATTTTAACCGATGAACGATTTTTGAAATCTAGTGAATGTTTTGTGTTGACTTCCAAGAACATCATTTAAATTAAAGAACAACTTTTGGATTTACTAGAACATTACTTGAATCAAGGGACATGTTTTGGAATTTTAAGAACTTTATTTGGATTTGGCAATCATTTTTTGAAATTCAAAGAACAATATTATAAATGTGAAGGAAATATGCCCTAGAGGCAATAATAAAGTTATTATTTATTTCCTTATATCATGATAAATGTTTATTATTCATGCTAGAATTGTATTAACCGGAAACATAATACATGTGTGAATATATAGACAAACAGTATGTCACTAGTATGCCTCTACTTGACTAGCTTGTTAATCAAAGATGGTTATGTTTCCTAAGCATGAACAAGGAGTTGTTATTTGATTAACAAGGTCACATCATTAGTTGAATGATCTGATTGACATGACCCATTCCGTTAGCTTAACACTTGATCGTTTAGTATGTTAATGCTTTCTTCATGACCCATACATGTTCCTATAACTATGAGATTATGCAACTCCGTTTACGGAGGAACACTTTGGTACTACCAAACGTCACAACGTAATCGGGTGATTATAAAGGAGTACTACAGGTGTCTCCAAAGGTACTTGTTGGGTTGGCGTATTTGAGATTAGGTTTTGTCACTCCGATTGTCGGAGAGGTATCTCCAGGCCTTCTCGGTAATGCACATCACCTAAGCCTTGCAAGCATTACAACTAATGAGTTAGTTGTGAGATGATGTATTACGAACGAGTAAAGAGACTTACCGTAACGAGATTGAACTAGGTATTGGATACCGACGATCGAATCTCGGGTAAGTAACATACCGATGACAAAGGGAACAACGATGTCGTTATGCGGTTTGACCGATAAAGCTCTTCGTAGAATATGTAGGAACCAATATGGGCATCCAGGTTCCGCTATTGGTTATTGACCGAGAATGGTTCTAGGTCATGTCTACATAGTTCTCGAACCCGTAGGGTCCGCACGCTTAACGCTTCGATGACAGTTCATAATGAGTTTATAAGTATTGATGCACGAAGGTTGTTGAGTCCCGGATGTGATCACGGACATGACGAGGAGTCTCAAATGGTCGAGACATAAAGATTGATATATTGGAAGCCTATGTTTGGACTTGGAAGTGTTCGGGTGAAATCGGATTTTACGGAGTACCGGAGGTTACCGAACCCCGGAAGTCTATGGGCCTTAATGGGCCATGGGAGAAGAGGAAGGGCAGGCCAAGGTGGGCTGCGCCCCCCTCCCCTCTAGTCCGAATAGGACAAGGAAGGGGCGGCGCCTTCCTCTTCCCCTCCTCCAATCCTAGTCCAACTAGGAGAGGGGGAGTCCTACTCCGGTGGGAGTAGGACTCCTCCTTGCGCGCCTCCTCTAGGGCCGCCACCTCCCCTTGTCTCCTTTATATACGGGGCAGGGGCACCCCAATACACACAAGTTGATCTCGGATCTTTCCTTAGCCGTGTCGGTGCCCCTTCCACCATATTCCACTTCGGTCATATCGTCATGAGCTTAGGCGAAGCCCTGCGCCGGAGAAGTCATGTCGTCGCGAGCTTAGGCGAAGCCCTGCGTCGGTGGAGCATCAACATCGTCCCACGCCGTCGTCTTGACGGAACTCATCCCGACACTTTGCTGGATCGAAGTCCGGGATCGCCATCGAGCTGAACGTGTGCAGAACTCGGAGGTGCCGTACGTTCGGTGCTTGGATCGGTCGGATCGTGGAAGACGTACGACTACATCAACCGCGTTGTTATAACGCTTCCGCTTTCGGTCTACGAGGGTACGTGGACGGACACTCTCCCCTCTCGTTGCTGTGCCATCACCATGGTCTTGCGTGATCGTAGGAAAATTTTGAAATTACTACGTTCCCCAACAGTGGCATCCGAGCCAGGTTTTATGCGTTGATGTCATGTGCACGAGTAGAACACAAGTGAGTTGTGGACGATACAAGTCATACTGCCTACCAGCATGTCATACTTTGGTTCAGCGGTATTGTGAGATGAAGCGGCCCGGACCGACATTACGCGTACGCTTACGCGAGACTGGTTTCACCGCTCCGAGCACTCGTTGCTTAAAGGTGACCGGCGGGTGTCTGTCTCTCTCACTTTAGTTGAATCGAGTGTGGCTACGCCCGGTCCTTGAGAAGGTTAAAACGGAGTCTATTTGACGAAGTATCGTTGTGGTTTTGATGCGTAGGTAAGAACGGTTCTTGCTCAGCCCGTAGCAGCCACGTAAAACTTGCAACAACAAAGTAGAAGACGTCTAACTTGTTTTTGCAGGGCATGTTGTGATGTGATATGGTCAAGACGTGATGCTATACTTTATTGTATGAGATGATCATGTTTTGTAACCGAGTTATCGGCAACTGGCAGGAGCCATATGGTTGTCGCTTTATTGTATGAAATGCAAACGCCATGTAATTGCTTTACTTTATCACTAAGGAGTAGCGATAGTCGAGAAGCAATAGTTGGCGAGACGACAACGATGCTACGATGGAGATCAAGGTGTCGCGCCGGTGACGATGGTGATCATGACGGTGCTTCGGCGATGGAGATCACAAGCACAAGATGATGATGACCATATCATATCACTTATATTGATTGCATGTGATGTTTATCCTTTATGCATCTTATCTTGCTTTGTTTGACGGTAGCATTATAAGATGATCTCTCACTAAAAATTATCAAGAAGTGTTCTCCCTGAGTATGCACCGCTGCCAAAGTTCAGAGTACCCGGACACCACGTGATGATCGGGTGTGATAAGTTCTACGTCCATCTACAACGGTGCAAAACAGTTGCACACGCGAATACTCAGGTTAAACTTGACGAGCCTAGCATATAACAGATATGGCCTCGAACACGGAGACCGAAAGGTCGAACGTGAATCATATAGTAGATATGATCAACATAGTGATGTTCACCATTGAAACTACTCCGTCTCACGTGATGATCGGACATGGTTTAGTTGATTTGGATCACGTGATCACTTAGATGACTAGAGAGATGTCTGTCTAAGTGGGAGTTTTTTAATATGATTAATTGAACTTAAATTTATCATGAACTTAGTACCTGATAGTATTTTGCTTGTCTATGTTTAATGTAGATAGATGGCTCGTGCTGTTGTTCCGTTGAATTTTAATGCGTTCCTTGAGAAAGCAAAGTTGAAAGATGATGGTAGCAATTACACGGACTGGGTCCGAATTTGAGGATTGTCCTCATTGCTGCACGAAAAATTACGCCCTGGAAGCACCGCTGGGTGACAGAACTGCTGCAGATGCTAACCAGGAAGTTATGAACGTCTGGCAAAGCAGAGCTGATGACTACTCTATAGTTCAGTGTGCCATGCTTTACGGCTTAGAACCGGGTCTTCAACGACGTTTTGAACGTCATGGAGCATATGAGATGTTCCAAGAGTTGAAGTTAATATTTCAAGCAAATTCCGGATTGAGAGATATGAAGTCTCCAATAAGTTCTATAGCTGCAAGATGGAGGAGAATAGTTCATCGGTGAGCACATACTCAAAATGTCTGGGTATAACAATCACTTAATTCAGCTGGGAGTTAATCTTCCGGATGATAGTGTCATTGATGAAATTCTCCAATCACGCCACCAAGCTACAAGAGCTTCGTGATGAACTATAATATGCAAGGGATGACTAAGACAATTCTGAGCTCTTCGCGATGCTAAAAGCAGCGGAGGTAGAAATCAAGAAAGAGCATCAAGTGTTGATGGTCAACAAGACCACTAGTTTCAAGAAAAGGGCAAAGGAAAGAAGAAGGAAACTTCAAAAGAACAGCAAGAAAGTTGCTGATCAAGAGAAGAAACCCAAGTCTGGACCTAAGCCTGAAATCGAGTGTTTTACTGCAAGCGACCGGACACCGGAAGCGGAACTGCCCCAAGTATTTGGCGGATAAAAGGATGGCAAGGTGAACAAAGGTATATGTGATATACATGTTATTGATGTGTACCTTACTAGAGCTCGTAGTAGCACTGGTATTTGATACTGGTTCTCATTGCTAATATTTGCAACTCAAAGCAGGGACTACGGAATAGACAAGCACCGCAAAGGACGAGGTGACGATGCGCGTGGGAAATGGTTCCAAAGTCAATGTGATCGCGGTCGGCACGCTACCTCTACATCTACCTTCGGGATTAGTTTTAGACCTAAATAATTGTTATTTGGTGCCAGCGTTGAGCATGAACATTATATCTGGATCTTGTTTAATGCGAGACGGTTATTCATTTAAATCAGAGAATAATGGTTGTTCTATTTATATGAGTAATATCTTTTATGGTCATGCACCCTTGAAGAATGGTCTATTCTTGTTGAATCTCGACGGTAGTGATACACATATTCATAATGTTGAAGCCAAAAGATGTAGAGTTGATAATGATAGTGCAACTTATTTGTGGCACTGCCGTTTAGGTCATATCGGTGTAAAACGCATGAAGAAGCTCCATACTGATGGGCTTCTGGAATCACTTGATTATGAATCACTTGGTACTTGCGAACCGTGCCTCATGGGCAAGATGACCAAAACGCCGTTCTCCGGAACTATGGAGCGAGCAACTGATTTGTTGGAAATCATACATACTGATGTTTGTGGTCCAATGAATGTTGAGGCACGCGGCGGTATCGTTATTTTCTCACCTTCACAGATGATTTAAGCAGATATGGGTATATCTACTTAATGAAACACAAATCTGAAACGTTTGAAAAGTTCAAAGAATTTCAGAGTGAAGTGGAAAATCATCGTAACAAGAAAATAAAGTTTCTACGATCTGATCGTGGAGGAGAATATTTGAGTTACGAGTTTGGTTTACATTTGAAACAATGTGGAATAGTTTCGCAACTCACGCCACCTGGAACACCACAGAGAAATGGTGTGTCCGAACGTCGTGTCGTACTCTACTAGATATGGTGCGATCTATGATGTCTATTTCGATTTACCGCTATCGCTTTGGGGTTATGCTTTAGAGACGGCCGCATTCACGTTAAATAGGACACCGTCAAAATCCGTCGAGACGACGCCTTATGAACTGTGGTTTGGCAAGAAACCAAAGTTGTCGTTTCTTAAAGTTTGGGGCTGCGATGCTTATGTAAAGAAACTTCAACCAGATAAGCTCGAACCCAAATCGGAAAATGTGTCTTCATAGGATACCCAAAGGAGACTGTTGGGTACACCTTCTATCACAGATCTGAAGGCAAGATTTTCGTTGCTAAATTCGGATCCTTTCTAGAGAAGGAGTTTCTCTCGAAAGAAGTGAGTGGGAGGAAAGTAGAACTTGATGAGATAATCAGATCTGCTCCCTTATTGGAAAGTAGTTCATCACAAGAAATGGTTCCTGTGACAACTACACCAATTAGTGAGGAAACTAATGATGATGATCATGAAGCTTCAGATCAAGTTGCTCTCGAACCTCGTGGGTCAACCAGAGTAAAATACGCACCAGAGTGGTACGGTAATCTTATTCTGGAAGTCATGTTACTTGACCATGGCGAACCTACAAACTATGAAGAAGCGATGGTGAGCCCAGATTCCGCAAAATGGCTGGAAGCCATGAAATCTGAGATGGGATCCATGTATGAGAACAAAGTATGGACTTTGGTTGACTTGCCGATGATCGGCAAGCCATTGAAAATAAATGGATCTTTAAGAAGAAGACCGACGCCGATGGTAATGTAACTGTCTACAAAGCTCGACTTGTTGCAAAAGGTTTTCGACAAGTTCAAGGAGTTGACTACGATGAGACTTTCTCACCCGTAGCGATGCTTAAGTCTGTCCGAATCATGTTAGCAATTGCCGCATTTTATGATTATGAAATTTGGCAAATGGATGTAAAACTGCATTCTTGAATGGATTTCTAGAAGAAGAGTTGTATATGATGCAACCAGAAGGTTTTGTCGATCCAAAAGGTGCTAACAAAGTGTGCAAGCTCCAATGATCAATTTATGGTCCAGTGCAAGCCTCTCGGAGTTGGAATAAACGCTTTGATAATGTGATCAAAGCATATGGGTTTGTACAGACTTTTGGAGAAGCCTGTATTTACAAGAAAGTGAGTGGGAGCTCTGTAGCATTTCTAATATTATATGTGGACGACATATTATTGATTGGAAATGATATAGAATTTCTGGATAGCATAAAAGGATACTTGAATAAAAGTTTTTCAATGAAAGACCTCGGTGAAGCTGCTTACATATTGGGCATCAAGATCTATAGAGATAGATCAAGACGCTTGATTGGACTTTCACAAAGCACATACCTTGATAAAGTTTTGAAAAAGTTCAAAATGGATCAGGCAAAGAAAGGTTTTTACCTGTGTTACAAGGTGTAAGATTGAGTCGACTCAATGCCCGACCACAGCGAGAAGATAGAGAGAAATGAAAGATGTTCCTATGCTTCAACCATAGGCTCTATCATGTATGCAATGCTGTGTACCAGACCTGACGTATGCTTAGCTGTAAGCTTGGCAGGAAGGTACCAAAGTAATCCAGAGTGGATCATCGACACAGCGGTCAAGAACATCCTGAAATACCGAAAAGGACTAAGGATATGTTTCTCGATATGGAGGTGACAAAGAGCTAGTCGTAAATGGTTACGTCGATGCAAGCTTTGACACTGATCCGGACGATTCTAAATCGCAAACCGGATCGTGTTTTATTAAGCGGTGGAGCTGTCGGTTGGTGCAGTTCTAAACAAAGCGTCGTGGCGGGATCTACATGTGAAGCGGAGTACATAGCTGCTTCGAAGCAGCAAATGAAGGAG
Organism: Aegilops longissima; assembly: GCA_021605205.1. Taxonomy (NCBI): domain Eukaryota; kingdom Viridiplantae; phylum Streptophyta; class Magnoliopsida; order Poales; family Poaceae; genus Aegilops; species Aegilops longissima. The sequence continues at coordinate 18,916,201 of CM038680.1, forward strand.
TCTGGATGAAAGAGTTCATTTCCGATCTAGGTGTCATACCTAGTGCATCGGGACCGATGAAGATCTTCTGTGACAATCTTGGTGCAATTGCCTTGGCAAAGGAATCCAGATTTCACAAGAGGACCAAGCACATCAAGAGACGCTTCAATTCCATTCGGGACCAAGTCCAAGTGGGAGACATAGAGATTTGCAAAATACATACGGATCTGAATGTTGCGCACCGTTGACTAAGCCTCTTCCACGAGCAAAACATGATCAGCACCAAGACTCCATGGGTGTAAGGATCATTACTTTGTAATCTAGATTATTGACTCTAGTGCAAGTGGGAGACTGAAGGAAATATGCCCTAGAGGCAATAATAAAGTTATTATTTATTTCCTTATATCATGATAAATGTTTATTATTCATGCTAGAATTGTATTAACCGGAAACATAATACATGTGTGAATATATAGACAAACAGTATGTCACTAGTATGCCTCTACTTGACTAGCTTGTTAATCAAAGATGGTTATGTTTCCTAACCATGAACAAGGAGTTGTTATTTGATTAACAAGGTCACATCATTAGTTGAATGATCTGATTGACATGACCCATTCCGTTAGCTTAACACTTGATCGTTTAGTATGTTAATGCTTTCTTCATGACCCATACATGTTCCTATAACTATGAGATTATGCAACTCCGTTTACGGAGGAACACTTTGGTACTACCAAACGTCACAACGAATCGGGTGATTATAAAGGAGTACTACAGGTGTCTCCAAAGGTACTTGTTGGGTTGGCGTATTTCGAGATTAGGTTTTGTCACTCCGATTGTCGGAGAGGTATCTCCAGGCCTTCTCGGTAATGCACATCACCTAAGCCTTGCAAGCATTACAACTAATGAGTTAGTTGTGAGATGATGTATTACGGAACGAGTAAACAGACTTACCGGTAACGAGATTGAACTAGGTATTGGATACCGACGATCGAATCTCGGGTAAGTAACATACCGATGACAAAGGAACAACGATGTCGTTATGCGGTTTGACCGATAAAGATCCTCGTAGAATATGTAGGAACCAATATGGGCATCCAGGTTCCGCTATTGGTTATTGACCGAGAATGGTTCTAGGTCATGTCTACATAGTTCTCGAACCCGTAGGGTCCGCACGCTTAACGCTTCGATGACAGTTCATAATGAGTTTATAAGTATTGATGCACCAAGGTTGTTCGAGTCCCGGATGTGATTACGGACATGACGAGGAGTCTCAAATGGTCGAGACATAAAGATTGATATATTGGAAGCCTATGTTTGGACTTGAAGTGTTCCGGTGAAATCGGATTTTCTGAGAGTACCGGAGGTTACCGGAACCCCGGAAGTCTATGGGCCTTAATGGGCCATGGGAGAAGAGGAAGGGCAGGCCAAGGTGGGCTGCGCCCCCTCCCCTCTAGTCCGAATAGGACAAGGAAGGGGGCGGCCCTTCCTCTTCCCTCCTCCAATCCTAGTCCAACTAGGAGAGGGGGAGTCCTACTCCCGTGGGAGTAGGACTCCTCCTTAGTCGCCTCCTCTAGGGCCGCCACCTCCCCTTGTCTCCTTTATATACTGGGCAGGGGCACCCCAATACACACAAGTTGATCTACGGATCTTTCCTTAGCCGTGTGCGGTGCCCCTTCCACCATATTCCACTTGGTCATATCGTCATGAGCTTAGGCGAAGCCCTGCGCCGGAGAAGTCATATCGTCATGAGCTTAGGCGAAGCCCTGCGTCGGTGGAGCATCAACATCGTCCTGCACGCCGTCGTCTTGACGGAACTCATCCCGACACTTTGCTGGATCGAAGTCCGGGATCGTCATCGAGCTGAGCGTGTGCGTAACTCGGAGGTGCCGTCGTTCGGTGCTTGGATCGGTCGGATCGTGGAAGGCGTCGACTACATCAACAGCGTTGTTATAACGCTTCGCTTTCGGTCTCACGAGGCGTGTGGCGGACACTCTCCCTCTCGTTGCTGTGCCATCACCATGGTCTTGCGTGATCGTAGGAAAATTTTGAAATTACTACGTTCCCCAACAAAATGAAGTACATATTTTTTCACATGAGGAATAAGTTCTTAAATTCCATGAACTTTATATCTAGTGATGAACATTGTTTGGAAATCTAAGAACATTATGTGAATTGACAAAATTTTATTTTCTTCCATGAATATTATTTAAATTAAAGAACTTTCGGTGGATCTCGAATAACTTTCTGACTTGACGAATAATTTTTAAAATCTGAAGAAGAATATTTGAATTCAGATACATTTTTTCTTCAAAGACCATTATTTCAATTGTTATTTTTGGATATACAAAAAATTATTTGAGTTGAAGACATTATTTGAACTGAGGAACATTCTTTTGAGTGCCAAGCTATGAATTCCGGTCACATGGTTAGCGATACGTCCATGTTGCATCATGCTTTTATATCGGTATTTATTGCATTATGGGTTGTTATTACACATTATGTCACAATACTTATGCCTTTTCTCTCTTATTTTACAAGGTTTACATGAAGAGGGAGAATGCCGGCAGTTGGAATTCTGGGCTGGAAAAAGAGCAAATATTAGAGACCTATTCTGCACAACTCCAAAAGTCCTGAAACTCCACGAAAGTCAGTTTTGAAATATATTAAAAATACTGGGTGAAGAAAGCACCAGAGGGGGCCACCCACTGTCCATGAGGGTGGAGGGCGCGCCCTACCCTCCTGGGCGCGCCCCCTGCCTCGTGGGCCACCTAGAAGCCCCCCGATGCCCATCTTCTGATATAAGGTGTCTTTTGCCCTGAAAAAAAATAAGAAGGAAGCTTTCGGGATGAAGCGCCGCCGTCTCGAGGTGGAACCTTGGCGTAACCAATCTAGGACTCCGGCGGAACTGTTCTGCCGGGGAAACATCCCTCTGGAGATGGAAATCGTCATCATCATCATCACTATTGATCCTCTCATCGGGAGGGGGTCAATCTCCATCAACATCTTCACCAACACCATCTCCTCTCAAACCCTAGTTCATCTCTTTTATCCGATCTTTGTCTCAAAACCTCAGATTGGTACCTATGGGTTGCTAGTAGTGTTGATTACTCCTTGTAGTTGATGCTAGTTGGTTTATTCGGTGGAAGATTATATGTTCAGATCCTTTATGAATATTAATACCCCTCTTGATTATGAACATGAATATGATTTATGAGTAGTTAAGTTTGTTCCTGAGGACATGGGAGAAGTCTTGTTATAAGTAGCCATGTGAATTTGGTATTCGTTCGATATTGTGATGATATGTATGTTTTCTTTCCTCTAGTGGTGTTATGTGAACGTCGACTACATGACACTTCATCATCGTTTGGGCTTAGGGGAAGGCATTGGGAAGTAATAAGTAGATGATGGGTTGCTGGAGTGACAGAAGCTTAAACCCTAGTTTATGCGTTGCTTCGTAAGGGGCTGATTTGGATCCATATGTTTCATGCTATGGTTAGGTTTAACTTAATTCTTCTTTCGTAGTTGCGGATGCTTGCGAGGGGGGTTAATCATAAGTGAGATGCTTGTCCAAGGAAGGGCATTACCCAAGCACCGGTCCACCCGCATATCAAATTATCAAAGTAGCGAACGCGAATCATATGAGCATGATGAAAACTAGCTTGACGATAATTCTCATGTGTCCTCGGGAGCGCTTTCCTTTATATAAGAGTTTGTTCAGGATTGTTCTTTGCTACAAAAAGGATTTGGCCACCTTGCTGCACCTTGTTTACTTTTGTTACTTGTTACCCGTTATGAATTACCTTATCACAAAACTATCTGTTACCGATAATTTCAGTGCTTGTAGAGAATACCTTAATGAAAACTGCTTGTCATTTCCTTCTGCTCCTCGTTGGGTTCGACACTCTTACGTATCGAAAGGACTAAGATAGATACCCTATACTTGTGGGTCATCAGTTAGCACTTGATTTGCTCCACAAATAAAACTATTGCACATGATCGTAAACAAAATATTTTTTATGAGCAACTAACTAGTACTAGGTTGTAAGGTACCCATTTTTGTGATAGAAATGAGAATGATCTTACCCAACTTACCCAAAATTATTCTACAGGTTTACACCACTAATTATTTCTTTTAATTGCAAGCAAAACTCCCCTGCCAAGAAAGATTTCCAACTATAAGAAATAGTTCCATTGAAAGATGTTTCCTCTAGTTTTATTCATGTCAATGAGAAATCTGTTTCTATGCTATTTCCTGGAGTTTCTTAATGGATTTTTGTGTTCCAGTGATAGTTTCCTGTTTACTATCATGAACTACAGAGATAGTTTCACTTGTAAAGAAACCGTTTCATATTGGTTTCTTTGCATTGCACCGTACAAAGTCTAAGATTTCCAATGAAACAAAGAAACAAAAACAATTTATACCATCAGGTTTTCCTGTACGAAACAATTTACTTTTCTTGTAAGAATTAGTCTACCATACGAAGCGAACAGAAACACTCTCTTCGCTCGCCCGCCAAGCGGAAGAAACAGGGAACGACCCAGAAAGCCTGCCAAGTGGAGCCTCTGTGCGAAACAGCAGCTACACTTGACACAAAAAGCATCATAGACGAGCTCCCGGTGCTTTTATATATACCTTACACCAGTTTTGTGGTCGTGTCGCTCACATAGTTCCTTTTATTTCTTATTTTACTTTTTGTTTTCTTATATGTGTATATTTTGAAATGCAAAAACAATGCATTTTGAAAAAAGCATTCCCTATGTATTATGAAAATATTTGTCACATAATAAAATTGTTCGTCCGATATTAAAACTGTTAATCATGTTTCAAAAAGGATTCCTCATGTATTAAAAAATGTTGGTCACGTCATAAAAATTCTATTGTGTAATAGGAAAAGTTGATCATGTATTAAAAAATGTTTATCTTATATTAGAAAATGGTTCATCATCTACTAAAGATGTTCCAAGTGTATTCTAAAATGTCCATCGTTTACTATGAAAAGTAGACCAATGTATTTTTCTAATATTAGCAAAATGTTCAGCATATAATAAAATGTTCAGTTTATTTAAATTGTCCATAATGTATTATAACAAGTTGATCGTATTATTAAAATGTTCATATTATATTGGAAAAGTGGTCATCCTGTATTGAAAAATCTTCACTAAGTATTTGGAAAATATCCAGCTTGTATTAAGAAAAACTGATCATGTACTAAAAAGTGTTCATCATCTATTAAAATATTCATTATGTATTTTAAAATTGTTTATCATGTATTAAGGCATAGTGATCATGTATTAAAAATGTTTATCTTATATTATAAAAATGCTCACCATGTATTAAGAATAGTTCACCCTTTATTTTAAAAGTGTCCATCATGTAAGAAAAGCAGATTATGTATTAAGAAATATTTATCTGGAAAATGTTCAACATGTTTTACAAATGTTTAACATGTAATTTACAAATGTCTATTTTGTATTAAAAAGTGCCTGTGTATTAAAATATTTATCATATACCCATCTGTCTGAAAATGTATGGCATTTTTGATATTATCTCAAAATCTATAGTGCCAAAAATGTCTCACATTTTGAGACAGAGAGAGTATTAGAAAAATGTCATACTATATTTGAAAAATATCAATCTATTTTGAGAAAGGAATACCATGTATAAAAAAGTAATGGTATATTAAAAAATTCATGTATTATTCTAAAGGAAAATAAAAAGCGAAATTAAAAAAGAAATGAAAAAAAAAAGAAACCCAGAACACGCGAAAGTAAAAAAGGAAAGAATAATTATAAGGAGTAGGAAAAAGGAAAATAAAACGGTAAAGAAAAGAATACAAAAACAAAAGGCAAACCAGGAAAACAATAAAATCCGTCGTAGATCTGTCCATTTGGCCAGCTCGGACCTCGGAGAGCGCTATACACTGAAGCAAAAAAGAACCCTGCTTGGATGGTCAAGCCGGCAATCTCACACTGGAAATGTAAAACGTTCCGTGGAAAGTAAACGAAAAACCGCTCATGGTCACTACTGCGCCTAGCCCTAGAGGAAGCGAGGTCTAGGCTAGAGTTGCATATATTAATTTGCGGCAAACGAGATATAACACTTCTTGTACAAAGCCTACTCATGGCTTTAGTTTCTAAGCCCACTCATGGCTTAGCCTATAAATTTCAGGCCGGCCTCGGCCTGGAACACAGCTCAACACATTGGCCCACATATATTCCTTTTCCCCTTGGAACATATGAAATGCTACCATTCTCGCTTTAAGCGAAGCAAAAAATGGGGCAAATCTCCAAAAAGCTTCTGGGCTAGCCGCTAGATAATGGTCCATCAACACTCTCATAAACACTAGGAAGATGTCTTTTAATTCTGTACATGTTTATAAAAATATTGTTGCAAAAAATAGTAATAAAAAGTACTGCATGTATTAAAAAAACAAAGTGTTTTTCTGTTTTTTATAGATGTTCGTGGCATAAAGAACAATTCATGTGTCTGAAAATATTCATTTATGTATTTTAGAGAAATGTCCATATGTACGAAACAAATATGCATTACTTCAGTAACAAATGTTCACATACTTATATAAATTTCATGCATTTGCTAAAAAAACACAAACTAAAGCAAACAAAAAATGGAAGGAAGAATAATAGAAAAAAATGTATGAAAGAAAAGAGTGACCCAAACCTTGGGGATGTCCCCGTAAAGCTCTTAAAGGAAATCACATCTATCCTTCGCTTAAGGTGAAGAATACATCCCCTCCCCAACGGGCACCCAAAAAAATGTTGCATAAGACACCATAAAAGATGAAAAAAGAAACCACCTTTTATGAATACATAGCACAAATGTTTTTGGTTGTGACACCAACAAATAAATGTTCTAGGTGTTTTTCTTGACATTGTCATAAAAATAAAGAAAGATTTGTCCAGTTGAATTTTAATGTTGGAGTTACATATTCTACTAGCGGGCACATTTTATAACCTAGGGTATTTGCAGACTCTAGTAGATAGGAAGTAGTTCGTAAGAAATGATTCTATATGTTCAATAAAAAAAACTTAAAATTAAAGGCCGTGAAGGAAAATTTTCTAAGGAATCCCCTGAAATTATCCTATTGCACTATAAATCAATAAAAGCAGCTAGTTTTTTTTATAGAAACATGCAACAAATAAAACTAAAAACTAAGGGCCTTTTTTCATTTGAAATGCATGTAATAAAAGCATGGGTAGAGATTTGACGAAGACAACCCTAATAGATTTTTTGTTTTTTCGAGAACGGAAAATCTTGCAGCAGAAGTTGTTTGGACGCGCCGCAGGAAAAAGATAAATTTTCTTGATGGCTGTGTTTTTTGTTTTTTTATGTATGCATGTCATAAATTTAGCAAAGACATGGGGGTATGCCCTCGGTCTCAAATTATGCAAATTATTATAATGCCATGGTATACTAATTATGTAATACTTCCTCCATCTATTTATACAAGGCCATTTAGTAGTAATTCAGAGGGAGGTGCGTGCAACCAAGAGGCGGCGACTCTTCTCCTCTCCACCAGCCGACGCAACCGCGAGTTCACCTGCTCCCTGTGGGCCGCTAATGCAATGGGTGGGTGGGGGGATCCCAGATCCATGCATCTAGTTTGTGTTTTGTAGGTCTTGAGTTATGTTGTCAGAAGCTGGGGCATTGGTGGTGTTTGGAATAATGCCTCCTCCACTTTTGCCAAGTCGATGGACTTTCCTGGAGGCACGCCAACAAGTCAGAGGACGGTGTTGATCACCAGGAATTAAGTTTGACTTGTTTAACATTTGTTCATGGAGGCGGCGGCCTGCGGACGGGACGATGTTGGAACGTGTTTTTCCTCCAGTTCCATCTCTTCATCCTAGGAAGCTTAGCCAGGTACGTACGACTTCATCAGAGAACTTGTGAGGTTTGTGTCCCTCTCCGCTGTCCGTCTGGAGTTGGGACTCTAATCCGGCGCTCCTCGGTGTTAGTTTCTCCAGGATGGCAATCTTGCCAGATCATGGTTGTCGGCATATTTTGGTCTACATCAAAGACTTCTTTATCGCTGTTTCTACAAACTTCTGGGTTCCAACAAGATTGCTCTGGTAAGAGGGAGGCCAGAGGCGGCAACAAGCCCTGCTCACGTCGCGTCCTCCGTGAATTTCCAGGAAGACCCCAACTCCACCACTATTTAAATTAGGTATTAATTATACTCTAGATCCCGCGTAGGACCGCTTTGATATATTTGTAATGAAATCCGTAATGTTTATATGAAATCCGGTATGTTTATATAAAATCAGGCCGTGTTTATTTGAAATCCGGACTTGTTTGAACGAATTTCGTTCGGTTGGTTTGAGTTGTTGTGAAAATGTATGCGGCTAGCGCTGGATGGCTGCCTCCCGCATCCGTGTCCGCGGACTGATCCTTTCCTGCGCGCGGACGAACGTGGGAGGTTTTTTGTGGGTTGCTGTTGGAGATGCCGGCCCTAAGAGCGTTTAGAATGGGCACGTGATTTACGGAGGAAGTACTGTTGAATGGGCACGTTGTCTTATTTCTTTATGGAGTGGGCACCTTTTATTCTGAAAAAGAAAAAGATGAGCAAAATAGTGGAGGGGTATAGTGTGCGTCATGACTCATGACCTTGGGACTGCGAGTTGCCGGCACGGCACGTGTCACACTGCCGCTGGCTGGTGAGTAGTAGTATTTCCAAAGGAGGATAAGACCATGCATCTGCAGTTATGCACGCATGCTAGCTGGGGCACAAACAAGCAAACGAACACATCGCTGTAGTGTACGCCCGGCAGCTCCATCGAGCAGCTAGCACGTGCACCAGCGAGCATCTCGTATATGCCATGTTGAAAGTATGAGCAAATTACTACGAGATTTAATTCGAATAAACAGAAGATAAATTATGACTGCAATTGCAGAGAATAAATTAATCATGCGAACTAGCATAGTAGATGAACAGATCATATCTAGGGCACATACTAGAAACATGAATTCTACCACGATCTCGAACGGGAAAGATAGAATCACATACGGTGCAGCAGGAGCAGCACTGCAGGCGTTGACGTTGTCGCCCATGTCGTCGGGGATGAGGTTGCCGAGGTCGGGGAAGAAATCGTCGTTGGCGAAGTCGTCGCTGCCAGCAGTCACGCGAGTGCGCTCCCCAAAAACCTGATCGCCCCTCTCCCATACAGGATCACGAGAGACGGGGTTTCGGAGGCCTGCTGTCCCTTCTTCCGGTGCACGCCGAATGGAGGGATGGAGAAGACTTGCTCGGCGGCGCAATGATCTGGAACGGTGGTGCAAAGCCATACGAAGCGGCGGCGGCTAGGGTAGACGTCTGCCTGCCTATATAGTGCGTGCCGGGTAGGTCGCGGGAGTAAACCCCATGTCCGAGTCGTCGCGATCCAAAAGAATCGGAAACGGTTCAGTAATTAACGCGTTCGTTAATTATTTTCCGAGCAGCAAAAATATAGACAACATGCATAGCTCTGTCCTCGGCTCGGCTCAATCCCGCAACGCAACGCGACGCGTCGTGACGAGGCGTGGTGTGGCGTGGCGAGGCAAGCGAGGAGGAGGAGCGCGCGTGTAGATCTCTTCTCATGCTCATACAAGTGGTAGAAGAGCTCACCTTACAAAGAGGTGCAAGTCTCTCTCAACTTCCATGGTGGGACTAAACTCTAGTCTCACTCACTCCACTCACATGTGTGCATGAATGGGCTGAGAGAATTTCAGAATTTTAGTTGGGCTTTGGGCCAAAGGCCTACTAGCAAAATTCCAACAATCCCCCACACAGTCTCATTGGCACATCTCATCATTTAGTTCCAAAATATTGTTTATATACCAGTGCTTAGTGGAGACTGTGAAGTTGAACTTTCACCTAGAGTTTTATGCTACACTAAATCACAACTTGAATAGTGGACTATGCCTTGAACTACAAGTTTTCTGCGAAACTAGTTTCACACAAGTTCTTGACCGATACTGGGCTGCCGCAAGGCTTCCCCGCAGGTGGAGCGTCTACGTCATACTCTAGGGCCTTTCATGAATTTATTAGAGAACAGTCAATTCTCACAGACTGCGACGTTAACAGTCAAATTCATATAGGTGTGTTCGTCAGGAGATGCTCTGCAGGACAACATCTCTGCTTACTCAAATAAGCCACTTAGAACACATTAAAATAAATATCAACCTGCCATGCAGATCAGGAGAGTATTGCATCTTCACGGAGTGGGATAATTATAATAGGGATACTCTCCTCTCAGCTGACCAACAGCTTGTCTCCCACTTCTACTTGACGGGATCTTCGATCACATAGAGTGAGTTACCACTATGGACAACTCATGAGGTGGGTCTCAGACCCATCTCCATCGATGCATTATCTATCACATTACGTGATAGACCCTTTGTGAAGGGATCTGCTAAATTTTTCGACGTTTGGATATAATCTAACATAATAACTCCGGAGTTCCTCAGTTTTATGACAGATTTTAGTCTCCTCTTCACATGCCTTGCGGACTTCATATTGTCCTTAGAACTGTTTATCTTGACGATCATAGTTTGATTATCACAGTTCATCAAGATAGGGGGTATTGGTTTTTCAACCATAGGTAAGTCCATCAAGAGCTCATGAAGCCACTCTCCTTCAACAGTGGCAGTGTCTAATGCTGTAAGTTCTGCTTCCATAGTTGACGTCGTTAAGATGGTCTGCTTGCGAGACTTCTACGAAACAGCGCCACCACCGAGTGTAAAAACATAACCACTTGTGGCCTTAATCTCACTAGCATCAGATATCCAGTTTGAGTCACTATAACCCTCTAGTAACATTGGATACCAGGTGTAGTGAATCCCATAGCTCGCAGTGCCTTTCAAGTAGTGCATAAATCTCTCAAGTGCATGCCAATGATCATCTCCCGGTTTTGACACAAACCGACTCAGCTTGCTCACAGCAAAAGAGATGTCAGGCCTCGTGGCACTCGCCAAATACATAAGGGAGCCAATAATTTGAGAATACCTCAGTTGATCTCTAGCGATCTGTCGATTCTTTCGAAGCAACACACTAGCATCATATGGAGTTGGAGAAGGCGTGCAGTCGCTATACCCAAAACAACTCAAGATCTTTTCCACATAGTGAGACTGAAGCAGTGTGATCCCACCATTCTCATCTCTCAACAGCATCATGTTTAAGATAACATCAGCTACTCCTAGGTCCTTCATCTCAAAGCAACGAGATAAGAAATCCTTAACCTCCTTGATTAAATCAAGTTTGGTTCCAAAGATCAGTATGTCATCGACATACAAACAAAGAATAACTCATTCGCCTCCACCATAGCGATAGTACAAACACTTTTCTCCATCGTTTACTACAAAGCCGGCAGTAGTGAATGTTCTTTCGAACTTCTCATGACACTCCTTAGGAGCTTGTTTAAGGCCATATAAAGACTTTAATAACTTGCACACCTGTCCTTCCTGACCAGGTACTACAAAACCATCTGGCTGATCCATGTAAATTTGCTCCTTCAACTCTCCATTGACGAAAGCCGTCTTAACATCCATTTGATGAATGAGAAGACCATGTGAGGCAGCCTGTGATAGTAGCACCCGAATTGTGGTCAGTCTAGCCACAGGTGAGTAAGTATCAAAGAAGTCTTCACCTTCTTTCTGGGTATAACCCTTAGCCACAAGCCGTGCCTTGTACTTTTCAATTGTACCATCGGGTCTAAGCTTCTTCTTGAACACCCACTTACATCCTATAGGTTTGCACCCATAAGGACGGTTAGTGATCTCCCAGGTTCCGTTAGCTATGATGGAATCCATCTCGCTACAAATAGCTTCCTTTCAGTAGTCAGCATCAGGAGATGCATAGCCTTCTAAAATAGTCCTGGGTGTGTCATCCACAAGGTACACAATGAAATCATCACCAAAAGACTTTGCAGTCCTCTGTCTCTTACTCCTCATAGGAGTTCCATTGTCACCCTCAACAGGGTTCTCAACGTGTTTCATCGCAATGGTGGGTTCAGGAATTACAGTGAATTCCTCACTAGATGGAGTAGGTATCTCCTAATTTGATGAACTCAACATATCCTTCATAGGAAATATGTCCTCAAAGAAAGTTGCATCATTCTACTCCATAATCGTACAAACATGCATGTCGGATACCTCAGATTTTATTATAAAAAAATCTATAGTCAATGCTATGAAAAGGATAGCCCAGAAGAACACAATCCACGGTTTTTGGTCCAAGCTTGCGCTTCTTGGGAATTGGTATATTGACTTTCGCCAAACAACCCCATGTACGTAGGTAAGAGAGTTTCAATCTTTTCCTTTCCCATTCCTCAAATGGAGTCATGGTAGGGGTGGAATTCGAGCCGAGTCGAGCCAGATCGACTCGACTCGCTAAAGCTCGTTTCATTAACGAGCTAGCTCGACTCGACTCGTTACTATAACAAGCTCAAATTCAAGATTGGCTCGACTCGTATAACTCGCGAGCTGACTCGTTTAACTTGTTAAGCTCGTTAAAGATATGAACCTTAGACCTTACAAACACGATAAAAAGATTAACCGAGAATTTAGCATGTGCATATGTGGTCATGTACGTGTGAGTCTCCTGGGTGGCTCGGTCTTGAGCGGATGGGCCTTGTGCTGGGACGCAAGGTGTTTAGTGGCTGTATTTTACTACCCCTAAAAAACATTGATTATTTTACCGAGCTTAACGAGTTACCCGAGTACTCGTGAGATCGGCTCGTTTAACTGTGTATGTAAACGATCTTAAACTAAAGCTCGGCTCGGCTCATTATTCTTCGAGTTCAAGTCGATTCGAGCCGAGTCACGAGCTACTCGTTTAGCTCAAGAGCTTTGAGCTTTTTTCCAGCCCTAAGTCATGGTCTTATGCTTTGTGGGAACTCGGCTTAGGACATGACATGCATTCATTAGCGCCTCCCCACACCATTTCTTGGAGAGACCCGATGTGTCTAACATGGTGTTAACCAAATCAGTTAGAGTTCGGTTCTTTCTTTTGGCTACCCCATTTGACTGAGATGAGTAGGGAGGCGTCCTCTCATGGATTATACCATGTTCCGCACAAAACAGATCAAACTCATTGGAAAAATACTCTCCACCACGATCGGACCTAAGACGTTTAATTTTTCGATCAAGTTGGTTCTCTGCCTCAACTTTATAGTTTTTGAAGAAAGTTAAAGCCTCATCTTTTGATTTCAGAAGATACACATAACAATATCTAGTGGAGTCATCAATCAACGCCATAAAGTATCTTTTTCCACCTTTTGTCAACACGCCATTCATCTCACAAAGATCAGAATGTATAAGCTCCAGTGGCAAGTCTCTTGCCTCTGTAGTCTTATGGGACTTGCGAGGTTGCTTAGCTTGCACACATACTTGGCACTTGGAGCCTTTGACAGTAGAGATTTTCGGAATTAAATTCATATTGGCTAGCCGCGTCATGCAACCAAAGTTAATGTGACAAAGTCATGAATGCCAAATATCAGACTCATTATTGTGGCAAACATTATTAATAACTTTAGTGAAAATATCTGACAAAGACACGCGGAACAAGCCTCCGCTATCATAGCCTTTTCCAACAAATTGTCCATACTTAGAAATTACAACTTTATTGGACTCAAAAACTAACTTAAAGACATCTCGACATAAACGGGAATCGCTAACAAGATTTTTATTGATGGACGACACATGATGAACGTTCTTCACACGCGCGGTCTTCCCCGAAGTAAACTTCAGATCAACCGTACCGACACCTCGAACAATGGCATGTGACCCGTTCCCCATCAGCACGGGAGAAGTCCCTGTGGCCTGGTAAGAAAAAACCATGGAGGCGTCAGCACAAACATGTACATTGGCACGGGTGTCAATTAACCAATCAAGGGATTGAAATACTGAAAGGATGGTAGGAAAAATACCATACCCTGATTCCTTCATATCAGTATCACCGATGACAACATTAGCGGACTTGCCGCTCTTCTCATGTTCACGCTCCTCAAAGCGGTTAGGACATTTCGGAGCCCAGTGATTAGGGTCACCACAGACATGGCAAAGTCCCTTTCCCTTCTTATGAGAATTCTTCTTGAAGTTGGTAGAATGTGACGGCTTGTTCTTTGCATCAAACTTGCCTTTGCCCTGAGTTTTGTTCTTGTTATTTTTGAACTTGTTGGGCTGGAAGTTCTTCTTTTGTACCATGTGGGCACTAGAAGCTCCCTCGGCAACTCGAGCACGTGTGTCTTTTGCTCTCGCCTTCTCTTCAACATCCAGAGTACCAATGAGATCCGCAACAGAAAATTCCTGTCTCTTGTGTTTCAGGGAAGTAGCAAAATTGTTCCACGAAGGTGGAAGCTTGGCAATGATGCCTCCGGCAACACAAACTTGAAATACTCAAGTTCTTTTGCGAGCGACTGTATCTCATGAGCCCGTTGTACAACAGAGCGCTCATCAGTCATCTTGTAGTCATAGAATTGCCCCATGACGTACAACTCGTTGTCGGCGTCCGAGGCACCAAACTTGGCCTCGAGCGCAGCCCACATGTCCTTGCCGTTGTCAAACGACCTATACGAATCCACAATGGAGTCATCAAGAACACTCAGAAGAGCGCCTTTAAAGAGAGTGTCGATCTTCTCAAAAGCTTCCAGCTGTGCTGGATTAAGATCGCCCTCAGGCTTGCCCTTAGTGGCGTCATAGCAGCACATGGTCTGAAAGCAGTAGACTACTCTCGTGCGCCACCTCTTATATTGCACCCCCTTAAAGGCATGCGGTTTCAAATGTGCAGCAAAACCAATCGGAGTAAATTGCCTCTAATCGGGTTTTTGGATTGTTGGAAATATAAGCAAATTACTACGAGATTTAATACGAATAAACAGAAGATAAATCATGACTGCAATAGCAGAGATTAAACTAATCATGCGAACTAGCATAGTAGATGAATAGATCACATCTAGGGCACATACTAGAAACATGAATTCTACCACGATCTCGAAGAGGAAGGATAGAATCACATACGGTGCAGCGGGAGCAGCACCGCCGGCGTTGACGTTCTTGCCCATGTCGTCGGGGATGAGGTTGCCGAGGTCGGGGAAGAAATCGTTGTTGGCGAAGTCGTCGTTGCCAGCAGTCGCTCAAGTGCGCTCCCCAAAAACCTTATCGCCCCTCTCTCGTACAGGATCACAAGAGGCGGGGTTCCGGAGTGCTGTTGTCCCTTCTCCCGGTGCATGTCGAAAGGAGGGATGGAGAAGACTTGCTCGAAGGCGCAATGATCTAGAACGGTGGTGCGAAACCATACAAAGCAGCGACGGCTAGGGTAGATGTCTGCCTGACTATATAGTGCGGGCCAGGTAGGTCGCGGGAGTAAACCACACGTCTGAGTCGTCGCGATCCAAAAGAATCGGAAACGGTTCAGTAATTAATGCGTCTATTAATCATTAATTAATGACTCAATAAATTTCCCGAGCATCAAAAATATAGACAACGTGCATAGCTCTGTCCTCGGCTCGGCTCAATCCCGCAACCAACGGCGCGTCGTGACGAGTTCTGGCGAGGGGAGCGAGGAGGAGGAGCGCGCGTGTAGGTCTCCTCTTCTCATGCTCATACAAGTGGTAAAAGAGCTCACCTTATAAAGAGGTGCAAGTCTCTCTCAACTTTCATGGTGGGACTAAACTCTAGTCTCACTCACTCCACTCACATGTGTGCATGAATGGGCCAAGAGAATTTTAGAATTTTAGTTGGGCTTTGGGCCAAAGGCCTACTAGCAAAATTCCAACATGCCATGTTTGAGCTGTCTAAGCTAGCAGCTTTGTAGGGTGCAATTGCATGTTATTGAACAGCTACTGTCAACATTGCACTTGTCTGAGACTTCAGATTCAGAAAAAGAGCTTGAAACAGTTGAAGCAAGGGATATTCAGCAAGAGGCAGTTATGCAGTTGTCCATTCAGGCAGTAAGTAAATGGCACTTCATGCGAAGAAAGTCTAAAACTGCATCTCCTGATTTTTGGTGGACTCTGGCAGTTCCAATACTTTCGTAAGGAGTTAAAAGCACCGGGAGTCCTACAACTTGCTCTCAATGTGATGCTTTAGTCCTACAACTTGAAATTTGACCCTACCCAGTCCCTCAACTTGTGTAAGATGTGCAAATTTGGTCCTGACCAATCAGTGAGCGCCATGTGGACGTGTGGGTGCATACCCGGTCAGCGTGTGCTCTTTTGTGAAGAGGCCCCTGGTGTTGCTGTGAATCAACCCACACTACGAGCATCGGGAGCACCTGAATTTATTAAGAGCATTTAATCTGTCGAGGGGGAGGAACTCCTGTAGCCTATCGCAACTCATTCTTCTCCATCTTTGTCTTTGTCGGCGCTCGAGCAGGCGTTGCTGACGTCAGCAACAATGGCTGCCTCGCCGGAGCTAGCCGGTGCTCCAGTGCCGCCTCCTTCGGCTCATCTGGTCCGGCCGCCTGCAGTCTTTCCTCCAGACTATGGTGAGCTCCTCTTCTCGGCACCTCCTCTCCCCTGTTCTGTTTCTTGATTTGCCGGGAGCAGTACGGCCTCGTACGGCGGATCCGTGCTATTTGGAAGCTGATTCAAGCTTGTGAGTTGCTATGATCTTGCAAAGTGGGAATCTTATCATGAATGCAATCTAGGGTTGTGAGCGATGCATTTAGTCTAGGGTTTGTGCATCAATTTATGGGTTTGGTGAAGAAGGTGGGGTTTTGGCATGAAGATAGTGCCTTTACGTCGAAGCACATATGTTGTATTTTTTGTGTGAGTTTGGCATTTTGTGTTCTGTAGATTCGCTTACCATGTTAGGGTTTTGATGAAGAAGGTGGCCCAATAGCTATAATCAATCTGAATGTGTAATTTATCTTAATGTGTGCAGTTCATGTTCAGTCCATGCACTGAATATATATCCTTTTTTTGTATGCAGGACATGTTCAGTTAAGTTAACTAAATTTTTAACTGAATTTGTGCAGTTCATGTTCAGTTAACTGAATCTTGCACTGAATATCTCTCTTTTTTGTATGTAGTGTGTGACTCAGCAATGGGACAGAGTGTTCACACTCCTTTCTTTACACTGGAACTGGAACATGGTGGTATTTTCTGTGGAACTATCAGTGCCCCAGAGTATTATAACTCTTCTTTGGAGGTCCTTGACTATGTTGATGCTTGCACATTTTCATATGCAGTCTTAGAAGAACACCTAAAATGGTTGGGATATCCTGCCAATGAGCACATAATTTACTGGTGTTTACCTGAGAAAACAATTTCAGATGGCTTGGTGAGAATTAAGGATGATGAGGATTTGCAGCATCTTATCACGGCTAGTGCTCAGCACAAAGTTCTTGCAATTATGGTTGACCATGCAGACTTCATCAGGAATTTCAGAGAAGATTTGATATTGAAGATGCCATCTGTTGCAAGCCTGTCAGAATGGCCAACTCAATTGTTGGTGCAAGCAGTGCAGCATCTGCTCACAGCATTATTTCTGTGAATGTTGAAGATCCAATTTCAGAGGTTGCAGCTGATGGGACAGAAGAAGATGATATTCTGACAGATTTGCTTAATTCTGTTACTGACCCAAATTTGCTGACATATTGTGCAGAGCCAGACCTGCTTAATGGTGGTGTTAACCCAAATTTGCTTAATGGTTCAGAGCAAGACCTGCTTAATGCTGCACAGCCAGACCTGGTTAATGCTGTAGAAACAAATGTGATAGTTGCTGGTGCAGAGCCAAATTTGCAGCCTGAAAATGTTGTGCTGTCAGATTCAGATTTCAGTGACAGTGATTATGACATAGATGATGGAGATGATGATCGTTATGAAGACAACATTGACTTTGATATTGATGAAGAGGCTGAGCAAGAGGAGGTAGAGGTTGAGCCTGACTATGTACTTGAAGATGAAGATCTCAACCTTTTCACTGAAGCACAAGATCAACTGAAGTATAAATTCAAAGCATTCAATTCCAAGGTGGACATGAAATCCCCTATATTAAAATTAGGTATGGTATTTGCTGATGTGGTTGAGTTGAGGAAAGCTCTGAAGGCCTATTCAATAAGGAACAGAGTGCAGATCAAAAAGCTGAAGAATGACAAGATCAGATTGGAGGCAGTTTGTCAGAGTGGTGGTTGCCCATGGATGCTTAAGGCCGAAAATGACAACAGGACTGGAGGTTTTGTCATCAAGGCATTCAATGGATTGCACAAGTGCCATAAGAAGTGGAAGTTAAAGGATATGACAGCAAAATTCCTGTGCAATTTTTTCATTGATGAGTTCAGAGATGACCAGAAGATGTCCATTGGAACATTTTCAAGGAAAATAACAAAGGAATTCAATGTTACTCCTAATAGATGGAAGCTTGATAGGTCTAGGAAGCAAGCACTTAAGGAGATACATGGTGATGAGGAAGAGCAGTTCAGCAAGCTATGGGATTATGGGCAAGAGCTAAGGAGCAAAAACCATGGGTCTACATTCCTGCTAACAACTACACTTGTCAAAGATACAAAATTTCCAATGGGCGGAAAATGTTTGAAAACATTCTATTGGTCATATGATGCTTGTAAGAGAGGATGGCTAAAGGGCTGCAGGCCTGTTCTCTTCATTGATGGTTGTCATATGAAAACAAGGTTTAAAGGGGTGCTACTTAGTGCTGTTGGAATTGATACTAATGACTGCATTTTCCCCATTGCAATGGGCTGGGTGGAAGTAGAATGCAAAGGTTCATGGGAGTGGTTTCTGACCACTCTAAAAGATGATCTAAACATTACAAACACAACTCCTTTCACAGTTATGAGTGACAAGCAGAAAGGGTTAATAAATGATGTGCACAAGGTTTGGTCAGATGGAGAACACAGGTTTTGTGTGCGGCATATTTACCAAAATTTTAATGAGAATCACAAAAGAGAGGTACTGAAGCAAGATCTGTGGGCCATTGCAAGATCACCAAACAAGGTGAAGTGGAGAGAGAGCTGTTAGAAAATGGATGATCACTGCCCAGCTACCTTCCACTGGACTGAGAGGCTTGAGCCAAACACATGGTGCAAGGCATTCTTCAGGGAATTTCCCAAATGTGACATCCTGCTGAACAACAACTCCGAAGTGTTTAACAGCTACATTCTTGATGGCAGAGAGATGGTAGTGATGGGTATGCTTGAATATATCTTCTACGAGATCATGCATAGGCTAGTGAGTAAACAAAGGGAAGCTATAGAAAAGTGGGTAGGGCAGAGAATATGCCCAAAGATTCAGAAGTAATTAGATAAGAACACAGAGTTTGCTGTAAACTGCCATGTCTCTGAAACTGGCCAACAAATGTTCAAAGTATAGTCTGGTAACAATAGTTACACAGTGGATCTTGCTTTGCACACATGTGATTGTAGAAGATGGCAGTTGTCTGGAGTACCATGTGGTCATTGTATACCATGTTGCAGGGAGGAGAGGATTGACCCAGAGACAATGGTTCATGACTGCTATACAGTTCAGACATATCTCAAGCATATGGATACACTCTTGTTCCTCTTGCAGACCCAAAGCATTGGGAGAACAGAATGGGTACAAGGTGCATCCTACAGTGTTTACTAAGCAGTTGGGAAGGCCAAAGAAAAATAGGAAGAAGGCACCAGAGGAGAAGATCAAGAATGGTGTTAGGGTTTTGAATAGAAAAGGTGTGACAATGCACTGCTCAATCTGTGGCAGAGCTGATCACAACAGAAAGGGGCATTACAAATGGCAGGAAACTCTCATTCAAGATGGGATAGAGGTGGTTGATGAAAGCTATGATGACCCTACCTTTCTTCAGGTATATGCTAGTTAACTGAATTGAACTGCATTTCTACTGTACTTATCTCATTGTAGAACTTAACTACATAGGAAGCACTTAACTACATAAAACTTAATGTGCTTAAAAGAATATGTGCAGAACATTTTCCCAAACAATGTAGACCCTCTGTTGGATCCAATTGATTCACCAACAAGTATGGTTTTCACCATGGCTTAAAGAGAAATTGCTACAAGAGCTCCTCAAAGGGCATATGGTCCATTACCAGAACAGTCTGCCTTTGTTGCTGCTGCTGGTGCTGCAATACCTCAACCAGTGGTCACCACAGAGATGATCATTGCTGGCAGACAAGGGCAAGCACAATAGCTCAAAGAGAAGAAGGAAGAGCAAATAAAAGACAAAGAAATGCGCCTCCTAGTGCAAGCAGAGGAACAGGTGCAGCTCCAGATGCAGTAACAGGAAGAGCAGCAGATCCAGCTGCAGGCAAAGGCAGAGGTGCAGCTCCAAATGCAGGCAGAGGAAGAGGTTCAACTCCAAATGCAGGCATAGGAAGAGGTTCTGCTCCAAATACAGGCAGAGAAAGAGGTTCTGCTCTAGTTACAGTCAGAGGAAGAGGTTCTGCTCTAGTTACAGGCAGAGGAGGAGGTTCTGCTCCAGTTACAAGACGAGGAAGAGGTGTTGCTCCAGTTGCAGGGAGAGGAGGTTTTCCAGGTGAGAGGGCATGGTGGCTGTTGTTTGGAGATGACAGGATTAGCCATATACCTGATCTCAATGCACCTGCTCGACTGAATTTTCAGTGAAGTTAAGAGTTAGTTCAAGTTAAGAGTCAGTTCAGTTAAGTTAAATTCAGTTAGCTTAAATTCAGGTATCAGACTGAATTTTCAGTGAAAATTCAGTTAAGTTCATTTAAGTTCAGTTCAGTACAATTCATGACAATTTAGTTAAATTTGACTGAACTGAATACAATTGCTCGACTAAGTAAGAAATGTGGGCCTAATAATGGGCTTTTTTATTACTTTTGTCACTAACATTTGACTCTAATATTGGGCCTAACTACCACCATTAATCTTCTGCCTACCTACCGGCCACCATTTCTACTATATAAATCACCCCCCAATTGCCACAAACAACAGTCAAACCCAAACACAATCCCTTCTCCTTCCCCCAGCCGCCAGAGAAAACCCTATGAGAGATGGATCTTGGAGAGGTCATCGATGAAGAAGAACAGGTGCCCAGGGTAGCCAGGCGCAGAGAGGCAAGAAGGAGGGAGAGAATGCAACTGGCTCAGCGGATCCTTGCAGCACGCAACCGCAAGGACATGGAGCAGTTCCTGGAGGCATTCCCCCTTGGCTCAAACCCTAGTGATGATGATATCATCTAGTGGACAAGGAGGAGGGCAAATTTCCATCCTTTTCAGGTCACTAGGATGAGGTGGAGTAGGATTCTGTATCCAGATGAATAAGATGTTAACTGAAGTGATCTAGATCTACCTTGCTATCTATGTATGAAATCTGTTGATGCATGCAATGTAATAAATACTAGATCCTCCTTCTCTGCTATCTCATGCAGTGTATGCAATGTATGCAGAAACTTAATGAAATCCTACCTTTCTGTGCTCCATGATGCAGTGTATGCAACTTTCAGTTAAGTGAACAAAGAACAGTTAACTGAACCATATTCAGTTAACTGAACCATATTCAGTTAACTCAACCATATTCAGTTAACAGTATACCAAATTTCAGTTAACTGCAAAAACAGTGTTATACAAAAAAAAGTGTATAACAAATTTCAGTTACCATTGTATAAAAAGCAAAGTGTATACCAATTTTTAGTTAATTGCAATAGAAAATAAGTGAACTGACGCAACAAATCAGTAAACTGAACCCATGTTCAGTTAACCAAATCAATACTCACTTCACTGAATCTAGATTCAGATAACTGAATAATAGTTTAGGTAAACAGAAAAGCAATTCAGTTAACTACCAGAGAAAATTAGTACACTAAATCCATATTCACTTAACCAAATCAAAACTGACTTAACTGGCACAACATTGATAACTAAAATTCACTTAACCAAATTCAGATAACATAGTGCATATTAGGTCATTGCAGCAAATAGTACAGTGCATCTGGATACAGGGCATCAAAGATAACCCAAATTTAGGCAGCAATTCACTTAATTAAACAAGTGCACTGATCATCATTAACTAAATTCCATTACAGCACCAATGGATCACTCAAATTCATCTAGCATCTCCCTAACCTTCCTTATCTTGCACTTGGTGTCTTCCTTATGCTTGAACAGGTCACCAATCATATACTCTAGCTTCTTTATCTCTTTCTTCAGATGATCCCTTTCTTCCTTGAATTTGTCCCTATCTTCCATCATTCTGTCCTTCACTTGCTTCATCTCATCCCTCTCTTTCTCTGCCTTTGCCTTGACCACCTGATGAATGTTGGTCACTGATTTGTCAGCCATTCTCTTCTTCTCAAGTTCTACCTTTAAGTCAGACAGAGCTAGCCTTGTGCTGCCCAATTCAGTAATTTCCTGCTCTTTGTGAGCCACCATCTTAGCAAAATCAAGTTTAAAAAACCTCAGGTCATTTTCCATGGCTTCCTTCTCTTTCACAACCCTAACATTTTCTTCAGCCTGAACAACAGCTTCCCTGATCCTGGATGTGACCTCCTCTTCATACATGTCCCAGATCCTAGCTACACTGGTCCTCAATTGTGGAGGCCACTCTGGGTCAACCCAATGCACATAGGGGCATTTAGGCCCTTCCTAAAATGGTAGAGGAAATGCATAATTCAGTTAACTGAAGAAAATACAGTAACACTGAATCAAAATTCAGTTAGCTGGACAAAACTAAGTAAAACTGAATCAAAATTCAGTTAACTTTGAGCATTACTGAGCTACTTAAACATTACATATTTGGACAACTAAATAAACTAATCTTCTTCTTAGAACACTATGAACATGGCACAAAATGGCACAACAGAGCAAGTTCAATCTCATATATAATTAAATGGCCAAAGCATGTACAACTATGAACATGTACTACAACACTACCATCTACATCTACAACTAAGAACATGTACTAACCTTTTGTGCACAACCCAGGAATCTTCTTCCACTGTCAACAGACTCAAATGCGACAAGCTTCTCACACACTGCTTGGTGCTCACACCTATCTGGTAGATCTGCAGCAAGGCCTGCCCAATCGGTGCTCTCAATGGTGCGAGGACCCTAAAACCAAATCTGGTTAGAAATCCCATTTTTTGCCTAACCCTAGATGCCAGATGAAGGTGGACAGGATCTCACCGGACTGGTGACTGAGTCGCCACCTGACGAGCACGAGCTGGATCCGGAATCACTCCATGAAACCATGGCCGCTTGCTTGCTTGGCGGCGGCGGCGGGATGGACGGCGGCGACGAGCACAAAGCAGAGCAAGAAACAGAGAGGGAGTGAGATGTGGGTTGTCTGGATCGGGGGGGGGGGGGGGCAGACCGTGCGGTCTCCTTTAATTAATTCAGGTGTTTTCATGCGTAGTGCGGGTTGATTCACAGCAATGCCAGGGGGCTCTTTGCAAAATGCCACGCGCTGACCGGGTCGGCACCCACACGTCCACATGGCGCTCTCTGATTCGCCAGGACCAAATTTGCACATCTGATGCAAGTTCAAGGACTGGGTAGGGTCAAATTTCAAGTTCTAGGACTAAACCATCACATTGGGAGCAAGTTGTAGGACTCCTGATGCTTTTAACTCTTTCATGAGTGAAAACTTGGTGCAGCAGTTACAGTGTCCTGTTGAAACAATTCCATCGGCTAAGGTTGTTGTGACCGACCAGTGGAGGTGAATTACAGTGCACTAAGCAAGTTCTCAACTTACAGTGGTGCTGTCAGTGATTGTGTTTTAACAGCTCATTGAATGTGTTACCATTGCAAAATTATGACATCATTTTAGGTATGAATTGGCTCGAGGTGATGAGTCCCA
Source organism: Aegilops longissima (assembly GCA_021605205.1). Classification (NCBI taxonomy): domain Eukaryota; kingdom Viridiplantae; phylum Streptophyta; class Magnoliopsida; order Poales; family Poaceae; genus Aegilops; species Aegilops longissima. The sequence goes on from CM038680.1 coordinate 18,939,952, forward strand.
TGTGGCGGATAGATTAATTGGCGCCTTAAGATCATGAAGGTACTAAGGTTACTCTCAAAGGGATCAAGGACATTACTGCCTCTCGTAAACCATTGTCTAGCAAGAAATTTCAGGGATTACTGAATACGGCTGCAGTTGATCATGTTATTCAGCTGTGTCACATAGCCCCATTAATGGACACAGTAGCTCCTGTTCCTGAAGCTGTACAACAAATCTTGGATAAGCACAAGGGGGGCTTTTCAGCACACCTGAAGAGCTTCCACCACTCAGATCATTTGATCATCAAATTCCTTTATTGCCAGGGACCACTCCAGTAAATGTGAAACCCTATCGTTACTGTCCAATGCAGAAAACTGAAATTGAGCAACAATTTGTGTCTATGCTGCAGCAAGGTATTATTCAGCTCGGTTCAGTTCTTTTGCTTCCCTTGTGTTGTTGGCAAAAAAGAAAGATGGTACATAGCGCTTCTGTGTGGATCATAGGCCAGGGAGTGTACCTGGATGGTAGCAGAGGTAGTACAACTCAAAGGATGGAAGTAACGAATCGTTTTGTTAGGTTAGCTCGGTGCGTGCAACTCAGAGGATTTGACTGCATTTTTTACGCCACACAAAGAGGAAATGGCTCAAGGATGGCCCCTTGAAGTGTCGTTATTTTGGAGTAATGTTGGGTGGGCACGTGGTTTTATTCTGAAAAGAGAAAAGATGAGCAAAATAGTGGAGGGTAGCTAGTGTGCGTCATGACCATGCATATGCACGCATGCTAGCTAGGGCACAAACAAGCCGTCAAAAAAAAAAACAAAGCTAGGGCACAAACAAACAAACGCATCGCTGTAGTGTAGGCTTGGCAGCTCCATCCAGAAGCTAGCACGTGCACCAGCGAGTATAATATGCCATGTTTGAGCCGTCTGAGCTAAGCTTTGTAGGGTGCACGAACACTACGAGCGGCCGATCTACGGAGGCGGCGGCTTTACTTCTCTGTTTGGGGGCAGACGCTAGTGAGATGATAGCAGCTTTGCCTTGAACAACCACGGTGAAATGGTGAATGGAGATGCAGGTTCGATTGGTAACTCCAGTCAGTGGATTGCAGCAACAACATTTATCTGTACCAAAAGAAAAATCTCTGCGTTGAGTATTATGATTATTAAAAAAGATGGGATAGCGTAAGATTTTACCTTACCTTTGTCGTGTACTCCATGAAAATTATGTACTCCTCTATATATGCAGGCGAGGTTCAAGCAATAAACATCGATTCCATCAATCCCTTTCTATTGCCTTCTAACATAGTACCAGCCTAATCGATTCAAACCCAAGTCGTTGTTGCTGCTTCCGCTCCGCGTCGCCCCGGGGCGGTCGGTCTCCATGACCGCCACCAGGGGCTGCGCCGCCCGTACCTAGGGTTCGTCCGCTGGTCGTGTTGACCGGCTGTCCTAGAGAGTCTTTTTCCCCAACCTCTTGATCCTGATTTTTCTCTCTTTCGCCCGTCGCAAGAATCGGTGTTTTTGTTTTAGTTTTCCGATCTAAAATCTGTTTGTACGGACGCCTCTGCCGTGTCTGTACGGACGCCCTGCCGCCTGCCTCACCGCCTGCCGATTGCCTCGGGCTGGTTGTGCTCGTCCTCACGCCGTCCCATGTCGACTGCTGTCACCGGCTTCATCTCTGACTCTACCTCTACCGAGCGGCGTCCCTGATCTCGCGCACGATAAGATTGATCGCCCGCCCGCCCGTGATCCGCGTCATCCACGTCGTGTGGCCGATCTGGCCCGTCGGTTGTGCGCGCCTCCGCATGTCCCATGAATACCATCCCGAGTACAACGCACCCCTACACCGATTGAGCAACAGGATGCTACTGTGTCACCCCGTCGCCCCGAGTGCCGCCGCCCCATGGTTCTCACCGGAGCTGCATCGACTCGTGCATTGCCGCTGTGTCGCCCCTTCAGGCCGTAGTGCCGCGACACGCGGTCCATGCCGCTGCCCTGAGGTCGTCCCCGCGGTTGCACCGGCCCTCGCACCGCCGTTGCGTCGCCCCTTCGGGCCTTAGCGCCGCGGCACGCGGTCAACGCCACTGCCCTGAGGTCTTCCCGCCGTCGCCCTAACCCGCGCGTTGCCGCTGCGTCGCCCCTTCGTGGCGTACCGCTGCGGCGTGCGGTCCCCTCCGCCATCTCGGCGCGTCGACTTCCACGTGGTATGCGCCGTGCCACCTCCCTTGGCACGGCAATGCTTCCGTCTGCGCCGATCTTAGTCACGTTGTCGGGCTCTTCCTTGTCTACTTCGAGCATCGCTGTTGTGCTCCTAACCCAGCCGTCAGGCACCGCTGCCACTCTTCTTCGGCGGTGTTGCCACTCGCTCACCCGAGCCGCGCCGCCCGTCCACCACCTTTGTCCTCGTCTAGCCCAAGCTCATCGCCAGCGTCGCTGTCATCTTCCCCGACCACTCCATTTACTCTGACCACCATGGGTGACATTGGCTGGCTTCGTGTCGACTAGCGCCGCAACCGTCATCGAGTCCTTCTCTACTAGCCCCCTTGACATGGCGTACAACTCGTGTTGGTTTCCATCTACGCATGCCCAATGTTGGCAACACCGACGCGTCCCTTTGTCCACGACGTGTCCCCGGGCTTGGCAAGCCTAGAGCGAGGCATCGTCAACATCGACTTCGTCCTTCTATGCATGCGCGGTGCTAGCAACACCGATGCGTGCCTTCATCCACGACGTGTCCCCGGGCTTGGCAAAATCGGCGCGTTGCCTCGTCAATAATATCTTCTTCCCGGTGCACCACTACTTCGCACCACTGCGCCCATGACTAACTCGGTGCCTCCTTGCGCCCGCGGCTCCACGATGACTACGTCGACACTGTCCACACCGGCTCGACATCGACCATAACATCCCTTGCACGACTACCTCGACCACGACTACACCACCCTACGCTCTCGGCTACCTCGACATCGGCACAAAGTGCTACCGCCTTGCTTGGGCAACCTCGTCGGTTTCCACTCCAGCCACGACTTCCGCGATGCATCGACTGTTACGACTGTGGGGGGATGTCAGTCGACGTACCTTCGGATTCTTCACCATTCTCACCGCCTGCGTCGCTATCGTTGTGACCGCGGGGGATGTTGAGTATTATGATTATTAGAAAAGATAGGATAGCGTAGGATCTTACCCTACCTTGTCTTGTACTTCAAGAAGATTATGAACTCATATAAATATGCCCATGAGGCTCAAGGAATAAACATCGATTCCACCAATCCGTCTCTATTCGCACTAACACTCTGGATTCCCCAACTTATATAATCCACTAGCTATTTCATTTGCTTAGCTAGGATGATCACAAAGTCTCATCACGTCGGCACTTTGTCCTTTGTTTCTGAGTTGACGAATTTGGCAGCTCTCTTTTTTCCAACATGAAAATACCCAAGACATACAACTTGGGTCTCCCAAATTCTAAACATGCAAGAGGTCGGTGGACTTTGACATTGCCCAAAAGTTGTGCCACCTATATAGTTTCAAGAGGCGACACTCTTCAATTCTATCCGACTTTACATAATGCTCCTCATATTGCTTCTCTCTCTTTCTCTCCCGCTGCTGATTCAAATCAAACTTTTTTCTCTCCCCTCTTAATCATGCTTCATCCCACTTGTCCTCCTTCTCCATCATCGACACCTCTTGCAACCTCTTCATTTCTTGTTTCCACCATAACCATTCCACTGTTGTCCTAGGTCTACCTGCACCCTATTGCTTTCCACCATTGATCTTGCCAACATTGTCCTAGATCTCGCCTACAGAAGATCCAACCAATCAACAATCCATCGTTTGCCCACTGTTAAGCCCACATGAAGCATGTTCTCCCTGCATATTTCACAAAATCATATAGTGCATTATTGTTTGTAGGCCTTTCCATTGCATCGTCCAGTTTATTTATATAGATTCTATTTATAGGGAGGATAAACTAGGGGGTGTGGAGCGGTGGACCATCGACAGAATTGGTAAGAAAAGGCGGGTTCACAAAAGTGGTGTAATGCGCCACTCGGTTCAATGTGAATCAAATAATCTTTCCTAGGCTTTAACATGCCACTAATCCCCTTCAAAGCTAGATGTGACCTCATGATTCACAAGTCAAACAAGGCCTAAACTGATGTTAAATATAATATTAGATTAAATCCATTTGCATTTAGAATGATGAAAAAGGATGAATGAAGTAAGTGGTTATATTCTTTTTTTAGCATGAAAGTAAGTGAGGATAGAACTTTGTTGTTTATTTGTTTGACATGTCTTCCTTTCTTTTATAGCCATATCCCCATGCACTTTTAGTGTGAGGTTGGCCCGCTTTTACTCGTCACTGAAAATCCCTTAACTTTGAAGAAACTAAATGGAAGCAAGTGTCATAGTACAATTTATTCCTTTTCAAAGAAGGAATATATTAATATGAAGAATATATCAGTTAGATATGGCCTCTGCACCAACATGATACAAGGAGCTAGTCAAGACATTGAGATGCACACAACCAAATTATTGCGGAGTGATCACTGATCAACATCAACCGATAATGGCAACCCAAGGGTAACATGATATGTATTCCAACAACAACGCCTCCAAGAAGGGAACATTGCACGACAACGCCGTCGCCTGATGCAATTATCGAGGATGGATCGTGGGTTTTCACCTCGAAGAGAAGTTCGAGCAAACTCCAAGCAATGTCTTCAACAAGGTAACTGAGCCAAACGATGGGTTCACTGTTTTCCAACTGCAAACCATTTTATATCTATTTTATTACTGAAGCAGGGTTAAATGAAGCTTGCATTTCCCATATGGGCAGATACCCTATGGTGAGATTGGGAAACCTAACACAACAACACTCTCTCGTGTTACAAAAGACCCAAAAAAGGTATCTAGGTAAGGTCGCTAGCACCGTGTAGTGCTGAATGGGAGCCCATGGCCCGTGCTAAAAAATTTCAGTTACCAACAGAAATCGTTGTATAAAAAGTATTTATAGGAAAATACTTAATTATTTCTATTTATGGAAAATGACGTAACAAAAAAATCTGAGTCTAAGTGATTCTGTCAGCCTTATTTTTGGTGGAAGTAGATGGTGACGAATTTAGACATCTAACAATTTTCTGTACCATGCAAGAATTTTGTTACTTGAAAAAAAAGAGTTAGAAGGAAAATACATATAGCTACCTATCTCGCTGTGAAGAGACCGATAATCCCAAGCATGTGAGCTACAAGAAGGAAAAGTCAGTCCATGTGTTGTCAAGGAATGGTCAGTGTTATTTTTCTTAGAGTATAAGTCTATTCGTATTGTAATCTATCTCTATTAGTCTAGTCTTGGAGCCCAAGCTTTATAATCTATATAAACAGCCCTTGAGGCCCCGATCAATACAACAACTACTTCTCCAATATCTCAATCTATCATGGTATCCGACGCCTAGGTTTTCCGCACCTGGTATGGCTCCGCCACCCGCGCCGCCGCCCCGGCCGCTTCGGTCCCTCTTCTCCATGGCCGAGTTCCACGCCGCCGGTGCCCCACCCCCTACCTCCTCCTCTACAACTACCCAAACACCTCCCCCTCCAAACCCTATGTTCTCCCTAGCCGACACCATTGCCGACGTCTCTCCCTTCATACCAATCTCATTAGACCTCGACATCCACAACTACTACCATTGGCGCCACCTCTTCATCATCCATCTCGGGCGCTACGGCCTACGCCACCACATTGATCCCTCCTACCCGCCACAGCCCGCTGATCCTCGCTGGGTGAAAGATGATCTCGCCATCATCCAGTGGATTTACACACGCATCTCCACGGAGCTTTTCAATCTAGTGTCCGACGATGACGCCACCGCCGCCGATCTCGGGCTTCCTTCAACAGCTGTTTCAGACAACTCCGACGCGAATCAACGCGCTCAACACCGAAGCCACGCACAACCATGCAGGAGATGTCCCAGTCTCCATCTTCGCCAGCGAATCAAGGCTATTGGCGATGAACTCCGTGAACTTGGTGATCACGTCGAGGATCGCACTCTCATCAACGCCTCCTCCAAGGTCTCGGCGATCAATTCGAGAAGCAGCAGTCCTTCATCCCCATGCTCAAACCGTACCCACCTTCAAGGAAGTCCGCCGATCCTCCAGAAGAAGAGAAGAACCAGGCTCACAAGGCGCAACGGGCGCCGCAGGTGTTTCATGCTGCCGCGCCCTCTTCTGCAGCTCCCACGCCTGGGCTGCCGCGGCAACCGACCGCCCCTCCAACTCCTATTGTGGCTGCCGTGGCCTCAACACCACCACCAGGCTGGCGCCCGAGTCCCAGCTACAAGGGCAAGAATCCCGTCTACCGGCCTCCTGCATCTCGTCCCGCCGGACCTGCACCAG